>OZ007592.1:122106018-123363018 GCA_963931845.1 Maratus michaelseni | reverse complement strand
AGTGGCATTTATCATTGTAATAACATACTATGTTGACCGAAAAATTGTACATATAAGTTAAATCTATTGAAGGTTCAATAAAAACTAATTATACTGTATTATTACATGATGCAATTTTTTTCTCGCAAATAATTATTAAGCCTTTTTTCTAAAATATTAAGAAATGTCCCTTTCTTTACCCAAACTTTAATTAAACCTACAAATTTGTTCTGCAATCCATGCAAAAAGTAATTTTTGATTTTTTTTTCCAAATCTTGGATAAAATCTTTGCTTACTAAAAAATTAATAATGTAAAATATTTTAATTATTTCACTGGGAAAAATATTACATTATTTTAGAGGAAACTTTCCTGTGCATTATTAAAAACAAATTTTGTTACCGAGAAATTTCATTTCGTCGTAGTTAATGAATCTGAAAATTTAAAAATATTTATCAAAGGTAAACAAATAAAATCTTAATAAATAATTCTAATGCGCTATATTTTCGAAGAGAATTTAGAAATTGTTTCAAGCAATATGTCAAATCTAGTTCAAACTAAATTTGAAGAGCTAAAATTATTCATTTAAAAGAATATGAACATGTTTTATGAAGAGTTTGATAATCAGTCTTAAATAAATGCAACATATTACATTTGTATATTAAATATTGCATTCCTCAATTTAAAATCTATGCAGCGTTAAATATTAAACTGAAATTTCATCGAATAACTTTATTTAATGAATATTTTATTTTGTCTGTGATGTGTCTAAAAGTAATATTTAGGCACAGTATATTAATCGAAGTATAAATAAAGATAAGATTTGCTTTTCTTATAAAAACAGCAAAAATTGTAATATATTGAATGTAAATTTAAGTTTCACATTGAGGAGTTACTTTCTAAAAATTAATGGTATTTCATATAAAGAATAGGAAAAGTTTGTAATATAACTGTAGATAATTTTTTAAAAAATATCTAAATAAACAATATAAAAATTTTTACACAACAATTTTCTATGTAGGTTTTCCAATTTCATAAAGTTAATTTAGAATTTCGTTATTGAATTGACAAAAATAGGCATTATGTTTCTTTTACTAAAATATTTTACAAATTTCCTCCTTTCTTTACGCAAACTTTCATTAAATCCTCGAAACTTTCCTAAAATCTGTCACAAAAATATAGATATACTAGCAAAACCCGCGACTTTGCACGCGTAATTTTGGGAAGATGTCAAGCAGTATTTGTGTGTCAATTTTTTATTAGAGGAAATTCTACTACTACAGCTAATTCAAAAGTTACTAATTAAACCGCATTTTGAGTAAAATATATTTTTATACTGCATTAGGAGAACATGGGATTTAAATTAATGAGAAATTTTAAAATAATTCCAAATGAATCGTAATTTAGAATGTATTTAGACGTTTTTTCACTCTTTTACTTTTTTCCTTTGAAATTTCGAATTTTTTAGAAATTGTTCTTAGCGAACGTATACATATTAAAAGTAACCGCCATGCCATATTCAAGCTTCTTGTTATCCAAGCTTTTATATCAACTATATCACAGAAATTGCAATTTTAAAACGTGTATTGCTTCTTCACACTTTTAAATTTCGAAATTTTTAAAATCTGTTCTGTGGGAAAATTTATGTCTCTAAACTAACAATCATATAAAATTTCAAGTTTCTATCACTAAACATTTCAGATAAATCATAGTTTAGAATGTTTTTAGAACATTTTCCGCTCATTTCAAACTTTTAGATTTCGAATTTTTTAAAAACCGTTCTAGCACTTGCATCTTAAAAATAAACATCATGCAAAATTTCAAGTTTCTAGCCCCATCAGCATCACAAAATCGCAATTTTAGAACGTTTTCTTTGCTTCTGCACTCTTTTAAATTTCGAATTTTGTAAAAAAAAAAAAAAAGAAGACTTCTGTGGGAGCATTTACATCTTAAAAATGACAGACATGTCAAATTTTAAGTTTCTATCCCTAAGAATTCTAAATAAATAATAATTCAGGACGTTTTCCTCATTTCACACATTTAAATTTCGAATTTTCAATAAACTGTTTATACCGAGCATCTGCATCTTAAAAGTAACCACTATACTAAATTTCAAATTTCTAAACCTAACAGTTCCAACTAAATCGTAATTTAAAACGCTTTTAGAACATTTTCAGCTCATTTCACCCTTTAAAATTTCGAATTTTTTACCAACTGTTCTCAGCTATCACTTCCATCTGAAAAATAAACATCATGCCAAATTTCAAGTTTCTAGCCCCAGTAGCATCACAAAGTTGCAATTTTAGAAAGTTTTTTTGCTTCTGTATCCTTTTACATTTCGAATTTTGTAAAAAAAAAAAAAAAAAAAAAAAAAAAAAAAAAAAAAAGTGTTCTGTGGGATCATTTACGTCTTAAAAATGACAGACATGTCAAATTTTAAGTTTCTATCCCTAAGAATACTAAATAAATAATAATTTAGGACGTTTTTTCCTCATTTTACACCTTTAAATTTCGAATTTTCAATAAACTGTTTATAAAGAGCATCTGCATCTTAGAAGTAACTACTGTACTAAATTTCAAATTTCTAAACCTAACAGTTCCAACTAAATCGTAATTTAGAACGCTTTTAGAACATTTTCTGCTCATTTCACCCTTTTAAATTTCAAAATTTTTAGAAATCTTTTTTTAGTTTTTCAAGTTTCCATTTTTTTTTTTTTAATTTCAAGTTTCTAGCTCCAGCAGCATTACAAAATCGCAATTTTAGAACTTTTTTTTTTTTTTTTTTTTTTTTTTTTTGCTTCTGCACGTTTTTAAATTTCGAATTTTGTAAAGTGTTTTATAGGAACATTTACGTCTTAAAAATAACAGTCATGTCAAATTTTAAGTTTCTATCCCTATGAATTCTAAATAAATAATAATTTATGACGTATTTTCCTCATTTCTCACCTTTAAATTTTGAATTTTCAATAAACTGTTTATAATAATAGTATCTGCATCTTAAAAATAACCATTATACTAAATACTAAGTTTCTAAACCTAACAATTCCAACTAAATCGTAATTTAGAGCGATTTAGAACATTTTCCGCTCATTTCATTCTTTTAAATTTCGAATTTTTTAGAAACCGGTTTTAACGAGCATTTACATCTTAAAAACTACCACAATCCGAAATTCCAGACCAACTGTATATCTATACCAACTGTAGCACATAAATCGCAATTTTAGAACATTTTTTGCTCCTGCACTTGTATTATTTAATTATCATAAATAAGCATTCCGCATGTTTTTCTAAAATATATTTTTTAAATAAGCCCTTGCCTTAACAAATTTCACTAAATCTTGTAATTTCTCTGTAAAATCATTTCAAAAATAATTTTTGTTTTCTTGTAAGTTCTTGCAGAAAAACTTTGCTTACCAAAATTAACAGTGCGAAATATCTTAATTATTTCTTCCTGGAAAGCATTAAATTATTTTCCAAGGAAGTTTCAGATTATTTATGACATATTTTGTTACTTTCAGTTTTAATAAGTTTCGTACTTAATAAAACAGAAAAATTAAAAGCAGTTTCCTTAGAATTTGAATGCACAATATTTTTGATAGAAATTAGAAAATATGTTTCAGAAAATATTTAAAAGCAATATCTCTAGTCAATGCTAAATTTCAAACTGAAATCATGCACTTTGAATAAGATGCATATGTGTCGTGAAGGTTCTGACAATCAATTTTAAATAAATGCAACGTACTACAACTGTATATTAAATATTGAAAATGTCTGTCTAAGGTAAACAATCTAACTCCTAATAAATAATTAGAATGTGCGGTATTTTCGAAGAGATTTTAGAAAAAAATATTATGTAAAAACGATATTTTTATTTTGCCAAATTTTCAACAGGTGTAATCACTAATTTCAAGTAATATCATATGTGTTATGAAAAATCATAACCAGCTCTTAAATAAATAGAACATAATGCATCTGCATAATAAATGTTGTATTATTCAATTTAAAATTTATGTAGCCTTAAATATTTAACATGAATTCGTATAAACTAAGTTAATTGAATATTCAATGCATATTTTATGTCTACATATAATATTTCGATATAGTATATTAGTGGAACTACAAATATAGTTAACATTTTGAGTACAGAAGCTTAAGAGGCAACTCTGCTTTTCTTCTGTAAACAGTGAAATAAAATAGAAAGTTTTACATATTGAACGGCAATTTCAGTTTTATATTGACATGCTGTTTCCAAAAAATTAAATATCTTTCAAACAAACAAACAAAAAAAAAAACAGAAAGAAAGAAAGAAAAGAAAAGATAAAGAAAAAGAGATAGGGGAATTTTTTTATAATAAATGTAAAATTAATTAAAAATATATATTTATCAAATAAACAGCATAATTATATATTTTTATAAATTTCAGTAGGATTTCAAATTGCTCAAATTTAATTTAGAATTCCATTAATGAATTAATTATTATTAATTGATTGCAATGGTCGGCACCAAAATCCTCCCAGCAAATATAATGATTGTTCCTTACAGATTTCACCTTATTAAATCAAAATATAGCAATAGAATTATTGTATCACGTACCATTTTTTTAGGTGGGATGGATTGTTTCTAAAATTAAGGTATTTTATGACTTACTAAAACATTAGTAGAAATTGCGTAAAAAGATGTATAGGTTAATATGTAAATAACCAATAAATAAATATATATATAACAATTAGCAAATATATAGTGTCAAAATATGTATTAAAATATGTTAGTTGATGCTGTTGGACACGAAAAATGGAGAGACACCAAAAAGCAATGCACAAGACAATTATATTAACAAAATATATTTTCATGATACATTTTTTTAAATATATTATTTATTTAAAATGGTGCAAATACCTTTTTCATGCTTTCAATAATTGTAAATGAGTATAAAAATCCTTCATTATTTTGTTATTATAAGAAAACTAATTCCCGGGAAAACGTTTCGAGTTGGAGTAATTTGGATAATGTCAGATCTACACTGCAAAAAAAAATTGTTGATTTTATGGTTTTTTGCTGTTTTTTTTGTTGTTGTTGTTTTTTGTTTGTTTGTTTATTTGCAGTGTATATAGCTCACATATATTTTTAGAAAGGAGGGGCAAACATTTTATGTATTTTTTGCGAACAGTTTTATTAAAGCATAGAACCATTCGTATAAATTATTGTAATAAAATACTGTACTATGAAAATTCATTGCTTTTAACTGTAATTTATTTATAATTCAGCAATAACTAATAATACTCTTTTAATTGACGACGCGACTTTTTCTAGAAATAATAAAAAGTCCTTAAAAAAACAATAAATTAACGATATGCTTCTTCCCTTATACAAACTTGCATTAAATGCCCTAACTTCCCTTTAAAAAAAAATTTAAAATAAATTGTGATTTTTATACCCAGTTCCTGAAATAAATATTTTATTATTAAAAACTTAGGCAATATCTTAAATATTTCGTCGGACATTATTTTACTGGAAATTTTCCTATGAATTATTTAACTATATTATACAATTTTTATAGCAGAGAAAATTCATTTCTTCGTAATTAATAAAACAGAAAAATTAAAAGCATCTATTTTAGATACGGAACGAAAATCTTAAAATATAATTCGAATGTACGATATTTTCCGAAAGAATTTAGAAAATATTTCCGAAAATATATAAAAGCAATATTTCTACTTAATTTCAACAACTGAAATCATTCATTTCAAATAATATGCATATGCGTTATGAAGACTCTGGTAACCAGTTTTAAATAAATGCAACATGCTGCAACTGTATATTAAATACTGTATCCCTCATTTTAAAATTTATGAAGCGTGAAATATTAAACCTAAATTCTCATCAACTAAGTTCATTTAATGCATATTTTATTTTATCGACGATATGTCTAAAGTTAATATTTCTGTGTTGTAATATATTAGTAGAACTGTAAATAAAGGGTTTGGCATTGTGAGTATAGAAGCTTTTCGAGTACATTTCCGTTTTTATCGAAACAACGAAAAGTTTTGTATATTGAACACAAATAAAATTCAATAGTGAGATACTGCTTTATAAAAACTAATGCTATTTCAGAAGAAAGGGATAAAAATTTGTAATAGAATAATTAAAAAGATGAAGCGTGAAACATTAAATCCAAATTCTCATTAACTAAGTTCATTGAATGCGTATTTTATTTTATCGACGATATATCTAAAGTTAATATTTCTGTGTTGTAATATATTAGTAGAACTGTAAATAAAGGGTTTGGGCATTGTGAGTATAGAAGTTTTTCGAGTACATTTGTGTTTTTATTAAAACAGCGAAAAGTTTTGTATATTGAACACAAATAAAATTCAATAGTGAGATACTGTTTTATAAAAACTAATGCTATTTCAGAAGACAGAGCTAAAAAAATTGTAATAGAATAATTAAAAAGATGAAGCGTGAAATATTAAACCCAAATTCTCATTAACTAAGTTCATTGAATGCATATTTTATTTTATCGACGATATGTGTAAAGTTAATATTTCTGTATTGTAATATATTAGTAGAACTGTAAATAAAGGGTTTGGCATTGTGAGTATAGAAGCTTTTCGAGTACATTTCCGTTTTTATCGAAACAACGAAAAGTTTTGTATATTGAACACAAATAAAATTCAATAGTGAGATACTGCTTTATAAAAACTAATGCTATTTCAGAAGAAAGAGCTAAAAAATTTGTAATAGAATAGTTAAAAAGATGAAGCGTGAAATATTAAACCCAAATTCTCATTAACTAAGTTCATTAAATGCATATTTTATTTTATCGACGATATGTCTAAAGTTAATATTTTTGTATAGTATATTAGTAGAACTGTAAATAAAGGTTTGTCATTGTGAGTATAGAAGTTTTTCGAGTACATTTGTGTTTTTATTAAAACAGCGAAAAGTTTTGTATATTGAATACAAATAAAACTCAATAGTAAGATACTGCTTTATAAAAACTAATGCTATTTCAGAAGAAAGAGCTAAAAAATCCGTAATAGAATAATTAAAAAGATGAAGCGTGAAATATTAAACCCAAATTCACATTAACTAAGTTCATTGAATGCATATTTTATTTTATCGACGATATGTCTAAAGTTAATATTTTTGTATAGTATATTAGTAGAACTGTAAATAAAGGTTTGTCATTGTGAGTATAGAAACTTTTCGAGTACATTTGTGTTTTTATCAAAACAACGAAAAGTTTTGTATATTGAACACAAATAAAATTCAATAGTGAGATACTGCTTTATAAAAACTAATGCTATTTCAGAAGAAAGAGCTAAAAAATTTGTAATATAATAGTTAAAAAGATGAAGCGTGAAATATTAAACCCAAATTCTCATTAACTAAGTTCATTAAATGCATATTTTATTTTATCGACGATATGTCTAAATTTAATATTTTTGTATTGTAGTATATTAAGAACTGTAAATAAAGGTTTGGCATTGTGAGTATAGAAGTTTTTCGAGTACATTTGTGTTTTTATTAAAACAGCGAAAAGTTTTGTATATTGAATACAAATAAAACTCAATAGTAAGATACTGCTTTATAAAAACTAATGCTATTTCAGAAGAAAGAGCTAAAAAATCCGTAATAGAATAATTAAAAAGATGAAGCGTGAAATATTAAACCCAAATTCACATTAACTAAGTTCATTGAATGCATATTTTATTTTATCGACGATATGTCTAAAGTTAATATTTCTGTATAGTATATTAGTAGAACTGTAAATAAAGGTTTGTCATTGTGAGTATAGAAACTTTTCGAGTACATTTGTGTTTTTATCAAAACAACGAAAAGTTTTGTATATTGAACACAAATAAAATTCAATAGTGAGATACTGCTTTATAAAAACTAATGCTATTTCAGAAGAAAGAGCTAAAAAATTTGTAATAGAATAGTTAAAAAGATGAAGCGTGAAATATTAAACCCAAATTCTCATTAACTAAGTTCATTAAATGCATATTTTATTTTATCGACGATATGTCTAAATTTAATATTTTTGTATTGTAGTATATTAAGAACTGTAAATAAAGGTTTGGCATTGTGAGTATAGAAGTTTTTCGAGTACATTTGTGTTTTTATTAAAACAGCGAAAAGTTTTGTATATTGAATACAAATAAAACTCAATAGCAAGATACTGCTTTATAAAAACTAATGCTATTTCAGAAGAAAGAGCTAAAAAATCCGTAATAGAATAATTAAAAAGATGAAGCGTGAAATATTAAACCCAAATTCACATTAACTAAGTTCATTGAATGCATATTTTATTTTATCGACGATATGCCTAAAGTTAATATTTCTGTATAGTATATTAGTAGAACTGTAAATAAAGGTTTGTCATTGTGAGTATAGAAACTTTTCGAGTACATTTGTGTTTTTATCAAAACAACGAAAAGTTTTGTATATTGAACACAAATAAAATTCAATTTACTTGATAATACTACTTTATAAAAAAAAGAATGATATTTCAGAAGAAAGAGCTAAAATAATTGTAATAGAATAATTAAAAAGAATGTATATAATTAAAGAAATTTTATTTAAAGCCTCGTACACCCTCCCCCTCTTTTTTTCTAAGCAATGAATAGATAAAGTCCTAGAGTGACCTATTCGTTACAGAAAATGTATAAAGTTTCTTATAATTCTACCAATGTATCAAGTCACACAACTCCTTGGTGACATTGCTTCAAATTAAACTGATGTTGCTTGCCCTGAGACATCTCTGTAAATCTATCATTTATTGTAAAGTTGTGTTGATTTTATTATACTTTTGTACACATTTGTAATGTTCTATTTTGCCTATTATGATTTATGATTCTGTTTTATTTTTAATGTGATGCTGTATTGCTGTATTGTCTTTATTACATTAATTGTAACTTCTGTTATGTATTTTACATAATACACAATGTGAAACTTTTATTAATACACAATGGGAAATTTTGTTTGTGTGATTTTTTTCCCCTTTTGTAAAATGTATTTTCTTTTGTTTAAAGTGGTTAAATTATATATTCGAAAGAAAATTCTCTTCAGCATGTATTCTATCGAGAAGCCATCACTATGGTGTTAAAATAAAAATTCATTGCATATAGGTATCCCATCACCGTACTAAAGGGTAAAAATCCCTCCCGGTTCGGCTTACAGGCACAGGTAGATTTCGAAGTTAAGTACTAATTTCACGTGAGGCGCTGCGCTGGGAAAATAGTGGTCTATTTTCATTGGGAGGTCCGCGTTACATCTTTTAGATTTTATTTTTGTTTTTATTATTTATTCATTTATTTATTATTTATTTGTTTGTTTGTTTGTTTTTTATTTTATTTTATTTACTTATTATTAATTTTTTTTTTTTTTTTTTTTTTTTTGCTGTACGAGTTGGTCTTATCAAACACTCATCAATATAAAATTGTAGATAATAGTAAAAAGATTTATAAATTTAAGCGGATCTTGTGAATTAACGAAGTTGTGAATTTTTTTCTTTCTAAAACCCTATTTTTTCGCCCCTCGAGGCCATTTTTAATTATATCAAAAATCTATAATGCATAAAATTTTGGCCTTTACTAGAAGTAATAATAACTTTAAATGGATTCGATATGTATCATAATTAAGACGTTATGGGTGTTTTTCTTTTTTCACAAAAACGCACCCCATTTCCACCCTCTTGGTTCGATTTTGCCCGTTAACGAACTTGACCGAGATTTTCGTCCCCTTGATTTTAATGTATCCGTTGGAAGAGATTTGTGCAGAATTATGGGTGTTATCGTGTCTATAACAAGTGATATAGATTGATAGATTACTAGATAGATAAGGTTTTGAACTGGGTGTGGTTTTGGGTTTTAGGAGTCATGATCGGCGTAGATCTGCAAAAATTTTTCCAGAAATTCCAACATAGGGGAGAATGTAATAAAATGGTATTTCTTACAAAATATACAAGAAAATCAAAAGAGATCTATTCCAAATATACATAGCAAATGACTGACATACCATGTATTTTAATTGAATTATGGAAATCAAATACTCACTGCACTCTAAAATGTTATATTTTTTTGCAGACTGAAATGAAAATCATCTTAACAATTTCTTTATTATGAAAAAAAAAATAGATATTTACGCACATTTGGAAACATTTACACCGTTCATGAATTCATTTTGTAATCCGAAATTTCTTGGGGAACATACAAAATTATACAATGAATTGAAAGTAGATAATAATTTTTTCTACCATTGAGTTTAATTTTCAATACATGTTTGAAACCTCTAAAGATAATACTAAGGAATGTATTCTTTATTTAATATTTCTATGTAACTTTGAAAAATTGATGAAAATAAAAACCATTTAGCTTCAAAATATTAAATTGTTATGATAAAACATGTTTTAAAAAAAAAACTTTACATAAATATGGATACACTTTTAAAGCATGTGAAATATAGTGAGAATAGAGAACAAAGACAAAAAAAATTCCTTTAAACTATCACAATTACTTTTTACCTATTCTGATACGGAGATTGAATCAATTCTCAAAAGAATAAATGTTGTTGTTCAATCGAAAACTATCAAGAATTTGTTTTTTGTTTTTTTCTTTAACAGACTCCATCTAAAGATCAGCGGGAAAATAACACTTTTAAGAAATTTATGGTGAAGAAGAAATAGCCAGTTTAAAACTGATGCAAGTTAATATATATATAATAATAAACACCAATGGAAAATCACTTGCAGAACCATTATCACAAATGCCAACCAAAAACTATATATATATATATATATATATATATATATATGTCCATTTTTATTTTAATGTAATTGAATATTTTATCAACATAATTTTATTTATTATTTAATTATATTTATTTATTATTTAACTAATTTTTATCATTATTTAGACAGTATTTGGTTTAATCTTTAACTAATAATTTTATAAAATCATAAAATATTATGATTTTATACCACTGATTCTCATAGATGGCAGCACCATGGTTTGAGTTTTTGCTTTGCTGTACAATAATATTCCATGGTCAATCATCTTTTATAACTTATTTTGGCAGCATGTAATGATTTTCTGCTTTTCTGCAATTCATTGCCAGTGTCATGTGATGACGCCTGTATATCTGGTAAATGTTGTGCTCTTTCCATATATCCTTTTTAATCCAGTTGCATTTTTAACTTTATGATTAAATTTCACTGTTTTTTCTCATTTTTAAGGATAAGGTTTCTTTCCTTTTTAATATTGTTTTTATTTTTTGAACTTTATGATTTTTTCACAGTTTTTTCCTCTATTATGATGTGGTAGTCCCAAAATCATATTCTTTAGCAATCTTATGGCTAATACGATGATGAAACCGCACATTTTATTTGTGGTATTTAGGCATTTGGGACCTGAAAATTCCGTCTAAATTCCACAAATTTAAAATTTTCAATTTTTAATTTAATTTCTTCTTCTTTTAAATATGTATATGGTATCTATATTCAGTGTATTGGGGACCACTATAATTGTCAATTAATTATTACATACTAATTCATAATTTCATAGTTTTTGTTAGTGTTTCGGTAATGTTTCATTAATGGTTATTTATATATATATATATATATATATATATATATATATATATATATATATATATATATATATATGAGAGATTTTTTTTAAGCATGGTAATCAAATAGCTCGCAGGGTATTCTTTTTATATTTTTAAATATTTTTTTTATGGTTAACTAATGCACCTTTTTTTTATGTTTAACTAATGCACCTTTTTTTTTTTCTTAAAATATTATCCATTTTTTATTATCTATTTTTTATAAAAGCAACCAGACAAAATATTTTAGAAATATTTTTTACAAATTTTTCTATAGTATAATCTCGCTTGTCAAACAATTCGGTTCTGATGGAAGAAATTCGAACGAAATTTAGATTCTGTGTTCGGACAGAATTTCGGTTTTCGAGCAGTACTATAACTTGTATTTTTTATTTTAATTGTATTTTTTATTTTAATTGTTTTTTTTTTTTCACTATACTGTATTGCTTGAAATTACATTGCCAAAAATTGTGCATTGTTTGAAACAAGTAAATACAGGGAGTAACTTGGAAGGTGGAACCCGATAATCGTAATTTCAATGTTTCTTATGAGAAAATTCACCCTCGAACAGTTTTTTGCGAGCAACTTGTGTTCTAGAACCAAGATACTTCTGTATTTTTCAAACTTTTTATGTAAAATGAATGGCAATTAATCATTTAGTGTTCATCACCGCCACTACTACTAAGATTGATATTATGATACAACTTTCAATGCATAATTCATATTCACTCATTGTGAACCAAAAAAGTAATCTGTAAAGAAACAGCAACTTTTTATCTAATAAATAAAATTTTAAATTTTTTTTTAATTAAGAAATATTTTTAAATAAATCCTTAATACCGTGTTTCTCCAAAAATAAGACCGTGCCTTATATTAATTTTGTCCCAAAGGACACACTAGGACTAGGTTGTGTTGGGCGATGCCGAGATATTTAACCCAATTCTTTCGATTGTTTAAATACCTCGATTGTTTCAATTGTTTATCGATGACTCCAGTCAATCAATTTTTATTCGTATCCCATCCGATTCTATAAAAAATCGTCTGTGATGGACGAATCGACATAATCTTTGAAGACATCAAAGATCAGACAGGCACAGATACCAGACTGTTTCCACTCATGGTAGGATTCATATTCATTGGCGGGTAGTTGGTCTTATTTATATATTTTTTTCTTTTTAGAATACAGCAACCATCTGCGCAAAATATACTTTATTTAATCTCTTGCTAATTTTTTTAAATATCGGATTTTCGAATCTGAAAAATGTGCATCCTTGCTTAGAGTGGGCTAAGATTTCAGGGATTCAAAAAATTTTCGATTTTGGCCCATAATTTTTTATTTTTGCAAAATCCTGATTTTTGTACTGAAAAAAAAAAAGAGAAATGTAAGGATTTGGTATTCTATTTCAAATTATATGGGTTATATGGTTCCCATCACGACGGGGTTTGGCTCATTCAAATCGACATCAATAGAGCTTACCGATTTTAGTTCGGAGTTTCACTACCAGGGGACGCTTTCCTATCTCTGGTTCTATGGGCTGGATCCCGACGGGGTATGGCTCATTCGACTCGACATCGATAGAGCTCACCAATTTCAGTTTGGGGGTTTCGCTACCAGGGGCGCTTTTATATCTATGGTTCTATGGGCTGGATCACGACGGGGTAATGCTTATTCGAGTCGACATCGATAGCCTTAACGATTTCAGTTCCGTTTGTATACCACAGATTGCGCACCCTGGCGGTGGAAGGTGGAACTAATGGATTTTGCAGGCTATATGGTGCCGCAAGCACCGGGGATCCAAGTCCGAAATACGGTATAATACTAATAAAATAAGCAGTAATACACTGCCGTGCATGCACGGTAGCGTATTACTGCTTATTTTACTGTTTATTACTGTTAAGTTTACGGTATAATACTGGCAGTTGAGATGACAGTATTATACCGTAAAATCAACTTTTTTTTTTTTTTTTTTTTTTTTTTTTTTTGCATTGTACACATTTTAATAGATTTCATATTTATATTTATTCTTTCTGGAACTTTAATGACATCGCATTTTCTTTTTACTTCTTTTTTTATGCATTTGCTTCAAAATTTTAGCTTGACACAACCTATAAATTTTACCAAATATACTCTGACAAAAAAAAAAAAAAAATTAATTAATATTTCAGTTTCTATTTACATTATTCTTTTATGAGACCTTATTTAAAATGTTTCACCACATTTATAGAATTTTTGGGTTTGACAAGTTGCATATATAAAAAGGAAAATATATACTAAACAAATAATTAACGAAATAATTAAAATAATTACTTGTTATTTTTTTTTTTACATTAAATAGTATATGCAAAAAAAAAAAAAAAAAGATTTACAGTAATTTATATTTTTTACTCATGGTTAAATATGCAAATTGGACTATACATTTAAAAAAAATGTAATCTTTTATGTATTACTGAAATTATTAAGAAACCAGTTGCATATGTATAAAATAACATCAAATTAGAAACTCAGTTTTGGGAATTTTTCTCTATATAACATAAATCTATAGCTACAAATTGAATAGCGTTTTTTTATTCTGTAAGCTATTTCTCAAGAACTTCTCTTTAAATTTTAAGATTGAACATTTACGTATACGAAACTTTTAGAAAATGCCTTTGAAGCAAAGAAAATTTGCTCTAAATTTATTGTGCTCGTCTCGAAATCCCCAGCTGCTTGAATAGCAAGATTGGACTACTTGAATAATAGTTAAGTATGCAAGGTTTATACTGCTGCTTAGTGATGTAAACTATATGATAGAAAAGAAGTACTCCTAAACTTTGCAGAAGACCAGGTACTTGCGTTGCTTTTCGTTGTCAAAAGTAAAAGAAGTTTTAAATTACAGATGAATCAACTAGTATTCAAGTACTTTTCAGTTCTTACTTTTGAGAGTTTCGAAGTAGTACCAATAAAGTAATCAATATTGCATGTTATCATTGCATGCAATCAATATTGCATGCAGCTATTGCAAGTTTCATGTGCTTGTCTTTATTTCAATCTTTCACAACATTTTAGTAGCTTCCGTTTCACATCCGACTTATTTATAATACAGACAAACATTGCAATGTTAAAAATTTGCAGCAAACTGTCCAGTCATTTAACCGTTTTTGTAGAAAATGGTTACATAACCGTAATTTAACTATATTCTGACCATATTATTGCTCATTTTATGGTCAGAATATAGTTAAATTACGTTTATGTAACCGTTTTTTACAAAAACGGTCAAATGACTGCACAGTTTGCTGCAATTTTTTACAGTGTGTGTCTTAATTGTTTCACAAACAAAATGGCCGAAGAATGATAATTGATTAAATGATGGAATTAAGGAATAATGTAACATTGGGTTAAACAATGAAGTACGCGCTTGTGGAACATCAGCATGAATGGAACACTTTTAAGTATTTTGATATCAATTTTTTTAAACAAAGTAAAAAAGAGAATAATACTGATTGTTTCAAATGTATTAGTATATATATATAAAAAAAATTTCATTTGTTAAATAAATTATTCAGTAGCAATTTTTTTTAACACAATTTTGAGGAAAATAATGCAATATTTGACACTATCCAAAAATGAACTCACAGCGAAAATAATGAAAGTTTACAATTTTTTTTCCGTAAATATGTAATTACAATCTAAGCCGTAAAATAATAACTTCCAGAGATATACCCATTCAAATGATCATTTTGGAGATTTTTCACGCATTTTCCGTAGATTAATTTATATATAAAAAGCGATCCGTCTTACATAAATATAGGTATAAATTTGGGGTATTGAACATTTTTCGTAACTGATTGTTCTTGAAAATGATCATAAACGCATTTAAAGCTCTTACTTCTGAAAATGAAATACAAATATTCACATTTAAGTTTTTAAGTTTCCCAATATTTATATGTTGTACTTTCCTTAATCTCTATAATAGAGGATATTATTTCTTAAAGTTAATGAAATACACATTTCATGTTACGTAAATGCAAATTTTCGGTTTGAGAGCTAAAACATAAACAGCCATAACTACATTTCCAATGATTTTACGAAAAAAAAACAAAATCCGTTTTGGATATAACTAACAGTGCAGTCTTTCATATAAAACATTAAACAATTTCTGTGAAAGCATGAATTTTGCTTTTTAAACGTAGTGGGATACACTGTAAAAAAAAATTGCAGTAAAATTACGGGCAGAGGCCGGCAGCAGAGATTCCAGTCATACCCCGTAAAAAAAAAAATCTATGCCCATCATTTTGTGCAGCCCGTAATTTTACGGGGCAAAATAATATAGCATTATAATGCACTTTAAAACACAATAACACTTTGCTTACTGTTCCGTAGCACGTAGCACGTTAGATAATCATCACAGAATCGCTGTTTTGGCGGGTTAAAAATTTCGAAACACGAGTAAAATGAAGGGTTACACCCTAGCGGAGGACAATGTATGGGGTCGTACCGTATTTTTGCTAAAATATGGGCTAGAACTGTAAGAATATGTGGATTGCTCTTAATTTTCTAAGTATCTAAGGGATAAGGCCGCTTATTTAGTGGATCAGATCGTTTTTCATCAAATAAGGCTATTGTCCGTGAAAATTGAATGGCAAACGCTCATAAATTTACAGTTTTTTCTGAGAGTATACCGTAATAGAGCTTTATTCCTTATAACTTTGTTTTCGAATGAAATAATCCAAGTCTTTATGGGCTGATTGCATAAACGAAAAATTCGGCATTTAGTACATTGGTACTACTTAAATTTAGTACTTGTTACTGGTGTAGTAAATAAGTACTGTCCAAACAGCACAGCCAGCCGATGTGACGGCACTATGATGTGACAAATGACCACAAGTGCCACAGGCCACTATGGTAAACAAAAACGGGATGACTTTTATTCGTCTCATTATTACTTTTCATTGACTGTATTTGGGTGACTCCAATGTGAAGTTATCATGACTGTTGCTTTCGCAATTTTGTTTGACAGATCCCCCAGTGACATGACAATAAAATAACCAGGTAACTTGCCACAAAGCAACTGTCTTGGTGACTTCACAATAGACTCTACAAAAGTCAATCACCTGAGAGTCACCAGTTGATTTCATTGTGACGTCACTTGGTGACACGTCACAATGCAACTGTCATGGTGACTTTACAGATGAATCTCCAAATGACAATCGCATGAAACTCACCAGATTTCTGAATTTCAACGTCACCTGGTGACTCGCCTGAAAGCATAAGTCACTTTGGATTCACAACTAGTCACCAAATGACGGTCACTTACAAAAACAGAGTAAACCAGCCGGAAATTGTGCGTTAAACGTGACAAATGAGGTTAGTTCGTACTGTAACTAGTTTTACAATATAGAAAAATTATCGTTATTATTTCAGTGAAATGAACTATACCGTCTGTTATGAGCGAAATAAGCATGCCTTTTTCTTTTTTCTAATTACGTATGCCACATTTACAGATGCGAATTTTTTTTTCGATTTCAGACAGCGCTGCAAAATTCACCATAGAGATCTTGCTTTGCGAATGATTACCTCCATGATTTAATATTTCTGTGATTCACGATGAATGAATCTCTTGTGTTTATTTACTTTAATGGACTGAGATATTAGGCTATTAACCTAATTTCCACTGAAGTGATCTCAGGATCTATACATTTTTTAATGTATCAAGCAAACAATTTTTTTCAACGATCTCTCTAAAAAAGTAACTTTTATGCAATTTTATTCGAAAAAATAATTTTTAATAAAAATGGCCGCTTGGCACTAGAAGAAAGAAGTGGTAAGCCCGTATTTGATTTCCTCGGTCACATGACCTTGCGCTTTTATTATATAGATTACGTATTAAATATTACGTAATATTTAATACGTATAAGATTACGTATAGGATTTAATAGAATAAAGAAAACTTTTATTAATATATCTTTACGTTTTTATTCTATTTTCATAAAATTTGAAATGACGCGACGAATTCTGCAACGATTATATATATTAAATTTCAAACCATTCGGTTAAGTAGTTTTTGCGCTGTTATATGCAGATGGACGGACAGACCAAGTGATGACTATACGTGCTACGTATTTATATAATTACGAACGCATTTAAAAATGAGACGAATAAATGATATCACATTTTGGTTTATCGTAGCGCTTGTGAAACTTTTGACCATTTGTATCAATACAGTTACGTCATATCGATTAGATCTTCTATTAGCGTAGTACTTATTTACTACACCTGCCGTTTATATGAGTTTCTTTTGACCACTCACATTTGATTTTTGTGAACAAAGTTTAACATTTTGTGTTTGCGTCTTAATTTAGGGATACCAGTGTGTTTTTGAATATAATTTTCTCTTCAGAAATACAAAATAGCACGCGGAAATTTATTTTTTAATATTTCATTTTATTTCAAATCTCACGAGCCACATTTTATATATATATATATATATATATATTTTTTTTTTTTTTTTTTTTTTTTTTTTTGTTCATCCCAGCTACTGATAAACGCGGACGAAAACATCCAAATAACTCTTAATAATGTGTCCTGTTTAAAACACGCAATGTACAGATTAAATTTCAAAACATAAAGCCGTCAAACGTGTGATTGCATGCACATTTTGTTAATCAACATACGCACACATGCTGTGAAACGGTCCAAACAAATTCGCTCAATGAACTGTTTTTACTTTCTACATTTTTCTTGCTGAAGCTTACTCAGCTCAGACCCACCTGGCCCAATTACAGCCTATTGAATAACTATCGCATTAACGAGCCTGGCTACAGCGCAACGAGTTCCTTGGTAAGTCACGACTTCGGTGATCACGAACGGAAGGGTGAAAGGACTGACCAGACGAAGCAATTTATCTCGTCAACCCTCTCCTCCTTGGGAAAGCAGTGAGGGTTATTTCTTATACCCTGGAGGAATACGTAATTTTCCAACTGTCGCATAATAACGCAGTCTTCGGAGATTAAACGCTTCAGGATGTCTGTAAATGGTATTATATTTATGAATGTCAGTAATCATTTTTGTGAACGTCGGTTTCAACAGAAATTATATGCTTCCTAAAATTAGAAGTATAAGTACTTCCATTTAAATTTTACAAAACTATTTAATGAAGAAGTAGATGGATTATGGTTTAGGGATTCGTATAATCCTGATGTTTACAAAAAAAAAAAAAAAAAAATTGGGTGCGTTAGAAACATGTGCATTAGAGATGACATCAAGAAAAGAAATGTCAAAAACTTTTTCTAAATTAAGGGTTGTCAACTTTTTCTGCCTACCATTCATATTTGTACCTATTCTTAACAGTATAATTTTCCTCCCACCCACTCATGCCGCAATAACTTAATTTTATTATTATGGCGAAAAAAATACTTAATTCATTCAAGGACAAATCATATTCTAATATGGCTATAAATGCCTAAGTTTTTCTATTGAAATAACTCTTCTAGAGACGTTTTTTCTTAGAAATTTTAAAACAAAACTTTAATTTGCGCGAATATTCAGCTCAAATTTTGAAAACTGAAAAGAATTTGGGGAAATATTAATTTATTGGAATTGTAGTTCTGTTTCGTACGGGATCTGTATTTATTCTTACGGCGGCGGACAATAATAATAGTAAACTAAGGTTATTTTAAAACCGGAAAAATACTCACACTCCACTTGAAAGCTTTAACCGCTTGTTTGTTTCATTTTTCTAATTGTTTCATTTTCCAATTTTATTGAAAAAATGTCACTTTTTAAACCCTCATAAACTAATTAGTTACAAAAACTTGAAAAATACCTCTCTTTTCATATAGTAGTTAGGGGTGGTCAACCTTTTTTGTCCACCACCGTGGTTTGGAAATTCGCAATATCTTGATGTTTACAAAAATCTTTAGATCAATTGCGTTAGAGATGACACCAAGAGAAGAAAATGTCGAAAATCCCTTCTAAATTAGAGGTGGTCAACCTTTTTTGACTTCCAAACATATCTGTAACTTATCTTGTTTAACCCTTTGAGGGGCGGTGGTATATATTATATACCACCTAATTTTAATCCGACTCAAACCAGAAACTTTTAATTAAATTTTACTTTTTTAACTTTGACGAGAAAATGTTCAAGAATTGCTTATTCTTATTTTGAGCTAAATTCTTTCCTAAATTCCGGTGGGAATTCAACGTTACAGGAGCACCAGTGCTTGCCCCTGAAAGGGTTAATCGTAAAACTTCTGTCATTTCGGAAGTACTGGTATTCAAAACCCCTGAGAAGCGGGGCAAGCCAGCTAACTCTTCTAGTACGTACGACACATGAACGAAACAAGCAAGTCCCAGAATCAGCGCTCCTACAGCATACGAACAATTCAGTTCAGTAATAAAGCGCTTACTAGTGAAATTTTTCCAACTGAAGGAAAAATTGTTCTGCCCAGGACTCGAACCCAACACCTTTGAATTAAATTGCAAACGCTCTGCCTGTTGAGGGCCTGGACCGACAACCGGCCGACACAATTCACTCATATAACCTTATTGTGTCGGCCAAATGTCATACCAGCTAGCTCGATAGGCATATCGTTGGTAATTTAATCCAAAGATCTTAGATTCGACTCTCGGCCTAAACACTTTTTCACTCAATTGGAAAGATTTCAATTCGTATGATATCTTTACCTATAAGTATGGTTGAGTTAAATATAATAAAGATCTTATTAGAAGTTAGCAGAGACCATCTTGACGACACTCTGTTTCAGATCTTTATTTGTGCGCATAATTTTCGCTGCCGCATATTTTCTCTACTCCCTAATTTTGAAAAGAATTTTCAGAAAACAAAACGTTTCGCGTAATTTTCTCATCACGATACAAGATATTTTGAGTAGGTGAAATGGAATTTCACATTAACTTAATCGCTATTTCTTTTTCCTGCTTCTTTTTTCTCTACACCTGCCATCCTCGTCCCTGGAAGGCAGATGTTTTTGTAACCAATAATGTTCTCTTATAAATCACTCATCTATCACATCTTTCTGTGGAAAACTAAATAATTTTATTTCAAAGAATATAAGAAGTTGTATGTTCTAAAATATAAATTTGCAAAATCAGTAAATAAAATAAAATAAATAAATTTTACGTAAAATTTCTAATTTAAAGCAGTCTCCTTAGACTGCATTCAAATGCAGAAATCAGAATTTTAAATAAATCTCTAATATAATACGTCTACCTTTCAAAATACGCATGAGAGAATGCCATGCTACATAAAAAAAAGATATTTACATATTATTTATTCCTAATTTTCATTAGAAAAAATTATTGAAAAAAATCGACAGATTATATATTTCATATAAATATTTTTTTTATTATAAATGTTACATAAAAGGCATAAATTAAGTAGAGAATTGTAATTTTTCTAGATTAATAATTGTCAGCTGCGAGATTACGCAGCTTATTGGTAAATTTGTATACATTGCAAATCACATGTAAAACATATAAATGAATCAATTTTGAAATAATTTTAGAAAAACACTTAATTATCGAAACGGAATTTGGCAATAAAATAATTTGCTAAAAAATACTGGGCAATGAGGATGAGTGTACTGAATGTCTGGAACTGCACCAGGAGACAACATGTACCAGGTGACAGGATTCAATGTATTACTTGTGGCAGGTGGTTGCACGAAAGTTGCACCATTTACAACAACAAGTGCAACGATTGTGGACGACGACAACTTCGGTCTGCAAAAAAGAAAACTTTGAAACTGTGGAAATGAAAATGGACTAATTTTAAGTGAAACGTGTGAAGTAACTTAATGTTATTTTGTAATCTTATCTGTGCTTGTTTCGTTTCTGATTCTTTGATAATTAAAACATTTGAATTGTTTTTAAAATTCTTTCCTTTTCCTGATTCTTCAATCATTATGTCTAAATATTCACTCCTTATACAATAACATTTATTCACAAAAACATTACAACAATGTCATTTAATTGTAATTATTATTGTTAACAATTTAATTGTAGTTATTATTAATAACAATCTCTCCTACCCATGTGCGCAATCACACCAAAACCTTTAAGGACAGATTGAGCAAAATAGCTTTACAGATTTTATTACAACTGTTCTATTAAATTACAGAATAACAACAAAATAGCAATGGAATTGCATAAAAAAACAAATTAAATCAAAATTATTCATGGATACTTTAGCAAAAATTTAATATTTAGATATATTTTTACTATTTTGTTGAATTGTGCGCACACTCTCCTAGCTTTACTTTACTCGAGATCTGTGCAGCCCTGTATAGGATCTATAGAATTTATAATCACTAAGGAATATGAAAAAAGAAAAAAAGTTAAATTTAAAACTCATGCCGCAATTGCCACACTTCCAGCAAGTATTGTCCATTCACAGTCCTATTACCGAATACTTTTGTGTGTTCCTGTAAACTAACGATAAATGCTATGCACACCATATTCGACAGTAAGCATATTTTAGAGCACCTTAGTGATGTATATCAATTTTAATAGGTTTGAAATAGTGTAACATCATTAAAATACATTGCAAACGATTTTTCCCCCATAGACCATAAGGTAAAGCTAGGAGAGTCTGCGCACAATTCAAAAGAATAACAATAAAAAATATAAATATACTAAACTATCCATGTATTGCTAAACTATCCATGAATAATTTTTACTTCATTTGTTTTTTATGCATTTCCATTGCTATTTTGTTGTTATGTTGCAATTTAATAGAACAGTTGTAATAAAACCAAGAAAGTAATTTTGCGCAATCTGTCCTTGCAGGGTTGGTGTGATTGCGCACATGTGGGTAAGAGAGATTCTTACTAATAATAACTACAATTAAATTGTTAGCAATAATAATTACGCTTAAATGACATTGTTGTAAGGTTTTTGTGAACAAATATTATTGTATTAGGAGTGAATATTTCAACCTAATGATTAAAGAATCGGAAAAAATAAATAATTTTAAAAAGGATTAAAAAATTTTAATTGAAGGAAAAAAAATTAAAGAATCAGAAAAAGCAAGTCAAGATAAGATTACAAAATAACATTAAGTTACTTGATAACACATTTAACGGAAAATTAGTCCATTTTCATTTTTCATTTTTTTATGAAAATTTACCAATAAACTGCGTAATCTTTTCTAGCATGGAAACTAATGGGAACAATGCACCATCTCTCCTAAGTAACATATGCGCAAACTCTCCAATTTTGGTAGGAGAGATTACGCAGCCTTTTATTTAAACATGGCCGCTACTAAAACGAACCGTTGATGTTCACATTGTTAGTCTAGATTAGTAGCTTATCAGAAATCGTTTAAGTTTAAAATATTTTGTACTTCTGACATTGTACAGAAATTCTGATGACTAGCTATGAAAATTCAAGCACTTATTTTGGGAAAATAAAACAAAATAGCAATGCTTTATCTTAGACGCTCAAGTCAATCAACGTGCACTTTCAAGTAGACACTCCACTACTGCTGTTGTAGAACTATGTGGAGTCGCTGCGCGCTCACTCTACTCCTTCCCCCAGAACCTCTATGTGCGCAATTTCTCCGACCGCGCCATCTCTCCTGGCTTTACCTTAATATAAAGGAATTATTTTGAGTGCCCTTGTAAACGAAATGTAAATGTTACACACTTCATTTTAAATTCCGAACATTTCATGGTAAACCTCAATAACACATACCAATTACATTGTAATCTGATCATATTTATGTGAATTAAAGCACGGACAGATGGCAGACAGACAAACCAAATTCATACACTTTTGAACTATGTTGAAAAGTGTTAAAAATGAATTTAATTAACATTAGGAGTTCAAAACTTAAAAACTTCAACAACTTGACCAAATGACTTCCCGTTTGGTATCCGAAGAGAAAATTTACCGAAAAATCCAAATATAATGCCAAAATTAGATGTTAGTATTGAATTTTTTTAAGTTTGGTACATTTTCTATATGTAGACGACCCCAAAGCAAAATTTAAGTCTGGCATTAATTAGTAGTGATGATTATTAATCGACTAGTACCAGTCACATTTTATACGATGATTTACAGCAGAGTTAGTAATGATAATCATTTTTTTAGACGACTTTACAAGGGAATAAAAAGAGAAAAATAAAAAGGAAAGAAAACATATATCTCATTCCCGTGAAAAAATAGTGAGATGGAAGCGAAAAAGAAATTTCAGAAAAGGAAATGTTATTAATAGTTACCATACTAACAGTTAATTATATTAATATTCATATTAATAGCTGATTATATTCATATTCATATTAACAGTTAATTATATTAATAATTATATTCATATTCATATTCAAAGTTAATTATATTAATAATAAAAAAGGAGAAAAAAAAACATATCTCTCATTCTCGTGAAAAAATAGTGAGATGGAAGCGCAAAAGAAATTTTAGAAACGGAAATGTTATTAATAGTTACCGCATACTAACAGTTAATTATATTAATATTCATATTAATAGTTAATTATATTAAAATTCATATTAATAGTAATTATATTAAAATTCTTATTAACAGTTAATTATATTAATAATTATATTCATATTCATATTAACAGTTAATTATATTAATAATAAAAAGGGAGAAAAAAAATATCTCTCATTCTCGTGAAAAAATAGTGAGATGGAAGCGAAAAAGAAATTTTAGAAAAATAAATGTTATTAATAGTTACCATACTAACAGTTAATTATATTAATATTCATATTAATAGTTAATTGTATTAAAATTCATATTAAGAGTAATTATATTAAAATTCTTATTAACAGTTAATTATATTAATAATTATATTCATATTCATATTAACAGTTAATTATATTAATAATTATATTCATATACATATTAAGAGTTAATTATATTAATAGAAAAAGGAAAAAAAAAAAACTATCTCCCATTCTCGTGAAAAAATAGTGAGATGGAAGCGAAAAAGAAATTTTAGACAAGGAAATGTTATTAATAGTTACCATACTAACAGTTAATTATATTAACAATTATATTCATATTCATATTAACAGTTAATTATATTCATAATTATATTCATATTCATATTAACAGTTAATTATATTAATAACTATATTAATGTTCATATTAACATTTAATTATATTAATAATTATATTCATATTCATATTAACAGTTATTTATATTTAAAAAAAGAAGAAGAAAAAAAAAACACCTCTCTCATTCTCGTGAAAAAATAGTGAGGTGGAAGCGAAAAAGAAATTTTAAAAAAGGAAATGTTATTAATAGTTATCATACTAACAGTTAATTATATTAATATTCATGTTAATAGTTAATTATATTAAAATTTATATTAACAATTAATTATATTCATATTCATATTAACACTTAATTATATTAATAAGTATATTCGTATTCATATTAACAGTTAATTATAGTAATAATTATATTCATATTCATATTAACAATTAATTATATTAATATTTATATTCATATTAAAATTTACAGTTAATTATATTAACAATTATATCCATAGTCATATTAACAGTTAATTATATTCATATTTCTATTCATATTCATATTAACAGTTAATTCTATTAATAATTAAATCCATATTCAAATTAACAGTTAATTATATTAATAATTTTATTAATAGCATATTAATAAGTATTATTAAACTTTAATAGTTATTGCATTCCATTTATTATTATTATTATTATTATTATTATTAAATAGACTCATTTATCAAGCATTCGCAAAATAGTTTCTTCTATATCATACGATACGCTTCAAAATCTTATACAGAAAATAAAAACCATCGAATCGTATAAATGAATGTTATGGATGTAATGGGTTTGTAATGTACACGGGAATAAAAAGGAAATAGAATGTTTGAAAAAACTGTCCTTCATTATCATTCGACTAATGGGGAAAAAATGAGATGGGAACGAAAGAGAAATTTTATGAAGAAGAATGGGAAATGAAGTTTTTAATAGTTGATATATAATAGTACATTATATTAATAATTATATTAGTAGTAAATTAATATCTATTATTAACTATTAATATTATTATATGATGTATTTCAAATTTAACGCACTCGTTTAATAGATTTTATTTTGCAAGATAGTTTCTCCGATGTCATACAATACATTTCAAATTCCTAATAAAAATTAAGAACCATTGAAATATGTAAATGAATGTTTGTGATTTAATGGGTTTGTAATGCTCAATGAAATAGACAAAAATATAATATAACAAATCTATCCCTCATTCTCGATCAACTATTGGGGAGCGAGTGAGATGGGAACAAAAGAGAAAATTTGGGTAAAGGGGAAGATGATTGGAAATTGTTATTAGTTATTACATTATTTATTATGCTAAATTATTATGTTGACAATATATTAATAGTTATTAAATATTAACAGAGTTTGTATCCCGTTGTATTTAATGGAGTCGTTCTTCAGCAGTTTGCAAAATAGTTTCTCTTGTAATCATACGATTCTCTTTATGTTTTTAAGCAAAACCATCGAAATATATAAATGAATGTTTGTGATTTAATGGGTTTTTAATGTACAAGGTAATAAAAAAGAAAGATAGGATACAAAAAATTCATCCGTCATTCTCGTGCGAATAATGGGAAAAAGTGAGATGGAATCAAAACTCAAAGTTTAGGATATAGGGAATGACGGACTGAAAGTTATCAGTAGTTATTATATTAACAATATGATTAATAGTATACTGATCCATCCAGTTGTATTTTTAGATTAATGCACTCATTTAACAGATTTTGCAAGGTAGTTTCTCTGATGTCATACCTATTTCATGTCTATTTCAAATTCCTAATGAAAATTAAGAACCATTGAAATATGTAAATGAATGTTTGTGATTTATTGGGTTTTTAATGCTCAAGGGAATAAAGAAAAAGATAATTTTTAAAATCTATCCCTCATTCTTGATCAACTATTGGGGAACGTACTAATAATGGGAAAAAGTGAGATGAAATCAAAACTGAAAGTTTAGGATAGGGAATGATGGAGTAAAAGTTATCATATTATCAATCTTATTAATAGTATACTGATCCATCCCGTTGTATTTCTTAATTAATGCAGATTTTGCAAGGTAGTTTCTCCTATATCATGCAATGCATTTCAAGTTCTCAGAAAATTCAAATTCTTAGAAGAACGATGAAAATGGTTAAAGAAATGTTTGCGATTTAACGTATAAGGGAATGAAAAAGAAAGAACATATATTTATTTAAAAATAATCTATTTTCATAATTCTCGTTCGGCTAATGAGAAAAAGTGAGATGGGATCAAAACAAAAAATGTAGGTTTCATATTCCTTGGTTTTAAGATTTTAGCTAATTTTACTGGAAAACACGAAGCTAAAATGCGTGAAACCCGATTACAAACGATTCACTTCCAAATCTCGTCAATATTGAACTTGAATGAGCCAAATTATACAGCTATAGCCCAGTTGGCTTCATTTATGGCAATCTATTTTTGTCACCAGATTTGGTTGTGTATCTCCAAGTTACGCCAAGCTTGGTGAGGATTTGACGCTAACGGGCATGTATTGGATATATATATAGTGTTAAACATATTTGAGTCAGAAAAATTGTTACAACGATGAAAGAAAATTTGCCAGAAACCATGTTTACTAAAACTCATAAATTAAACCCGTTTATGAAGGAATCCTGGTGTCAAAATGTTAGCCACCCTAAAATTTCAAACTGCTATATCTCAATCATTTTTTAAGAAAGAGGAGAAATGAAAAATTTTCCGGAATCGTCGTATAAAGGCCAAACATTTAAAGGAAAAACTTTAGGATTTAAAATTGTTTTGTACATATATTTTATATTTGAAATCTTTAAGTGGCCGCAATTTGGAAACAAGTTGGCGGATGAAGTTGGCCAACGAACTCGGTCGAGACATTGGTAAGTCCTATGCATATGCTTAGTCCCATCCAAGTCGGTTCATATATATCAGATATATATATATATCTGATAGATATATTATATATATGATATATATCATATATATATATATATATATATATATATATATATATATATATATATATATAAATCAGCATTTGAACGGAGGGTGGTTTTGGGGTCTGGGTGTCACGATCGGTAAAAATATACCAAAATTCTGCGGAATTGTTTTCCTCCGAACGGCTTCAATAGATAGCTTTTTACTTTTGTAATGAAACCTACCTAAAATTTGGGAACAGGAAAGACGAACTAAAAGTTATCTGTAGTTATTAAAACTGTTTTATCCCGTTGTATTTTTAATTTATTGCACTCATTTCACAGATTTTACCAGAACCACTGAAATTTCTAAATGAATTTATTGTGATTTAATGGGTTTTATGTACAAGGGAGAAAAAAAAATAAAGAAATATATATTTCAACAAAAAAAATCTATCCCTCATTCTCGTTCGGCTAATGGGAAAAAGTGAGATGAAAACAAAATAGAAAACTTGCGATGGGGAGAGTGGGCTGAAAGCAGAATGTTTCGAAAATCACTTTGAGGGGAGAGTTATAAGTTGTTACTTTTCAAGAACAAGATTGAAAATCTGTGGTGATTGCGGCGAACTGACATCCAAATTATCAAGCCCCAAAAATGGTACAAATCCCCGCTGTGAGGGAAAGAAAAGAAAGAGAAATCCAGAAGTTTTGCAACACCCATCTTTTGTACTTTTCTGAAACCACAATCTGCGATAACTATACTTATTTGTAGCTACTTATTTCTGTGGCTAATCTGTGATTTCTTTAAAAAAAATAAAAAGTCATTTAGATGTGAATAGCAGTTGTTTTGTGGTTTTTCATCTCCACTAGTACCACGCCTTGCACATAATCAGGATGTACAAAAGAGCCAGTGGCACATACATGGAATTTGTAGGTACGTTATTAACTTTTATCTAACCCCCATGATTTTGTTTTTGGGAATTCGGTGCGGGATATGTTTTTTGGTTCGAAATGTGTATTTTCTTTTATTTTTTTTTATGGAGCCCTAACAAACTTCACATACATTTTTAAGAAATCCCAAATTGCGCCACTTTTATGTATTACTAGTTGTTTAACCCGTTCTACGCACGGGTGTTCACGAATTTATTTCTAAAACCAAAATTAAAAATAAAAATCAGTACAACTAAATGTATCTATGTAATAGGTAAAAAAAAAATTCTACTACTGTGCATTTTTTTTTATGAAATTTAATTTATCATGTTGCTATGGCAGCAGACGATAAAACGATATCTTTGGAATAAGGGAATAAATAGAATAAAAAGTTTTGTTGATGTTTGGGATAAAATGTTTTTCTTTATTTTTTTTAAAAATGTAATAATTAAGCGCAATTACAAAATCTCTAATTTTTTGCATGCGGAGTAAAAGAATTATCGTAATACCCGCTACAGCTTCTTAATATTCCAGCGTGGCGTATGTAATATGTATATCTCACATTGCAGTAAACATTTAGAGCTGGTTAGAACTCGCGCGATTACGGGTTGAACATTAAAAAAAGGCAAAAATTCGTCAAAAACATAAAATTAAAAAAAAACTATCTAAAATTTTCGAAATTTTTGCCCCATTTGTTCATGGACCCCGTACCATCAACCAGTGTGCCAAATGTCGTAGCCTTGCGCCCTGTGGTTTCCGAGTTTTTGAGGTTACATAGATAGATATGCGCACGCATTTTAATAGGATCGATTCTTCTTTTACCCAAAAGCGAGAAAAAGTCTTTAATTTTGGTGCTTCAATATCTATATCAAGTTATGAAGTATGTTTTACCAATATGTACGGAAATTATGATTAATGATTATTATTTTTTTTATTATTATTTATTCATTTATTCATTCATTGTTTTGCTTATTTGAGGCTATAGATTTGATGGCCTGTTGCTGCAAAAGGCTTAGACTAAAAGCTCTTTTTTTTTTCAGTGCGACAAAAAGTACGTAAATGTCAGTTTTACTAATTAAACTATAAATAAATTAAACAATTAAAGTTGCTTTTGACATTTGATGGAATCAATTGCATAGTTAAATAAAATTCTATAACACAGTCATGATAGGCCATTAACTAAGGTAAATGTAATAAAAAATTAAATCTAATAAAAACTACAAATTGAAATTATATTTCAAAAAATTTACTTTTTAATATAAATTATGATGTCTGCTAATCGTATTATTTAAGATTTATGAGTTGTCTCTATGGTTTCTTCACATCTATGAATCAATTCGCTGTTTAGTACGTTAAAAGTGTTAAATAAAACGCTCACAATTAAGTAATTTATATTGTTATAAAATCTTTAGATTAGTACTTCCAGAAATATTTTCCATTGTACTTTAAATTCAATTAAGCAAACCACAATTAAAAGCCTATTCTAGTCAAGCGATGACGTTCGCAAGCTGATATAAAACCATTGGGGGCTTTTCTTACAAATCTCTCGTTTGTATTTCAATATTTTTTTTAATGCATAGTTTATCTCAGTTCGATATTTAACTTTTGTTGTTGTTGGTGTTCAGCTTCCTTTTGAGGATATTTTTAAATTCGGATAACTTGGATATCCCATGCAAAAAGAATCATTAAAAATATTCCAATTCAAACGAGAATTTTTAAATAACATCTCTATTGATTACGACTAATTACTAATGAGCATGTGGATGACGTTGCATGACTGGAGTAGGCAGATTATCCAAAATCCCTAAGTTATGGATAGAATTTCTGAAACAGCATTTTCGGAATCATACTTAGGCCAGGAATATGTATCCGAAACTTCCTTCCTTCCAGAGCAAATAAAACTAATGCATTTGCAAGTGACAAAAAATGTATGATACCGAAATCCTTGGCCAAGATAGCGTTGCCATCATAATCGACCCCAATAAGGGAAAGAGGGTGTCCTAAGTATCTTCTCCCACTGCTATTAAGGGAGTCCCACAGGATGGGAGTTGAGGTGACTGAGATATAATACCAAAACGCCCCTCTGTGATATGTCTGGTATAAAGCCTGTCATAAGCCACAATTAGGCCACTCACTCTTTCAACTTCTTTTAAGATTTTTCTCTTTTTCTTCTCAACCTAGAATCTTCTTTTCAGTAGCAAACTTTCAAGATTTTAGAGGTAACACAATGAAAAAGAAAAAATATAATTTGTAAAAGCCAATGCAGATGCTTTTAAAATGATATCACAAGCATCAAAATTATTGTTTATCGTACGCTCATAAAATTGGGAAAATATTTTTAATTAAGAAGAAATATCTACTTTAATCGTTTTAAATGCACTGAATATTTTCAGTAAAAAAATATTGTAAGAATTTCCAAGATTTTAAACTGTCAAAAAGTGTGTCATTTATATAAAACAGGATTTTTTAAAAAAAAGTATTAAACATTAATCTGAAAAATCGATATAAATGTATTGAATTACACGGTTATTCTTGATATTTTCTGAATGCCAAAATTTAATCTTTAGAAATGTTTAACGAATTAAATTTAGTTGAACTCATTAATATGTTAAAAATTCCTCTGAATATACACATTGTACTCTGCTTGACAAAACTAATGTTAAGTCTAAACAACCATAATGTATGAATAGCTATTTTTCATCTTAAAGATGAAATTGATAGTTACGTTTAAATTTTATATATATACATATACAGTTTTAATGCAAATATAAATACTCATTTTTATCTAAAATGGATGAAGAAAGATGATTTTTTTTCTGCTTCTAGCAAAAGAAAAAAGTCGTAGTTAAGAACATTTTTTTAATGAATATTTCACCCTAAATTATTTACATTTGTATTTAATTTTATCAGTCTTTCTCTATCAGTCAGTTATTGGGACTTTGCTTATTTCGTGCAATTTGTGAGACAATCATTAACTAATTAAAGGATTTTAACCCAAGCACAGTTAGGAATTTGGGAACATATAGATTTAAAAAATTCAAGATATCAAATATAAAAACAAAGTATCAATTCACACTTTGACAAGAATAAATATTAGTAGTATTACAGAAGTTTTGGTTTTCATTTTTATCAGAAATTGCACATCTAATAACTATTAAATTTTCTAAACTTCTTAATAATGTAAAATCATTTAAACTTAAATGTAGAAAAAATGCCATTTATAACTTTATTATTATCCCACAAAATATTTAACTCACTAAGATCAATACCTTTTAGAACATTTACATTTCGCATGTAATTTTTCATATAATTTGACGTTGGATTTGAAGTTCGCGTGCAATAAACGTTGCTGTTATTAATTTAATTTTATCTCTATTATCTAAACTCCATGGCTTACATTGACTTTCCTTATTAGCTATTTTCCCCACGAAAGCAAAATATTTAAATGAAATGCTTTTTTAAACAAATGTGACTTTTATTAAAATTAACTATTTAAATAAAAATTTCTTCCATGAAATCTTAATTTCCTTGTAGAAAATTTTAGAAAGAATTTGCAGATCCGAGATACCTCATAGAGAACAAAATGTTATTAATTTGCATTTGCAATAAAATATTAGATTACTAAGCAAGACAAATAATTTTGTGAAACAATTTTAATACTCCACCATATCATCAAAATGCACTATGCCATATTTGTATTAGGTTATTTGGGAGTTGCAACTGTTAGTCTCATTTAAATACCTTACTCTTATTGTGATACGAGGTATTCAATCATTTAGAATTCAGCAACATATAATTATTAGAGGCAAACTTATTTTTCGACTAATCCTGTACAGGACATATCAGAATTATAAGTAAGAAGATTCACTGATGAAGTCAAACTACTTACAGAACTAATAACTTCTGAAGATATTATCTAATAAGATAGGACATCTCTGCGTCGTCATATTTGTGAAAGAGTACATTTTTAAACAATTTGAAAATATATCTAGGGAGGAGATGATTTCCATCCTGTCTTCTCCCAATTCTGTAAATTATCTATTTCTATTAGAAATGGTGAGTTAATAAATTGATAATTTCTAGATATAGGAATAAACAGCAAATAATTTATGTTTTTCTGGTACATATTAATATAGCATTGTAACATAACTTCGGAAATCATCACCCGCTTTTCCAATGAATAATTTTAATTGGTGAGTACTTTCTTGAAACCAAAATAAATTTAACTACCGGGTAAAAATTGCAAAGCAAAATAAAAATTGTAATTTTTTTATGCACCTACTTTTCAAACAAATATATGGTTTTTACCTAACTTCTTTTCCCTCTTTTTTTTTTCTTTCAATTTATTTAGTTATTTATTTATTTATTTTAGAATTTTTTACATGCATATATTTTCAAAAAAAAAAAAAAAAAAAAAATCTAGTAAATATAATAGATAGACAAAATAGATGTGATAAATATGAAATTTATTAACATTAGTTATTAAATGCAAAATATCATTTAAATATTTTTCGGGCAAACATTGTTGAAAAGTAGGTATTAAGGCAAGAAACTTTCAGCTTTTTTTTTTTTTTTTTTTTTTTTTTTTTTTAACGCAAAAATGTGCAAAAATAGAATATAGGTTAATGGTTATTTGCTTTATTTTGATTTTTTTTTCCACCTAACAATATCCCCAAGATATTAATGTATTGAATATATGATGCTATAGTTTTTAAAACCAACCTTCATAAATTAATCATGTAGTTTTATACGATTATTTAACACCGGTTTGTGCCGGTTCAGATAATATTTGTGAATAAATGCGAAATAAATGCAAAAATTTTTCTTTTTTAATTTCTATTTTCTGGAAAATTTCAATTTTAAAATGATAAATTCACGTACTCTAATAATGAAAGACAATTTTTATTTAATAATTTAAAATATTTTCTTACCCATTATGTTTGACTTGCTTTCACTTTGTTATAATAAAATTCTTAATTTTCCGTCATATTTCTCATAACCCTTCCAAAAAATAAATACAGAAACTAAACAAGATAATCAGCATGTCCTTGTTTTGACATTTTAAATTTCAAAAAAAAAATCTCTCTCTGCTATTTCTCTTCATTTTTAAATCGGTATTCTCGCACCAATTTTCAGGTAAATTTTAAAATAAATGCATTTTTAAAAATTAAATAAAGGAATATCAAATGTTTCTTTCTTTAGAAAACGTTTGTTATAATTAATTTTATACTTACTTATGAAAAACAATTTTCACATTTTTCGTTTAACATACACTGCTTGGAGCATAAGTATTGATCACAAATCTGAATAGCGGTAGAAATAGCAGGATATAGTAAGCCTGTAATTTTCACATAACATAATTCAATAAAAGAAACATTAATTTTTAACAAATGTATGAATTATACATAAGTTGTTATTTTTCTGAAACGTTTTCACTTGGTATATGATACTTTTCGAGTTTTCAGTAAATGCAAAAGAATATCAATTATTTAACTTCATTTTAATATATTTTTAATTCATTGTAGCTGACAGAATTTTATATCATAAATAATTACTTATTTACTTTTACGTACAACATTTTTATTAGTATATATGTGTGTGTGTGTGTGTGTGTCATATTTTATTGCACGAATGAAAATTAAATCTTTTGAATTAAGCACCGGAAATGCCATTTGCGTGTAACAAGGTATATGGAAGAAACAACAAAGAAAAACGATAAAGCTGGCAGACCATGTAATTACTGGTTTGTTGTAAGCTATCAGAATATGCAAAAATAAAAGTGGATACATTCTGTAGTATGCCAGTTTCAAATCAAATATTTGTCAGTCACACAGTGGTAAAAGAGAAAATTAATTATTTGATTTTTTTTTCAACCTAAAAGTTTTTGTTTCTATGTTAAAATGGTTGTATTCAATAACATGTTAGTTGGCATCTGCTTCTGAAATTGGAAGAGCAGAAGAATGTAAAAATGAAAATGTACCGCTGTTAAATCGGCCATAAAATTAAAATTGAAATAACAAATGTTTACAAAGTAACAATATTCAACCCATTCCCTGCTGATTGTACAAAACCCAGTATTTTCTTAAGTATTTTTTCCCTTGTGAAAATCTTTATGAACAAAAATATTTTTGTTGAAAACTGCAACGCTTGTTTTAACTATTCAAATTACAAGTCACAATTTTTTGCATTTAAAATAAATATATGAAATTATATTTTTTCACTCGTTGCAAAAATTGCAATGTGCTTGTACTTGCTAAGTGCTTTGAAGCATTTCATAAAAAAATTAATTTTAATTTCTATGAATTTTTATTCGTCTTAGAAAGAATTTACGTAAGTCATACTTTTGTATTACTGTTTTATCAATAGCTGATTAAATCTATTTTTATTTTGGCGCAGCTTGTCCCCAATGGGACCTTGCGCCATAAAATCCTATACAACCAACCATCTATTTTTATTATTTTTTTTTTCTTTGGTAAATCCTGCTGATGGTGTGTTTTTGCACCTTTTTATAATTCTTAAAGCTATTTTTTTTCTATGCAGTTTTGTCACTAGTATGAACTGTTTATCGTAAAATAGCAAACATTTCAATAACAAATTATCGCAGCAGGGAATAGATAAAGATATTTTTCCATTACGTATATTTATACATTTTCTTTATATTTATATATTCATAATAATTGTTTACCCTATACTAAGATTTCATTTCAATTGTGTTAATTACAAATTATTTATTTTAATTTGAAGAAGTTTCACTTCATTTTCTTATAAAACTTAGCCCTAAAATATTTCGTTTTTCTATATGTTACTAAATTTAATTCATTTTGACAATTTATTACTTTCATATAAGTACAAGGACGTAATCAGGCTTCTTAAAATATTATTACGCTTGTTGTTAAAATTTTCTTACGAAATATACATTCGATTTTGAAACTGGCAACTCAACAACAATGGGGTATACAATCATATTAGTTTAAGTGCGTTGCATATCAGCCGTTTCCGCATCAACGCCACTATATTGAAAATCATGATATCGATAACATCTGCCTTATATTTCTAATTTGAATCTCGGTTCGTAAGAGTGATCAATCTGGCAACTTCACGTGGTACAGAGGAAATTCGAAATCATAACTTCCCCTTTTTTGCCACGTTAGGGCTCATTCATACTGGGTGTTCATAAACGGATAAATCTAAATGGGAAGAGAGTTGACGTTCAACGGATGTTACGACGATTTTTTCCGTTTCTGAGAATCAGTGTAAATGAGCCTTTGGGAGTATAGATCAGCAGATAAATTAATTATTGCTTCTTCTCAAACTTGTTTATAAATTACGACTGCAGTCAACGTCACTGATTCCTCTAAAGATGGTATCAAAAATTTTCCACACAATGACCTCAGGGATGAACTCAGAAATGAACAAATCTAGTCACAACCACGTAGCTTAAGCGTTGCATCCACATCATGTGACATAATAGCCAGTGTCACAAAGACTCAAAGTGATGTTATGTTATCATGATGTCACTGTGACATCCGACAGCTGTACTAAAAATGTATCAAGTATATATTCAAAATTACATATTTCTTAACATTTAAGTTAAAAAAAAAAATATATTTTTCTTGATAATTTTATGTTAGAATTCAATTACAATTTAGAATTTTTTTACTATACTATATTTCTTTTAGAAAGATATTACAATGTATGCATAACCTTAAAAGGTCGATACATCTATGCTTAAAATGTGCTTCTAAAATCTGAAACAAAGTTTATTCTGAAACTGACAACTGAACAACTATAGCGAGCAAGATCATAGTTTAAATGCATTACATGTCAGCCTTCGCCGCACCAACACCCCTATATTGAAAATCATGATATCGATAACATCTGCCTCATAATTCTAACTTCAATCTCGGTTTGCAAGAGTGATCAATCTGGCAACTTCACATGGCACAGAGGAAATTCGAAATCATAACTTCCCCTTATTTGCCGCGTTAGGGGACAGAGCAGCAGAGAAATTAATTGTTGCTTCTTCTCAGGCCTCTTTATAAATTAGAACCGCAGTCAAATGAACAAAGTCCCTCGCGATTTCATTTCTTCTTTCAATTACAGTACTTCATTTCGAACGTGAAAAGAAAGAATGGGTTCTTCTTTGTAATGCGAGAGAAATCTTAAAATTAATGTGTCATGGTTATTTTCATTAAAGCTAGATAAATAGATAAATATTAGATTTGTGACTGAAGATGTCACAAGTACGGGGTCACACACTGCTGATCACGCAATCGGATTTGTATGTCGGAATATGGCTTGTATTTCGCTGCACGTTTTTAATGAAATAGCTTAATGTACAGGTTGAATCAGAGTAACATGTAATTAATCATACTTATTGAATTATTAGAACTTGGTTTCATTACTTGATTCCATGTCTCGATTAATTTCTCAAGTGCTAATTTCAGTAACTGTGTAGTTAAGAAATTAAAGACGACAAGTATGGAAGCGTCAAAAGCAAATAGAAAGGTTAATTATAAGTATTAGATGAACATATTTATATTACAGTTGTAAATAAGGGTATTATAGTGTAGGAAAAAGAATTCCTTCTGCTCTGTTCACGCGACAAACTTATGTGTCTCAAAATGATTAGTATTTCAATACTAATTCTAATAAAATGCTTGAATACATATCTAAAATCACAGTTATTTAACTACAATTAATTCAGATTAATATCGCATTTTAATAAAATTCTCCATAGTAATTAATGTTCAAAAGTTTAAAGAAGTTTAATATGAAGAAGAGCTCAATTTGTTATTCTCCTAACAATATTATTTGATAAGTATTCGTTTTTGTTTATAGTTAATAAAAAAAACTTTTAAATACAGCAATTCCTAAAGTTTCTCTTCAATTTTTTCTAAATTCTTGTGCTTTTGATTTGATATTGACAAACTTTTTTCAGTAGGAGGTCTATTTATAGATGCCATATCGAGATAATGCTAAAATACCATCTTAAAAATGTGCTCTTCAAAAATTGTTCAGGATTCAAAATAAATAATTATTAATTAAACCTTATTAAAAAATTTTAAAGTGTTACAACTGTAGTATTATTTTTTTAAAAATTACTCCTCAAATGTTTTTCAGCATATCAACATTATATTTGAATATTTCACATCGAAAGGGAGTTTAACAGTTACAACAAACACGATCATAGAGAGGGTATTATTTGCACGCCTTCTCCGCATCAGAGTTTCTGTATTACTAATTATATTTAATGGTTAATATACCATTAAATATAATTAATATATTTTTATGTAATATAATTACTATATTACATTAAACATAATTAATGTTCAGTAACTTCACCCTGAGCATGTAATGTCTAATTTTCCAGTCAAAAATGGGCACAAGTAAGATATAAGAGACATTTATGCATATTTAAGGATTAAAGAGTTAAATATGAATAAAGAATGAAAATAATCTAATGATGAATACGGTTATGGTGTTATAAACGTAAATAGTCTAATATTCTAATATGTTATCCTTTCAGCACACGATGAATGCAAATTTTACAACAAACGTGATATTTCTTAAATTGTACTCAAATATGGCAGTAATCTATCTGATGTCTCATTTCTATTCCTTAATTTATTAATTCCCTTCATAATAAATCCAGTTTCTCCGATTTCCAATGCAGTTTTATGTATCTTTCTGAAAAGTTTAATCGTACACCGTTCTTGCAAGTCTATGTAACACTTAAATAATTCAAGTTTTAAAGATTTGTTTCGGCAAGTATTTAATTCATATTTGTTACTCTGAGTCATTATTTTGTTTTACATAGTCAAACCAAAAATAACTAGTATAGAATGTTTACTATTATGATTCAAAACTAGAAAAAAATGAAGAAATTTAATGTATATATTACGACGATCGAGAGGAATTAGTTGAAGATTTTAAAATAGACATATTTGTAAATATAAATCTCCAAAATGGCGTAAATTAGTAAATTTCAAGTGAAAAATCATAAAAAGGGGTCTTTCTGACATTAAAAAAAAAATTGCGAAAAATAAAAGATGAAACTGGATACTTTTTTGAAAATATTCGACGTTTTTTAATATAATACATTTTCTTACCATTGTTTCCTTGCTGATTTATAATTTTTCTGGGACGACCATTTTTATAATTTTCATGTAACATACATAAAAGAATAAGTACACTAATTTATGTTGAAAATTTTTTCAGAGATGAAATGTGTAATGTAAGATTATTTGGAGTTTAATACCTTGGAAATGAAGTTCAAATATTCGATAGATATATAAATAATGTCTGTACATAGAATAAATATCGATATGTATTAAAATCGTCTCCATTCTACATATTTCATAAAAGAAGAAATGCATATAAAATCTTTTTGGGGTTAAATTCTTCAGGAATTAGATGGTCTAAAAACAAAGTTTGCAGTGTAGAATGAAATACTCAGCTTAAACTCTGAACACTGAATAAATATCATTGTACTTTAATCTTGTCTTCATTTCTTTTTAAAAAAATGAAATACCAAGTAGTGGTATTTTAATATTGGAATGTTACTCATCAGTAACTTGAATCATTCAATATTAACATTTGAATTGATAAAGATATACTTAATAACACAAATTTTGGTTTGCACATCAACATCGAATATTATTTTTTAATTATGTGATTTATTATTATTTTTTGTAAGTGACTGAATTTTGATAAATGCCTAAAGACTAGCTGAAATAAAATAGGGCAATCGCAATTTGGTGTTTCGGGTATAATTTAACCCATTTTCAGTTCAAGATGTGGTCTCTCTAAAATAATGAATGGGACTTTTTTAATAACATTGTTTGCATGCTGAATATTCTAAACAATTGAGAAATTACACAAAAATCAATACATAGAGGAATTTTATTTTTCACAATTTACGACACCATGGTTTAAAAATTCATTTTGTATTTGCATAAATAATATTTCAGAAATTGTATGAAACAAGAAATCCATACAGTAAAATAAGAAGAAAAAGTCGTAAATTCTACTCCAATTTGAAATGCAGATGATTATGAATGACGGAATGAAGGAATTCTGAGTATGACGAAAAGTTCTGTAGCAGAAATACAAAATAATTCACAAATGAGACTTAATTATATTGAAAAAAGAATGAAATATATTGAAGAACAATTTTATTAGTTGAAAAAAACTTACTTTTCCAAAAATAATATATATTCAAGTATAAGTAAGTAATAACAGAAATGTAAATTAAGCAAAATATAATATATATATATAACATAAATAAAATAAATAAACATAAAAAAAGTTATACAAGGAAATAAAGCAAATCTTTAATGCAAATATATTTTCATGCAGCTATATGTATACTTAAAGTTACTTTGCAATTTTGATTAATCAGTGCATTTTTTTAACGGCTGTATACATAATGAATGAGTCCTTATTAAGACATATCTTTACACTTTGCTATTAGATAAAATATTTAGGGTAATTAAAAAACTGACTTTTCCAAAAATAATATATATTCAAGTATTAGTAAGTAATAAAGAAATATAAATTAAACAAAATATAATATATAATATATATATATAACATAAATAAACATAAATAGAACAAGTTATACAAGGAAATAAAGCAAATATTTAATGCAAATATATTTTCATACAGCTATATGTATACTTTAAAGTTATTGCCTTACAATTTTGATTAATCAGTGCACTCTTTTTAACTGCTGTATACATAATAAATGAGTCCTTATTAAGACATTTCTTTCGTCTACACTTTGCTATTAGATAAAATATTCAGATAATTAAAAAGCTTACTTTTCCAAAAATAATATATATTCAAGTATTAGTAAGTAATAAAGAAATATAAATTAAACAAAATGTAATACATAACATAAATATAACATAAATAAAATAAATAAACATAAATAGAACAAGTTATACAAGAAAATAAAGCAAATAAACACAAATAGAACAAGTTATACAAGGAAATAAACATTTAATTCAAATATATTTTCATACAGCTATATGTATACTTTAAAGTTATTGCTTTACAGTTTTGATTAATCAGTGCATTTTTTTAACTGCTGTATATATAATGAATGAGTCCTTATTAACACATTCCTTCATCTACACTTTGCTATTAGATAAAATATTTAAAGTAATAAAAAAACTTACTTTTACAAGAATAATATATATTCAAGTATAAGTATATAATAACAGAAATATAAATTAAACAAAATATAGTAATATATATATTATATATATATATACACACACATATATATATATATATATATATATATATATATATATATATATATATATATATATCATACATAAAATAAATAAACATAAATAAAACAAGTTATACAAGGAAGTAAAGCAAATATTTAATTCAAATATATTTTCATACAGCTATATGTATACTTTAAAGTTATTGCTTTACAATTTTGATTAATAAGTGCATTTTTTAACCACTGTATACATAATGCATGAGTCCTTATTAAGCCATTTCTTTCCTCCACACTTTGCTATTAGATAAAATATTTAGGCAATTAAAAAACTTACTTTTACAAGAATAATATATATTCAAGATAAGTAAGTAATAACAGAAATGTAAATTAAACAAAATATAATATATATATATATATATATATATATAATTATAATATCTATGAATTTAAATATATATATATATATATATATATATATATATATATATATATATATATATTCAAGTATTAGTAAGTGATAAAGAAATATAAATTAAAAAATATATAGTATGTAATATATATATAACATAAATAAACATAAATAGAACAAGTTATGCAAGGAAATAAAGAAAAATATTTAACGCAAATATATTTTCATACAGCTATATGTATACTTTAAAGTTATTGCCTTACAATTTTGATTAATCAGTGTACTCTTTTTAACTGCTGTATACATAATGAATGAGTCCTTATTAAGACATTTCTTTCGTCTACACTTTGCTATTAGATAAAATATTTAGGGTAATTAAAAAACTTACTTTTCCAAAAATATTACATATTCAAGTATTAGTAAGTAATAAAGAAATATAAATTAAACAAAATATAATATATAACATATATATAACATAAATAAAATAAATAAACATAAATAGAACAAGTTATACAAAGAAATAAAGCAAATATTTAATTCAAATATATTTTCATACAGCTATATGTATGCTTTAAAGTTTTTGCTTTAAAATTTTGATTGATCAGTGCATTTTTTTAACTGTTGTATATATAATGAATGAGTCCTTATTAAGACATTCCTTTCCTCTACACTTTGCTATTACATAAAATATTTAAAGTACTTAAAAAACTTACTTTTACAAGAATAATATATATTCAAGTATAAGTACGTAATAACAGAAATGTAAATAAAATAAAATATAACACACACACACACACACACACACACACATATATATATATAACATAAATAAAATAAATAAACATAAATAAAACAAGTTATACAAGGAAATAAAGCAAATATTTAATGCAAATATATTTTCATACAGCTATATGTATACTTTAAAGTTATTGCTTTACAATTTTGATTAATCAGTGCATTTTTTTAAACTGCTGTATACATAATGAATGCGTCCTTATTAAGACATATCTTTCCTCTACACTTTGCTATTAGATAAAATATTTAAAGTACTTAAAAAACTTACTTTTACAAGAATAATATATATTCAAGTATAAGTACGTAATAACAGAAATGTAAATAAAATAAAATATAACACACACACACACACACACATATATATATATATATATATATATATATATATATATATATATATAACATAAATAAAATAAATAAACATAAATAAAACAAGTTATACATGGAAATAAAGCAAATATTTAATGCAAATATATTTTCATACAGCTATATGTATACTTTAAAGTTATTGCTTTACAATTTTGATTAATCAGTGCATTTTTTTAAACTGCTGTATACATAATGAATGCGTCCTTATTAAGACATATCTTTCCTCTACACTTTGCTATTAGATAAAATATTTAGGGTAATTTTAAAAAAGAACATTTATTTTTCCGTATAATTATTTGAAACAAAAGTATCAAGTTTCCGGAAGAGTCTAAAATTCCGAACAAATCGATAGCCTTGAAGAAACCCGAACCCAATTATTCTGTGTTATCGACGCTCCTCCATAATAATAAATAATTTAAAAAAAGAAGCTTACTCTAATAAAAAGGAATAAAGCTCTACTAATTGAAACGTTTCCACCAATTAGAACTACTTTATTAGATTGTATTTATTTCCGCATTACCATGAAAAGTTCTTCTTCTTCGCTACATCAATAAGAGATAGCCTTTCACCGAAGAAAAATAAATCTAATGAACATAGGACTTGTCTTATATTTCAGACTCTAGGCATTTCTTATTAAATGCAATCAGTAAGTTAATGCTACTACATGTCATGGATATTCTAAATCATTACTTCCTTGGCGATATCAGAAGCCAAGTCTATCTAGAAGGATGGAGGAATTGAAGATTGTACGGATTAATTGCATATCGTCAGGGTTAGTGGATTCGTCAAATCTCAGTGGTCGTAAGCTGAGATAAAGTTACAGGTAAAATCTGAAGAGTAGAGTTTTCGATAGCTGTCGAAATTGTATGATAATAAATGGACTTTAAGTATCTGTAACAAAAAATATTTGTTGAAGAATTAAGCAAAAGCACTTGATTATTGTTCAAGCCTTATAATAACTTAACGTTATTTATAATAATATCCTAATAATAATTATTGCTTACTTAAGTATTGATTTGGGAAAAAAAAGAACAAATAAATAAAGAAAGGATATAAAATATTTTCAGAAGAATGCTGTGTATTTGGTTGCTCAATTAATCGATAAGAAGTTAATATGTGACCTATATTAAAGCAGTAGAGTGTATCAAAAAGTTAATGAATAAAGAAAGTTAATATGTAATCTAGATTATAAACAGTGTTATTTGTATACGTATACGATAAATATTTAAAAATGAGATTAGAACATTATTTATACAATACTATAAATAATCAAAATATCTAAAATTATGTGTCCAATCCACCTTGGAGTAAATTAAGAACAATATAGAATACGTAAGATAAAAACTGCACTTATAAAGATGTTCATCAAAGAACGCTAATGAAATTCATTGTAAAATTAACAGCATTTTTTTTCAAAAGAAACCTATCTATTTAATATTGATGTTATATCAAAAGATATTTACAAAAATATTTCAGATATTTCCATTTTGCATTTTTTATTTACTTTTTATAACAATGCAAATCGTAGAGTGTACTTAGCTATCGTATTCTTTCAGTGGATTACCATGAAGATTTCGGATTTCTCAATATTACTACGTCATGGAAACGTAGCTAGAAATTTTAGCCATGAATACTGCAATGCTGCAATATTGATGGCTAGGTCTGTATATTTGAAATTTGGCATACTTTTGCTATGCACCCATTGCTTGTAGTTGCAATGAAAATAACTTTAGCATGGGTTAAACTTCCTTAGAAAAACCTTCGGAGTCTTCATTTACAATTTTCTTCTCATGCCTAGTATTAATGCCTTGATATGACTATACTCGTATGAGATATAATACGCCAGGGCATACATAGTTAATTAACATTAACCTTTTACTGGGCGCACTATAAGTTTTCTCACAAGTGGGCGCGCATCGTACTATTTACAACAGAAGTGTTTCGCTTTGTTACGCTGTTACGAATGCAAAATATTTCATAATACTGATCAAATATATAAGTTGGATAGGCAATTATACATATGAACAGAGAAAATCAAATTTTATTCCATACACAAAAAATATCCTGAAATATACATTTAAAGAAACTAAGTACCAATTATTAATGATGAAACAATAAGATTATTTCATAAAAAATGGTTTCATGAATTTCATTTAATTTCATAATATTATATTTCTTAAATAGTATGTAGCTAACGCTTTATCATAAAACATCGTCATTAATTATAACACTGAAAATTCTAATTCTCTTCGCAGTTGTCTATGGAGTCGAATTAAGACTAACTATATATTACTGCTAGCTAAAGAGTTTTTATTTTACTCTGAGAAGTTAATTATTTCTGAATATATCTTCGTCTAACTTTATCTTCAATGATTAGATATAACTTAATAAGTTGCTCCATTACATATAATGCTTTATTATGTTATATCTAACGAAGGGAGAAATATTATTTTATTTCAGGGCCGATTTTGGTTTAGACACTTTAATAAATTTGTTGGAAGTTTTGACTTAGAAAATATTAACAAACTCGCAGTATATTCGCTCGCAGAATGAAATCAAGGTAGGGATAAGATTTTCAAACAGAAATGTCCGAGGTTCGCAATCCAGAAAACTTTAAAAATAATAATAAAATAAAGAATATAAACTTGTAATAATCTAAATGAAGAACTTTTTATCAAAATCCCCCGTAAAACAAATTTTAAACATATCAGAGTAAAAAGCTATACAGAAATGTAACAAATAACAAATAAATGTAAAAAAAATTACCGTTTTTTTTTTTTTTTTTTTTTCCCAAAATGGGGATTTGAAACAGTTGTTTCTCATTCTCGTCAGGGTGGCCTAAACCCCTGTACCCCCCATTTAATTTTAATTTTTAAACACGTGAACTTAAATAGAAAACAGAAGTAAATATTGTCTATAACGGAGGAGAGAGGGGGAAGGGGACTAGTTCATTTTCTCTTAATGTTTATTTATTTTAAAGCACTTAAAAAGAATAGAAATTACTCTTTTTTTTTTTTCAAAATCATTAGAGTAAAACAAAATTTAGTTAATTATCTTTTAAAACCCAGGGATAAGCAATGCCCCCCCCCCCCCATGCCGGCATCTATGATCACACGAATAAGTTTTATATGTACCGAACTATTAAAATAATTCACAACAAGGACAAGAATCTTGCCTCAGCAACAAGGTATGCATTATCTATTTCCGTCCGTTCACAAGAAAATGTTAATTTAGTTTAAGAGCTTTGATTTCTTTGAAGTGCTTTTCTGTGTATTTCAGAATATATAAGATATTCGCATCTATCTTATTTTAACACTAGTATAAGTATACATTCACTAATTGACCGCTCCTTCTTCTTCCCACTCGTGCATGTCATTTCATATAGGTATAAGTCTTTTCATTCTTCTGATTTGTTGCACATATTCAATGTTCTTCCCTCATTGTAGCGAGCTTTATTTTATTAAATCCACTTATTCAAAGGATTCAAAATAAAGAAAAAAGGGTGTTTCTTTGTGCTATTTAATTGAAACTTTTGCCAAAAGTAAAAAACGATGTTTGTTAATTGAAGGTAAACATTGAGATCCCACCTGAGTTTTAACAAGGCCAAAATAGAAGCCTCTTTTTTTAATATTTCATCTATATATATGTGCTATAGGGAATTTATATGACAGTTTGGAGTAATTAAAATCATAAAGCAGATATATTTTCATAAAAATATTATAGATTCAGAATAATATTAATTTCTAACGAGATAATTGTCTGATAAGATTAATCATTAGACAATTACCTCTGTACCTTTCATATTTGACCAGCAATTTTAAACTCATATCAAGCTGATAAAAAATTCAGCTGTAAAAGAAACTTGCGAAGCCAAGGTCACATTCAATGTAGCTTAATGCTTTTTTCTTAATGTATATGTAAAATGTTAACGATGTAAAAACTTTGATACATTTTAAAATCCCTTATTATACCTCATTTAGAAGCATATATGCATGATAATCAATGTACTTAAAATCGAACGATTTATTTAGAAAACACTGTTAGCAGTATATCATGTGCCCAATGATGCAATACCTTATTATCTTTCAAAAATTAGATAACATGGTGCAGAAAAGGTAATGCTTATAATTTATCTCTGGTTAAAACTACTCTGTCATAATAAGCTTATTAAATAACCATGTATTTAGGAAAAGTATTTGAAGGATACAATTTCCAAGAAAGCTGGATGTTTTTCGATCGAGAGTTGCTGAGAAGTATTTTTCATATTTAAATGGCTATTTTTTTTTTAATTATCTGATTCGACTTAAATCTAGTTTATCTTTGGAAATTATACAGAAATCAACGAGCGTGGCCTTTTATTAGTCTTTGTGTAATGTTAGTTTATGAAACTGAAAAGGTAAATCGTTCACGTTTAAAGCAGTTTAGAACTTTTCAAATTAAGGGGTTTCAGATAAATCGGCTTGTAAAATAAGCATTAAGTTGTTTTGACGTTGATGAACAAGACAGAAGTATGTAAGTTTTTTCATTAAAATAACACATTTTTTTAACTTTAAAAAAACAAATTTGTATTAACTTTGCCTTTTGGACTCGTTTTTGCTGTTGTTGCTTGGCGTTTGCGTTCAGCGGTGCCATATATTTCTTTGAGTGATTTCATCTAAATGTAATAAAAGAAAAATAACATTAAAATATATATAACTGTGTAGTTCTTGACCGTCAATATTTTTTATTTTTTCATTTTAAACAAATTTGCGAACTATCAGTTCTCAACAAAAAACCTCATATTGTTTTGCTTATAAACAAGAACCAAAAATCACACATCAGTCATAGATTATGAAATATTTTCCAACATTAAAAGAAAGACATTTAAATTTTTTTCATACAATGAAATGTGACATCTAAATAAACAAAGAACCAAAAATCACGCATCAGACGTGTGGATTATGAAACACTTTCCAACACTAAAGAAAGACATTTAATGTTTTTCATACAATGAAATAGGACATCTAAATAAACAAAGAACCAAAACTCACGCATCAGACATAGATTATGAAACACTTTCCAACACTAAAAGAAAGACATTTGTTTTTTTTTCATACAATGAAATGAGACATCTAAATAAACAAAGAACCAAAAATCACGCATCAGACATAGATTATGAAACGCTTTCAAACACTAAAAGAAAGACATTAATTTTTTTTCATACAATGAAAGGAGATATCTAAATAAGCAATTTAAATAAAATGCATCGCAAACTATTTTTCTCCAATAGACCATAATGTAACGGAATTCTTCTGTATGTCCCTGTACGAACTCTAATTGCTACACACTTCATTTTCAATAGCGAACATTCTAAATTAAGCCTCATTAACATATAAAAATCACATATCAATCTGAATATTGTGATGACTTGGCCGAATTATGATGAAGCTCATCTATCTACAGTCCATAATAACACAGTTTTGTTACGATGTAAGTTCTTTATTAGAACAATTAAAATACAAAAAAATAAAAAATAAAAATGAACTATAAGCATGCATGACATATCTCATGCTTAGTTAACACTCTTCAAAACGAGGCTAACGAAAAAGACAGGCTACCGCGGTACATTCCACTTATCTTTTTTTACAGACCGCTAGAGTGACATAATGCTCTTTTCATGCACCTTCATTGGTGCATTCGAGCATCACGTGACTCCCGCGGTCTGTAAAAAAATATATGAATAAAGCACCACGGTAGCCTTTCTTTTTCGGTAGCCTCGCTTCAAAATAGACGCCATACGATCACATCCGATCGTAACTTAAGTTCCAGAAGATAGTCCAAGAAAACACATCTGAACTCTGCTCTCTTCAAAAGTTGAACTCCCAGATCTCTCTCCCCTGCCAAAAAAAAACTTAGTCAGCAGTTCCACAATCACCTTAATTCCCATTGGTTGCTGATGACATCAGGAATTTTAAGTACTGATATGCTTCTAGACCAGCCATACTCAACCTGCGGCCCGCGGGCCGCAGGTGGCCCGACAACCTGTTATGTGCGGCCCGAGACACAATCATTAATCACTATTTATAAAATTAATTGAGATGTGTATAAAAAGTTTTTAATATTTTCACTGCCCTTTTATATATTTTCATGGGAAGACAATTTCCTGTTATTTATAATTACTAATTTAAAATTATCTTAAATTATGTTAAATGTCGTTTCCTTAGTCAAAGTTCTTTTTACTTTATAGTTTAACTTGTGCTACAGTAGTGTATACATTTCTTAATCCTGAACACTAAACAAACATTCCTCCAAATTATTTTAATTTGCACTATATATTTCTACATTAAAAGAAAAAAGTTTTTGCATTAAGAAAATGATTGATTTATTAGAAAAAATCTCTTGGATTTTTTTTTTTTTTTTTTTTTTTTTTTTTTTTTTTTTTTGAGAATTTCGGATTGCTGCATTGTTATATTGTTACATTTTGTATTTATCATATAGCTGATAAGGTTGAGTTAAATATTTATCGCAGAAAAATTGGTAGCAAAAAGTTTTATACCACTATTTCAAAACAATAATCTTCGCGGCATTTGCTATGCTATAGAAATCTATATATTTTTTACATTATTAAGTAAGTGTGTGTTGCGGCCCGCCTAACGTCGCAAATATAGGTTTGCGGCCCGCGAAAAAAAAAGGTTGAGTACGGCTGTTCTAGACGATTCTCGAAATCCAAGAAGGGAAACAGCCATTTTCCAGTGATGAATACCTTCCAGATGATACAGTTGACAAAAAATGAAATGAAACCCCTCTCGTGGATATCCCGCCGTTAAACATAGGAACTTTTCTCCACGAGGGGAAATGTTTATTGAAAATTCATATTTTAGAATACAGATGTGCTATATTACATTAGATATAAAATATAATTAATACAAAGTTAGTTTTTACAATACTGGTTGATATAGTTGGCAAACGTAAAATCAGAAGGATTAAACCATACCTATTCATACAAAAGAGTTCCTTTTCACTACATGGATTACCACATATTTGTTCTCAAAGCTGACAAAAGGACCCCAGATAGGAACATACCAAACAAAAGGACCCCTTTTCTGTCAAGGATCAACTTCTGTACATTTATAAAAAATAGTGGAACTCGAGATATCACAATATATTTACGCGAATAAGAGCACAGTCAAACGGACAAGCAGACAGGCAGTCAGACAAACCGAATTCACAAGCACTTTCAATTATGTTGGAAAGTGTTAAAAATGAAGAAAATGGAAATTAAAAAAATTATCAATCAAGGACCATAGAAATATGTAAGATTTCATTAATCCATTAGCGCATATATATGCATCCATTTCAGGAATATATTTTTTATTCAGAAATTCCGAATTCATACAGGAAATTACGAGAAAACACGCGAAACGTCAGTCATTAAATAAAACAAAAACTATTATTCAGGGTTTCTGGTATGAATTCGGTATAAAGAAATGCCTGAAATGCACGCTCACGATGCAAAAAGGTTAAAAGAAAAAAAAAAGAAGGGAGAAATTGGTTTTTCCTTTGCCGGAATAGTTTTTGGTACCGATTTAACAAACATTGTTTCGAGAAAATCACATGCCTAGAGTTTTGCAAAATGTACCGCTCACTCATACACCGTGTGACAAGAATTACTATAACTTATACACATGCTTAAATTTTTTTTAAATGTTTCGAGAAAACATTCATAAAATGTCAGAGATTTAGAAAATGAAAACAAAAAAAGAAAGAAATGAAAAGAAAAAGAAAAGAAAAACTCTCATAACTCCTTAATAACATACATGGCTCATATTTCGCATCTTTTAACTGTCAAATTGATACAATTAATATCACTAGAAACATTCTTCTAATCTTTAAATTAAATATTGAACGAAATTTGAATTTTTTATTTATGATAGTTTTCATTCTATTTATGTAACAAATATTTCTTTTATATTATAATAAAAAATCTTACAAAATGTTTTCTGTAAAACTTGATTACATGTTAATTAAACATGTGTATGGAATGCGACTTTAAAAAAAAAAAAATAAAGGAAGTAAATTTTGTGAATGTATATGTTAAAAATTGATTGCAAAAAAGAGATTTTTTTTTGACTGTTTACAAAACTGACTACAAAGTATTTTGACTAAAATTAAATTAATGTGTCATTTTAAGAAATTTGTGAAGAATGTTTTTTTCAACGTATATTACCACATGAATTCCGTGAAGTAAAACAAAAAAATTGAACTATTAAATCTAATATTACAGATTAAAAGTAAATATCGAGTTCGATTTTGTTTTGACATACATGGAATTCTTTAAAATAAAATAAATCGGTCAAATGCGAGTATAACTCGCACTCAAAGGGTTCTGTGCATTGAATTTATTAATTACCATTAATTAATTAATAAACTCTTACAACCCTAATTTTTTCATAATTTAGTTTCAGTAGATTCGGAAATAGGAGGGGGGGGGGTATTTTTCCAGTACTTTCGATGATATCTCTGAAAATATAATACCTAAAATTAAAACAAATGTATTTTTGAGTTCAATGTTACGAGATCTTTCGAACGATACCATACACGATATATAAGCAGAAAATTTATTTTTCAACTAACTTAATTAATATCTCGGCTAATTACTGACATTTTTTTTTCAAAAATAATTATCAAATATCCTTGGATGATTTTGCGTCGATAGATACTTTGAACGCTGGCCAAGTCCCCCACTGACAGCCTAAAAATAAAGTTTGTGTGTAACGGAAAGATGTGTTTTTCTCAAAAACTATCTTAACTAGGAAAATCTTTATATTTTTCCTGCAAGGTTTAAATAAACTTCTACTACACCTATTTTTTTTTCATATTTTTAGTTTCAGTAGATTTGGAAATAGAGAGGGGGGGGGGACATACTTTTACAGTGCATTTTCGAGGATACCTCTGAAATGTAATACCTAAAATTAAAACAAATATATTTTTGAGTTCGGTATTACGAGATCTTTCACATGATACCCCACACGATATATAAAAAAAAGGAGACTTCTTTTTCAAATAACTTAATTAACCCCCTAAATTTTTCCTAAACATATTTGTGAATGGCTAATAATTTGTTAAAATGTGGGTAAAAAGGCTTTATAACATTCCCAAGTTTGAACTTTCCACGTCCCATAGTTTACGAAAAAAAGGGCTGTGACAGACAGACGGACAGGCAAACACTGGAGTGATCTTATAATGGTTCCGTTTTTACTTTTTAGTACGGAACCCTAATAAATTAATTGTTACCATAATTCCATATACTCTGAGTTTACAAATCACTAAATAAAGTTAAATTTAAAAGTAGCATGGCTAATGTGGCAAGCCTGGACATACTACCTGAAGGATAGAACGAGACACTAAGAGAGAGAGAGAGGTGGGACACTTTCCATAAAAATGTCCCATTTAAATGATTTTTTTTTTTTTTTCATTAGTCGATCTCTAAACGACTTTTTTTACTTTTTCGATTTTGGTTGCAGTTTTTTTTTTTAATTATTATTATTATCTTTGAGGATACTTTCACTTTCGAAACCAGTTCCGAAAGTGAAAGTGTCTTAATAATAATAATAATAATAATAATAATAATAATAATAATAATAAAACTTGTAATCAAAATTGAAAAAGTATAAAAAAAGCTGCATAGAGATTGGTCTCAGCTATCCAATGCAAAAAATAATAATAATAATAATAATAATAAATAAATAAATAAAAATAAAAGATTAAATTATTGAAATGCAAACGAGATATCTTAAAATATTTCCCCCATAGGATTAACATTATCGAGCAGGTGTTTTCGCGTGAGTGAAGTAGCCTCTTAATTGATCCCCAACTTTTACAAATATTTAATTTAATAATTTTATCACATTTTTTTTATATACATATTCTTCTTTAATATTGAACAATTTTTGTGATATATTTTTGTAATAAATATCAAAATCAATGCACTCTTTAATTTTGATCTCTGAAAAAAGGGATTTTCAACTATAAATGTTTTCAACTACAATTGTAAATGTTGTAGAACATATAGTAGAAAATAAAGACAAATCATACTTTTCATTTAATTCCCTCGATTCTTTGTTATTAAACGCACTGTTAGTCTTTTTGGTAGTTCTTTTAAGAGAACTTCACTGTTTCTTATTGCAAAAACATTTCAATCTGTTTACAAAGATGGTTATTCTCTTAAAAAACTGCAGTCTGGGCATTTGCTTGTTGATGTTTCTTCAACAAAACAGTCAAAATTTCTCTCAAATTGCACAACAATACGTTCTGTTTCTGTTCAGGTACACTAAACTCTAATTGCAAGTTACAAGCTGTGGTGTAATATCCGAACCAGAGCTTTTAATCTCTACAAAAGAAGAGCTATTACAAAATTTAAAAGATTAAAATGTCATCTCAGTTTTATGCACACGATTGTGCAATAATAATGTTTATTTCTATGTGAAACCGAGAAAAAAATAATAAAATAGGTCAAAATATTTGAAAATTTTAATTTACAGACCATATTATCATTGTGAAATTTATGTAAGGTATGAGGTGAAGTCCAAGTGTAAGGTAGACAGATATAAAGAATTTAGATTTTTTTTTTTTGAAAGTATATAATATTCGATAAAATGTAAATTCCTTATATCTGTCCTCTACCTTACATTTGGACATCACCACGTACCTTACATAAATTTCACAATGTTAACCCCCTGACCGCCGAGCAAAAGGGCAAATTTTGTAATGTTGTTTTCTCTTTAATTTTTTTAAAATGCTTAAAAAATCTGAATTTTCAAACTTGAGATAAAAAAAACTTAATTACGTATATAAGTATAATCCTTGAGAGCATCAATCATTACTTGATGTTTTAAAAATGCATTATATTTGTAGAATTATATTAATTTAAACAAACCTTGTATTGCTGTGAAACCTACAGCATAGTGAACGGATATATCAGGTCGCGGCGGCTGGAAATTAAAATTTTCAAATGTTTTGACCTATTTTATTATTTTTTTCTCAATTTCACATACAACTAAACATTATTATTACACAATTGTGTGTATAAAACTGAGAAGAATATATGAAAATTGTCCCATTTCTTCTTTTTCTCCCCTACTGATTCAGTGATATAAAAAAAGTATACTTTATAAAACTTTATAATAGCCATATAAAGAATCTTTGCCTTTGTTTAATACTACGCTATTCTCTTTTTTTTATGTTTATTCCTTTGTCTTTCTAAATAAATTTAGTTTATTCTTTCATAGTTTAAAAATATTTACATTCATTAAATCAATATCTTTATTTTATATCCATGTCTAGTATCATAGAATTGGCTGAAAGTTTTAATGTAACAAATGTTTTTTTAAATTTAAATTAAAGGTGCTTTAACAACGCCTTTTAATTGCAAAAATATAAGCCAAAAATGGGGAAAAGAAGTGTTAGAAGGAAATTAAAATTCCACGTGATCTGAATACATTAGCATGTTTAGATGCATGGTTTACACAATGAATAATTTGAAAACAAGTTCACAAATTAAGTTGTAAATTAAGGTGTTAATAGAGTTAAAAATAGAAGCCTAGAATGTATGCCTTAATTGAATCAAATTTTCATAAAGTGTTAGAATGTAGACATTTTGTATACTTAATGCGTACTCTTGCATTAAATCACTTTTTTTTTCTTTAATTTTAATCATCTTGTGTTAGTTCTGTTGTTACATGTCCTTCAGATAAGTAATTAGGGGCTGTAAGTAAGTGATAAGTAATTACTGCTTAAATCTAGGCATTATTGCAAATTTTAATTTTTTTTAACATATTTACAAAACAATAAATTCGTGCAAACTTTAAAAAAATCATAATAAAAGAAGTAATGCTCGGGAAAACAATCGGTTTCCGCTAATATGATCAGAGAGGTTTTGGATTTTTGTTTCCATGTATGAAAAAAAGTTATTCCAAAAGTAACCGACAGAGGGCGCTCAAACGACATACTTAGACTTTTATGCAAATCAGGCTAGCAATAAAACACCTGGCTGAAAATAGATTCGTCATTCGATCTCGACAGCATGCTATCCTTACCAGATCTAGCGTTGGCTCTTAAACTTTTCTACAAGAATGGTGAATCCACAACTATTGCATTGCAAAAGTTTCGCACGCAGAAAAGAACTGAAGGCGCAAAAAAAGCCCTATTTCATTGAATGTGATATTGAATTTAGTACGACGTTTTGAGGAAACGGGGAGTTTCGAGGATCATCCTGATTTTCATAAAATGTCTCAGTGTAACGTGTGAGCGCCCTCTGTCGGTTACTTTTGGAATCATTTTTTATACATGGCGGGGGGTGGGGGATTCCAATATCCGACTCATCATATTCGCACAAACCGGATTTTTTTCTGAAAAGAAGTAAACCGAATTTACTTACTTTATTATGATTTTTTTAGGTATGCACGAATTTATGACGCACCTTGTATATTACTGTAGATGTTTTTATTTTACAATTAGTTGTATTTCAAACCATCTTTTTGAATTTATTGGAGAAAAAAATGTTATTACAAAAGGACGGTGTGAAGTGGAGTCTGCACAGTTGTAATGCCCTACTCTTTTCAGCAGATCTATAAATCAGAAGTAGAATTTATGACCAGTTTTATAATCTGTAGGCTTACACTTATAGTTGGAACCGACAAAAATAATAATTTTATCTGGTCGGTCGACTTTATTTTAGGGAAGTCTGGCATTTTCTTTTCTTGCCAATTTTCTCCCGTACAATCGGTCATTCCGAGAATTATCGCAGTCTTTTGTCCTTCAGCTCCCTACGAACGAAGTTCCCTCCCTACAAGTTTTGGAACCTTTGAAAACAGAAAACTTATTCAGGGTTATTCTAATCAGAGCCACACAGTACGTAACCACGTAACGTAATTCTACACCATATAGCTCTCTTTTTCAACATCATAAGATGCATCATCGAAATATATATATATATATATATATACATATATATATATATATATATATATATATATATATATTAAAATCAGAGCTAATATGCTTGCTCCAGTTTTACATTATTTTTCCAAAAAGAATAAGATAAATAAAATTAGGATTATTAACATAAATCTTCCTGAGGTATACACATAATTTTTGAAACATAATTATTAGTATTTCTCTTGTATTGATCATCAACTTAACTAGAAATTTTCCATATTTTCATTCAATATTATTTGAACTCATATCGGCGATATATTTTAATTATAATTTTACATCATGTTCTATTACTCTAAGTTCCTGATAAACTAAGATTTAATTACCACAACTGATAAAAAAAAATCTCATCATACGACCAACCCTGTAATTTTACCTCCCTCTGTAAAAATTATCGCTGCCATTCCAGAATTTATTAACTTCATTCTGAACTTCAGAACTCATAGAATGTAGTTCTCAGGGGGTTCCATCATTTTGCAGGGAGGAGGGAGACTGAAATCACCCACCTTCTCCCTACTCTGTTCTAAATATCGTCTCGGGGCTTTAGGAGGGAAAGGCAGGTTCGGTTTCGAATGGTGTATAGAGAGTGAATGCTGGCAGTTCGGGTGTGGGAAAAACGTAAAAATCGTCTGCGAGTTCCTAGCGCCCGTGGAATGGTTTCCCTGCGGAACTATTTCGAATTCTTTTCCTGGCGTTAAGGGGTGGAATGTACGGGAAAATGATTCTCGGATGACGAGCAAATGATAATGACGGAAGTCGAATTATTGTTTGTGGAGTTATTGCTTGTACTATGAAAGCCAAGTGTATTTTATACACGGTCGTTGTTTGTTCTAAACATCTTTCAAAATAACGAAAACAGACGAAACGAAATATTTCTGTCAAACGAGACTATATTAGTAAAGTTTTTCTTTGGTTCTTCATTAATTAGTTTTCCATATTTGAGAAGTTAAAAAGCACGCATCACAAAGCATGTTACATAAAAGGATTAAATATTGCATTGTGTTAAAATAGACAGAAACTCATTAAAATATGTTTGTTATTCAATGTAAATGTTTCTTTCGTAGTAAATAATGTTGTAATATTATAAAGCTTTCATTTTAGATAAACAGTCAGTTCTCTGTGAAACAGGAGATATTTAATTAGATGCTCATTTTATATGTAAAGCGAAATATATTATGTTCAGACAAGAACATGCAGAAAGATTGACAATAAAGGAAAATTGCTATACCATGCAAAATATTTTTATGTGTGTTATGAAGCACCTTTTGTACGTTTTTCTTATATGCGTCTTTGTCAGTTGTATGTAGATTTCTTTTCGTACCGAAAATGTTTAAATATATATATATATTACGACGGATTTACAATTATCTTTGTGAAAATGCCTGCTATGTCCGGAAAAGGTTGTGGACTCACTTTTTGTTCAGCAAAATCGTGAGATATTTATGTTCTAACAAACGCCGATGCCGTTAAAACCGTAAAATATCATGTTTTGCTAGTATTGAATCTAACTAAAGTTGCATGGTACATTGTATCAACACGAAATGTCGGTTTTTCCGATACTATCAATTCTCAAGTAAATATTTTCATGTTCAATAAATATGTTCAACAGACAAGCAGGTTGAATTAATAATCTAAAATGAACATTATTTGTTACTCTTTCATGTATAAATTATGTTACGCAGCTAAAAATGTTTACTTGAGAATTGATAGCATTAAAAAAAAAAAAAAAAAAAAAAACAAAAAAAAACAGTATTTTGTATTGATACCGGGTTGAGAAAACTTATTAATACACAGTAAAATATTTCCGAAAATTGCGGGCGGCAAAAGATATTTTTCTTTCAGAAATGCTTTTTTAAATCTCGGAAATCTATTGGTTTCTGAAGACAAAAGAGGAATTGTATGGTTTAGGTAATTTGGAATTGTGAGTTTCTTGGATGAGGTTGTATCATAGTTTCGTATAAACTTCCTTTCTAGATCAAGAAACATTTATCCTTAATTTTACAGTGTATTGAAACAAACACGGAAACCACAGCATAGTTTTGCGAAAGCTGATCCTTTAACTCCACACTGGAAAAAAATACAGATGTTTCTTAATCTAGGAAAATATAATAGAACCACGAACGAAAATATACAATAATCTTTTCCCAGTCACCCACGATTCCGAAAAGCGTTCTTTATATTAAGAAAGTTCGAAAACCAATATATTTTCGAAAGGATCAGGGTCCATAAGCCGTGTTTTTGGCCCATGAAATCAGACTAAAATTCGATTTTGTTATACTGACTTAATTATTTCACTTTTTAATATTAGACGGCTTATCCTGTACGATTTCAACAATATTTTTTTGCATTTTGTTCAGATTTATATAACTTACACAAGCTCAAAGTTCGTATTATTCGTAGTTTTTGATGAAAAATACGCAATTTCTCCTAATTTTACCTCAATTTTTAAAATATTTTTTTAATATTTTACTATAAGCGCAGCTTTGCAACACTTTTTTTTACATATATTGTACGTTTTGATGTATTTTATAATATATGTAAAGAAGAAAGTGTTGCACGATTGCGCTCATATAAATAATTGAGGTAAAATTAGGAGAAATTGCGCATTTTTCATCAAAAACTACGAATAATACGAACTTAGAGCTTGTGTATGTTATATAAATCCGAACAAAATGAAAAAAATATTGTTGATATCGTACAGGATAAACCTTCTAATATTAAAAAGTGAAATAATTAAGTCAGTATAACAAAATCGAGTTGTAATCTATTCCATGGGCCAAAAACTCGGCTTATGGACCCTGATCCTTTAGCTAAGCATTTAAATAAAAAAAAAAAGTTTCTTTTACTGCCACCGATTTTCGGAAAACGTTTCCGAGTAGTTTTTATAGTGTATTATTCAGTTTTTTCATCTCAAACATAAGTTTTTCGGATGCTATCAGTTCTCAAGTAAAGATTTTCATATTCAACAAACATATTTTACAGACAAGCATAAAAATTTAACAGCATTCACATTAACATTAAAATGAATATTGTTTTGTTAATAAATTCATTTACGTATCTAAAAATGTTTACTTGAGAATAGGTAGCATCCCAAAAGCTTGTGTTTCTGTTAAAATAAGTGTGTTTTCGAGACAGGTTGTCACTGGTTTTCAAAACCGGAAGGTATCATTTCGCGTTTTAAAAGAGTGAGGAGCGGAGCGGGCGTGAATTTTATATTATTTAGGTTTTCTCGGGAACTTTTGGTCAGAATTGAAAGTTTAATATATCTAAATGTCAGAATAGTTTGAATAGGCAATCATTATAACTGGAGTCCCTTAATTCGTTTAGAAAGATTTTGTTCAATAATTATAAAATCATACAAATTTGAGGTTCGTTTGCAAAAACAGATCGAACCGGGGTATAGCTTCTAAAAAGCGTCTATAACGGGGACCCATTGATTTGTTTAGAAAGATTTTCGTTTAATATATATAAAATTATACAAATTCGAGGTTCTTTTGCAAAAATAAACCGGAACATGGAAAGCTTTTAAAAAGTCCTAGACGTCGAAATGTCGAGAATGTTAAAACTTGTCGACTGACATCTTGGCTCGTGGTGAATTTTCCAGGTACCATTGTGACTGATAATATACAGATAAAGAAGTCGAAGTAAGCAAAATGGTAATGAATGGTTCCTAAAGTCGGAACTAACCAGAATAGTATAATGAAACATTTTACTAATTGAATAAAATTAAAAACATGCCTGCCAACCATTCCTTTTTTCTCCCCAAATCAACTAAAACCAGAATTTCTATAAAATTGAAATTCTTAATAAATAACCACGTTAAATCAACAAATATTTTATTAAATAATTTTTCCGGTTCAAATTATGATTATTTGACTTGAAAAATCGGAAGATTGTGGCATTACCACAATTGTTAAATTCTATGAACATCTACGGCGCGGCGTTCCAGGAATTCCTAAGTATAAAAATTTAGTTTATGAAACAGTTGCGTAAAACATTCACTAATAAACATTTTGGTAAAAATACCATCCATGTATTCGTCTGTCATTTGTTAACTTTTGTTAATTGTCAAAGTTAAAAGTGTTTAAAATATGGATATTAAATTGTTCGTTATTAAATAAATTATAATAATTATTATATTTAAATTATTAATAAATAAATTTTATTTATTAATAATAATTCATTATTAAGTATTTAAAAAAGTTGTAACAATTAAAATAAGAAAATTAACCGGAACTGACATGCATGAAGTGCATTGTCACATTTAGGTACTTTAAACATTTCATTTAGGATAGCTACTGTAAATGTGACAAAACATATTTGAATGTGACAATGATATATTTTTGCAACGATTACATAATTCATAATTATAATAATATTCGATTACATAATTATAATAATTCAATTTCTCCAAAACAAATTAATTTTGACTTAAAAGTTTAATAATCAATTCTTTTTTCTTTATATTTGTCATTTTATGTTTAATAAAATACGAAATATAGTCAAAATTTGACAAACGTATGCGAAATCTCGCCGCATTTAGTCACAATGACCAAACATTTAAACTGGAGGATTTTTCGTGATATTATCGGAGTGTTTGATAATGTCTTATAACAAAGCTTTTACCAACAACGAGAATAATAACTATTCTGTAGCTAATAATGAAATCGTATTATGTATCTCTAAATAAAATTTCTCCATGAGAAGTATTATCGATAATAGATTTGAATTATTTAAAGCATTTTCTATTCCACTTTCTATAAAGTCAGAATATATATACACATATTGCCAGTTAACTTCACGACAGACGATTCCGTTCGGAATTCCCAACGGCTGATTATCCATCTTTCGTGTGAAACACCATTCGAGACATATATTTTCAACGAAAGGAGAAGACACTAATTTGAATTACATTTTGCCTCTGTAATGGCACAAATCGAAAATGCTTTAATGCGGCAAGACCAGAAATGACAAGCACTATAGTGTATGCTAAATTTCACAAATGTATAGTTGTATGACGAAAAGTGCAATTTTTTATAACTAGAAAGATAAAAAGAATCAGCGAAATTATTTTAATTTAATAATCGCAAGATCTCTCTCGGTCGATATCAATGAATGGGAATTGATTCTATAGTATATACTTGTTTTTATTAAGGGAGATTTCAATTTTGGGGTCGTAAATCCCCCTCCCCTGATCCTTTGAAATGTTTACGTAGATATTTATACAGAAATGCACATACATCGTGCAGTTCCATTACATTATTACTTCTTATTATAATTTAAAAGACTACAACAGTTAAAGCAAATCAAATAAACAACACCAACGAAACATTTAAAAATAATAAAGTAATGTTACAAATTTATAGTTGTATGGCAAAAAGTTAAATTTTTTATAACTAGAAATGTAAAAGAACCTGCAAAATGATTTTAATATCGTAAGATCTCTCTCGGTCAATATCAATGAATGTGGATTGATTCTACATATACTTGTTTCTATTAAGGGGGATTTCAGTTTTGGGGTCGTAAATCCCCCCTCCCCTGATCCTTTGAAATGTTTACGTAGATATTTATACAGAAATGCACATGCATCGCGCAGTTCCATTACATTATTACTTCTTATTATAATTTAAAAGACTACAACAGTTAAAACAAATCAAATAAACAACACCAACGAAACATTTAAAAATAATAAAGTAATGTTACAAATTTATAGTTGTATGGCGAAAAGTTAAATTTTTTATAACTAGAAATATAAAAGAACCTGCAAAAGGATTTTAATATCGTAAGATCTCTCTCAGTCAATATCAATAAATGTGGATTGATTCTACATATACTTGTTTCTATTAAGGGGGATTTCAGTTTTGGGGTCGTAAATCCCCCCTCCCCTGATCCTTTGAAATGTTTACGTAGATATTTATACAGAAATGCACATGCATCGCGCAGTTCCATTACATTATTACTTCTTATTATAATTTAAAAGACTACAACAGTTAAAACAAATCAAATAAACAACACCAACGAAACATTTAAAAATAATAAAGTAATGTTACAAATTTATAGTTGTATGGCGAAAAGTTAAATTTTTTATAACTAGAAATATAAAAGAACCTGCAAAAGGATTTTAATATCGTAAGATCTCTCTCAGTCAATATCAATAAATGTGGATTGATTCTACATATACTTGTTTCTATTAAGGGGGATTTCAGTTTTGGTGTCGTAAATCCCCCCTTCCCTGATCCTTTGAAATGTTTGCGTAGATATTTATACAGAAATGCACATGCATCGCGCAGTTCCATTACATTATTACTTCTTATTATAATTTAAAAGACTACAACAGTTAAAGCAAATCAAATAAACAACACCCATGAAACGTTCAAAAATAATAAAATAATGTTACGTTGTCCGAACGAAAATCACATTCTTGTTTGATTTTATTATAAGTTATATTTTTTTTCTTTTAAAGGAAAGGGAAAATAATTAATTTCCAAGAAAAGGCGCCTCAAAAAATCAGTAGTAAAAATTAGTAGATTTTTTTTGTGTGTCTTTAAGTAAAGTTTCTCATAAAAAAGGACCAATAATAACAGATACGTATTTATTTAAAGCACTTTCTGTTCCTCTATCTAAAAATTAGAATGCCAACTTTTGATTGTTTACTTCATAGAAAATAAATCCATTCGAAATTCCCAGGGCTGATCATCCGTCCCTCGTGTAAGACGCCCCTCAAGCCGTATCTTTGAATAGTTTAATTATATCCATTATTTTTCATTATCTTTTTAAAATCTACATAGTTAAAATAAGTAGAATAAATATCATCAAAGAAAATTTTAAAAAATAATTATTTTATGTTGCTCAAAAAGAGAAAATTCCATTTCATTTGTATTGCCAAAAATGAATAAAATAAAATAAAGTAAAAAACAAATGAAATTAAATGAAATTAAATATAGAGAAAAAAAAATAAAAGATAGGAAAATAAATTCATATCTGAGGAAAATAAGAGAAAATAATGAGATTTTATTACGTGTCTCTAAATAACACTTCTCATTGAATAGTACTACGTATAATAGAGACGCATGTATGTATAAAACACTTTCTATTCCTCTATTTAGAGCCAGAAGATATATGCAATTTGACTGTTAACTTCACGGCTGACGATTCCGCTCGAAATTCCAGTGGCTAGTTATACATCTTTTGAGTCGCCATTCAAGACACAGCTTTTAAACGAAAGAAGAATGCACTAATTTGAATTATACTTTACCTCTTTCGTTGTACTAATCAAAAATATATTATTGAAATAGTATCAGAAATAACAAGAACTAACGTAAGACTAACTTTGTAGAAGGCTACATAATTAACATAAATACAATAAATATCACACAAAAAAATAGATCATCAACGGAAAATTAAAAAAATAATAAAATGATTTTGATCATCAACGAAAAATTAAAATAATAATAATAATAAAGTTATTTTCAGTTACTTGTGGCGGAAAAGTGAATCCATTCCTATTTGTGTTGTAAAAAATAAATAAATAAAAATCGAAAAAAAATATATATCTGAAGAAAATATGAGAAAGTAATGAGATTTTATTATGTGTCTAGAAATAACATTTCTCATTGACTGGTACTGCGTAAAATGGAGACGCATTTGTGTAAAGCATTTTTTATTCTTCTATTTAAAATCGGAATATACATGCTATTTCACTGTTAACTTCACGGCAGAAAAATCGGCTCACAATTTTAGTGGCTGATTGTCTATCTTTTGTGTGAGTCGCCATTCAAGTCGCCTTTTAAACGAAAGAAAACGCATTAATTTGAATTATAATTTACCTCTGACGTTGTACTAATCGAAAATATATTATTTAAATAGCGTCAGATAACAAAGACTAAATAACAAAGACTGACGTAAGCTTAACTTTGTAAAATGTTACATAATTAACATAAATATAATAAATATCTCCGACGAAAAATTTAAAAATTAAAAAAATAATAAAATGATTTTGATCATCAACGGAAAATTTAAAATAATAAAATGATTTTGAGCATGAGCGAAAGATTTAAAAATAATAATGAAATGATTTTGAACATCAACGAAAAATTAAAAAAATAATAAAATTATTTTAAGTTGTCCATGGGAGGCAGGGAATCCATTCCGGTTTGTGATGTAAAAAGTAATTTAATTAATTAATTAAGATTGAAAAAAATTAATTACTAACGAAAATATGATAAAATAATGAGATTTTATTATGTGTCTAAAAATAACATTTCTCACTGAATAGTACTGCGTATAATAAGAAACGCATTTATGTAAAGCACTTTCTATTCATCTATTTAAAGTCAGAAGATACATGCAATTTCGCTGTTAACTTCACGGCAGATGCATCCACTCGAAATTCCAGTGGCTGCTTATCCATCTATTGTGTGATCCGTTAATCAAGACATTGCTTTTAAACGAAAGAAGAATGCACTGATTAGTATTATTTTTTACCTCATTCGTTGTAGTAATCGAAAAAATATTATTGATATAGTATCAAAAATAACAAGCTGTTAATGTTCTAATGAAGAACTTGTATCAGAAATAACAAGCTACTAATGTTCTAATGAAGAACTTGTATCAGAAATAACAAACTTAACTTTGTAAAAGCCACATAATTAACATAAATACAATAAATATTACTAACGAAAAAATATTTAAAAAATGATAAAATGATTTTGATTATCAACGAAAAATTTAAAATATGATAAAATGATTTTGATCATCAACGAAAAATCAAAAATATGATAAAATGATTTTAAGTTGTTCGTGGGGGGACAGGGAATTCATTCTATTTGTGTTATAAAAAGTAATTAAATAAATAAATTAAGATAGAAAAAAATTAATATCTAACGAAAATATGAGAAAATAATGAGATTTTATTATGTGTCTACAAATAACATTTCTCATTGAATAGTACTGCGTATAATAGAGACGTATTTATGTAAAGTACTTTCTATTCCTCTATTTTAAATCAGAAGATGCATGCAATTTGACTGATAACTTCACGGCAGACCAATCCGCTGAAATTCCAGTGGCTGATTATAAATCCTTTGAGTCGCTATTCATGACATAGCATTAAAACGAAAGAAGAATGCGCTAATTTGAATTATACTTTACTTCTTTCGTTGAATCGAAAATATATTATTGAAATAGTATCAGAAATAACAAGGACTAACGTAAGCTTAACTTTCAAAATGCTACATAATTAACATATAATTAACATAAATACAATAACGTATCACCAAATATATATATATATACATATATATATATATATATATATATATATATATATATATATATATATATATATATATAGAGATCATCTACGGAAAATTAAAAAAATAATAAAATGATTTTGATCATCAATGAAAAATTAAAATAATAATAAAATTATTTTAAGTTGTTCGTGGGTGAAAGGGAATCCATTCCTATTTGTGTTGTAAAAAGTAAATAAATAAAGATAGAAAAAAATAATATCTAGCGATAATATGAGAAAATAATGAGATTTTATTATGTGTCAGAAATAACATTTCTCATTGAATAGTACAGCGTATAATAGAGACGTATTTATGTAAAGCACTTTCTATTCCTCTATTTTAAATCAGAAGATGTATACATTTTGACTGTTAACTTCACGGTAGATGAATCCGCTCGCAATTCCAGAGGCTGATTATTCATCTTTTGTGAGAGTCACCATTCACCTTTTAAACGAAAGGAGAAGGCACTAATTTGAATTATACTTTACATCTGTCGTTGTACAAATCGAAAATATATTTTGAGACAGTATTAGAAATAACAAAAACTAACGTAATGCTTAACCATAAATGCAATAAATATCACTAACGAAAAATTAAAAAAGTAATAAAATAACTTTAATAGTCAATGAAAAATTAAAAAAAAAATTATTTTGGTCATGAACAAAAATTTCAAAAATAATAAAATGGTTTTAAGTTAAAAATCCATTCCGATTTGTGATATAAGAAAAATGTTTAACCTTGAAAAATATTAATATCTAAGGAAAATATGGAAAGTAGTTTGTCTTCTATTAATAAAATGATAAGGTTTTATTATGTGTCTCTAAATAAAATTTCTTATAGAATGGTATTGCGTATCATAATAGAGACACTTTTTTTAAAAAGCACTTTCTATTTCTCTATTTAAAGTTTGACTATATACATATTTTGACTGAGTAACTTCACAGACGAATCCGTCGAAATTCTCAGCTACTGTTTAAAATTTAAATGTTTCCTGTAAAGTTGCCATTCAAGACATGTTTTTCATCGAAAGGAGGACACACTAATTTGAATTACACTTTATCGCTGTTGTTGTATAAGTCGAAAATTCTTATGATTGCAACCGCACCAGAAATTACAAAGGATTAATGCAGGTTGAATTTTATGAATTCATTATTAGATTCTACAATCATGGCACGCAACACTAATTGAATTCAACTACACTCACACCTTCAGTCACACATACACTTACTTGAAAACTTTTTTGCTAAGTTTAGTAAATCTACTGCCGTCTTTTTCTCAAATAAACGTATTCTACCATCGCCTCTGAACTTAAATGGCTCATTAGAGCATTTTGATCGGGAGGTTAAATATCTGGGTGTGTATCTAGGCAGTACTCTTATGTGGCGCAAACACATCGAATATAGCGTGCGAAATTTTACTAAGCTAAAAATGATCTTGCTCACCTCATGTATAGGGATCAGATGGATATGGCAAACAGACTGCTGTTATATAAAATGGTACTAAATCTCATACTTCTATTGTGCTCTGATCTGGGATTCTGTGGAAAATAACAACAGCCAAAAAATCCAGAATAAAATTATAAGAGGTATCAGTAAAGGCCCCTGTTATTTCAGAAATCAAACCATTCATAATGATCTTAAAATAAATCCTATTCGAGAAATTATTAAAAATAACGCAATTAACTTTTTTGACAATATTCATTCTATTCCTATAAAATTTAGGAATACTATATTTTATAATCCTCAACTGTTCAATCTTTCTGATTATGATGAACAGGTAAGTTATAGGCGGCCTCGTGCTGTCTTCTACATTCCGGAAATTAGTAAACCATAACTTTATTCTCTTATATCTTCCGCTTGCTATTGCTAAGGCTGGGTACCTTTGTGAATCTTTTGCACATTTTTTTTTTTTCATTTAACTTTTGTATATAGCATTTTTCTCATTTTTATTTATTTTTAGCTGTTAATATTTTGTAGGCTTATTTTGCATTTTTATTTCTATATCATTAATTTAATTTAATTTCTACTTTATTTATTTCTGACCTTAAGTGGTCTTTATGTTGTTTATTTTTCCTTTTTGATTTTTTTGGCCCAATTATTTATTTTTTCAGTGTATTTGTTGTTCTGGACTTTGGCTATGGTCATAAATTTAAGATCCACATTGCTCTTACTAAAGATACGGAGACCATGGCTCCAGGGACTCTGATTAATGAACTCGTTCCAAGTTCCAAGTTAAGGAAAAGCACGCATTTTTCTGGTTTGAAATTTAGAAAAAAAAATATTTTGATTTAATGATAATGTTTCTCTCTGTCGAAAGTAATGAATTTGCATTGATTCTAAATAAATAATTTTTTATTCTTTTGAAATGAATAGGATATTTGTTTTACACATATGAAATGAAAACGTATTGTATAAAATGTAGTTTTAAATTTTTGCAAATAATTTATATTATACATCGACAATAACAACGATAATTTTGAAACTAGCTCCCTTTAATAATAGAATTAGAGAAGTTAATTGTTGCAAAATGCTAATTTTTACATAAATTCTACGCTCGTCTGGCACAGAAATTAAGCAGGTACTGGATTAATTTATGTACATAGCTGTTCTGTATTACAGTTCATAGTATTCTGTATATAGTTTCTGTCTATATTTGTAGAATATTGTGTCAATTCAAGCTAATGGTCACAGTGCCATGTTTTCTATAAAAATTATAAAACTTGAGCCTAGATTTATGTTTTCGATATTTTACGATTTCAGTTATGGGACTGTGTAAGATTTTCAGGATTTTCTTTTCACTTGGTATGATTATATTTATATTTATCATCGTCTTAAAGTTTTAAAAATCCTTCACTACTACACTAAAACAAGTGGATAAGTGTGATGGAAAATTGAACAAAGGGTTTCGTTTAATATTCCTTTCAAAACAATTTATTCTTTAATTAATAAATCCAAATCATCAATTTATAATTATCCTTATCATTTATCAATACATTTTATCAATAAGAGCATAGATGGCAGCACCACTAAATTTAATAATAAAATGATAACATTGAAGCTATTTTTTAAATCAATTTAAAAATATTGAAGAACTTCTTTTCAAACAATTGTAACAGCAAATGTTTGTATATTTGAAAAGCAAATTTAATAATATGATTTATTTTTTGCTAAAAAAAAACCAAAACCCTTAATATTGCAAAAAAATACGAAAATTCTTTTAATTAAATCCATCGAATAATAAATTGTAAAAATAGAAAATTTCAACTTTCGTCGTCCAGAACAGAACCCGGAACCTTTGGGTTAGGAGGAAAACGCGATATCACTGTTCCATCTAGCCTATACGAGAAAGAGAGGAATTTAGGTTATGTTTTAAAATCTAAGAAAATCTAAGAAAATCGCAGAAATTGCCGGATGTCATTAAATTAATTCATTTAATTAAAAAAATATAAGACTTTTTCCAAAATTTTATGATTGGTCGTCTGACAGGTATTCAGCTATAAGTGCGCAAAATTCCAAGTCTCTAACTTATGCAGTTTCCAAGTACAAACTCTGTGACAGGCAGACAGAGCAGTGAGTCAAATCGGGTTTCATCATATGAGCGAAACCCTAAAATTAAGAAAATAATTAAGGGGTTTTTAAGTTTTTAATTAAACTACTCCTTTAAAAATAAAATATTTTTTACGCCCATTTTTAATAACATTTAATTAAATGGGTTCATTTTAATCCCGTCAAATTGAGATTGATGAATTCAATTAATAATTTCCTTATGGTACATTTAATACTGTAAAAATAATCGATAAAAAATGTCTCCTTTTATAAGCAAAGCCTTAATATAAGCAAAAATTTAATATAATACCAAATTTTTAGAAACTTTTATAGCGTATAATCATTTTTAAACTATTAAGCCTATTCCAGTTTATGCGGCAGATGCGGTTTTGATCCTGGACGTCATTATATTTATCACTGAGTCCGTAAATATTGTTTAGAATATATCATACTGAACTTTCTAACAATATATTTTTTTATTCATTAATTATTTTCTATATTAAACATAAAATATCAAGGGCAAAAAATTAATTAGCTGCTTAAAAGAGGAAAATGAAATCGCAGTGTAATTTGCTGCATGTAAGTAAATGAAGCATGAGAATTTAGACTTTGTATGGTAATGAGACAAAATGCTAAAAGTTTTATTCTGTTTATAATTCCAGTTATCAGGTTTTACAATCAAACAATTCACTTCATGGTAATGAGTTTCCTTTTCTGGGGGCAAAATTACATATTTCACTTCCCAAATTAATTTACAGCATTTCCTGATAAACACTGCAATTTTAAAACTTTCTGATGTAGAATTAATTTTCTAAAATTCATGCATGTTTTAAATATTGTGAAATTTAAAATCGCATTTAGTATTTTCATGTATGATTTATAGTAATATATTCATTCTGTGAATGATGCAGAATTTTGTTAGCAATGTGTTTTATAAGGATGTTTGCTTGCATAAATGTATATAATAATTTGTAATTAGAAGTTTCTGTGTACTTTGGTCCTTAATATTTCATTGTATGTATAAAACAAGAAGAAATAGAAGTAACTCAAACTATTTTAACGTATAGAATACAAAATCGTCCTACAAGTAAATCACAAATGAAAAGAAAGTGTCACTATTTTTCCCATGCCACTTAAATTTGTCTTATTACTTACCCATCATACGCAATCTTGCAATCATTTTTTAAATCGAAAACTTTTTCTTTTTGATGGAATTACACGTTTCAGACACTAGAGATTGCGAAAAACATATTTTTAGAAAAAAAAAAAATGCCGTCCGTCTGTCTGTGTGTCTGTAAACGCTCTATCTCCCGAATAAATTGAGATACAGACTTGAAATTTGGTATATACTTAGTATGTAATAATGAGAAGAAGCCTGTTGAATTTCAGTAACATCGATTATCCGGAACTAATTTTTTCGGACTCTCGAAATATTCGTTCTGATATAAGGTATATAAAAATTTTCGAAATTGTTTATTTTAAGGAGTGAATATAAAATACAATAAAAAAAAGTTTTTTTGCTTAAAAAATGAAGTCGATCGGATAATTAGTTGCTGAGATATTTGTAATCCCATTTTCCACGCTCTTCGATTTTTCGTGACACTGTATTTCATTCAAATTGCAATTCAAAGATATATTTTAATTGAAAGTGAGACGCTTAATCCAACGCAGTAAACTGTTAGTTAGATTATCATTTTTGGAGTTATAAGGATGTTTCTTTTACGCAATTCATTAATAGAGTATTTGAAGTTTATGACGTCATCAAGCCACGATTTTATTCGAATTGCAATGCATTTTATAAATAGTTTACACATGTTTTATTTTCATATGTTATATTATGCATATCCATGATGGGTAAGTATTACGGTGGCCCCCAACGACTAGTTTTTTTCTTGAAATGACGAAAAATTAAAAAGTTAATTACAAATATAGATTCCTAATTTTATTTAATATATGCTAGATTTTTTTTAACAATTTATATTATTTATAGCATTTTTTTCCACTTATGGTACACTTAGTATATCTGTACACTTAAAAACACCGTAAAAAAAACAAGTGTTTCTTAAACTAGGAAAATATATTATAACCACAAACGAAAATATACAATAACCTTTTCCGAGTTACTCATAATTCCGAAAAGAATTCTTTATCTTTAGGAACCTCATAAACAAATTTATTTTCAAGATTTAAATAAGAGTTTATAAAAGTAAAATTTCTTTTGCTGCCACCAATTTTCGGAAACGTTTCCGAGTAGTTTTGATAGTGTATTAATCAGTTTTTTCAACTCAAATATAGATTTTATGGATGCTATCAATTCTCAAGTAAACATTTTTATGTTCAAAAAATAAATTTTAGACACAAACATGATAAATTAATAGCATTAAAATTAATATTATTTTGTTACTCTTGATGCATATAAAATTCAGTTACGCAGCTGAAAATCTTTATTTGAGAATTGATAGCATCCTATAAACCTGTATGCTAGGATTAAGAAAACTGATTAATACATTATAAATACTACTCAGAAACGGTTCCGAAAATCAGTGGCAGCAAAATAAATTTTGTTTTTATAAATGCTTCCGTAAATCACGAAAGCATAATGGTTGTTTAAGGGGTTTCTGGAAATAAAGAATGCTTTTCGAAATCGTGGGTAACTCGAAAGAGGTTATCGTATATTTTTGTACATGGTTATATTATATTTTTGTAGATTAAGAAATATTTGTCCTTTTTTTGCAGTGAAATGCTATGGATGATAATACACTTTCTCAGTTATCCGATATACCTTTAGTGGCATTTGTTTAGGATAGTCGAGAGCGTTTTACATATTTCTTTCATATTAATAATGCATTAGAAAATTAATCCATATTTTAATAGAATTTTATAAAAATAGCCTACAATTAAATATCTAGAATCAATTTTATATTTTTTGTGTAAAAAGGAACACGTATACACTCATTAAATATTTAAATACAAAAAAAAATATTTAAATAAAAATATTTAAATATTTAAATATAAAAAAAATATATTAATGTTGACGATGATGATGATGATGATGATGATGATGATAAACCTGTGAAATAGCTCGGACTAATTACGGATTTTTGTATAACCATATGTTTTGTATGCGAAATTTAGAAATAAATGGGGTCTCTGGCTAATAAATTAACATGTCTAAGCTTTTCTACGAAAGTCGATATAAATAACGACATAAAGAAAACCTTAATAGCTTTTCAAATTTCAACAAAAACTTCACAATAAGTTAAAAAAAAAAAGACTACTTTGTATGTGTTTTAAATTGCATTCAATTCATCACATTTCATTTTAAGTACTTGAAATATATATACTTTTTATTTACGTATTTCGCCATAAAATTACTTCACAAACTGAAATTCAATAAGATTATATCCTCGTTCTTTTCTCGAATAAAGCAGCAAAATCAAATAAAAATAAATTAATAAAAAGAAAAACAAACCTCAATATTAGTTAACTTTTAATACATTAAAAGCTCTTATTGGAGTAATAGCAGGATGTTTTTCGAAAGGAAATAGAGATACTGATTACTTAAAGCCACTTGAAGAATCTCATATCACTGAAAGAGTCAGACTAGATGTGGAAAGTACATTCCTGTTTCATCCACTGATACATTTTCTAATAATCTCTCACATGACATCGACATTTTTAAGCCATATTTCATTTGTTAAAAAATTTCTATTTACTGATCGCAATAACGCTGTTAATGTAACATAGAGATAGCAAAATGTTATTGTAATTATGACAATTTATTCTATGTAAAATGAAGTTTTGCAATAATTACAGTAAAAATTGGTCAATTGGACCTTTACTCTGATAAGTAAATAAGTTAACAATTGTGAAAAGCCTTTTAAAAATAATTATAATATTAACATTATTATAATTTATACTGATATTTAAAAATGTTAGTTTATGACTTTATAAGAATTTAAACGAACTTATTCGGATGTAGAAAAGTTTTGAGACTCAGTGGTTAAAGTGTAATAATTACAAGTATCTACCAACAACTATCGTATATATTATATATTGTATTTAAAAGTTGTTTAATGCTAAAGAAAAATCTAGCAAACCATTTATATATTGAAAATATATAAGATAAAATTTAAAATAAGAAATGTGATTTCAAAAAGAATATTTATATTGAAAGTGAAGATTGTAACAATAATAAATCAATACATTCATAATTATATGCGCGATTGCAGCATAATAATTTGAATGCAGATATTATAACCATTAAAACAACACAGAAACATCATGCAACATTTGCGGGTGGAGGGATAATAAATAAATATATTAAATACGAAAAATGAACACGTACCTGTTTGAACAATATACATAAACATGTATAGAAAAGTCAATGAATAGAATTTAAAACAAAGAGAATATAATATAGATTGGAGGGAAAAATGAAAAGAAAATTAACAGCCCGAACGATGAAACACAAATCTTTAATGAAATGAATCCATCCATTTTCATCTATTTCAAAATTTCACTTTTTTCTTTGATGTAAATTGTTAATTTTGGATACATTTCATTAAAGATGTGTGTTTCATCGTTCAGACTGTTAATTTTCTTTTCATTTTTCCCTCCAATCTATATTATATTCTCTTTGTTTTAAATTCTATTTATTGTATTTTCTCTACATATTTATGGATATTGTTCAAACAGGTACGTGTTCATTTTTCGTATTTAACATATTTATCCCCCCCTCCCTCCCCAAATGTTGTATGATGTTTCTGTGTTGTTTTAATGGTTATATATTGTATTTCTATTCCGAGGATTTTATAAACAACGAAAGCAAGATATTTTTTCCCACATAAGATTTATTAATGTTAATATAAAACTTTTAATAAATGACATTTGCCGCGGGGAGAGAAAAAAAAAAAAATTTTTTTTTTTTTTTTACATGTTTGATCCGGTTTCACGTGCTATACTAATTCCATCATATGTCATTTTAATTGAACCCCATGATTATAACTGAGCAGTTATTTTTACATTATATTTCAGGGAACATATTTTGCTTATTTATGAAGAAATCTTCATTATTGGGGCAAATCTTACATGATAAATGTTTTTCAATAAATTATTATAGCAAATAAATTGTTGCAGCATATCGTTTATTAATTCTCTTTAGTTATTAACCAGTACAATAGTCTAATGCGAAATATAGGTATAATCGTTTATATGAGTTATTACTTTTATTTTATTTAGCTATATTATGTTTCGATTCACAGTTACTCCATTTTCTCAAAAGCTTTCTTAAATTTTAAAATACATTTTATCTTTTTTCTTCTTCTTCTTCTTCTTTTAAATTTAACTTGAGAGTTTTAATGAAATCATTTTCTCTGCTTCTTGTTTTAAATTATAATTTTTAAGTGACAAAGGTGAGAAACAATTTATCAAAACAATTATTAACAAAAAACAAATACTAAGACACTCTTACGTTAAAAATTTTCAGAAATTAACTATTTTTATTTTTGAAATAAAACCTCAGATAATTATTAGAATGTCGTGCGTGAAAGTGTAATTTAAAAAACAAATATCAAAATATTTTATTCCAAAAATATTTTCCAATATATATACATAGTTTTTGCGAGAAAGATTAGCCAGCGAATACTATTTACGGCGAAAGAGAAAACGCCAATTTCACATCATTGAATAACAGGTATCGAAAAACAACATAACATTTTCTCTTTGTAATTTATTTATTATTTCGATTTTTTTTTTCTCTCTCTCTGCATTATTAACATACTCCTAGCAAAAGATTTCGAGGCATAAAAGCAAACAATCAAAGAAATAAATCTAATATCTAAAATACCCAATCATTGTCAAAATTATCTACTCTCCGGTACAGGAGAACATTGCGAAAAAGCATCAAAACAGTCCCTCTCTCATAACAACCCAAAACCAGAACTCCCCCTTCGTACCTCAGTGGATCCTTCCTCATTCGGACGCATGCGTTGAATTTCCTGAGTAGACTCCACTTGGACGGCTGAAAATCCAGTTTGTGCCAGGGAAAGTAATCAGTTGCTACGTTGTCGCTGTGAACGAATCTACCACGCGACTTTTCTTAGTGGGTATCTGTGGATTATCGGAATCGGTGCTTTCTGCTCTCTGTGCCGGCTAAAAAGACCGCCGCGTCTCGGATAATATTTGAGTTGTGGTGAGTTTCAGTTTTTGTTTTCAACACCGCACGGCGTTGGACTCCCCTCTCGTGCAACATCAGGATGCATTGCAATGGATTATTTTTCACATTACAAAAAAAAAAGTAGTGTGAATATATCTGACGAAACAACAAGTGTTTTTAAATGTTTTCCAAGTAGAGGAGCGTAGATATAAAAGTTAAGCATTGCATTTTTGAGAAAAAAAGCGGAAAGAATTATAATTATTTTACTGGAAAAATTGTATGAAAGGTAGAAATATATTATAATTTTTTTAGAGAGATTAAAACACAAAAATAAGTTTTTCTGCTGAAATTATTTGATGGTCAAAATATGAAAATATATGTAAAAAAGGGGTTACATTCAATTATCTTCCACATTTTTCATCTTATAAGATTTGTTTTCCAAGATAAGAAGTTGGAATGTGCAAAACAAGTTTCATTATTATTTTTTTTCAGAAAACATACCATTTTTATCCAGTGATAGATGGTATTTTGTGTGAACTTCTTTCTAGTTTTTCATAACACCATTAGCTCAGAATATTTTCTCTCTTTGACATATTCAATTAGAACAGCCTTTTTTTTTTTTTTTTTTTTTACTTAGACATGTATGTCTCGTATCTTTTGACAGTTGGATATCAAATTAATTCATCAAGTTCAGTTGCTCTGCTCATTCGTTTTTTCTTTTCTCTCATTTATTGTTCTATCTTTTATAGTCACTTTGTAAACTCATTAAACTTGAATTATTTTTTTTTCAAGTATATACTTATTTAAATGATTTTGTTTGGTTTATTTTTTTTTTATTATTTTTTTAACGCATTCATTGGGATTCGTCGTTCTTTTCCGGAAATTCTTTTTTTTTTTTCCAATCACATGTTCATTAAAAATATTACTCAACCCTTTGAGATGCGATGGGATATATTTTATACCACTTAATTTTAATCAAGATTTGTACCACAATTATTGGAATAAAATTTTACTTTTATAACTTTGGTGCAAGAAAAGCTGTAAAATTGCTTTTCCTTATTTTCGAATGAAATTCCTCGAAAATTCTGATGTGAATTCAACATTGCACAATAACTTTCCCTTGGAAGGATTAAAGGGAAAAGATCTATGTGCTTTGCACAAAGAAAGTTTTTTTTTTCTTTTTACTTTGCCTTTTTTTATTAAAACATTTGCCCTCTTAGTTAGTGAATGTTTTCCATTTTACACACTATTTTAACCATAGATTTTATACATCTCCGGACATCTGAGTTTAGTTTAAATCAATTATATGACTGAATCCTTATGTTATAATTTTCAAATTAAACATTTCTTCCAACTTTAAAAAAGTTTTGACTTTGTGGGCAACTTTTGCGCTTTTTATAAAATCTTTTGAAAGATTATACATATGTAGTTTTAAGATTTGGAACATTTATCAAAGTAGAATTATGTGGATTATTTATTTGTCATATCTATATGTGAAAAATAGATACTACTTTTCTAGTTTAAAAATATTTTCCAAATTCAATGTTTTATTCACTGAAGCAATAGTTGCATCGTATGTTTGGTGACATATTTCTTTGTCTGTAATAAAATCATGCACAAAGAGCTGCAAATGGAAACATTTTCTGGCTACTACATGGCTAGCATACGACCACTATGAAGTGCAAATTCTTAGTCTAGCTTTATTATTTATGTTAGCAGCATTATGAAGGTCTTAGAAAGTTTCTACTCCTTCAATTAAATCTAATAATAATTTTCTGCGTTCACTTTAAAATATATATTAGCTTTGATTATAAATTGGTTTAATATTTTTTAAATCAACTTCTGATTGTTAAATAAAATTCAATCCTTTTTTGAATCACTAAATTTTTTGAATATTGGATGTTAGCATTCCGCTGTATAAGTAATCGTTATACATGGCAAAAATTAAATGATTCAATTGATATTAGATTCCATATTGATAATTCAGAAGAATTTAAGTAGGATTTTTCCTTTTGGATCACTGTGAAAAATTTTCGGAATATCTGTAATACATGTGTTTCTTATCGTTTTTTCTTATTTTATGTATGTTCTTCCTTGTGAATTGATTTCACTGAAATACATTTTTCTCAAAGCTCATTAAACTTTGTTTCTCGTTTCTGATTTTTCGAAAAAAATTAATATGTAGATGTATCGTATCATTTACTTTGTCTAAAGCTGACGTTTCTATCCAGCGTTTTGCATTTCAACATGCTAGTATACTTTCCTGGATCTTTTGTGCTTCTGATTCTTTTATGTCATAAGACATTGAATGATATTATTAAAATTTAATATAGAATTTGTGTAAGTATATCAAATATAAGTTCTTTGCTAACTTTGGCAAACAATTTCATCATTTGTATACATGTCATTGCTTTTTAATGTTCTATTCGTATCTTTTCGAAAACAAAGTTCATAGCAAAAAAATCAATTAGAAAATATATTTAGAACATTCTTATAAGCTTTTACGTATATTATGAATTGAATATTTTTAAATTTCTTACATTTCGTTCCGTGCAGTTTGACTACTATTGAAATTCATTGCGAGAATTTCAGTATTGTGAGATGTTAAATTATTTTCACAAGCATAATAAAAGTTTACTGTACAATTTTAAATGTACACTGTAACAATCGTTATAATTTGTTAAATATTGTGCTACATTGTTCGTTTATAAAATTTGTTTTTATTATTTCCTTTTTAATAAATTCTCTCTCATAAAACCTTCTTAGATAAAAACATTTTTCCCACTTTTGGCAAATTCTTTTCTTCAGTGCTACCATCTAAACAGTACTTTTCCTTAACTGCTGAATAAAGTGATCATGGACAATCCCAGTGAAAAATCTTTCTTTTCCCATGGGTTAGGTGAAAGTAGCTGATGTTTACCTTTTTCTTGTTTGTTAGAAAAAGAAGAAACATAAACAGCAGTGAAAAGCCTTAAGACATACAGGAATGTCACGTTGGAAGTGATTTTTCCTCTTTAATGTACACACAGAAGAAATGTTTACACATGGTTCTTTTTATAAAATCTAATTTAATCTATAAAGAAATTATTAATATATAAGGAAACAAATAGATTTTTTTTTCTTTTTAAGGAGATTCACGTCATGTGTAAGAGTTTCGTCGTATTTCTAAGTTTATTTGAAATATTTGCTTCAATTTTGCGTAGTTTATTTGAAATATTTGCTTCAATTTTGCTTAGTTTAGGTATTCGTGCATGTTATTTAATATTTATTGCTATAACACAGAAATACTATGCACAACAGAAATATTGCGTTTATTTGTGATCTTTCATCTTTTCCAAACGAATTAGTTTTATTATTCCCAATTACGATTATTTGCATTTTTCGCGGCTAAAATGTTAATAAGGCAATCACATATTTTTCAATTCTTTTTGATCAACCCGAAAACTTGATTTGGATATCAATTAAAGCGAAATCCGTTATGGAAAAAACTATAAATAACGCATTTAAATAACACATTTAATAACACATTTTCATTACATATTAAGTTTTAAAATATTATTTTCAAATTTTGCTTTCAATATATATGGATATATATTATGTAACAAAAACGAAATGCTGAAAATTTGTTTGACAAGTATTAAATACTACATGTATTAAAATAACAATTTTCCTTTTTTAGTTTTACTTTTATTATTATTATTCCAGACTAAAAAATTATTAGCTTGTGTCCTTCTTATGCACATTAATAAACTTGGATTATTCTTTACTAAATCTTTTATTTTTCTAATATTATCCAAATCCCTATTTCGTTTAATTGATAACTTTCGATTAATAAATGTGAATAAATATTTTAAACATTTCCTGTACTTTAGCATTCTTCAATTGGAAGCTAAAATATCGTATCCCTCTCAATTAATTGTTTTTCAGAAATGAATTCGTTTTAATACAAAGTATATCAGTTTAGTTTATTTGAACAATAGTACTTTATCTGAAGAATATAAACTTGTTACATTTTTGTTTCATAATATCTTTCCTTTGTTGTTCGATTAAAGCATTTTCAATACAGTTTATTGTTATGGAAAACATTTCCTTAGCGCCTGCTGCTGTTTTATCTTTATATTTATATAAAGATATAGAAGTAAATTATTTTCTGATAAGATTTGATTCGTTACAATAAGCTTTATGTTGTGTTTCACTCTTCTGTATAGGAAAAATATTTTCTTTAAAACCAATTTTTCTTTTTTATGTATATATTTTTTTCAATTATTGTATTGATCAATCGAAAAGTTTACGCTAGTTTTGTGCACAAGATCTTTGAAAAATGGCTAGCTTTAAAATCTGATTGTAGAAATGGATATGTTTTACGAATTTAAAAATATTAAATCAAAACATTCATTATCTGTAGAGAAGTATGTAATTTTTCACATTTTTTGGAAAAGTTTTAAACTTAAACGTTAAAAACTAGTTCTCGCATATTTCATACGAAAAAAAAAAAGACTTATTTTGTAAATTTAATGTTTTGTCGTGGTTCTTGTTGTTTCTTTTCTTTTTTCTTTTCTTTCTTTCTTTATTTATTTTCGTATTCTTAAATTTCCAGTATAAAGAACGCACTCCATAATCTGAAAACTGGTGTTTATTATTTATGTATTTTTAAAAGTGTAATATGTCTGTTATTCAGTTTTCTGATTAAAAATGGAAACATCTCTATTAATCTTATATTACCCATATAAACATCTAAAAATCTGAAAACAGATGTTTATGTATTATTTTTGAAAATATTAAATTTTTAACAATCGCCTGTCAGCTTATCTCTGTTCGAAAAAGAAGATTAATTTAATAATCTCGAATTCAAAAACATTTATTAACGTTTAATAAACCGCGAATAGTACATTTTGTAATTCTAATTCTTATTTTGAAATTCTAATGTTGTCGTCGTTTTTGTTATTTCTTTTCTTTTTTCTTTTATTTATTTATTTTTATTTTCGTATTCTTAAATTTCGAGTATAAAGGACGCATTCCATAATCTGAAAACTGATATTTATTTTTTACGTCTTTTCAAAAATGTTATATAACGTCTGTTATTCAGTTTTCTGATTAAAAATAGAAGTATCTCTATTAATCTTATATTACCCACATAAACATCCCAAAATCTGAAATCAGATGTTTATGTATTATTTTTTAAAACACTAAATTTTTAACAATCGCCAGTCCGCTTATCTCTCATCGAAAAAAGAAGATTAAAACTATCCTGCGCCGTATGGCGCCCACGGGGGTCGCCGACGCGCGTTAACGACCATCGCACCCAAGCCTCTGAAGGGCTTTTAACGCACCAGGGCTTTGTCTCGCCCGGCATTTAATAATCTCGAATTCAAAAACATTTATTAACGTTTAGCAAACCACGAATAGTACATAATTTCAGCTTTGAAAAATAGTTTCATAAATTTTAAATTATAAATTTAAAACAGTTCAGATCAATAGACGAATTTCTATATTTTTACATACTTTTAAATATGAAACATATCTTGAATAATGACTAAATTCAAAACTTCTGCTTGATAGAAAAATTATTGATTTATAAGTATTGATTTAAAATACTTCGTGTGTGATGTTTTTAATTTTTTTAATGCATACAAAAAAAATAATAATGAGTAATCCAAAAATTTCCCTTGGAAAATGACATTTTTTTCGCCGGTCCATTGCCAAATGTTTAGAAAAGCACACTGCAAAAATAAGGAATAATGAAAGTTTTCCGTTTGAAGAACATTTTAATGAATTTAAATTATCAATTTAAAATAGTTTACGATCTGAAAACGAATGTTTATGTTTTTACATATGTTTGATTGCGTAACAAATTTTGACTCATGACTTGTTAAAAATTACAGCTTGAAAGAAAAAAAATATATTGCTCTAATATTTTAAATTTAAAACACGTCTGAAAACGTTTGTCTACGTTTTTGCATTTTACAAATCTCTACTAATAAGTAATCCAAAAATTTTCCTTAAAAAACTTTTTTAAGGATCATTTCAGGATCTAAAAGGGAATGCTTATATACTTTGCATGGAAATGTGTAAGAAATTTTAAATAATAGTTAGTTTTTCTAACTTAAAAAAAATATATATTATTATTGTTATTATTTAATTTTGATTACATTTCATTAGGTTTATTGATTTCCGCTGTTTGTGAAAGGTCTTTAAATTCTAAATTGGTTGATATTTATTTTCTAAATGGCAAGTTTTTCTTTTCCAGTTTTTCGATCTCTAGCAGAATTTTATCCCACATTATAAATATTATCATTTTATTTTTGCAATAAAACTGATTCATTAATTCATTTCCATAACTTTTTTTTTATTATAGTGATTCAAATTTTCACTGCAAACAAGTCCAAAATGAATGTTTAAACTAAAATAGATAACCGGAGAAAAACAAACACATTTTATTGTTCTGAAAATTCTAATTCGAATCGTTTTATACTTAAAACGTTGATGTTTTTACAACTTTTGTACATATTACTTGACTGCAATTCGTGTCCTACAATTTTTTAGCATGATGTTTTTATTTCTGCTTAAATATTTTTTCATTGTCTCATTAAAAACCATTTGTTGTCATTATTATTTATGTTACTTTACTCTTGGGAAATACGTTTTATTGAGTGGTTGTTTGTTTTCGATCGAAAAAGGTCTAGATACTTTTTTCTCGTCATATTTAATAGCTTGCTTGTTGTTATTTCCAATTTCATTTTACGTTTTGTGTATTCCGTAAAATGGAGATTAATAATTTGTAACTTTATATTTTGATTTTCTTCTCTGTTTTGTTTATCAATATTTTTTTTCTGTCTTCTTGTTTAAAAACAAATTTAACATTTATTTTCTATTGCTATTTAGTTTAAAGATTGGAATTTTTTTCTCATTATACTATTTTTAAAATTTGTTTCTAATTTTATTCATTTTCAAAATGAAATTTATTGGTATAATGATGAATATTAACCGAAAAAAAATATTTTTCCAATTTTTTCTATAAATTAATAATTTATTTCTTTAACAAATGTTTTCGCTATTCTAAATTTTTATAACCTAGAAAATATTTACCAAAATTTTCATTAATTTATACTTTCCGGTGTTATGTAAATTGCTTTTTAATGTTATGTCAATTGTGAAATGTTAAAAGTAACCATTTAAAAAAAAAATGTATTTTAATTAATGAGTTTAAATATTGTTTTAATTAATTTTAAACCTGTTTATTTGTATTAGCGAGAGAGGAAATATTTTTATTTATTCTGAGAATATATATCCTTTCATTTAAATGCAAAACGATTCATGCAACTTTATATATATTTCCCTGTTGAATAAACATTTGTCATTTTAACACATTAACGTTCCAAGAGATTAATTTTACAACAGAAAATTGTGATTAATTCAACTTTAATTGCTTGTATAGATTTTTATCAGAGCGCGTAGGAAGATGATTTTGAATTAAGTGTGTTAAGTTTTACGTAAGCATTTAATAATATTAAAATGCGTCCATCTTCGCTGCAATATCTTCATAATAATTTGTTTTTTTTTTTTTGTGTTAATTTTTTTTTTTTCGTGTTATCCTGCAGGGTTTTTTTTTTTTTTTTTAAAGTATTATCTTAAATGTTGTGACGAACTATTATACATACATATATATATATATATATATATATATATATATATATATATATTAATTTACGTAGCTTTAACTTAATACTTTTCAGTGTTGCTGCTTTCATTTTGAAAATTTATATTTTAGGTTTCTTATATTAATATTAACTTTAATTTGATTTTAAATGCTGAAAACATATTAAAACTATTTATAGTGTTCTAATTTGTTAATATGCCGGCATTGTTTTTGTGTGTTTTATGTTATTGTTATTTTTTTTTTTAATGCTGAACTTACGTTTCAATAGTTTTTTAAAACGGAGAAAAAAAATTATTGTTTTATTTAAATATTTGAATGGGTAATAGTTAATCATACGTGGTAATTATTATTCTTATTATTTTATTTTATTTTATTTTATTTTTTTACCGGAGATACAAAACTTTTGTTATTTTATGATTTGGTCAGTGCACGTCGTAAGCTTCGATTGTGTATTATGTAATAACTGGTTTTCTTCTTCATATTTTCGCTACTGAACAGAATAAGATAATTATTATGCAGTTATAAGTTTAATGATTGTGTAACAGTTATTTAAGATTATCTTTGTTATTTCTACAAAAGATGTTTGACCCATTTGGTTATTCTTTTTTTGTCTAATTTTGTTTTGTATCACAATCTTCTTATTCTTTTTTTTGTCTAATTTTGTTTTGGATCACAATCTTCTTATTCTTTTTTTGTCTAACTTTGTTTTTAATCACAATCTTCTTATTCATTCTTTTGAATTTCAAGTATAAAAATAAAATGGAAACAATCCAAAGTAATTATTGTGTGTATTTATTGTATGTAAAATGTATTATTTAACAATTTTTCATTTTTCATTTTGAGGTAAAACTAAAATAAAAGTTCTGCTTCTCAAAAATGCAAATATTTTAAGCTTTTTATTTTATTTAAAGTATATAAAATATAAGTCATTATAGTAATTATTATTATATATTTAAATACATGTGTTATATATCATAAATAATAATATAATCACGTACAGTTAACAAAGTAAATTATAAGTATTTAAAAAATACATATTTAGTGTGCGGAAATTATTTTAGAGATTAAATTTATATTATCAAATCACTATATGTTTTCCGTTAAAGGTACAATTATCTATGGCATTATATAGCTATATTTAAAAAAAAAATGGATTAGATAATTTTAACTGAACTTTCAAAACTTGTTTTTGTTCAAAAAAATATAACCGAAATAATCACCAAATTCATATTTTATAAGATTGCAATGCATCCTGAAATATCTATATATCTTAAACTCATAACATATATTTTACTTTTTCATGACCTTCCATCTGTATTTATATATGCAAATATTTTATTCCGTTATTTCAACTTTTAATAGTCCTACTTACAAAATTAGTATGCACATCTTAACGTTTTGCTTTAATGTCGATGTATAATAATAAAAAATTATTATACAGCGTATATAAAATGCGTTAAACTAATTACAATTCTTTAAAATATATTTTCAAATGTATTCTAAAGGACATAAAATTATTTTTATATGTACTTGAAAGAATTCACAAATTTAATACGCACTTTTTAAAAAGAAATTAGCGAAATGTGCTGATAGACATCTTTATTAATTTCACAGTTTAAAATATTTTTACAAGTGAAAAACTGATGTCATATTTGTAATATTTTCTGTGTAAACTATTTTTTTCTCTCTCTCTTCTGTTTGATTTCGACCAGTTTTCGAAAAAGATCACATCGTTGAAATATTTAAATTGATTTTAAATGTCAAACTCAAGACAGCGATATAGCTATATTTTCACATTATTCTTATGGATTCTAATTGTGTTGCTTGGCAATTTTTCATACGTTACGTAAATTTAAAAAAGAATTCGAATTTTGAGGACAAATTAAATAACTAATAATATATCAGATTAATATGCAATATTTATGAAATATTTCACCTCCTTCATTTTGTTTCAATATGAAATATTTCACATTCTTTACTCTTCTGTTCGAGGGGGAGGGGGGGGGGGTCATTCATTCTAATTTTTCGTATATGTATTTTCTCGTGTGAATATTTTTTTATCTACATTTATGTGTGTTTATGGAGGAAAAAATTAATTTTTAGCCATTATATAAGATATTTTTTATAAGCCGGGGAAGCTGAATTAAATATTTCATGAATGTATGTTCGTGGAAAGAAGAATCAATGAAACTCATGCCCATAAGCGCAAGATAAAAGTGAAAATTTCTGAATCAGAGTATGTTATTAAAATACGGTTAACGCTATACAGTTATACCCCCATAAAGAGACTCACGGTTAATGGACACCTCTATTATCAGACACTTTCTCGATTCTCAACATCTAAATATTTATACATTCTAACATGTTCCAACATAGTTGAAAATTTTCTATGAATTCAGTTGGTCTGGCCGTCTGTCTGGCTGCGCGCTAATTCATGTAAATATACTCGAATCGCCATGTAATTGATATATGTTGTTGAGGTTTACTATGGCATGTTCGGTATTGAAAGTGAAGTATGTAGTATTTATAGTACGTTTACAAGGGCACTCAAAGAATTCCGTTACATCATGGTCTATGGAGAAAAATCGTTTGCATCGTATTTTAACGATGTTACACTATTTGAAACAAACGAAATTGATATATGTCACTGCACTGAGGTGCACTACAAATACAAGATGCTTACTATAGAATATGGTATGCATGGCATTTATCGTTCATTTACGTGGACGCACAAAAGAATTCGGTTACAGCACCATTTATAATTGCTGAAAGTATGTTTTCAATTGTAGTACGCGTTTTTAAATTTAACTTTTTTTTTTCATATTACTTGGTGTGTATACATCATATACAGGGCTGCACTAAAGAATTCGAGTGCATTTTCATTTATTGACAGAAATTGGTGAACGGGAATTTTCAACTGTGTAATGCATTTCCTAACTAAACAAAATGTTTACATACTGTATAGTATCGCATAGTCTAAAAAAAACGATACATCATATAGATGACTGCACAAAAGTATTCGGATATTTTTTCGACTATAGATTGTAATGTAATTGCCGATTTTTTTTTTTTTTCAAATGTGTTATACGTTTCCCAAATTGTTTACTTAGACAACGGCGAAGCGTTGTTATAGTATTTTTACTGCCCGATAAGGACTTTGATTTGATTTGATAGCCTAAGAGGGACTGCTCAGACTAGTACAAGTCTGTAGAGCATAGTGTCCCTCCCGGTCCCCTTTATTAAGGTGTTTAAAAAAAAGCTGGACCCGCCGTTAAACGCGACAAGGGGCGGGATTGAATGTTTAAGAAAATACAAACTATGGTCAAAAACCAAATCACATGTAAGCCGGCCCTGCCAGGTAAGGACATTTTTCGCGACAGTTAGCAGGAACTGGGTAGGAGTTCGGGCTCAGACTAGGAACCAAGTCTGTAGAGCATATTTGTTATAGTATTCTGAATGTGTTGGGAAGTGTTTCTTAATCTATGCTTGACGCAAGATTTTTCTTTCTTTTTTTGCCGCTGAATAGCAGACAAATTCCGCGCTGCCGAGGAAGGTTTTATTTGGAATTATTTGGTATTATTATTGGAAGGTTTTATTGTATTAAATTTATGAACAAGCCGCTAATCGTTGATGTGACGGAGCTAAAATTGCCTTATATCAATGCACTTCTTGTCGAATCATCTATTGAGAAGTGATAATCTATAGAAATCTTCAACAAACAAACAAACAAAAAATAAATAAATAAATAGCGCATCTGTAGGCACGGCGTCTAGATTGTAAAGTACATTTCCGCCACTGAATTACGATTCTACTTTCTCTATTTTTTTTTCTATATACGTTCCATAATAAATCTGTAAAACGCAATAAAATCGTATAAACATACAGTAAAAGTACCTTATTCCTTTTTAAAATATCTTTCGTCATATGTATATAATTTTCCAATTATTCAATCAACTTTTCAAAGCTATGAAGTAAGTCATTCTATGAAGCTGTTTGGGAGAATCCTGGCTGTTGAAATAGTATGAGTATTGAAGTTTTTCTACGGAGATTCTCCTTCAAATTACGGCGTCATATAAAAATCCCGACTCTCGAAAGCATTGGGCATTGTAAGCTTGTTTCACGATTTTTTTTGTTTCTGAAACTATTGCCTGAATTTCAGACCGTTATTTAGTTTTAAATTTTAAAGCTTCAAAATTAGAACCGCGTGTAACAAGATAAGCATCATTATTTAACTACAGTTTAAAGATTTTCTGCACGCTTGTATCGTTACACAAACAATATATACGTATATTTTCCCCTTAAATATTTCAGTGTAAAAAAAAAAAATGAATCTTTTACTTTCAGCATTTAGTTATTTTTATTCCACTTCTATTTATGTTTTTTCCAACTTCTTTACGTAACCGCAAAAGCTTTTCAAATATTACATTGCGTATAACCTAATATTATAAATTTAAAACTTAACAAAAACATTGGATTTCATTTCAAAAAACGAATTATGTACATTTTGTTTGCAAACCACTTTTTTATATTTCCTCAAGTTTTCTTTCATTAAAATACATGACTTACCCACAATCCATTCGTTTTGCATGTTATGAAAAAAAAATAAATTTCAACAAAACGTTGCTACTGTTTCAAAATTTTCCTTATCCCTTGGTGACTGAAGGAAACACGCTACTCTCGTAGAATGATTCAGAAAGATGATATTCCGTTTGGAGCATATTTCATTCATCATCCCCGAAATGTTTTTATTTCTGACCTTATATATCAAGTTGCATGTTATGAAAACACCAATGTAAATGCGTTTCTTGCTTATGAATTAATCTTGAGCCCTGGAATTACTCATTTTATCTTTATTTTTTATTTTTTTCCCTCTTCCAAAAGAAAAACTCTGGAAACTTTTATGGTAATAATATATGCTTGCTGCAGAATATTGTTTCATAAATGGGGTTTACAAGCGTTCTTTTGTAGCGTTAGTCATAATAAACGTTTATTTATAAAAATGCATTTTGCTTGGTTGATTTTTATGAGTTTTACGCGATGCGTTTTTTGAGTCAGGCGCGTGTTAAGTTTTTTTTTATTTTATTTTGCATATCGATTTTCTTAATGCGACATTGAGATCAGTTTCGCAGAATTTGGTAGAATATTTGATTACTTTTCATCTTAAAGTAAATAGAAATGCAAATCACTATATTATCAAAATTTAAAATCCCTGCAATTTTCAGATGTTATTAATGATTTTGCAACTATTAACGCAAGTAAAAATTTATGGAGGGCTTCGGTGGTGGCACTAGCATATATTTAGCGGTTAATGTACTTTGATTTCCAGTTTCATTCTAATTTGAGCGTTGACAAGCAATCCTTCGAAAATCCCTCAGTTGAACCAGATCAATTATGCACTGTTTTCTCGATGCATTTATTGCTTCATGTATAAACTTTCGAGATGGCCATGTTTGGGGAAAATATCCGAGTACAAGGTGGACAGTATATTCTTGTTCAACTTTTCAAAATTTGCGGCTGATCATAAGTCTCAGTGTTGAACAAATGCTTGTGGAAAACTACTACTATTATCAACAAGATGAGGCACAAAGCCTAAACATTAAAAATAGTACAATTTAGTTGATTTTTTAAACAAAGATGGATGAATGAATGCCTTAGTTCCTCCGAGTTAAACACCCTAGTTTATTTTACACTGCAGAATGTTTTCCGAACAAAACATACACGGAGTCGCTAATCCGATCCATTTTAAAAGTGTCTTTGGGAATGTATGGAGTGAAATACCCATGGATGCGGTGCGTACCACGTGTTACGGATTTTAAAAAACTTAAAGTTGAAAAAAAAAACCCTCAAAAAGAGATTAATCCCAAAGCATATACTATTGTATCTGTAAATATTGTTAATTGTTATGTGTTTATCATCTGTGAAACAATTATTGTTTTTTGTTGTTGTTGTTGTTGTTACTCTATATTTTAGTTATAAATTAAAGTTTAATATTGTATGATTTATTGTACACCTTGTATGAGTGAAGTATTTTTCTTTTTAATTCGAGATCATACAGGAATCCCTGAAGTTAAAACCTAAGTATATAACAGTAACAAGAAAATAAATAGCATTAAAACTGATCATTTCGGAAATTTAAACACTTTTTTTTTTTTTTTTTTAAATCTCACAGTCGTTCATCTTAGTAAAAATATAACTAGCGGTTAGAAACAACAGAAGCTTCTCAGAACATCTTGTAATAGTTGTGTAAAATATTTATTTTGTAATATGAAATATATAAAATTTAATTTTCGAAGAAAATTTTTAATATTAAATTTTTTTGCGATATAAACAGCGTGTAACCAATCTAATTTGACTCATTTATAATACTTCCCGTGCTAATGATCATTTTATTCTGTAAACTTAAATTTGTTTACTAAAAACGAGATACAACGTAGTTTCAATATTTCGTACCCCAGAGTGTTTTATACATGTTGTAAGATATTCCGAAAAAAAAAAAACTTGTTTGAAATAATAAATGCTCTGAAAATGTCCTCGCAAAATAACCTCAGTTTATATAATACTAATTTAAATTTAAAAGAGATTTCTTCTTTCTGTTTTTTCAATGCTGTGTGAAAAAAAGTAATGATATCTTTTCAAGCGTCATTTTGCATCAGTTATTCCATTGATTAAAAATGATGATAAAAAATTAATTGTTAGCAATTTCTGAATAACATCAAAATTAATTGAAGAATTTTTAAATAAAAATTACACTTTTTAATAAATATATTCATTATTAATAAGACTAAACGTGTAATAGGTTTAAATAAAAATTTTTTGTTCTTAAGGCGGTATTCAAAATATTTTTCCACGCTCAACAACTCAAACTTTTGAGACACATTCTCAGACTCATTTTTAACACTTTCCAACCTAGTTGAAAAGTGTTTATGACTTCGGTTTGTCTGGCCGTCTGCCGTCTGGCCGTCTGTCCGTGCTCTAACTCCCGTAAATATGCTCGGATTGCTCTGCAATTTTTATATGTTATAGTCGTTATCTATAGCATGTTCCCTATTTCAACGGAAGTGTGTAGCGCTTATAGTTTTTTTACAGGGACACTCAAAAGAATTCCGTTACATTGCGGTCTATGGGGAAAAATCATTGACGGTTTATTTAAATAATGTTTCACTATTTTAAACGCATTGAAATTTATATATATCACTAAGGTGCATTAGAAGAAGCTTAATATGGACTAGGGTGTGCATAGCACTTATAGTTACTTTACAGGGACAGTCAAAAGAATTCTGTTACATTACGTCTATGGAGAAAAATCGTCTGCGGTTTATTTAAATAATGTTTCCCTATTTTAAACGCATTGAAATTTATATATATCACTAAGGTGTATTTCAAGAGGCTTACTACAGAATAGTGTGTGTACAGCAGTCATCGTTCATTTACAGGGACACACAAAAGAATTCTCTACTCTAAGTTAACAATAATTCCTGGAAGTGCGTTTTAACTTACTGATCGCGATTTTAATTTTAACTCGCTTTTGTCTATTATGTGGTGTGTATAAATTCTGTATATCCTATACAGGGAAGCACAAAAGTTCGCGAACACATTTCCGTATTATTTAACTCCAGACAGAGAATTTTAAACTGTGCTACGCGTTTCCTAACTGAACTAAAATTTAACATCCTATGTAGTATATATACAAATCTATAAATCCTATACAGGGCTGAATAAAAGTATTCGGATTACTTAGATGTTACCGTTTAGCTTATTAAACGGTATGATTTGTAAAATTATTTTGGAAGCGTTGGAAAGTGTTACATAATCTATGCTTGACGCATGATTTTTCGTTCTTGTTAAAAGTAACAACAGGAAACTTGGCGGCTTGATTTATAAAGACATTTATAAGGGCCTCATGTGTTTATTTTTCGTTCAATTAATTAGAAATTGATTTACAGACAATTATTTTCACAGTACGATCATTTTTTTTTCCAGCGCTATCGCTTCGGGAAATTCGGTTCAAAATGTCCACTTTGACAGCATTTTTTTGAAATATATTCTGCCTTTATCAAAAAATCGAGACAATACGGACATTATAAAGTTTCTGAATAAGAGAACCTGCCAATTGGATGCATTTTAGAGCAAAAATGACAAATGTGTCTCAAAATAAGCAGTTTGGATTTGAATACACCCTTAAATTTTCTTTATAATACTTATGTCACTTTTAAATATTTTTATTAACAAAGAGTTCATTATTTTCGTTTGGAAACATGTCTCTGTATGCACGCCTCACGTGTTGCAAAAAAAAAATGCATTTTCATTGTTAAAAGGGAAAATTGTTTTTCTATGATTGTTTTAAATTCACGTAATTTTCGCCGACTGTGCTTTCTTTATATACCGAGATTAAACTTCGAGATTTCTAATTTCTTGTTTTGACTTTAATTGATTGGATTATATCTACATAAAGCTGATAAATAAAGAAATTCATTGCTTATGACTTTAAAATTTCACGTAATTTCATTAATTAGTCTGCAAATCATAAAATTAATCGTAACAATGTCAGTTTTATATTTGTTAGTAAAATGTTGATATGAGCTGCTGAACTAGTGTTTTCATTGCTAGTTTTATTATTATTATTATTATTCTATTTTGTATCCTAAAATATATATTTTATTCATGTTCTTTTATATAAATTCATGTTCTTTATGTAATTAATTCATGTAATTCATTATTAATTCATGTAATTATTAATGTTCTTTTATATTTTTAAAAAAATGTTTAAAGTGTAAAAATAAATAAATAAATAAATAAAAATCTTAATTGCATACGGAATTTAAAAAAAAAAAAAATCTGTCATTAAATGGAGAAAGCGAAAGATTTTATTTACAACAGACTTCATTAAAAATAATTTTGCTTGAAAGAAGTCTTTTTTAGCTTCCGATTTTTAAAAACTCTACAAAGGTCTTTGAATTAAAAAAAAAATCTTCTTACAAAATATTTTTCTCTCCATTAATGAACTTCGATAACCATTTATATTTATTTTAGACATTATCAAAGTTAACAATATACGTAATACATACTATAAATATATTTAACACATAATCTATCATTAATAAACTTTTTTAAGTAAAGATAGTATTAATATACAGATTATATGTATATAGCAAATTTACAATTCATAAAACGTTAATAGTAGTTATTAAACTATGTTAAAGCTATATACTTATAACAATTGACATTTATATTTTACATAATACTTGTTTTCTATTTAATAAAAACTGTTTCAAAGTATAAAATTAATTAATTATAGAATAATAAAAATAGTTCTTACTTTTATCAAAAGAGGAAAGAAAAAGATTTAATAACTTTTTGTTTCTAATTTTACAAGAAAATAAGGATTTTCACTGCATTAAATAAGCTGATATATAATTTGCATGTTTTACATCAAAATTTATAATATCAGTTTAAATATATTATAAATATATTTATCTTAAATATATTATTAATATACTTTATAATATAAATTTATAATAATGTACAAATTACATAATAACAGATTTAAAATTCGTAAAACGTTGATTGTTAACCTATATATTCAAATTATATATTTTTAACTATTGAGGTTTAATTTTTGCATAATGTTTGTTTTTTTAATTTTTTTCCCCAGTGTATTCGTGCTTTAAAAATCCCCTTCTAAATATTTTGTTTTATTCATGTACTCTTTTAAAAATAATAAAACTATTTTAAAATGTAAAAATAATTATAAAACAATAAAAATAATTCTCATTTCTATCATAGGATGAAGAAAAAAAAAAGATTTAATTAATAACAAACTTAATTAAAAATCATTTGTTTAAAAAAAGTCGACTTTAGTTGTCAATTTTTAAAAACTCTACAAATTCTTTGAAAATTTTTAAAAACTTCCTGCGAAATAATGTCTCTTGCTGCATTAATGAACTGCGATAACCTTTGATATATAATTTATTCTCTTTATAAAGTTTTGGAAACTATTGTTTTAAAATATTTTAGAAGCTTAAAAGCATTCTATTTTAAACTGATCGATAGCTAACTTTTGAATAATGAACTTTCCCGACTGTACATTTTGTCACATGTCGACGACTCTTAATACGTTTCATGTTTAAAATTACTGGCTTTGAAATCTTTTCACATAGGTATTTGCCGATGACAAATTTTGTTTACATTAATTTTTAATTCAATTATTCAATCTTTGTTAGAGAATGAATATATTTAAATGTAATAGCGTAATAGTTGTTGGGATTAAATTGCTCGAGTTTAAAACTTATTATTTCATTCATTTCGTTTTTGTGTAAGATTAAAATTAAGGTATTGTTGCGTGTAGTTTTTATTGCTAATTTTATTTAAAGGAGTTTTGATTTTGTAAAGAAAACTAATAATCAAACTTTAAAATCTATTTGGTGTTAAAAAAATTCTAAGATTTAAACGTTAGAAAAACTTTTTTATTTTCTTTCGTAAAAATATTTAAGTATGCTAATAATTTTTATGTACTAGTAAAACACATTACAAATTATATACACACTGTAAAGGAAAAAAAAAGAAAGGAAAAAAAACACTGTTGATTTTACGGCAAAAAATTATCAGCCAATACGCCGGGTAAAAAACTTTATTTTACAAAAACAAATCTGAAAACTGATTATTTCACTGCAAAATTTGTTAAAGTAACAAAAATCTTGTAATAAATACAGATTTTATTTCGGAGGTAATCTATAAACTGTTTATTTTCCGGCCAAAATCTGCTAAAATAACAAAGTTCGTAATAAATACAGATTTTTTTTTCGTAAGATAAACAGGTTTCTACTGACGTCTTGACTGACAGTCTATTATTTTATTTTATATTATTTTATTTTATTTTTTTAAATCAACAGATTTTTGTATTGTCTACTGAGAAACAAACCATTTATTTACTTCATTTTGTTCTTCGGAGAAAATTTGTAAATAATACTTTACAAAATAAATCTAACAGTCGGAAAATCATGAAGGATTCCACCTAAATATTTTTCAGAACGTTTAATATTCAATTATATTTAAATTATTGACATCCTGACTGACAGTTTTTATCTGTAAAATCAACAGATTTTGTTTAAAGTGCATAAAAAAAAAAAACACATTTTCTCATTTTCTTTTTCTTATAAAAACATTGCACGTAAAATAACGATTTATTTTTTTAATTTCGTAAAGAAGCTTAATAGAAAACTTTAAAATGTAATCATATTCGTTGTTAAAAGAATTATTTTAACATTCGATCATATTACAAAGGTGTAAGAAAATATATCCTTTTTTCTTTCTATAAATAGGCTACGCCAATTAGTGATTTCTATTGTACAAATAAAAAAGGTTAAAAATTATGTACATAATAACACTTTCATCATTACACTTTTCTTCTTATAAATATTGGACGAAGAAAAACGATTTTTTTTCTTCTGCGTGTGGAAAAATGTATAGTAATCAAATTTTAAAATCTATTAGCTGTTTTAAAAATATATTTTTAACATTTGATCATATTGTAAAGGTGTAAAAAGTGAAACTTTTCTTGTTTTCTTCTTTTTTAATATTTCATGTAAGCTAATGTTTTATGTTTAAATAAAACAAATTATTACATTTTTTGCTCTTAAAAACATTCTACATATAATAACAATTTTTATTCTTGTTAAAGAAGCGAATAATCAAACTTCAAAATTTATTTTCGGTTTCTAATTTATTAATCTGTCATAGCGATTTGATAATAATGTATTTAACGTTTTTTATATAAGTAAATATTGGCTAATACTTTGTCATTGAAGATTTTTTTTTTAATTGGAGAGTTCTGTTGAAATAAATTCTACAGTATATATATACTTTTTCATATTTAATATATTTATTATCCACCCCCCCCCCTTCCCACATGTTGAATGATTTTTCTGTGCTGTTTTAATGGTTATACATATATATATATATATATATATATATATATATATATATATATATATATATATATATATGTTAACACTGTCTATTGTTTTATCAATGATTCAACAAGATGGATTTTGAAAGGCTTGACGAAAGTTTAGTAGTGGATTGTGTTGGTCTGATTCTACATTGTTCTCTACTATATATTCATCTAGTTATAATAAAAATCTATTTATTATTTTTTTGTGTGTTACTTTAAAACATAGGACATTTTTGAAAGTCCTTCGACTTACCTTAATTCATAATCTCTTTTCATATTATTTTTTATACACACTATAATAAGTAACTGAATTACACTCGTTATCGTGAGTTTTAAAGAATTTTATTTATTTTGTTAAATTTAATATGCATCCTTATTAAGGCTTTTTCGTGTATTTTTTTTTTTTTTAATTATGCGCCTCCCATAAGCGCTTTTGATATTTTTTTTCTTCCAGATAACTATGTCGTTAGGTAGATTTAATTCAAAATTTAATAACATTCTGAAAATAAAACTTTACTCTTTTTTTTTTTTCTTTAATTAGTAGAGCTTTCTTTTCAGCATATTTTATTGAAGTAGTCTATAGTTAATTAAGCTATTCGGTTTGCATCTCCACTTTTTTTTCTAAAAAATATTTTTTTTATGCGCTTGGATTTTTAGTTCTTTTCACAAACTTTTTCAGATTTTTTCTTCCCTTAGTTGTTACGTGTATAAACATAACTATATTTTTTGTACAGTTTGTAGTTATATCACACAAACTTCCGCTTAGATCGAAAACTCTCCAGATCCATCTTGTTTTTGTCATATTTATACCTACAACGTTTATTTATTTTTGTTCGAGACACACCTCTGCTCCCAATTTTGTGTATTTATGTGCCTTGAGAAGCGGTGTGCTAGGAACAAGTTTTCCTTTTCATCACTGTTAGAAACTTTTCAAAGATTTACATTTTTTTTCCCCTCTTCAGAAAAATTTCTTTGCGAGAAACTGCTTTTTGTATTTTTTATTTAATTACAGTCATTCTTATGGTGTAACATGTGCATTTTTCTTTTAGAGATGAAATGTTGCGTTTGTTACATGCTCTGTGTACTGTGTAAAATTGTTTTAAGTAATAAACACCATTTTTTTTTCTTTTTTAAGCATCAGAACGTAACTGCGATATTAATACGTAGTCTCATTTATATATAAACTTGATAATATTTTTTATATATAAATTTATTATTTTCAAACCAAGATTACGATTAGAGAAACATGTAAACAGTGTTGGGAAAATTAAACAAGGAGGCAAATATTAGATATTGAGAAACGGCTATTTCGGCTAGGAACTTAGCCTTTTTATTCATATGTAAGTGACACGATACTCAATTGCCTTTCGGTTGAATGCATATCATTTAATGTATTATATTTTAATATGATTGGTTCGCAGTTTAAATAATACAGGTATTATTTTTTATTAAATTATATTTCCAAATCGTTCCTACAATTTAAACCATTTTTCAAAATGCGCTTTGCTAGCTTTTTTTTTTTTTTTTTCGAAAAAAAGAAAAAAGCGATATAACCAAACGATCTTCGAAATTCTTTCTCGTTATTCAGTTTCGTGCAACGACAACTACTGAGATTTTGTGCCAATTTATCATTTGAAACATGTATAGAACTTAAATTAGTAAGTACATTGTCGTAGTAGTTTCTCAAAAACAAACGATTTTTGGCGTACTGAATGTGAACAAGCTTTTCTACGAAAGTATCGCGTTGTCATGAATTTTTTAAATGCATTGCTTCTTAAAAATAGGTAATAGTAAAAATTATACTAATATTAAAATCGAAATTATTTTCTATTGTAATTTTGTAAGCTATTCGCTTTATTTCTTAACAATTTAGAGGAAAGATCGTTTGAATAATTCTTTTGTTTCAAATGCAAAAAAAAAAGAAGAGAAATTTCACTGACAGACGATAATCGTATGTTTTTCTTTAATAAATAGAAGAAATTGTTTATTTTCAACATATTTATTTCTTCCTCTATATATTCTATTCGTAAGTTAAATTAATAAGTACATCGTCGCAGTATAGTTTTTCAAAAAACAAACGTTTTCTTGGCGTACTGAATGTGAACATGCTTTTCCACGAAAGTATCGTATTAGTATGAATTTTTTTAATTCGTTGCTGCTTAAAAATAGGTAATAGCAAAAATTATGCAAAATACTTGTACTATTATTAAAATCGAAATTCTTTTCCACGATAATGTTTATTCATTTCATTGCCTATCACTTTAGAGGTAAGAGAGTTTGAATAATTATTTATTCTTTAATTATTTACTTTTTTATATTTCTGATTTTGAAAAAGTATATATTTTTAACTTACACCGTGATTAAGAGTCCTTCCGGTTTAATTTTTTTTCTAACAAAGTTGCTGCTGCCAAAACCTTGTTAAACATTTTTTGTAACCGCGAAAATAATAGAATTATTATTAATCACGATGTAAAGATAATTATTATTTCAAGTTTTTTCAGAGACAGATACAATTTTTTACAAAATCATTACAACATTATTTCCCAAATGTTTATGAATAAATTGCAAACGTTTTATTTCCTTATAAATCCTTGTTCCTTTATTTATTTATTTATTTATTTTTATTATTATTTATTTATTATTATTTTTTTTTTGTTGTTGTTGTTAGCAGTTTGCGTCATTTAAAATATATAACAATGGCTACACTTTTTGTAAAATAGTCCTGTGAATAAATAGTAGAGAGTAAATTAATTAATTTTAAAAGAACAAATGAGACATGTGTATTAATAATAAATTTCATATTTAAGTAGATATATGTAAATAAAACAATGTTTCAAGCACCAGAAATTTTTTCTAATTGCAGACTAGTTTCGGAAGCATTCAGTGTACCGTCATCAGTCATACGAATAATGGAATTTGCACTGAAGATGGTACGCTGCATGCTATCGAAACTAGTCTGTAAATAGTTAAAAAAATTCTTGTGCTTAAAACGTTGTTTTATTTGCTTATATTGTATTGCGCCAAGTAATCATCTTAATTGTCTTTATATTTATTTAAATTTCAGTTTATTTAGTTATGCATTCAGGGTTTCTTTATTATTAATTGGTAGGTTAGGTAGCGAAAAAATAATAAAATAAATTAATGTAATTGTATTATTTGATTAATATTATTTGATTCATTGCTATTTTTTTTTTTTTTTTTTTTGCATGAATAATGCATAATTTCTTCTTGCACAAATTTTAAAGACAAAAAGGATGAAAGGATGAGTTTTCTTTCGGCTTAAAATAACTGCATAATTACGCTTAATATTTAATGAATATTAATTTTTATGTATTGCTTATGTAACGATTCTTTATTAAAACGCAATTATTAAAATATGAGCTATAAGCAATAATAATTCAAATAGAATGAGTATCTTTATACCAAAAAAGATATATCAATTGTTATGTAACTGTCTTTAATCTAATTAACTTTGATAAGTCATTTTCCACTTTTTATTATCATTTTAGCTTTCTTATTATCCTTTACGATTGGTTTGGTGCTCAATATTATGCTAAAATTGCATTTATTGGAAATTATTCCAATGAATAGTTAAATATTTGCATTACGTTGGAAATAGTTGCAATTAAATACCAGAATTACATAAATAATGTGTTTAGTTTTAAAACAGTCGCAATGAAACATCAATATTGAAGAAATATTGGTTTTATGTTGGAAATATTGGTAATAAAATGGCGAAATATTTCATACTAATATTGATGCAATATTGATCAAATGCAATATCGGGTTAATATTTCATGTCCATATTGCCAATATATATAGTCAAATAATAATAATAATAATAATAATAATAATAATAATAATAATAATAATAAACAGAATTGTTTTAAATTTAATTTTGCTTTTTTATTGCCATTTTAACTACTATACTATTTTACTTTTAGTATTATGATTCTTCGAAAACTTCCATTATGTATTGACATATAATTTCATTAGCTTTAAAGAGGAAATGTTATTTGTTTATATATGTATGAATTTTTCATCCTTCCTTAAGATTTCATGCATTTAATTATTTTTTTTTCTGAAACGTTTCAGTTATATGATTCTTTATAAAGAGGAATTAGTAACTATGAAACATAAACAATAATAACTGAAATAGATTCAATTTCCTTGCATCAAAATCAGTTTTTCAAGTCAAAAGTTATGTAAATGTTTTTAAGCTGCATTTGGTAAACCATTTCGCACATTTTTATAATCATTTTATCTCTTTTAATCTCCTTTTAATTTTAAAGGAACCGTAAAATTTCTCAAAACTTCCAGATACGAATATATTCCACTGTTTAAAAACATTATCTCATTAGCTTTCAAAACGAAATAAAATATTATTCGTTGTACATGAATGCCCCCCCCCCCCCACCTTAAGATTTTATGCATATTAATTTTTTAAAAAATTGTAGTGTTTATTTTACGATTCTTTATTAAACAGCTATTAGTAAAATATGAAATATAAATAAAAACTAAAGTATATCTAATTTCCTTGCGCCAAAATCATATTTTTATCATATCAACATATCAAGTGTTATTAAGTTGCATCTTACATTTGTAAAACAATTTTGCCCTAAAAAAAAAAAAAAAAAAAAAAAAAAAAAAAAACCTCTTTTATATTTATTTTTGTTTTTAAGCGAATTGTAATCTTTCGCAAAATTTCCAAACACGAATATATTCCATTGTGTAAAGACATAATTTCATTAGCTTTCAAAAGGAAATGTTATTCGTTTATACATGTATGCTTTTTTTTTCCATCAAGAAAAGTGAAATATTTGATTCTTAAAAATATTTGCGCTAAAATTGCATCGAAAATACTCGTGTTTTATTTCAAATGCTTTGTAAAAACTGCAGCTCATATCGTATATTTCGTTTACAATAGTATTTGAAGGTAATATGTAACTTAAGAAATCATATTCTTGAAATGGCATTTTTGTGTCTATTTCCAAATCTATAATATGCTAAGTTGCATTTTCTGAAAGATCAAATATTGATTACAAGAAAAATACAATTTATTCTTTCTTCTTAATTTTTATGTTTTTTTTTTCGTTATATGTTTTTTTCGTTTGTGTTTTAATGATGTTTCTTTCTCTTAATAAAATCGTTGATACTTTTATGATGAAAATAATTAAAAGTGGGTATTTTTTTTTCTTTTTTGTAAGTTGTACAATAAAAGACTTGGTGGATCACACTATAAGTTTCAAAAGAAATTAAAAAACTGTATCCCATGTAAAAATACAAGCGCATTTGTAAAAAGCAACACTACTATTCGGAAACGTATTATCAAGTTTAAACATATAATTTTCAATTTTATTTTTTTACATTTTAATATATATTTTTAATTTACACAAAATACTTTTTTTTTTTTTCAAAGTATTTTTCGTCACAAATGTGCCAATTTTGAAGTAGAATTCACATTTTATATTTATTTATTATTATAGTTACTTCCCAACTCTGAATACTTAAATTTCAAATAAATAAATAAGTGGTTTTAATATGAACTGCTTACCAATTTAAATTTCTATCAGAATCGTTTATTTATGTTATACTGAAAAAAAAAAAAAAAAAAAAAAAATATCGCATGTAACATTCTCTTGCTTTATTATTAAAGAAATATTGATAAGGCAGCTATTTCCGTTAAAAACTCAAAATATATACATATAAATACAGCCTAATAACCATCTTTTTCTCTGTACAAGAACATATGGCACGTTTTGCACTTTTCTCACAGACGTTCAGCTTCAGGACATGCTGCGCCCTCTGAAGGGGAAAATTAAAAACAAATTTCACCTTGATCTCACTATTCTTTCAAATCTTTTTTGATGAAATTTCTTTTATTTTTCTTTCAACACTTCCGTGAAAATCCCACTAAACCGAAAACATTTTGTGAATGAAATTTATCAAGGTTACGTAAAAATGGGAGAAAAATCTTTTGGAGGTTTTAGGATCAATTTTGATTAAGTTTATTTTTATGTATACAGGAATTTTTATCATTGAAATATTTCTTGGAATAAACTGATAGAATGTTATGTAAAATTTCTTTTAGTCAATGAAATTCATGTAAAATAAATAAATTAGAAACGCAAAAATTTGAAATTATATAACTTAGGCAATACTTTTCATACAAAAAGGGACAAATAAAAAAATAAATGAAGGATAATAAGTATTCATTAAATCCTCGTTAAACGGTTTAAATTGGAAAAGGGAGATAGTCATTAAAACTGATTGCTCATAGCAGACTGTTGCGTTCTTTTTTTTATTATTATTATTCAATTGTAAACTGTTGTTAATCGTCAAAAAAAAAGTCATTATTATTATTTTTTGTTCCTTGTCACGCGTATTATTCTTCAGTAAAATTGTTCGATTAAACTTCTTAATAGCATATAAAGAAATAATTTGCTGTTTTTTTTTTTTTTTCTTTTACACAGTATTTTATTCACTTTTCATTCAATTTGGTTCAGATTTTCGTTAGCGGTCAATTGATTTCAGTTGTTATGAACAATTAAATAACAACAAGACAAAGAAATTAGAAACATTTTATTAAATATTTAATTAGACAAGTCAGAAAAAAATAATTACCGTAGTATAATGAGACAAACAAGATTTTATGAATTAAAAAGAAATGTTTAGTTTTGTTTTGTTTTTTCTTCTCAAAATAAAGTACAAGTTCTCAAAATAATAATTAAAAAAAAAAAAAAAAACTCTCAAAAAATTAAATATGAAGAACAAAGCTTTAAAATAAAGAATTTTCTTTATAAAAGGACTGTTCTTTATTTCAGAAGTTACGATTACACTAATTATAGCTGACTAATAGGATCTTTGGAGCCAGCGCAGCGGTTCTTAAACTGCGTGGAGACCCCCAAGGGGTACACAGGGCGTCCGCGAAGGTCCCCCGTTCATTGTAAAAAATTTCTAATGTATGTAGAATCCGAGACTAATTTTGTGAGTAAAATGAAAGGAAAAATTAAGGATTCTGTTAAAAATTAACTACAAATAGTTTGTAAATCTCTATTAGTGCATATTGCCTGTAATCGATATTCTATAGAATATCAGTAATCTCAGTCTTAAATCCTTGTGGTTCGCAAATCCTTGTACACCGAAATATATGAAAAGGGGCCCATGATAACTAAGACAGAATCGCTGCTAGATGTTTTGTCTTGACTTGTCTCATCAGTGAAAAAAGGTTTTTCACTGATGATGACCGAGTAAGCTCGGTTGAAAACGTTTTGATTTTAAAAGGACTTTAATGTACTTTTAAATGTTTTTATGTATGTTTTTACGCACCTTCAAGCAATATATGTACATTTATTTGTATCTTTATGAATTTTAATTATCAAATGAACATATTTCGATTCGAACCAGAAATTTCTTTTAAAAATAAATTAAATAGAAAACTCGCAGGAATATGCTAAATGAATGAGTTACATAGTTTTAAATAAAAATTCTGGTGTGAAATAGTTTTATAAATCTTGAGTAAAATTTCCGTTAGATCTAGTGTTAAACAGGATAAAGATAATATGTAGAATATTGGATAAAAAGTACATTTAGAAAGCTGTTTTTTTTTTCTTTTTTTCTCTACCATAGTAAAAATAATTATTATGCTAGTTCTTCGTAATTTATTTTGAAATTTTTGCTTCATTTCATATGCCACCCCAATAGAAAAATCTGCTTTTCATTTTCAAACCAGCACATAAAATCTATAGCTCCGAATAGTGTTTTCTAAATATCTCAGAAGTTGATGAGGCGTCCATTTACCACTCTCCTTTTGAATCCTGACCTCATCATATTGCTACAATAGTTTCGAAATATATTGACAGTGACCCACATATAAATAGACGGAGGAGAAAAGAATGTTACAGGAAGTTTCTCGAATTGCATATAACCGTCATAGCTTCCTGCAGGCAGAACTGAAATGGAATGTTTATTCGCATCATTCTAAATATGACAGCATTTGTCTTGGTATTATTTGTCAGTATTTGAATTCAAGTTTTGTTTAGTGTTGATTTGCGGCTTGAGGCGTCAAATAGAGAACACGGGGATTTCATTTTTAACGATTTTTCAGGTTTATTCGAATTATATAAAATGAATGTTTTGAAAAGCAGGCTAAAAATCCACTGGTTATTATATAAAATCATTTGTATTTTCAATAAAAATATATTACCTACTCAAAATACTATTTTAGTGTAATATCTGCTTGTTTAAGTAGTAAAAAAGTCCCGAGAACTGGCGACAGGTAAATACATTAGAAAATATTGTCAAAAAAAAATAATTCAATAGACAGAAAAGCATAGTTTCAGATCATCTAAAATTGATTTTTCATCAGATGTACAGCCAACCGGTTGCCTTTAAGTTACGTGTTGACTTTACGCCTGATGAGAGTTAAATTATATATGATCCGAAACGGTACTGTTATGTCTATAGTAGTATTTTTATGGTGTTATCAGGTGTTATCAGTATTTTTATGGTGTTATCAGTATTTTTATGGTGTTATCTATAGTAGTATTTTTATGGAGTTTTAAAATGTCCAATGATGTTTTTGAAAATATTAATTCTATGTTACAAAGCAATTATCAATAGTTAATATATGCAAGAAAAAATTATGCGAAATAACTGGCGAGAAAATACCGTAAGCGAAAGGTTCTTATAGGTATGTGATTCATATTAAGAGCCCATTCGCCAGCTAATGTTAAGCCAATGTCAGCATTATTTTCAAATTTCTCGTTTGAATATCAATATTTTTTTTAAGATTTTCTTATTATTTTCCATAGTATATCTGAAGTCTATGTCTAACCTGGTATATTTTTACTTTTTCGATTTTAGTTGAGTTATTTTTATGAGGACACTTTCGATTTCGGAACTGGTTCCAAAAGTGAAAATACCCTCATGGAAAAAAAAAAAAAAAAAATGTAAAAGAATACCCGATTAGCTATTGACCTCAGATATCCTATGCAGAAAGAATCACTCCGTCATTGGTTTAACATTAGCTCGCGAGTGTCTTCACGTGACTAGCATAGGTTCTTAACATTGCAAACTAAGGAAACCTTCAATATTGATTACCAGGCTGTCACAGATGGAATGTAACCAATAATAAATTCAAGAAGCGGGTCAGGAGAGATGGTCATCTCCCCCCCTCCGAAAGAATGCGGACGTTCTCCTGTGTTAATAGTCCAGAAGTTGCCCCCCTTCTCTGCAGAAGTTTCATGATTTCCAACCCTAGATGTAGAATCTCCCTAGCTTCGGACAAAAAGTCTAAATTCAACAATGATCTCAGAACACATCTCTCAGATACCAGCCTATCTAAAGTCATTGTCATATTAAAATTTTATCTCCATTATTGAACATAAAAGCTGTTCATAAAGGATTCCATAATTTTAAAATTCAACAATAAATTAACTATAATGAGTACAAAGATGAAATAAGTGACATGTTTAACAAGTATATCATAAATTTTGTATGCAGTACGTTTGAAAATAGTTCAACATTTCGTCAAAAGATGGCGTTGCGCAGTCTCAAACTGTAGAGAGGCTTAAATTGATTTCAAAATACAAAACTTTTTTCGCGTTTCAATAGCTATATATATTTTTTTTTAAGTAAAAATTGTGTGATACTCGATGCAGTTTTGCACTCAAAAATTTATTTCATCTTTATATTTATTCTGGTTAATGCATTCTTGAATTTTAAAATTAGGGATTTTCTTATGAAACTCCTTGTATTTTAATTTACACCGAGCATATTTTTGAGAAGTTTCCCTTTCACTTACTTTTGTAAAATATATCATAACGATTTCCTGGCTCCCCCCCCCCCCCATTTGTCTAAGTTTATGTTTATTAACACTAAACATGCCACGAATCGGTCATTTGACCAATACCAAATGAAAATATCTCGATTAGAACCCGAAATTTCTTTATAAAATAAATAAATATAAATCACACAGAAATAAATTAAGTAGTAAAGTTTTAAATACAAATTTTGGTGTGACATATTTTTATAAAACATGCGTAAAATCCCTAGTAACATGTTAAATGCCGCCATGATTCATTACCGCATGAGTACAGATATGTGTGACTTGAGCTTGTTCATCATTTTATAAATCTAGTTTCTTGGAAAATCGAGACATTTTCTCAGAAGATATATGTCTTCGATTTATTAAAAGCATTTTGTCTTTAAAAAACTGACGCACATCAGTTATTATTAACAACAAAGCAACGGGTAAAAAAACTATTTACAAAAATGTGATTAATAATCCATGTTCATTAAGTACAAGTAACTTTGCATCTTCTAATAAATCTCTGTAATGTTTATGTTTGCATTTTTAAAATATAAAATTGTGTTGTCTTTTCCATGCAATTTTAATGTTTCACTAAAAAGTACTTGCATATTTTCCTTTGATAGAAAAATTTATATATTCCGTATACTAGCTTAAATTTATATATTTAAAGCGAATTCCTGTAACATTTTCAGAGAAAATCTGTACTCGTATAGTAAACTGTTAATGAAAGTAATTAATGTAAGTTTACATTTTCTTTCAAAACATCGCTTTCAGTTCATTATACTCCTGTGTCTCTTTTGATAGAACTAACCATAAAATTTTAATCATTTGCGTTGAATATTCTTAGATTTTATTTAATTACTCTTATATTTTTTCCTTCGACTCTTTGTATAGAACAGTTCACTGTGAAAATTAAACTAATTTATTCAAAGTATTTATCTCTAATTGTACACGTCTCTTGCTTCTTTCTTTCACTCTGAATTTTCAGCTCTCCGAAAATATCGTTGGTGTTTGAAAATATGTTTGCAGAAGATGTCTTTCGATATACTTACTCCGTTAGGTGTGAAATTTTATTTTTTAATTTTTAAGCTCTATGTAAAATATCAGTTTGTTGGTTTTTATTTTCGACGTTTAGCTTTACATTTAATTAAATTTGTGTTTAATGAAAATACTTGATTCGCATGGATAATATTTAATATTTCCCATAGCTAAAATCATCAATTAAATATAAAATACTTTTTGAAATACGAATTGCTTTAGGAATAAAGGTATGGAAAGGTATTCGCGTGTTTGTTTTTTTTTTATCAAATTAAAATGCTGTAATTAATATCGGTTAAGAACTTGTTTTAAAAAGAATATTTATTGCTTTGAACGAAATGTATATATAAGTTATATTTTATTCTCTATATTTTTCACAAATTTAAATTTTACTAAATTTAGAAGCTTGAAATTATACAAATCCTTGATTTCATAAGATTTTTCATTATTCAGAAAAATACCGATTCTAAAAATCTTTTGTTGCAGTATTTTAGATGAAATTAGATGTATTTCTGGCACCAAAAGTTATTTTATCAGATATGAGAACACATGCTAAGGTATACGTTGCTACTGCCTTCTATCGGCCATTATCTGATATAGAAAGAGATATACGCCCGAAACTAAAAGCTATGTTTCTGAAAAATCAGTAATTGGAGAGCTTAGTGGAAGAACATGTGGTGTTACATTTTCTCAAAAATTGTTTTATTTTACATTTTTTACATTTTTTAAGCATACGCAATAAAAAAGAAAAGGAATCAATAAAATTTAACAACAAAAAGCTTTCATTTGAATTTTCTTCAAATTTAATTTTTGTTGCATAACATCTTCTTCCACTAAGATTTTCAATTTATATACATGCTGCTATTCTCATTTCGTAACAAAATACAAAAGCATTTTCCTGCACATGTTACTTGTTTTAATTTTTTGAAGAAAACTGTTATCCTGATAATAAAATACAGAAACATTTTCCTGCTTGCTTCAATTTTTTGAAGAAGACTGTGATCCTGATAATAAAATACAAAAACATTTTCCTGCATATGTTACTTGTTTCATTTTTTTTTTTTAAGATAGCCATTATCCTGATAACGAAATACAAAAAATAAATTAATTTTTTATTTATTTATTTCATTTTTAAAAAATCCCTACATATGTTACTTGATTTAATTTCTTGAAGATCACTGTTATCTAGATGGATAAGAAACATGCATTACCAATTATTTTATTTTTATTATTTGAACTTCTTTAAGATTTATTGGATTAACAATCTGGGCAAAACAAAAATTCTTTATATATGAATATCAACATATACGCCTAGTTTATTTTCTATTTTTGTAGTTTGGAAAATACAAAATAAAATTAGTATTATTGGTGCATCGATAATACCAAATATTTGAAGAAACGTCTATTTTCTTTTCTCGCGAATAACGTTTTCCGGAAATAATAATCTAAATGTATTCTCAGTGTCTTCATACACAGACATAAAAGTTTTTCAGCGATCTTGAAGAACACCATTTTTAAATCAATATCAAGTTCTTTCCCGATTTGAATTAGATAAACAAATTTTTTAAGTGATTGTTCAGAAAGAGAGCTTCTTTAGTTAAAGACAAATGCATACCGCTGAATCTCGTTCGAATCTACAATGTGTGTATTAAGTAATTAAGAGTTCAATCTCAATACGATAAAGTTTTAATTGTGGTAAAATTCGAGGAAAGAATAAACAAGAACGAAAAATCATACATCATGGCATAAGTTATGAAATACTTTGTAACAGTATCAGAATATTGTTAAGAAAATTAATTTTTTTTGTACAATGAAATGATATGTATAAAAAATATTTTTTAAAAGATAACGCAGTAAAAAATCATTTTCAGAAATTGCTGTCCATAGCCGGTAATGTGTGCGAATTTTTTCATCCAGCCTATATATGATCTACATGTATGAACTACATTCTATATATCATCTACACCCCTTGTAGTACACTAAAAATTAGTTAAGTTTGAAATACACATCTCAGTTGAGAACGCACATCCAGCTGTTGTTATCGTTCATAGTCAGTCCTACATCCTAATTGTTTTGAGTGTCTCTGTGCAAATAAACGACAAATTCTATACGCACACAATAATCTATCGAAAACTCACTGTAGTGTTCTTCAGTAGTGTATATCAATTTCATTAGGTATGAAATGGTGTCGCGTCAATTCGTCGCACACAATTCATCGCGGAACAATTCATCGCGCACTATTCATCGCAGCGTCAATTCATCGCGGTGACAACTCATCGCAGCGTCAATTCGTCGCGACGTCAATTCGTCGCAACGAAAATGTTTTTGAAGGCTATTGACACCACGACGAATTGACGCTGCGATGAGTTGTCGCCGCGACGAATTGACACAGAACCGTGTGAAATAGTGTAACATCAACATCATAGCACTGCAAACATAACACTGCAACACAAAACACTCACTGCAAACGTTTTTTCACCATAGATCACACAGTAATTGAATTCTTTTGTGCGGCCCCATAAACGAACTGTAATGGTTTCTTATTCTATACTATTCTATACCAATCATGTTGTCGTCTACATCAGTGATGCATTACATTTCATTATGTTTGAGATATCCTAACATCATCAAAAAGTGCCACAATTTTTCCAAATAGAACATAATGTAATAAAATTCTTTTGTTTGTCTCTTTAAACGAATTATGCATTATGCACGTTTGATTTTGATTAGTGCTCATGCTATAGTAAACTTCAATAACATATAGCAATTACATGGCAATACGAGTACATTTACGAGAGTTAAAGTCGGGACAGACCGTCAGACAAACCGAAGTCATAAACACTTTTTAACTATGTTGAAAGTGTTAATTGCAGAAGCTACTATTCTAGAGCGAAATTGGGTTTTTAGGTAGGTTAACTAAAATAATTTAAGAACAGTTTTAAAATGGTACTGCAAGAGTTCATTTTTATAAAAATTGAGGTTATATTTATTACAAATTTGTAGTAGTTGTTTTTAAGCATAAGTATTACCTTGATGTTTATAAAATGTATATAATAATAAATACAAACTTGCAGACAATATTTTTAATGTTATTTAATTTTATCTTTAATAGCTGTTCAAAAAATGATTTGGCAGCTATACTTATCCATACGAGTAAACCCAATAGACAACCATTATATTGGGTCCCAAATCCCAACATTGCTTCAATATTGCATTCCTTGGAAAAACAAGTGAAATATCAATTTTGGCTAAACTAGCTTTATATTAAAACTATGCGCAATATCGGTTTTACATTGTAAATATTATCAATCAAATTACGAAATAGCTTTTGCCAATATTGCACCAATAGTGGTCAAGATATAGCCAATAAAAACTATATTCTCTCAATATTGTTTTGCTAATAGAATAAATATTTCTTTAAAATTCCATAAAGTTATTTTAATTAGATTCACAATCTTGCAACAGAAATTCTTAAAAAGCGTGGATATAGCAAAGCAATTTTATTAGTTAATTTTCTATTTAACATTTACTCGTGAGTCAATATTTTGTGTGTCAGAAAAGAATCGTAATTCTGTCAGCATTTCTTCATAACTCTTAATGCCACATTTAGAAAATTTCCCAACTTTTCTTCTTTACATTTATAAGCCAGACATATATTATCATACACAACAATCCTTTTTCGTAAAATTTATGCAATATTTATCACAGAAGAAAAAAAAAAAGCCTCGTTGACTTGTAAAATTTGTTTAAACACATCATTTTAAACATGACTCCATAAAGGTCAAATCCCGAAGAAAACACTATAATATGTTTAAAAAAAATAAAAGCCTCAGTTTCAAAACATTAATTTCCGGCGAAATTCTCCGTACAGTTTTTGATAAAGCCTGGCTTTGCTACGACCGCGAAAGGGTTATTCAAGCAGCGTGACTCATTACGTATTTACGTCGGAAGTTGCAGGCTATACCAGAAATGGGTTACGTGATTTTGTCCTTTTATGTTCAGCTAGCTTAATCTGGCAACTTTGTCGTTGGCAGACGAACTTTCGGATCATAAAAAGAAGGTATAAATTCTTGTTTTAGCCCCAGATGATGATTTCAAGATTGCTCTGCGTAATTCTTTGCAACTATTTTTTTCTCTCCCTTTTTTATACTGAAATTAAGGGATCTGAAAGTGCGTGAGCAGAATATCTTGAATGGAAAAGGGGGTAATTTATATTTGGGGCTCTGTTCAATTTATTTTGTTCGAAGGTTTTTATTTAATACTTCGGGAAAGAAAATGGCATGATTGTAACTGATGCAGTCCCTTTTTATGAACCTCCCTACAAAGTTATTGCCTTACATGAGCAAACTTTGGAAAACACACAAATGTGATTTTAAATTATTTTATTACATATATTGAAAATGTAATTTCGGTATTAAGGCAGACTGTGTAGTTCTAATGATTAAAAAAAAAAAAAAAAAAAGGTTTGAATTTACTTTTTTTATGAGCTATTTTGAAATCGAAGCATTTATTTAAAAAATTGGAGCGGAAAAGCACAGCAAAAATTGTAGTGGGTGCTTTAGAATGCATTGTTATTTTTATGTAAGTAGTAAAAATTTTAATAACTATTTATAAGGAAACATATTTCGCATTAATAAGTTGAAATGCCTTATTACTAAAAATTGACCCACTTATGTGAAAAAAAAAAAAAAAAAAAAAAAAAAAAAAAAAGATTTTGTAAATCACTGGGTCCTTGGAACCCAGGATTAGAAAAGTCTCGCAGAATCAAAGATACATGAAGAATTTAAAATTATTTTGATTTTAATGTCAAGGAAAATGATTAAACATATCTATTTTAAAACTTTGTTTAAATGAGTAAAAAACATAAATGGAAAAGTTTCTTAAAAGTATAACCGGTTATATACTTTTTCTGCATTATTATTTCTACAATTTTTTTCTGAATAGTTTAATTATATTTGAGAATGCTAGACAAAATACTTTTTTCATTAGATATTCTATCGTCGAATGAACGTGATATCAAGTATCTAGAAACCATAATATATATTCCATCCCTTTTTTAATAATAATAATAATAATTTTTTATAGAAATTTAAATTTCCCTTTTTAGAAATATGTAATGAAGTTTTCTTCATTTTAATATATTTGTTCGAAAGTCTGTAATTTATGGCAACAAGCCAATGTACATTTTTAACTCTATCACCAGGTATGTTAATAACATAATTTAAAGAAAAAAAATTCTAATAAAACAACATAAGAAAAATATACTCACGCATTTCTAAATGGGAAAAAAGTTTTTGGAAAAATATGACTAATCTGCTAATCTTGCATTTTTTATAATACCGAAATATCTTAATAACTTCTACATCAAGTTATTTGTTTTTGGTGATTACAATATGTTAAAGTTCTTTAAGCATGTTAAAACTTTAGAAGATTTCAATCATAACCAAAAAAATTCCCCACAAAAACTAATTTTCTACTTCTTTAAGCTAAAAGCTTCGCGATCTTGGGAAAAAGAAAAAAAAAAAACTTCGGCTGTAAACAAATATTTTTTATCTATTTATTAATTTTACTGGTGGAATCAAAACATTAAACTTTTGCAGCGGAAACTACCGCGACCGCCATGTTAGACCACGTTCTTTTTCCAGCATTACAAACTTAGAATACGAAGAAATAAAAGTTCTCTAGCGATCGATTCTGGCGAACGCTTTATTAATATCTATCGTTCGTTTTCGTTGGGTCGGACGCGGTCAAAGCTTTGGCAAAAGATCGTTCGTCATCTCCAGCACTCCGTCGTTGGCGTTAATGAAGCTCGTTTTTCTGTAAGGCTATCACTGAAATGCTGAACCAATGTTCTCGACTTCCATTTCGCTCTGAATATCAAGTCATTTTTATGGATGGTCTTATCTACTCTGTAAAAAATAAACTGCTGATATTTCAGAAAGAAATTGTCAGCAATAGCGACAGTAAAAAACTGCTCATGTTACGGAATCAAGAAAATCTGTAAACTATTTGTTTTACTACAAAATCTGTTAAAATAAAAGAAAGTTCGATATAATTGCAGATTTTCTCCGTAAAATAGGCAGTTTTTTTTTTTTTTTTTTTTTTTTTTTTTTTTTTTTTTTTACCGGTTCGTAGCAGGCTGTACTTTTCTATAAAATCAACAGTTTGTTGTTTTCCAATACTGATACCATTTTATAAACATTCTTTTGTGTAATGGAAAAAATTGTAGGTAATATTTTAAGATTTTTCCTAAATTCTACCAATAGAACGTTTAAGTTTGAATGTGAATTTCTGGCTAGAAGTACTGGCAAACTGGTTCAACACTCAACAGTAAATGGTACTTGATTGATCGTGGCTGACTGGCTTTTCCTGTAAAATCAACAGATTATTTTAACAGTATTGAGCACGTTTAGAAGGTACATCTATGCATAGTTGCAAAATAGTTGCACAAGCTACAGCTTCGGCTATTCTAATTCAGATACCAAAAAATGTATGTTGATTTTATATGTACTAAGAAAACTTATTAATCTTTTATTCGTTCGTTATTACATTTTTGACGGATTTGGGCTTCTGCTCTTACAACTTTCCTCAAAATCTGGCAATATATATTGAACGTATACTGCTTATTGTAAGATAAGTAAATAACTCGAAATTATTCCGATCACTTAAAATCTGATTGAAATTGAAGCTAAACAACTTTAAGGTTCCTCGTCAATTCGTCGCGCACAATTTATCGCGGAACAATTCACCGCGCACAATTCATCGCAAGCGTCAATCCGTCGTGCTGTCAATTCGTCGCGACGTCAATTCGTTGCAACGAAAATGTTTTTGAAGGCTATGATGTTAAAATAAAGACAATTTAATAAAAATGTTTAATGATAATTAATTTTTTAGATATAGAGAATTATAACTAACAATTTACATGTGATTATATCTAAAAAACAAATTATCATTAAGTAATTTTACTAAATTATCTTTTATTTTATCATCATAGCCTTCAAAAACATTTTCGTTGCGACGAATTGACACCACGACGAATTGACGTTGCGATGAATTGTGCGCGGTGAATTGTTCCGCAATGAATTGTGCGCGACGAATTGACGCGACACCCAACTTTAATACCCCTTAGCAGCGAATTCGACTAAAATAAAGAAATAAAGAATTACATAAGAAAACAGAAAGAAAAAAATACAATTGCATTTTTGTTCACATAATATCCTTGTAATTTAAGAGCAAAATCCACATGTTTGTAATCATAGTAGGTGCATGAGTATTAAAGTTCATTAAAAATATATTTTTTGTTGTTGTTGTTGTTTGTTGAAGGAGATTGTTGGGGTAAGAGAGTAGACAGAAACATAAATCTTGCATTGCTTCACATACAAATTTAAAATTATTTTTCATTTCATTTGGTAATAACTGGATTTTCATAAGTTGAAACATGAATTCATGTTATTTTATAATATTTTGATATCGTCGAAAAAAAAAGAAAAGAAAATTACTGGTGAAAATGTGTCAATCCCCACTTCACATTAGTTATATTTATATGTTTAAGGTACAGATCCATTTTAAACGGTAAAAGAAAAAGCTTTTAAAAGATTGAGCTTCAAATAGATGGAAAAGTATTACCATAAATATCAAAAAGCATTAGGAAAACATCTGCTTTTCTGTACATTTCTGCATAATTCGCATCTGCGGAAAATTATACACAATTATCGAAGACGTTCTTACTCTTGAAGGTCAGAAAAAATACCATTTGCGTCTCCAAGGATTACAGCAGTTCGTTTAAAACTGGAAATTTGGATTTTTTTTAGTCGAAAAGTGTCAAGCTTTCTTTTCTAAAGTAGAGAAAGAAAAGAAATAGCTAAGAATAATTTAGAGAAATCGTTCTTTCCAAATAATAAAAAGAAAAGAAAAGTTTGTAGTTTCATGGAGTTGTTAACGGCTAGTTTTATTGATCAGGCATTTACATATAAGTATTTTGAATTACAACATAGAGGTAACTGAATCTCGGATGGTTGGGATTTAAATTATATATGGATTAGGGGAAATGAATATAATAAAATAAATAATCGGAAACTATTTTATATTTTTTCAGAGGTATAAATTTGAACTAAGGGTATCATTTGTTATATTGACTTTAAAATGATAAAATTTGATTAGTATAATAAGGAACGACAAACTTTTAGTTAGGGAGCTGTTTGTAAGTTTGTTTGTTTGTTATTTAACAAATATAAAAATTAATACCTTTTTGTCATACTTTGAAATTTTCTAAATCTTAACACTTCAAAAAAAGACAAATGTTTCTTAATCCTCAAAAATATAATATAACTGTTTACGGAAATATGCAACCTCTGCCGGGATTCCCATGATTCTGAAATGCGTTCTTTATCTTTATAAACCTCAGAAAACCCATATATTTTCGATATTTAAAGAAGTTTTTATAAAAACAAAGTTTATTTTGCTGCCACTGATTTTCGGAAACGTTTCCGAGTGGTTTTAATAGAGCATTAATCAGTTTTCTCAAAACGGAATGTTTTTTTTTAGGAAGCTATCAATTCTCAATTAAAATTTTTCAGCTGCGTAACCGAATTTATACATGCAAGAGCAACTAAATAATATTAATGTTAATGTTAATGCTGTTATGCTGCTAATTTATCTTGTTTGTCTGTAAAACATGTTTGTTGAACATGAAAATGTTTACTTGAGAATTGACAGCATCCGTAAAACCTATATTCCGGGTTGAGACAACTGATTAATATACTGTAAAAACTTCTCGAAAACATTTCCAAAAATCAATGGCGGAAAAAAAAAATATAAATGTTTCTTGAAATCTCGAAAATATATTACTATCTGAGATTCCTAACGATAAAGAACGCTTTTCGGAATCGTGGGTAACTCGGAAAATAATATATATTTTTGTTCGTGGTTAAATTATATTTTCTTAGACTAGATTAAATAACATCTGTCTTTTTTTTACAGTGTAAAATGATAATGAATAATTAAATCTTTGCCTACCGCATATATCCATCTTTTTAAGTGAGTATTTATTTATAAACCGTAAAAAGAAATTTAAGAATAACATGAAATAAAAGAAATCTGTGTGTATGTGTGTATTTTATATTGCAGTTGTTAAAATTGTCCAGAATTGGTTGTAGAATCAAAATATATTTAACGTGAGTTATTATTATTGCATTTAGATAAAACTTTTAAATTTTGCTCCATTTATTTTACTTTTTAAAATAACATGAAATAAAAGAAATCTGTGTGTATGTGTGTATTTTATATTGCAGTTGTTAAAATTGTCCAGAATTGGTTGTAGAATCAAAATATATTTAACGTGAGTTATTATTATTGCATTTAGATAAAACTTTTAAATTTTGCTCCATTTATTTTACTTTTTAAAAATTCTACTATGCTAAAAGAAAAATTTGAAAACAATAATTTCTAAAGTTCCATTAAATACACCTGTTAATAAAATAAATTCCAATATATTTTAGAACAGGACTGGCAGTTTTTCAGGTATAAGTTTATGATTTTTAATTTATAATTATACTTCAGTTATAAATTTCATTCAAGAAAGTCTTTTTATTGTGCAATATCAATAAGTATAATTATTAAAAAATAATTATTTCTATGAAATAATGTGGAGTTCCAGTATTTTTTTTTTTAAATTAAATTCACACTATCTCCAGGATTTAACTTTAAATGTTAAAAAAAAATACACAATAACTCATTACAAAAATTTCATTTGAGACAGCACTTTTATTTATTGCTTTAAAGCTTTTCCAAGAGAGGACAAACTAATTGCTCTAAAAATAAACACAAAGTGCCATAATTTAAGAAGAAAGTAACAAGCCTTGATGTTTTTAGAGGATACACCTTTAATTGCCTTAAATTGTAGTGTGCGACAAACTCAACCACATCCCGTAAATCTCGACCACAGCGCATCAAGGCTCATTAGCCTCGCTCTGGCACGAGTAGCGACTGACAGAAAAATATACAAAAGAAAAAAAAAAGGAAAATGTTTGTAAAAAGAAATCAGTATGCAACTATTTTTCTGGGTGTTTTAAAAATTAGATAATATTTTCCTTTCTTTTTTCTTTTTCTTTTCTTTTTTTCTTTTTTTATAATATGGCATTTTTGTTTTATATACTTTGACAATATTTATCTAGGAAAAGTTTAGTTAGAAAATTTTCGGGATTTCTACTAATTATAACTTTGTTTTGTCAAGGTTTTCGTTGATATATGTTTCTGACAGTTTGTTTATGCTATCATTATTTATGATAGTAGGTGAAGATATTAACGGTATCTAAACGTTACATGTAACAAAAACCAGTGACGTTGATACATAGTGCTTGACGGTGCAGAATGTAAGCATAAGTAAGTTTTCTAAATAAAATCTGTTCTTGAAAATTAACAAATACGTAAAAGTAATAATATTTCTCATTAGAATTGAATATTTAAGCATTTTTACATTTCCAGAGGTTTATATTCAATTTGCATGGTCATATTTTTTTTTAAATATAATTTATTTTAGTTTTGGTTAGTTTTTATACAAGGTTCACTCCTGTTTTCTCTAACGTTTATGTTTACGTTTCACATCGATAGAAGTTACTCGTACTGTTCTTGGATCGTTATCAGCTAAAAACCACGATCCTTCTGAAGCATTTTCGTGAGTGTGTGTTACTCTATGCGACAATAATTTTCGACAATACGCGTACCATTTTACAGCTCTACCTTTAAAAAAAATCCTATATGTATTGTAGTATTATTATCTTACTAATTATTACATTGTTTTCACGCTTATTATTTATCTATATATCTATTGTCTGATGCACTATTAGAATCTCGTTTCGGTGCCAATTCAAAGCATATACACAACTTAAAATTTACATTATGAATATTACAACATTACTTGGGTTTTTAAGAACGTAAGAAAATAAGTTTTGTAGTTATTTCTTTTTAAAAATTATATAGATTTTCTTAAAAAATGTATACTTATTTTTATCATTCTAAACTGTTATCATTTAATTATTTTATTATTTATTTATTTATGTATTTATCCTCGTTTTAATTGTTATAGCTTTAAAAATTATGCAAATTATTATGCGACACGTGTGCTTTAGTTTTCACAAGCAACTTCCAATGAGATTATCACTTTTAATACCTTTAATTATTATCTTATGTTAGCATAATTATGTCTCAGAAATATTATTGGATTTCAATGGTTGCAATAGAAATTTTATTATAAATAAATTAGAGGGTTTTTAAAAAAAAATATTTTAAAAGAATAAAATAAAATTTATGTTTAGATAATTAAAAAACATATATAAAGATTTCATTCAATTTACAACTGTGCATATTTTTCTGTTTCAGGATTTTATTTTCAATTTTCATACATATTTTAAACTGTTCCTAAAGATCTGTATCCGTAATTGTTACATTTTTTGCGTATTAATTTATATAAATGACTGCGGTAAAGTTCTCCACTTTTTCAATTAGTTCTGAAATTTTCTAAGATTTTTTAACTTTTTTTTTTTTTAGTTTTTAATAAATTTAGTTTTTATGTAAGTATAATATTACATATTAATTCAATTAGGTAGCATACTTATTTTTTACCCACTTCCATCAATTCCTTTAAAACAAATATTTAAACAATTCCTAAACTTTCCCAGACATTTGGAAATAATATTCAAGACTTCTTTGTCGACCAGCATCACGTCCTTCTATTTTTAAAGATTTAAACGTCTAGATTCCAACAAACTTCGAAAAAGATCGTTTTCTTTTTTAACAAGATTGTTTTCAGCGCCGTATTTTTAACGTATAACAAGGGAAGTCCTATAAATTTCACAGCGAAAATGGAGAGCATCTTAAATAAAAAAAAAAAGATTTGGCAAAATATATTTTAAAGTATTTAAAAATGCATGCATCAACTCTGTTTATCCCAGGCGTGAAAAAAACTTAAGTCGCATATTTTTGGAAGATTGAATCACAATTCAAGTTGTCTATTGAGCTGTAAACGGACGTCCTTTTTCTATCTACTAAGTTTACGAGCGCAGCTATAGGTGGCATCCCTTGCAATGTTTTCGGTGGCCCGTTGCCAGATTCCGAAGAGATATTTGTCAGAGCTTGGAAAATACGACCTTTATATCATCTCCTTGGACCTTGCGAATTTTTCTTTGCTGATTGTGGCAATACATTTGGAACACTAAACTTGGGGTCGCCAGTTTTGATAGAATGGGCACGTTTTCAAAAGTTTAAAGAAATAATATCCTTCTTATCTTTCGTCCATCCTCTGATATTTTATTTACTGGTGATCAACGGAATGGAAATAGTGACCTACGTGTAATTACTTGTAAGTTTTGTAAGTTTTTTTTTTTTTTTTTTCCAGTTTCGTATAGATTTCCGTGGAGACATTTATAACTTATCACGCTGATAGAAATTGTAATGCAAGTCATTTAAAAAAAAATTAATCCATGATCTTTATGTTTTGTAATGTTTAAGTGTAATTTTGTAACATACCAAAATTCATAGGAAATGAACAATGAAAATTCCACAGTCCAACAAATTTAATGTAGTAATTGCTCAAAGCCAATCCCGTTTGCTAAGATGTTGATAATTCTAGTTGATAGAATACAATAATTTAAAAAAAAAAATCTTCAGTTTCCTAAATATAGCCTTTTAAAAAAATCCATGTATAACATTAATGCAACACAGATATGTACATTCTTCTTTTTTTATCAAAACAATTGCAGAAATTTGAATAACCATATGTATAAATTGTACATTATTGTTTTAAAATATTTATGTATTTTAATTTACAATTTTATTGATTTTTTTTTTTAATTCAACTACTTTTTATAAATAGGTGCAAGTTGAAAAATTTCCCCGAAATGAAGCAGCCGTACCAAAAGAATTAAAATATCTTTTCTTCATTTTATCGAAATAGCATTCATAAATAAAATATTCTTATGGTAAATACAAAAAAAAAAATTCAGGTGTCGTAACTTTCTAGCACCCAAAAGTTTTTCAGATCTTGATTAAAAATATTCCATCTATATATCAGAAAATACCCCAGGATTGATCTAAATAATAAACTTTCGTGGTTATGAATTTTTGATGTCTTGAAAGAGAGAAAACAACCATCTAATCAGTTTACGCGAGATCTTTTCATGTCTTATCCTACTTAATATTCAGACTCACGTTGCTAAAAATAATTATTCCTGCAATTAAGGAATAAATGTAACTTATTTGAAGCTGTTCTTGCCAAAAATAGCTGATATTCGCTTTCGGTTTGGGATCCGATGAATCTTGTTTCGTTAGAAACGAAAATAATATTCATTCAAGTAGTAATACTTATGATGATAAACTAATTATGATGGGAAAATAAAATAAATTATGCGTGCCGAGTCGCTTATTTAAAAGAATAGTCATTATTGTATGTGTATTTGTTGTTTTGATGCTCAGACTGAGACAAGTTTTTTTTCTTTTTTTTTTTTTATAAAATAAAAAAAAAGTATATAGAAATGATTCTTATATGATTTAGATATTAGAATTTTTTGTGTTACTACACTGCAAATTTTTTTTTTAAATGTCGATTTTACGGTATAATATTTTCAGCTGGGATACCAGTATTATACCGTAAAATTAACAGTAATAACAGTAAAATAAACAATAATACGCTTCCGTGCAAACATTTTGTTTTTCTTTTCCAGTGTAGTTTGAAATGTTTTTCAAAACATTTAAAAAAAAATTATTTTTAATTATAACGAGAAATCTATTTATTTTTTAAATGCTTATATTTCACGAAAATGTGCAGTGGCGTATTACTGCTTACTTTACTGTTTATTACTGTTAATTCTACTTTATAATACTGTAAGCTGAGGTGCCAGTATTATACCGTTAAATCAACATTTTGCAATGTAATTTGAAATGTTTTTTTAAACATTTTTTAAAATAATTTTTAATTACAACGAGAAATCTATTTGTTTTTTAAATGCTTATATTTGTGGGAATTGAATATGTGTAATTGTTGATGAAATCGGTGTGTTTCAGTTTTGTCAAAAATACACAAGAAAGAAACTCTCTTGTAGACACTCTTGTAGAAACAAGAGATGAGACATTGAAAAACATCAATCTCACGATCTAAGCATTAATGATTGAGTGTAAATCGATGTTTCTATTACTTTTTTTAAAGAGATTGTAACAGTATAATATCATTGTTTGAGAAACTATAGAATTGACTACAGTACACAGAAGACAAATCAATTCAGATCAGTGTTGAATTCGGGGGGTGACCTGGAGACGGATATCCCCCCCCCCGGAGGATTGAAATGTCCTCCTCCCCCCCTCCGGAAAATTTGAGATTTTATACTTTTAATGGTCAAACAGTACAATCCCCCCCCCCCCCGGAGGCACAGAAATCCCTCCCGGAGAAAAATGATGTCTGAATTGAACACTGACTCAGATCCAGCTGCTTTCTATGTGTAACAATTGCGTAAGATTTCGACAAAATCGGGAATTAAAAAGGAAGAGAAAATAGTGTGTATAAAATGAACTGTGAAACAGTGAAGAACATTAAACTATATAATAATAATAAACCAAATGGCTCGGTAATATTTATAGTCTAACTTGGCTAGAGAAATTGTGTACAATGCATGTGCATTACTTGAAAAAAGCAGTAGTCGACTAGGTTACGTGGGGTATACATATGTTTTGAAACCACTGTATTAAAGTTGTGGACATTTAAAATGACATAAAATTAATAAATCCTGTAAAAATAAATAAATTAATAAATAAATAATACTGTTGTAATACTTAATAATACATTTAAGTTGTAAAATAAGTGATGAGACATTAAAAATCAGCAATTCAAATTCATCAATAATATTTAAAACTGGTGGTAACTGGTGAAACCACATTTCTTGAGTTTGAAATAGTAAGTCACACTGGCGATAAAGAGACAATGAATCAACGGATGAAAAACTATAATTGTATAATCATTACATTAAATATTTGACTTCTTACAAATTGAAAACTGAATTTTACAAAAATTCATAATTGTAAAACTTGTATAAGTAATTTGTAGAAAGCTCTCGGGAGAAAAAAGCTTTATTGGAAGTTGAATTACATTGCAGATAAATAGGCATTGAATAGCACAGATTACTAACTATACATGTTTAACCATTACAAAAACATTTGTCATCTTTTAAATTAAAACCCGACTTTAAAAAAAATCCTAACTGTAAAATATACATAAGGAATCTTTACAATGCTCTCCGAGAGAACAAAGCTCTAGTGTACGATATTATTTAAAACAAACATTATTTTTTAACTTCCTTAATGTGTTACCACCGCTTTTATTATAATTTCAAACAATAAAAGCAAAAAAAAAAACAAAGTGAAGAACGGTTTTTGTAACAGAGCTTTATTCAAAATAGAAAGGTTAAAATTCTTTAAACTTAACTAAATATGTAAGAATAGGTACTTAAAACTTCTTTGAGTTTTGCCGCAATAATTCTTCAGTAAGAAGGGCTCTTGAGGTTTGTAATTTTCGTAATCTTGCCCAGTGCAAAAGTAAGCGCCAAAAAAAATATATATATATGTATTAACTTTAAATAAACTAAGATTTTTTTAATAGTTTTTCAGGAGAAATCTTTAAGTTAGTGGAATTTATGGAAAAAAAGTTTCAGCTTTTTATTCTAAAATAAGATAACCAGTATTTTTCTACGAGAAACAAAGAATTTGTTACTTTCCAACACATGATATTATATATAAATCTCATTACATACACAGGAATTATAAGTTTCAGAATATATATTTTTTTTCTTTCATGCTGCGGTTTTAATATACGTACGAGATTAAAAAAGAATTAATTTGAGTGTAAAAAAGTGACATGAATATTTATATTCTTCCTAAAGACATTAAATAAATATGAAGATTGCTTTTTTATCGTTGTTCCCGTAAAGAATTTAACGCGAATATATTTACGCATCACCTGGGATTCAAATACTTTTGGGGAAAGATTTTTGAAAATGTTTTGCCCTATATATATACTTTTTTTTCACCGAGAAAAAGTTTAAAAACTAAAAGTGATTAATTATTAACACATAAATTTATGTATTATTAATATCTTTCCAAATTTAGAGTTGTCTTTTATTCTGTGAGAAAGATTGATATTTTTATTCTTTTGTTAGAAAATCCGTTTGAATCTTTTTTTTCTTTCTTTCATGTTATTTATTTTCGGGGATATCAGTGTAAAAAGTTACACTGTAAAAAATCTGTAACAACACTGTCCAGTTATTCGACCGTTTTTGAAGATAATAGTTATTTGATCATACACTGAAAAATATATAAAGTCTTTATTTTACAGTATAATAACTACTGGAAGCGGGGATGCCTATGTATTATAAGCGCAGTAGCGTATTACTGCTTATTTTACTGTTTATTACTGTTAATTTTACGGTATAATACTACTGGAAGCTGGGATGCCAGTATTATATGCGCGGTAGCTTATTACTGCTTATTTTACTGTTTATTACTGTTAATTTTACGGTATAATACTGGAAGCTGGGATGCCAGTATTATACTGTAAAACCAAGACTTTTTTTTCTTTCAGTGTATTATTAAGACATATCTGACCGTATTATGGTCCGAATAAAGTTAAATTACAGAAATGTAGTCGTTTTCAATAAAAACGGTTGAATGATTGAACAGTTTGCTGGAAATTTTTAACAGTGTAGGAAAATAAACGGTTTTTTTTTTGTTTTTTTTTTTACCTCGGATGTTATGTTGAGAGTATTAAAACAAAACAATAAATGTATAGTATACATTTTAATATTTTTTATGTTGTATTCTTTTAATATTATTTGGTTGCAATTGGACCAGTTATAATTTTATTGTGTTCCTTATTATATCAGTGGGCACCGTGAATGTTTTACGTATGACGGGATTTGTTATAGGCAAGTTCTGTTTTTACAGAATTTACTGAACCAAGTACAGTAAATCCTGTGGTAACAGAATCACCAGTGACCGGAAAAATATTCCCTTTTATACAGCTGAGCAGGTTTCCGGCCTTTCGGCGAGACCGTAAAAATTGTCCGTTATAGACAGGTAATGTTTTAACAAGTTTATTGCATAAACTTCCACTCTATGTACGCTAATGTATAGCATGATACTAAACGAAAATTAAAAAAAATTGGTACATAATGAATAATCTGGCGTCCCGCGCACTTGTTCCACTATTTTAAAGACTCGTCTATAGACGGGTCTTTAAAACCTTAAAAATCGGGACACCTTGGGAATTTTTGAGCCACGTGAGGCACGGATTAATATTTATCGATTACTTTATAACTTAGAAATCATTTATTACATAAAGGAAAAAACTATGAGGGTGCTGTATAAAATATCTTCCATTTCTACAATAAGGGCCACACAATTATATACATGTGTGTGCGTGTGTGTTTGTGGCGCGTGCGCGCGAGCAACATGTTTCGTTGATATTTGCAAGGAATTTAGCTACTCTAAAAATTAGAAAATATTCATATAAATTTTGTCACTCGATTCTGAAAAATTTTCCCTTATCTTAAAAAAGGTTACAAGAAGAACCAATCACAAATTCAAATGTTTCGTCCAAATGCCACTCATTGTTGTGGGGCCATTTTATTTCAGAAACGTATCCGTAAACATTTTTTTTTTTCAAGCTGCAGTTTAATCTATACAGGATTTAAAAAAAAATAATAAAAAGATTAATTTGAGAATGAAAAGTGACGTGATTATTTATATTCTTATTAAAAATATTCAAAAAATATGATTTTTTTTTAATCGTTTTTCCTGTGAACAATGTAACGTTAATATATTTACGCATCACCTAGGATCCAAATACTTTTGGGAAAAGATTTTTGAAAATGCCCTATATATATGTGTGTTTTTTTTCCGCAGAACAGCAGTTTAGAAAACTAAAGTAGGGATTAATTATTAACACTTAAATTTATGTATTTTTAATATCTTTCTACTCTTAGTTTTATTCTGGGTGAAGGATAATGGTTCCTTGAAAATTTTATTCGTTTTGATATAAAGTTTTTCTGAATATTTTATTTTCCATTTAACTGTCATTTTCGGTGATTTCGATGCAAAAAGTTAAGAAATTGTTTTCTTTTAATCTCGTGTGTTATGGTAAAAACGTAACTAAAGAGCATCGAAATAAGACGGAAAATGTTGATAATATTTTTCATTATTCATTATGTTGTATTTCTTTTTTTCACATTACTCGGTTACGTTTTGCCCATTTCCTTGCAGTAAAGCATCATTGGTCCAATATTACTTATATTATCTATATCTTGATCAATATTGTTTGTGAGAAAAATGTTCAGAATACTTTTCCTTATTTCTCATGTTGTGTTTTTTTTTTTTTACCACATTACTCGGTTACGTTTTGCATATTCCCTAGCATCATCGGTCCAATCTTATTTATATTATCTATATCTTGACCAATATTGTTTGCATGTCCTACATATTGGCCAATGTGGGTATGTTTACATTTTGCCAATACTGATGCAATATTGACAAAAATATTTCACAATATCATTGTCAATATTTCCAATATAAAGCCAATGTTTTTGGGAAATGCAAAGAATCTAGCTTTTCCGAGCCCCAAAATAATACTATGTACTTTTTCGTGTGTGCCGCGCGGTTTTCTCCGAAAAATTTGATAAAATTCTCCCAAAAATGATAATTTCGTCAAAATGCGCAAATGAAATATTAAAAATAAGGGACTCGTGTTACAATGGTCGCAGTGTAAAAAAATTTCCGAGACGTTTCCTTGTATAAAAGAAATGTCGAAATTTGATGTAATCTGGTAAGTTACTCACAATTCTGGAAACATATCCCTTTTTTAAAAATATCTTTAGGAGAAGAATCAATATGAATCTTCAGAAAACGATTCTGATTGATCCTTCTCCATAAGATTTCTTAAGATGAGGGAAATGTTTTCAGAATCATAAGTAACTACGAAGTTATTTGTATTTTCGCAAATACTTCTCCTACATCAGAAAAAAAATCCGCAATTCTTTATAATGTAATTGGAGGTTACTGAAATAGATAAAATATTTACATTTACTTGTTATAACATAAGTCATTGATTATTTTCAATTGAAAGCTTGTATATTTTTTCTTGAAATATGTCAGTTTTCACGCGTTTATACTCATAAATAAAGAAATGTAATTACTGCCGGTTTTAACGGAGCAATGTAAAAACATCTTTACAACAAAGAAGTCTTCATACTAACAAATGCATTGTAATTATGGAAACGAAAAACTTTTCTCACGTCTTCATAGCATAATCCTTGCACTGTTGGAAGATTATTATAACGCAAATATACTGTACAATAGTATAATAAAAAGTTGCGAATAAACTACAACCGTATACGATAGCTTTGATTTCTACAGCAAAAATATTTTTTTCTTTAATCGATACATTTCCAGATAAAGAAATGTAATTACTGCCGGTTTTAATGAATCAATGTAAAAAATATCCTTACAACAAAGTCTTCATACTAACAAATACATTGTAATTATGGAAACGAAGAACTTTTCTCACGTCTTCATAACATAATCATTGCACTGTTGGAAGATTATTATAACGCAAAGATACTGTTCAATAGTATAATAAAAAGTTGCGAATAAACTCCAACCGTATACGATAGCTTTGATTTCTACAGCAAAAATATTTTTTCTTTAATCGATATATTTCCAGATAAAGAAATGTAATTACTGCCGGTTTTAACGAATCAGTGTAAAAATATCCTTACAATAAAGAAGTCTTTATACTAACAAATGCATTGTAATTATGGAAACGAAAAACTTTTCTCACGTCTTCATAACATAATCATTGCACTGTTGGAAGATTATTATAACGCAAAGATACTGTTCAATAGTATAATAAAAAGTTGCGAATAAACTCCAACCGTATACGATAGCTTTGATTTCTACAGCAAAAATATTTTTTTCTTTAATCGATACATTTCCAGATCCACCCCCCCCCAACAGTCTCCGGAAATCCCGGAATCAGGAGAGACATCGTGTGCAGCTGTCGTATCTCGATCGATGCGCCAGTTTCATTCATTCATAAGAAACAAACGCGATTTCCAGTGTATGGGCCGATCGCGGATTTTCGGGAAAACCATAGGCGCTCCATTAGCGTTAAAGAGGAGAAATTTGTACAGGTGTGTGGTTTATGTCTCACATTTGCAGCTCCATTGGTTTTAAATATGAGAGAGTGTGGTACATGCAAGAAACGATTCCGTTAAGTGATTTTGGAAATAGCTTTAAGACACATTTTATACTCGCACTGAATTTCTTTGAATACAGGTGTCATTTATTAGCATATTATAAATGTAAACTGTGGATATGAATTCAAGCATTTGAAAAAGTTGAATATACGTATATTATATGCATGCAAAAGTTATTTAATGAAAACACATACACGTACGCACACATTTATATGTATATTCATAGTACAAAGCGGATTGTTTTGCCAAAAAAGGACAGTTGCGAAATTTTGTAAGAGCACACGTTTCAGTTATGTTCCGATCGGCGGAATTTTTGGAACAGTATAGATGTGTCATTAGCGTAAAGAGGAAAATGTGTGGTCTAACATTTGGGATGTCTTAACATTTTAAATATGAGAGAGCGTGTTACATATGCAAAAGCAATTCCGTTAAGTGATTCTGGAAATAATTTTAAGACAGTTTTTATATACGGACTGGATTTGTTTGAGTACAGGTTTCATTTATTAGGAATGCAAGCATTTGAAAAAGTTAAATTATCCATAGTTATTGAAAGTTAAATAATACAGGAAGTAGCAGGATCAGAACTTTAAGGGATGATTATACACATCAAGATAAACAATTTTGGCAAAGTACACTGCAAAAAAAAAAAAAATTGTTGATTTTACAGTATATTACTGGCACCCCAGCTGCCAGTATTATACCGTAAAATTAACAGTAATAAACAGTAAAATAAGCAGTAATACTGGCAGTTGGGATGCCAGTATTACACTGTAAAATCAACACTTTTTTTTTGCAATGTAACTAGCGTCCAACTCCACTTATTCAGTAAACAAAACAGTCTCTTTTCAAGCCGAACCCGAATATCTGTTGAAAATTAAGAATAATGAACATATTGTAGCAATATTTTCAGGCGACTTACTTTCCTTTCTTGTAATGACATCAAGAGAAGTGCTGGAAATAGTCACGGTGGTTCGCGTCCAAAGAACACCGTCAACACTCAATAAATCGGAATGTAGTTGGCAATACCCACATCAGTGATGTCCAACGCGGTGCCCTTCGAATGTTTCGTTTTTATTGATTTCTTTAAAACAAAAGTCCATCTCCAAAGTTACATTGCCGTAAAATAATTACTATTTGCATGCTTTTTTTTAAATTACAGGTGTTATTAAGGCTTTTGGCTCCTTTAGTTTCAAAAGTTCCCGAGACAGCCCCCTCCCCCTGATCCCCAAGCCTCAGAAAAATGTAACATTAAATTTACTATACGTTTTTGTTCAATTTTTTAGATAAGCCACTTCCATCGTAGGGCGCCAATGATTACCACTGTGAAATATATGTGTAACTTGCAGACGTGTTGGTATCGCTGTAACTGCTAAAATGAGATAATAGTCCTGCATTTTTCGAATCATGTGAATAATGGCGCCCTTCACTGTGTGCTACAAGCTAAGGTGTACCACTGAAAGGTTGGACAGGCCTGACGTACAGTGTCACCGACCGAATTACGGTACATTTCCCGTGATGCCGTCGCATTTCACATAGAACAAAACTCGTGAAATTTCGCTGAAATATTTTCATTCCTTATTGATACTAATTTAAGAATAAAAGTACGTTAATTTCTATTCAGTGAGTGCACATTTAATTATTTAATATAATTGCTAAAATATTAACTAATAGTTTTGAGAAATGCGAAATATTATGCTATGCTACCACTAGATATTTTATTTGGATAGCTATGTTAATTCGTACACAAAACTTAAACGTTTTCTTGCACCATATAGAAAAGCCAACATGTTTCAATAATGTATCAATTGAGTTTGATTTGACATGAAAAGTTAATTTCATAATTGGTCAAACTGGATTTTATTTTCTTTCAAAAATAAACTAATCATTCAGAAAGTATTATTCTCTTCTCACCTGTACCGCTTGTTTGAATCCAGAAAAATCATTCCGCATTTCTAGTTAATTGATTTTCTGTTGTTTTCAACCGTAATGGATAAAGAAAACAATTATTGTATGCGGTCATGTTTATATTTTTCCTTTGTTCTTCTGTACCTCGGTTAAAATCAAATACAGAACCTGGGTTTATTTTGGATTCCAAGGAATTAATGAAAGTTGTTTCTTTATTTTTCATGTTCATAAGGTGTTACCACGAATGTGAAGGAAATAAGCGAATGAAAACAGAAAATCAATATTATAACCATTTATTTTTTGTTTTTATTCGCGTAATATTATTTGACTTCATGCGGTTTTCTAATGTTTTTAAAAATGAATATATATAACTTGAGTTATAGATTTAACTTCTTTGCCTATTGTATTTCGTTAGTATTAATATTGAAGTTAATTATTGAAATATACGTTTTATATTCATCTTATATAATTAAGAACTTGATGATTGATTGATTTATGATTGATTGATTTATATTGATTATATGATTTATATACCTATTAGAATGAACAACTTCCAACAAAAAAGGAATTACCAAACTTGAAGCATACGTTCCAAAGCTACGTGTGGACATCGTTAAATCGGGATTAAATGGATTTTCTACAAATTGTCGTTTTTTATTTATTTTATTTTTAATTGTGATTTTTTATTTCGGTTTCCTTTGAAGAAATAATAGAACAAACATCTTCCAGTAAAAAAAAGAATTATCAAACTTGAAGCATATGCTACAAAGCTTCGCATGGACATCGTTAAATACAGAACTCTTTGCTGGAAGTTAGTGAATGAAAAATGACAATTTGTGGAAAATCCATTATCATCCAGGTGTTTTTCCAGATGTATCATCCAGATGTATCATCCAGAAAGCAAGTGGAATTCAGTGCACTATCTTCGATATTTTTCTCAATTTTCCCATATTCGACTGGTCTTTTTATATAAATCGCCTTATACAATTGATTACTGAATTATGCAAAAACACATGTACTATCGCCCGCACATGCGCAGTTAAAAATTATTTCATACCATATTTCTTCCAATTCTTAATATATTTATATTTTAATAACAATACATTGTTTCAACCGTACTTTGTAAAGATTTCTGAAAGTGGCCTAAAATTTAGTTGAAAACGCTGCATGCTATAAACAAAAAAAACATTCTGAAATTTCAATAATTTGTAAAAGAAACCTTTGTATGTCCATGAATATACGTGCTATTACACAAATGAACACAAAAGTTATACACGAAGAGGACTCACTTAATCCCACGCTACAGCTATAGATCATTTCGAGTATTTTATTTCACAGGTTGATCAGAAATATTGTTTTTGTTGTTGTTGTTGTCGATCCTCTAATTGCCCTGGGGACCAAACCTTCACTGATTAATATGAGGTTAAACATATTCGTTATATTCCTGAAGTTCCAAAGAAATTCTTCAAATGTTTCTCCAGATATTCGACAAAACATCTAAAATCGAAAGTGTCCTGTGTCTTTTGGCCACATTATGTAGTATGCATTAAGATCATCCGTCCCAATTTGGATACTAACATCATCCATATTATTGCATCATGAAGGGTTCTCAAACTGTCACGTGCTTCCATATCCGGTGTTTTAATCGACGCTTTATGCAATAGGATTATTGGACGTATAAGTGGTCGATGTTTGTCGCTGATCTCATCGCAAGAGTCATTGAGTTAGCAGCACGCGAGAGGCGTGGCATTTTTTAACACGTTCGCCACTCCATAACTCGCGTTGTGTGCGACATGTGCTGCTGCAGAGAGAAAGAGAAATTGGGATACTTATTTGTGTGAAAAAAAGAAAAAAACTGGGATTAATACATATAATTTTAACTTCAAATAAGAATCCTAGCAGATCATTTTTCACATCTTTATTTGGGATTAATTTGAATAACTCAATTTTAAACTTTTTCCTTCTTAATAGTTCCTTTCTCGTGAACTCCTGTAGTAGCAAATGTATTGATGTTAAAAATCTGAAAAAATTTAAGCGTTCGAAAAGAATGCAAAAATAAGCACTTTTTTCACCCGAAAGTATGTCTGTAAAAATAATTATCTTAAATTAGAGCTTCTGTCAATCTTTTTATATTAAAATATGTATATGTTCTTCAGAAATATTTTCTGAGATATTTAAAAAACCGAGTGGAAATTTCATATTAATACATTGATAATTTTAAACAAATGTATTTATAAAAGAAAGGGGATGGGTAGATAAGCATTGATATTTACCACAGAAAAAAATATATATTTTTAAATCTTTTTGTCCAAAATATTTTCAATTTTTTAAATCAAATTGAGGTTCTATATTTACTGGTCCGGTGACTGATTTTTGACTGAAGATTCTTTAAATATGTTATATAGATATGAAACATACGTTGTTTAACAGCGCTTAAAGCAAATCTATGCGTATTATAAAGCAAAAACATGTCCGCGCGAATGACGCAGATATCATACTGACAGTGCCAACACTTGACCAATAAATTTCGCTTTTACTGTAATTTTTTTTTAACTTCTAAGCATCGCACAACTTCATTTTTTACACCGTCGAATAGGAAACAAAATTTTCATTCAAATGCATTTGTTTGAAACTGCATATTAATTTATTGATATTTTATGGTTTAAAAAATAATTTTCAAGCATGCCTTTATTAAATCAATCTCTATCACATTCAGCCCGATTACAAAAGATTAATACATTTGCACTTAAAACCAATATAAATAGTTCAGCATTTGTTCACGGAAAATATTCCGTAAAAAAATTAAAACTTCATAAGTAAATAAATAAAATAACAAAATACTATAAATAAAACAAAAATTTAACATGTAATTAGACATGTAATTGAACTACACGTTTAAGCAACTGAAATTATCAGAATCAAAAATGCTGCTTTAAGTAGCCAAGTCGTTCTTTGGCGATTTCTTCGGCTATAAACTCCTGGCCTGCGGCTAATACGAAAGTATCGCATAAATTTCAAAACTTTATTTGAATACATTCTTGATATTCTTCATATAAAAATATTGTTTATTGTTGTTAGTGGGCAGTCTAATATATATATATATATATATTTATATATAATAGAACTTTTGTAAATAATAACCAACAAAACACATAAATAATCGACAATAGATAAACCGATAATTATAATACAATACATAAATATATCCAAAAACTTAAGATTCTCAAAATTAAAATAAGTGGGAAAAATATTTAAAGATATATATAGAGAAAAAATCCACATTAAATGCAAAAAATATATTAGCGTTTTCAATTTTTTGTTTTTATGATTTTCACTTATATTGTGTAATCCGGGAATCTCTGGTTGGATCCCCTAGTTGATATAAAACAAAATCAAAGTACAATAAAATTTGCCAGATAAACCTATGTCCCGGATGTTATATAATGCGTTTAAACAATCTTCAAACAAAAACTAATCAGCGATAGATCTTAAGTTATGTTAAAATAATCAGAAATCCTTAGGAAAAAAAGAAAAAATCACAATATCGGTGAACCAAAAAATTAGCCTTTTATATCCATATCCTTTCAGTATTATTAATGGTTCGTTGACGAAATCCATTATAATGTATTGAGAATAAGAACTTACCATTTATATAAAATATTTTATAATTTTCTAGAATTAATTTAATTCCACAAAATTTTAAAACAAATCATTCCTACATATTTTATTTTCAATTAGCATAACAAATTCCAACATTCTCAGTCCAAGTTTCAAACACTGAACGGGATTTACAATTGAAATCACTTGTCATTTACAAAAGTAAGAATTAATAATACAATCATCCTGAAAGTAAGCATTTTTAGAGACAAAGGTACAAAACGACAGCATCTCATTGGTCAGATGTCTTCTCAAAATCTTTCACGCGTATCCTTTTTGTGATTATTAAGTAAATAATAAATGACAATGAGAGGACTCCATCCCACTTTTGTCATGCAGTCGTGTAGCTTTTTAACAAATGTGCTGAGTGAAGAATGGATCTAAGAAGGCAAAAGTTTTCGAGGTATCAACTTGCCATGCTTTTGATTTAACCTATTGAACTCCTTAGCTTAATGGATTTAAAAGAGATTTATAACTATAATTGGAAACTTTTGAAAGGCGTTCTTTTTTGAGAAGAGGTAATTCTGTTATGAATATAAGCACTATCATTTTTCACAGAGTTGTTTGAGCTTAATGCAATGTTTCTCAACGTAGGCAACGACGAATTTCCATGACATAAGGTGAAAATTGTTCGTATTTTCCCAAGGTTTGTCAGCTATGTAGAGTTTTTCTATAAGTTTCAACATGGGAAATCATATATGTTTTTTTCTCTTACATTCCGCCAACCCCCGTTTTTAGAAGGAAATGTATGGAGAAACAGGTGTAAACCAAAAATGAAATAACTGAAGAAAAGAAATTGTTATGTAAGTCTATTTTTTTATATTGTTGTCATTTTTTTTCGTCTTAAAAAGCAATATTCAGACCTTGTTTTTTTTTCTTTCTTTTTTCCTTTTTTAATTAGTTAGTTTTTGATACCTATGTACGGTTTTTGAATTTTTTTTTAATTTTCAACATTTTTGCCTTGTAAAGTGAAAATACCGCTATATCCCGCAAAATCGTTGGTACATTCCTCTTCTGTAGGAGTTTGAGGGGTGGGGTACGTTGGGATTACTGCTTCCTTTTAAAAGCCGCGAACTGATATATGCGTTCACTAAGCTGTAGGTTTCAGGACACTATATGCATTATTTAAATTAATATAATTCAATAGATATAATACATTTTAAACCATTGAGTAATGATTAATACCCACAACGATTATATTCATATACGTAATTAAATTTTTATATCATGTTGAAAAAAATCACCTTTTTTAGCATTTAAAAAAAAAAAATACAGTGAAAACAACATTATACAATTTTGCTCTTTTGCTCGGCGGTCAGAGGTAAATTAAATGAATTTGTGTTAACAGAATTTTATTATATCAAATCGTTGATTTTATTCGACACCAGAATTAAAATTGTGACTTCTGTTATATTTCATTGATTGAGTTCATTAAAAAAACAACTGTTTGGTGCTATTAAAAATTATTTCTGTAGTACAATCAAAAGTCCACATTAAAAAAATTAAACAAAACATAGTTAAAATAATGATTCGCGTTTGGAAAAATGTAGATTCTAATAACAAACAATACATGTTACCGCTGCCTACTGTTACCTACTGCCAAAAATCGACGTTTAGATAAAAGAACATTATTTAACGTAATCTATAACGTAATGATTAGAATTATATTTTTTTGATTTAAAGACTCCTTCTATCTTGATTACAAGTATAATATAACACAAAAACTATATTTTGTGGCGTTAAATGGCAATATAATTCGCTAAATGTTTGTTTAACGGTAGGTAAATTCCCCTTTTTTTCTGTACATGTAAACACCTGGTAAAATATAATAACTTCCAGTTATAACCACTTACAGCTTAACCAATAATTCAGCTATAACTGGCATTTAATGTATGTGAAAAAAAAATATATGTACATTAAAAAACAAGTAAATAAAAATCAATCAGAACTAAAATTGCGTCATAATTGATTCGATTTATTAAAAATAAAAAGTCATGAATGTATTACTTTGTGATTCCTATAGCTGTAAGTTATTATAATTCACCACGTCTTTATAAATGCAGAAAAAAAAATTACTTATGGTTAAACAAATATTTAGCGAATTATAGTACCATTTAACGCCGCCATATATAGTTCTGTAATATTACACTTGTAATCGACAGAGAAGTCTTGTGGGAAAAAAATCAAATATCTCGAAGTCTATCAAATGTTAGTAAGTTGCAATGGCATTGTTTCTATACTACATTACATACGATTAAATCACGGGAACTATCAGAATTTATTTGCCGCTTTTGGAAGAGTTCTTATGCCATCAAGGGAATTGTTTCTTTTAAACATTTTTTTCGTTCGTGTTATTTAATGTCGGTTTTTTTTTTTCTGAAGGTAGAATGTGGCTTGGGATTCCATTATGAAATGAAGTTGGTATAATTAATTTAAAAGAAATTTTTAATCGTGTTTCAGACTTAAGAATAATTACGCAAGTACAATGAATGAAAATGTTATTTTAATGTAACCAGAAAAAATAAATTAGATTTAAAAAAATTTACTATTCAGCTAATTGTTTGTTTTTAAATTTTCTTTTAAAGTACTTTAAAGTTATATATATTTTTTGCCCCTTCGACGTATGTTATACATATTATAACATGAAGTTTCTGTATTAGAAAAATTTCTTTTCTTTTTGTACATAATTTATTATATTTGTAAAAAATTGTTGGATCAATTCTTTTTCTCGATTGTTGGGATTTATTCGAATCTCAGTCAACTTTCAATGGGTCGATTTTTTTTGTAAATCGTTTCTATGAAGTAATTCAAAATGTTAATATTAGCATTATATTTATTTTTGTACATATTCGTAATAAAAAGTAGGTAAATTATATTAAAGATAAAAGTTCGAGAATTTTTTTATTTTTCGCGTAAAATTATGTGATAATTCTTCATGCTTTGACGGCAAATATTTTTTTAAATGTCACATCTAAAATATTTAATCTATAAATCGGTGGTCCCCAATCTATTGATCAGGGGGTGTTTTGGTGGGTTGGGAACTATAGGCCACATCTTCAAAAATACATGGCTAATTTTATGTACTATAAAACTATAATCAACAAACTATGTTACAAGTTTAAAGGAAAAAAAACTCTTATAAATTTTAGATAAATACCCGCGAAGTGTTCTAGCAAACATTGTATAGAGGGCGGATTAAGATTCAATTTAAACCCTTCAACTATCAATTTTTTTATTATTAGAAATTGCTGGAATTGGCTGAATGTGGTACAGTAAAGCACCGTTTATACGTCTTTTAGGAGTACCATTCTAAAACGAAGTATAACCGAAAAACATATACAATCAAAATTTTTGTCGCCTTAAGGTGCAAAATCTTTGACTGTAGAAATACTGCAACCTTATAAATTTAATTTTGCCACCATTTCAGTTGCACACCTTGAATTACTTTTTTTATCCCATTATCAAACGTATAAACATATGTTAATTAAAATAATCTTTAATGGTCGTCTGACGTGTCGATATACTTTAATCCTTTTAAAATTTCAATTTTTTCTTTTAATGAAAGTGCGTTCGTTTTCGGGATATTTTAGGAGCACATGTTAAGAGTACAAAAGAGACCGAAAAAATAAATGAAAATCGTGCTCAACCGTAGTCTAAATTGCAATGAAATCGGGAAATTAAGCGACTTTTACTAATCTCAAACTTGTCTCGCGAGCTGATCACCCAATGTACATTCTTTTCGTCCCACTCCCTGCACAGGTTTCACAAACTCGAAATAACTAAACTGATATATTCTGACACATTCCTGAATTTATTTTTGTTCCCATACCCATGAAATGGACAAGAGCTCTTATTAAGAAAATATGTAATCGAACAATTTTTCGAATTTTCGGTAAAGTTTCGTCAGAAAGTGCTGTCCAAGTTGGTGTTTCGAACCAAATTTCCGGACGTGACAGTGCGGAAAAGGAAAAAAAATTGCCGTCATGAGACAACGATCACTTATAACTGAGATGCAAGTCATTTATCGGCAAATGGAAAAAAAAAACTACATTTGGTTAGAAATAACTTTAATAATCATGCATGCAAGTCTCGTGCTTATACGTTTACAGATGAGTCAGCAATTATGTCAGAAAGTTCAGCGTTGTTGAACGGCGGGAATTTTTTTTTCTTTTTTTTAGAACTAACTGTCTTTAAAAAAAATGATAATATTGTTTATGTCCGTCGGTATAGTGATATCTGTTTCACTCACTGACTCAGTTTCCTGCTGTACACACCCACTCAATTAAAGAGTCTCTTTGTTTACACTTTTGCTTTCACGCCTCTTCTTAATGAATTACTACTTGAATTTTACTTCATCCAACTTCTAATCTTCCGGATATATTTTCGTTAAAAAGGTGAAGAAAATAATTTTAAGATAATTTCACGATATTTAAATAATCAACGAGAATTCATCATATTAAATTAGAATATCTAAATAGTACTAAGAAATACTTAGTAGGTATTACCACTTTTCCTTGTGAAATCCCTCCTAATACTTTAATGTAGTTATTAAAACATACATGACACAATAAATGGCTTTATTTTGTAAACAGCATGCCATTTCAAGGAAGATTTCATGAAAATTACTTTATTCCATATTTTCTCTTTTCGTTTGATCATTCTGTTCTTGTAAATAGAGTATAAAGGGAAGAAAGATTATATTTTGTAATATATTTTATATTTTCCAATTTCAATGTACTTGCGAAATAGTGATGAGTTTTCTACGAACTCTCTATGTATATCTCTATGTCTCGATAATATATTTACTAGTTGTTTATCCAGATCTTGCATTATTATTTCAGTTCTGTTCTTTTATTCTTTTTAGTTTTCCTTTGTTCAAACATAAAAAGAGTTTTCAAAAAAAAAAAAAAAATCTCTGAGTGGTATAAAAACTTTTAGTACTTTTCCCCGTTGGAATAAAAGTTTGTTCTAGAGAAAAGTATTTTTATTAATTTTTATGTTGCCACTTTCTAAGTGTGATTTCATTCATTTTAAGAAAACATTAGAAAAAATAAAGGTTAAACATTTTTTTCACAAAGTTTAAAAAGTTATTTAACAGAAAATTATAAAATTTTGTCAATAAACTAGAATATTAAATAAAAATTTACGGATTTTTTTTTAAATTGATTTTCAGTTTCCTTTAAGTTTCTTCTTTTAATTTCTGCGTTACATTTAAAGCAAAAACAAACAAAAAAAGAAAGAAAAAACGGAGGAAAGGTGAAAAATGTGTTCGTTACAACAGCTAAATTTGCAATGCAATTGACACCTGCAGCAAAATTCGATGTTTTCGTCGTTAAATGCAGATTCGCTACCCTTATTTCTTAGATGTTTTCCTGAGGTGATTGTGGGCTTGAAATCTGTTACTTTAAATTTATTATTATTATTATTATTATTATTATTATTAATTGTTTTTTTTTAAACAGCAATTATAAAGCCTAAAACGTTACCAGAAGTGCAAAAATTACAAAAATAATAATACAAAGATTTAAAAGTTTCAAATAATATATTTTCACCTGCAAACCATTACTATTAACATTAACAAATAAATTACAAAAATATTTTAAAATCTTAACAACTGTCTTTATTTGAAGAAGCACTATGTAGACACTCCATAAAAGTATTTATTTTTCTACCTAGACTTTTTTATTTTTTGCCCTCGGTGTAAAAGAGAAAGTTCTCATAATTGAATTACTTTCATAATAGATACTAAGTGTTATGTCACAGCTTGTGAAGTAGCTCATTTTTTATTGTGAACTTAGTCTGCAAGAAAATCGCTAATTTGCAGTAAACTACACTTCAATTGTTCCGGTTTAAATGGTCCCAATAGCTTCTAATTTTGTAAATTGCGTTTGACTACTAATGCTGTTATTTTTGAGTTAGACACTTGAAAAAGCTACTTATGAATTGAAACTAGTTATATTTATTCTATGGAATATTATTAGTAGTAGTAGTTATTAAATTACAAAAAAAAATTAATACAACTATTTATAAGTTTAAAATATGGATTTCCTCTATTAAGCCATTTAATATTAATAAATGCAAAAATACTTTAAAATCTTAATATTTGTTTGTAGAAGCGTTGCACTCTATAAAAATACGTATTTTTATACCTAGACTTTTTGCTGTTTTGAAAGAGAAATGATGTAGCATAACATGCCAAAAGTAAATAATAATAATAATAACAATAAATAAATAAAATAAAAATTACAAAAAAAAATGAATAAAAATATTTATAAGTTTAAAATATTGATTTTCTCTATTAAGTCATTTAATATTAATAAATGCAAAAATACTTTAAAATCTTAATATTTGTTTGTAGAAGCGTTGCACTCTATAAAAATACGTATTTTTATACCTAGACTTTTTGTTGTTTTGAAAGAGAAATGATGAAGCATAACATGCCAAAAGTAAATAACAATAACAATAATAAGTTTTAAAAAAAAAAATTAAAAAAATGAATACAAATATTTATAAGTTTAAAATATTGATTTTCTCTATCAAGCCATTTAATATTAATAAATGCAAAAATACTTTAAAATCTTAATATTTGTTTGTAGAAACGTTGCACTCTATAAAAATACGTATTTTTATACCTAGACTTCTTTTTTTACTCTCAATATAAAAGAGAAAGTTCTTATAATTGAATTACTTTCATAATAGTACCTAAGAGTGCTATATCACAGCTTGTGAAGTAGCTTATTTTTTATTGTGAACATAGTTTGCAAGAAAAGTGCTAAGTTGCAGTAAACTACGCTTCAATAGTCCCGTCTTAAATGATTCTAAATAGCTTCTAATTTTGTAAATTGCGTCTGACTCGTAACACCGTTATTTTTTAGTTGCATACTCAAATTAAAAAAAAAAAAGCTGATTATTAATTGAAATCTATTATATTTATTCTGTGTTTTACTGAATATAATTTCCATGATTCAGTTATTAACACACGGCATAAAATTATACCTTACTAATAGTTATATTATAACTTTTACTGTTATATTATAATAATTAAATATATTATATAATAATTAAATAATTAAATATAAATTATAATAAAGTTATATTACAACTTTTATAAATATTTCTACTGTTATTTCCGTAGCTTTAAAAAATTAACACAGATGTCAAAATAGCTGAAATAATAATTTTGATTAAGTATGTTTTATATCATCTTAATTTTGATGATATTTGTAAAGTAAACAATGTTATTTATTTTTTTCAATCAGTTTATGTATGTAAAAGAATATCACATATTTTTTTTTAAGTTATTGCGTTTTACAAAATATTAAAAATTATTTAAGCGCATCGTGAAGTATAAATACATCGTATAAGTTTTGAAGAAGGATTTCTTAGTCTTCTGCCGTATTACTGTTGGAAAACGGCTTTAACGAGTTTAAATAATAAAATCGCGGATTAGAGGCGTTTTAGGTCTTGAAATCGATCTGTCAGAGTCTCATCTTCTGGAAAATTAGTTTTCAGGCGTTATTCTTCGCACATATAAAAATATTACAGAAACAAGTAATATATATATATATATATATGTTTACAACACATCATTATAACAATAGAGTTCCAAGAGTAGTTACAACATTGGAAGTACAACAATGCTATTAAACAATTGTGCCAAACCATGTGAACAACAATGGTTACAACAAGTTCAAATTGAGTTAAAATGAAATATAAGTAGGTGATTATGTTAAAAAATGCAAACAAAACTCTATAAAAATTTCTGATAGCAAACACCCTGTATGTTCTGCAATTCATTCTTACATTGGTACCGAGCGTCCACTCAAACCACTAGGTTCTGGTGTGGTGAAGTACCAAGTGACTTTCCTTTTAGCTTACGTTTGGTTTAGGTAATGTAAGTCATGATACCATTTCTAGTGGCAGCACATATTCTTTTATCCATATCATTTTGTACTCTTTCTCCAACATGGCACTTGATAACTTGTTTGCCAATAGCTTATAGATTCTATATGATTCCGTTTGCATCTTAAGACAATTATTTTTTTATTTCGTGAGATGTTCAATATATCTTTCAGTTTATTATCTCCTTTTGTTGAATTTTCAATTGTTTCTTGGTTATCTTTATTTCTTTCAATTATCGGTATTTCGACATGTTATCAGGAGCTTAATATTGTCATTTTTAGGATTAATGCTGGCAATATTCGACGAAATAGTGTATCTTTACTATGAATTATACTTATGATGCTCCTCTGAAGAATCCACAAGATATTCATACATTCTCATATTTGCATCTTCAATTTGCTGTGTTTAATTTTTGTATTAACTTTTCCTTTGATTTTTACACATGTGATTTCATTTTCATTAATTATATATATATATATATATATATATATATATATATATATATAGTGCGAAATAATAAATCGTATTCTGTGCACAAAATGTATTAAAAATTTCTGTTTTGCTGCAAAAACTTTTAATGTTTAAACAAACAAACAAAAAACTTTTACCCCTATTTCAAATTAAAGTCATTTAGTTTTTTTAGTATCACAATAAAAGGCCTGAATCTAGAATATATCCCATCCGTCATTATGATGATTTATTTTCTCCAAACAGGAATACTATTTATACAATAGGATAAAATATTAAAGGTCATAATTTTTCTATGCCTGTGACAAATTCCAATCTCTTACCTTATTATTACACACATTATTTCATCAAATAAACATTTTCTCCTGATTAAAGAACAAAAAAAAATCCAATTTGCCAAAGCCATCATAAAAAAGTAAATAAATAAAGTCCAAACATGGCTACGTTAATAGCACGCTTTGCTTTCTTTTCCAGCACCACTTTTTACCTGGTTGCACCCGTAATATGTACTTTTCCCGCAGTTATTGATGATTCCGGGCAAAAACAAAGAGGAAGAAAACGAAGATAAAAACGCATTCGACATTTCCAGTTAATTGATTCGCGGTCATTTTCAGCGGTTTATGTGTATGAAAAAAGCAGTTACTCTCGCCAGCCATTACGTTAATTGTTTAATTGGAACTCTGGCCTAATGGATAAGGCTAAGCTTATTATGTAAGGCTTGGAAATGAATGAGCTTTGTTTATCTTTCCATTTTTAAATTAGCTTCGGTGGGAATTTTCGCGAGAATAAAAAACACTGTTTCATTACGCCGGTAATTTTTTACCGGGAGAAAATGGCATTTCAAGTTATTACCAGTACGAGAATAAATGTGTTATGTGCGCACTGTATATTATATTAATTCACAGAATAAATAATTATTTAACCTTCCGACTAATGAAAAAAACATAAAAATGACTATACAAGAATTAACAATCGGATTCATTGCAGCCATATGTAAAATATAGATTTATCAAAATAAAAATGAACTACTGATTTATAGTGAGTATACTAATAAATAATGCAACATAGTCTATACAAAATAGAATAAACAAGATTATATTGTAATAATTGAAGCACTTATTCTTATTGTGTGAAATTTTTGTCTACATTAGTAGACAAAAATTGATCTCTGGTCCAATGGACCCGTCTTAGTTGTCGGAAGGTTAATGTTTGACTGGAGTTGACTCAGCGTGTACTGTTGTCCATGCATTAGAAGTATTTAGTAAAAAGTAAAATTCAATTTAAGAAACTTTTTAAAATTTGTTAGGCTACAATTTCTGTTCCCTCAAAGCCTGGTTACAGCTTGATTTAGTTTTATAAACATCTCAAGGCACAAAAAATGCATTCGAGCACGTTATTTGCATTGATATTGCAGCTATAAGTTGTGTTTGCAATTTTTCTACCAAAAAGACCTTTAGACCCTATCTATAGAGGCCCTATAAAAATGGTAACTGATTTTATTTTTGTACTTAATAAAGATTTGAATTGTTTGTATAACAATGGGCATCTAACGTAACTTAACCAAATGATAGCAATCTCGAGTATGGATTTCAAGCTCAGACAAGTTTGCGTAAACACACAATTACAAGAAGAACATGCATAGTAGTAATTTATTACAGTAGTAATTTTTAACACAATTATTTGTGATTGGTACATAAATCACGCAAATTCTAATTTTCCAAATGAGTGAAAAGGTGTCCAGGGACCGGCTTAAGCTGTCAGTGATTTGCCAGATTTGCTGAGCTATCCTGGACAAATCTGGCAAATTCTGGTCTTATTTACGTATCCAACGTTTCTTAGAGTTCCATTAACTGCGATTTATTCTATTGAGCCGATTCAGATATCAGACTAAATGTCATAATCAACAAGGTTATCTGCGTAAAATGTATCCACCAGATTGCTCTAGGATTGGTCCAGATTGCTCTATCAAAGGACTATCGCGAGAAGCGCCGCGCTCCGTGAAATCTGCTGCGGTTTATTTTTTAAATATGGACTTTTAAAAATATGATTCTTCGGAATGCTTAAGAAAAAAAAAAGAAAAAATGGTACATTTATTTTAACATATATTTTGTAAAATATACTTATTCCCATATCAGAATCGTCTAGTAAATTAAAAAATAATAATAATAACAAGTTTTAAGCAAGTATAAAAAAAATGTAGAAATGCCCTCTTAATTTTACATTAATGTTCAACTAAAATAAACATTTTTGGAAATTAAAAAGGATGTTTCGCCTTTTTCTATTCCGTTACAGATAATTAAATCCAGTTTTCTCTTCTAAAGTTAATAATAAAAATGTAGAATCAAGTTTACGAATTACACTGTTTCAAAAGTGCCTTAAGTAATTTCAGCGTCTGCTTAAACTCGCTGCACCCTAACAGAAATTAGTTTTCATTTCAGTTCTGAACTGTCTGGAATTTATTTGAGGGTGCTTTCTCAATGTGACATGTGTAACCAACTATATTTTTACTGCTGTCTTCAGAAAGTTTATTACGCTTTCCTCTTGGACTACTTTATGCGTAATTTGAAATGAAGCTGGTTCATTTTCTACGTGCGATTCAGTTTCTTAGATAAATTTTAAATGGTTAATTTAATTTAAGTGTGTGGTTTCCGTGGCGTTTTTAATGCTATTTTTTAATTTTTTTTTAAATTTTATTTATAAATAGCGCTGCTTTAGCTGTACTGAAACTGTACAAAGTTCAGTATTAAGAAAAAGTGCAAATTTGCAAAGTAGAAAAATTACCAAGGTACCAAAGATTGAGATCTGGTTTGGCTTATTAAAAATGCTTTTCCTTTGGGAAAAGAGTTGATTGTATGGACGTTATGAATATTACAAAAAATCCTAATTACAGTAGATGAAGAAGCTAAGTTTAAAACAAGCTTTAACCAAGTATAAGTTTCTTTTAAAACTACTTCTTTGTAGGGAAAATTTACTTTTTAGTGTATTTTAACTTATATTTACGAAACTTTCATTGTACATACATAAAAGTTTCAGATATTTTAATTACGTCTCTTAATAACAGAGATACCAAAAATAGGGATATGAAACAGAATTTTTAATTAACTGTCATTTTTAATCAAACAACGTATTTTAACGAAATGTGAGTGTATTGTGTCAAAATTCTGTTTAAAAACCTTTCGTATATCTCATTAATTGTCATCGTTGTGCGTTTTGTGTGTGCATAAAAAGATTGATATTGCCAACAGAAATAATGATAACAATAATAAATATCTTACCCTTAGATACCATATGTGTCTGCTATGGCGCACCAAAAAATCCGTTTAAACATTTCATTAACGCATTATGAAAAATGTATTGCATCTTAACATATGTTACATCTATTATATCAATTCTGATTTTAAATCGTATATCAATTGATATAGATTGATAGATGGGTGCATAAAAATTATTCCGCGATTACAACCTACAGTAGCGCATTTTAATTTATTTATATATATTTGTAAAGATTTAAAATCAGTTCCAATCTAAATTCTGATGATTTTTATGAGTTCCATGAAGTGAAACCGTATATTTATTTATTTATTTATTTACTTTTATCATATAATTTCCTTAAATCCGGGATTATTCTTTATGTATGTTGATAAAGGGCAAAACTGGGAAATTTCATTAGTGACCAGTCAATTCTCTCCTTGCATGAAATGTACCATACAGTGGCCGCTGGCAGACAATTTTTTAGTAGCCACTTTTTTCAGTTTTTGGCCCTCTGGGCGGAGCTAATTTTTCCCTTTATATGTTGTTCCGTCTTTTGTCGTTTAACCTAAGGCTCAACCCTGACAGTAACTAGAGCCTTAACAGTAACACCCTATTTTTCACCGCTCAAGTCACACTCAGGTCTATACAATGAGATTCATCAAAATGTCCATTCCATAATACAAGGTATTATGAAAGAAATATTATAAACAAACATCATAGAACTGTGAGGCGGTTAACCAACATTATAGGCCTCAAAGGCCTGTGATGTTACTCTCATGGTTAAGCTTTCAAGAAGAAGCAAAAATTATTTAAGGCAAGTAAATTATTAAAGTGAAAACTCGTTGAAAGAAATTAAAAGTTTAAAAAAAATGGTTTTCTTTATTCATTTTCAAAATAAATAAACATGCAATTATTTAAATCAGCCGGAAAAATGCTTACAGCTTATTTTCAACGTTTTCTTTTGCAAACGAATTATTTCCATCAGACTTATCGTTTAAAAAAATTACCCAAAAAATATCATCAAGAGAAAACATAACTGCAACCATGTAACTGAGATCCAAGTTATAAAAATAATAATAATAATATATATATATATATATAATCTAAGAACCGGAATAATTACACCCGCCCATCACAAATTGCTCGTCAGGATCAAAGTTATTAAATTCTTCCTTCTATAAAAAGATAATTAATCCGTAACTATAAAAAATATGGAGAATGCGAGTTTTTATTTTATAAACTTTCATTATTTGAGTTTAGATATCTTTTGGAAATTTAAAGAGATCCTATCAAGTTAATTTACTGCAGTTCCTAATAGGAAACGCAATTTATCCGAGATGCAGCGGAAATAATTACGCTACGCCCAAATACGACTTCATTTTGCTTTACTTTCTCATTCATAGAATTCCTGTAATTTGAATATGTAACGATTTTTCATGGCACAAATTTACTCTTAACGTTTGTCGATATTTCATTTCGAAAACTTTAATAATTCGTTATCAAGATCTCCCTTCTACGACTATATGAAATTCCGCAAAATAAATTATCCATCTTCATTATTTATTGACTCTTTTATATTTCTTGCCTTCATGAGTACCATTAATACAAATGATTTACATTTAGGCTGTCTCATAAGAATTCATTTCAATAACTGTTTGCTTAAAGGACCGCAAATAGCCCTGTGGATGTTTGGCGCCATCTAGTGTGCTGCGCATAAACTAGCCATTTTTTGGTGCTGTTTTAATCGTCTTTTATTTTCTTTAGTTTTCGTTGATTTTGTTCTTTAATTGGGTAGTAGTATTCACCACTATTTGCGAAAAGCGATATCCGCCTTATTTAATGACAGAGATTCTGAAATGAAGTAAGGTTAAGATTTATATTTTTTAAAAAAGGGCAACTCCAAGGACCGCGTAGAACTGATTTAACTTTGGATAATATGTTTATACAAAAAATAAAGCAAAAGTATAACGTTATACAGTTTCATCGTGAGAAATTTTTATATAAATCACTCTGCAAAATCAACATTAGCTAACGCTTACAGTTTAATTAATTATATTTTCAAAACACCCTGCCCCGAAATGGATAATATAATTTTGCCTTTCGTAGCTTTATCCCCTGCCCCATAGCATACATATATTCTGTATTCACCGCATTTTTTTTCTTTTTTAGATTTTCTTTAAATACTGTGTAACAAACCTATCAAGTTAATTTACTGCATGTTAAATAGTTCCAATTTTTTTTTTATTAAAGGATCTCTTTCTATACGTAACTAAATGTTTTAGATTTATAAAATTCCTCATACGAACAATGATTAAATAATTTTCTCACTTTTAGCTTGAAAAATCCAATAATCATGTAAAATCGCTTGATTTTTACTTGTGACATTAAATAAGACACCATTAATAAACTCCTATATGCCAAATTTTGACAGTTCTATAAATCAACTCATTTCTACATTTTCATCAATAGACAGTATTTAAACTGCGTGCATCAGTTATTCATCATATTACTGTGATGAAAAGAATTAAAATGGTGGATATTGGTTTGGTATTTGATATTTTCAAAGATTTGGAAGGGAAAATTCAATAAATAAAAAATCATTACTATCGGGTCATTAGGAAAACAAACAAAATGCCAGATGCGAGAGATATACAATTTAATATTTTTGATAAATTAAAAGCAAAACTTTCTGTTTTTCAAAATTATTTAAAAAGTCATCAAATATCGGCAAATGTAGTTTTAGCTAGTGAAAGTAAATAGTCATCAAAAACAAAACATCTATTTTATATTTATAGCGTCATATTTTTTATTTGTTTACAGGTAAATATCAAAGACAAAACATTTTTCACAATATTTATCTCTATCAATTTCAATTAATATATATATATATATATATATATATATATATATATATATATAGACTATGTTTTTGGAATCTATGTTCAGTGTGTTGGGGGGAACTGTTTTGTTGTCAATTAGTTATTTTACTTTTATTCATAATTTCAGTTTTTGTTGGTGGTTGTAATGCTCATTTAATGGTTATATATATATATATATATATATATATATATATATATTAAATTTATTGGGTTAAAAAACTTTTTAATCCACCCCCCCCCCCCCACACACACACACACAGAGAGAGAGAGAGACACTACAAATTTATGATTAAAAGTTACCTATCACTGATTATTTTTTTAATTATTATACTGCCTGTATCTTAAAAATAACATATTTAAAAAAATGCATTTTAAAAACTTTTTTTAAAAAACTTTTTGGTTATTATTTGTATTTTTACTCTGTTTTACTTTTTTCTAACCGCCCCCAAAAGAAGAAAAACAAGAAAAGGTGCCTTAAAAACTAGGGCGATGTAGACATTTAACAGAGCATCCTAATCCCATATTTGCTAAACAAACAACATTTAAACACTGGAAAACTGTTGGGAGATCAGACAACGTAATGAAAGCTGCCAAATTCACTAAAACCCTTTTTTGTAGTGTTTTAGTACGTTTTTTTAGTAGAAAAGAGAACGCGAAATCACTGAGTTTCTCTTGTTGATCAACCATTTCCTTCTTAGAGGCAAAGTCTGTACATTCTCAAAAATAAATCCTGTTAAGTTGGACGTTTGCAGACGAACTTAAAACCGCTTTGTACTACCCTCCCTCAGAAAATTTTTATTTGAGTTCAGGCGGAAAGTGTCTCTATTGCTTTTATGAAAGATGGGTTTTAGTTTAAAGAAATAAAACAATCGTAGGAAAATAAAACAATCGGGGTTATGACGGTGAAAAGAATTCTAAATTATTTTATGTGAGAATTATCGCGCTATTTTTCTAAAATTCTTTTTGTCGTTTCCACTTTATTTCCTGTACTATAAATAATAATACTATATGTTTTAGTAGGGATGAGTTCGAAATTTCTTTTTCGGAGCCCGAGGATTTGAAATCCGAGCTCGAAAAATTTTGTGTGATCATAGCCTGAGCTCGATACCGAAAGTACGCAGTAGAAAAATCGTTAATGACGTTAAGAGCCTACATCAGTCACGCGAAAAAAGTCTATGGGAAGGTTCTAGCGCGATTTCTCGCTCGCATTTTAATATTTTTAAATGTTTTTTTTTTTTTTTTTTTTTTTTTTTTTTTGCATGGGATAGCTGAGGTCAATCTGCAACGTTGTTAGTTTTAATTTTTTTTATTTTGGTTCCAGTTACTTTATATAAGGGTACTTTCATTTTCAGAACCGGTTCCAGCCGGTTCCAAAATTGAAAATGTCCGCTTGTATTAAAAACTGCAGCAAAAATCGAAAAAGTAAAAACTAACAACGTTGAAGATTGTCCTCAGCTAACCTATATTATTCGAAATTTCAAAGAAATTTTATTATCATAGCTAAAAGACCTTTAAAAAAGATAAAAAGAAAGAAAGAAATTCTAAAAATAAAATTGGGTGCCAAAAGGTTTTACACCCGGACACGTATTAGGGACCTTCGTTTTGAGGTTCATTGCGATTAAAAGACCCTTTATAATATTTGAAAGTAATTTAGGGCCCTGAAAAGTTTCTGGCATTCGGGCCTTTTCAAAAAGATCTACTATAAATAATATTAGTACAAATGTTCTACCTAATTTTATGACCGAATTATTTTGTCTACATAATTTCAGATGTAATATCTAACATTGTAAATACACTGTTATGGATTTTACACTTAATTTCGTAAATGCTCGTGCATCTATAAATAAATACATAAAGTTACTGTATAAACATAGAAAAAATTGTTTTTATTACAACTATAAAATTATGATACAGCAACACATTTCCTGTTTGTCATTTTCAGACAATAAGTCGTATAAAACAAGTGGGTAAGTGTGATCGAAGATCGCACAAAGGGGTTCTTTTAATATTCCTTTCAATGCACTTTATTCTTTAATTAATAAATTCCAATCATTGATTTATAATTATTCTTATCATTTATCAATACACTTTATGAATAAGAACGTACATGGCAACACCATTAAATTTAATAATAAAAGGATAACAAGAGGAAGGTATTTTTTAAATAAAATTAAAACATTCCACAACTGTTTTTCACACAATTGTAACAGCATATGTCTGTATATCTGAAAAACATATTTAATTACATGATTTAATTTTAGCTGTAAATAAATAAATAAATAAATAAACCATTAAAATGATAAATAAATACGAAAGTTCTTTTAATTAAATCCACCGGACGATGAAATGTAAAAATTGAAAACTTCAACTTCCGTCGTCTATAATAGAATCCGAAACCTTTGGGTTAGTACGAAAACGCGATACCACTGCACCATCTAGCCTATGCGAAAAAGAGTGAAATTAAGGTTTTATTTTAAAATGTAAGAAAAGCGCAGAAATAGTCGGATGTCATTAAATTACATAGTTGCCAACCTCCCGATTTTGTTCATACCAATATTTTTATGTGAAAATATTTGTTTTATGTAATCGTATAATTACTGTAATTTAATAAAACGAAGATTTTTGTAAGATTTTACTGGTATTCAAAAAATCGGGAGGTTGGCAACTATGAAATTAATTCATTTAATTAAAATAACATGATTTTTTTCAAAATTTTATGATTTGTTGTGTGAACATTCAGCTAGCTATAAGTATGCAAAATTTCAAGTCTCTAACTGATACAGTTTCCGAGTACGAACGCTGTGACAAACGGACAAAGGAGTGAGTCAAATAGGGTTTCGTCAGATGAACGAAACCCTAAAAATTATCCCCTCAATCATTTTTACAAAAATTCCATGTTGTTAAAACTCATTCATATGCTATCTCATGCTGAATGTTCGAAAAAGGAATTAATAAAGGATTTCAAATTTAGCTTTTATTCATTGAAAGACAAATATATTTTTTTTTTTAATCACCTTTCAAAAACATGCCGTGTTTTACTAAGCACCGCAAAGACAAAGGCAAAGGGAAAAGAATTTCAAACATTCTTTCATCTCCCTCAGTTCCAAAATTAGAAAGCTCCCAGAATATCTCTTCGAAACCCAGAGATAAAAAAAAAGGGAAAAAATAAAATTTTAAAAAGTTTGGAGGGGGAGGGGAGAACTGGTAACGAAGTCGAACGGTTACCATCTTTAATGAGAAAAAACCCCTCCCCTTTCGATCGCATTTTAGTTCTGGAATTTATTTTTTTACTTTTTTTTTTCCGGGAGGTTTTAAAGGGTTTCTTCAAAGCGTTTGATTGAAACAGATATCACCGTAGCAACGTTATCAGAATGGCGAATCTTCCATGCCGTAGCTTTCGATAAACAAATGCTTTGTTGCAAACAAAAAAAAAGTATTAGCAGAAATTCTAAATCTTTCTTCTATCAAATCTATGTTCTGTATATTAATGGAAAGTTTAACTTTCTTTAAATGTCAAAGAGAGAATGAAATCTTTTATTTGTTTTAGAATGCTGCCGTTTATTTACGTAGATATTCATGTGAAGATAAATAAACATGTATTCATTTAAATGTATGTTTTATTCCTATTTAGTCTTTTGTGTGTACTGATTGTTTTCGCTGATATGCAAAAAATTGATTTTCATATTTTTAACCATATTTTAACTAAATTTTGAGTAAAGCTTTAAAATAATTATAATAATAATAGGTTTCATGTAAATCAGGAATATTCTGAAAAGGATACCGTGCATATTTTTATTGTGGTCAGATTAAATTTTCAGAAAAAGAAATATTTTAATAATTTCAGCTAGTAAAATATACTAACGTGAAAAAATCCTCGTTTTTTTTTTCTTTGTGGCATTGCATTCAATCAATCCAATTTAATGTACGAAGAAATGTGGCGATATATATCGCACACATAGAAAATTATTGTCACAGAATTAAAAATATTATTTTTGAGATGAGAAAAAAAAACAATATCTAATTATATTTATTGTTAAATTAGATTTTATTACATCGTACTATCAAAAATAGATTTGCGACATCGTTCAAACGGGTAGATATTATTTCAAAACAATACTGACTATGGGTATGGGTTTAAATCAAAAATTGAAATTCTTGAGTTTTCAAAGTGTACTTCTATGGGCGTAACAATGAAAAAAAAAAAGCAGATGTTTCTTAATATGTGAAAATATAATATAACCACGAACAAAAATATACAATAACCACTTCCGAGTTGCCCATGATTCCAAAAAGCGTTCTTTATCTTTAGAATCATCAGAAAACAATATATTTTCTATATTTAAAGAAGATTTTATAAAAACAATGTTGCATTTGCTGCCATTTATTTTCGGAAACGTTTCCGAGTAGTTTTATCTACCACTTATTTTCGGAAACGTTTCCGAGTTATTTTATATTATATTAACGTAATACCGGTGTGAAAGATGCTATCAATTCTCAATTAAACATTAAAGCTGTGTAAGTTAATTTGCACATCCAAGACTAACGAAATAATATTAATTTAATGTTAATGCTGTTAATTTATCGTGTTTGTCTTTTAAAATGTGTATTAAACTTAAAAATGTTTACTTGAGAATAGCATCCGAAAAACCTATATTCCGGAATGAAAAACTGATTAATAACACTATAAAAAGTACTCGGAAACGTTTTCGAAAATCAGTGGCAGCAAAATGCGTTTTTTTATATAAATATTTTTTGAAATTTCGAAAATTTAATGGCTTTTCATGTTTCTAAAGATAAAGAATGCTTTTCCGAATCATGCGTAACGTGGAAGAGGTTATTGTGTATTTTCGCTCGTGGTTATATTTTCCTTGATTAAGAAATATTTGTCTTTTTTACAGCGTATATGACAACCTTTTTGTATATCCCATTTTTTATATTATATTATTATTATTAAGTTTACGTTTATGAACCGCCTCTATATATTATGCAGAAATTTGATGATTTCCGCTGATAACATGCTATTTAAGCTTTATACCAAAGTTAGAATGAAATCGAGCTTTGAATGCCTAAATTGAGTGTATTTAGTTGGACTGTTTCAAAATAATAAAGATATGTAAAATTTTAAATTTCTAATCATGAATTATTTTTGTAGACATTTTTCTTATCATGTAGCTCCTTATTATTATTTTAGCGCATTGGTTATTTTCGACATTTCAAACAATATATGTAAGGATTAACAGAGATCGGGGTGATTTCCATTTTTTTAGTGGGGGGAAAATTGAAAAGATCGGGGACTTAGATTATAATATATATATATAAACTTATTGCAAAAATTAACCATTGAAACAGAAATAACTGACCAAATGCAATGAAATTATTATCCCAAATAGCTGTGTCAAATTACACATTATAAAACATAGTCCTAACAAATGAAGTATTTATCCAAAAAGTGAAACATAAGTAAAAAAAAAAAAAAAAAAACACAAATGCAAGCTTATAATGTAATTTACTTTTTCAAGGGCTGGGAAACCACATTATAAGCAAAGAATGATTGTTTTCTGTAACTGTCACAAGCTTAAAGCCAAAATTTTGTGACAATTCCAAGCCCTAACAATCATTGGAAAAAAATTGGAAAAAAAAAAAAAAAAAAAAAAAAAAAAAAAAAAAAAAGGATACCTTTGAAAATAGAACACTACAAATCAAACGGAAGAAAATAAATCCATTTATAAACAAATAAATACAAAGGAAGACAAAGAAAATCTATAAATTACAACATAAATTTGTCCAGAATCCGAAGCCAAAAATGTTTTGTGCTAAGCACATGGTAAAGTGAATAAGTGAATTCAAACGTACAAGTTAAAATTACAGTTAATTTTCTAAAAGTAGCAGTTATTAATTTAACCATTGTGATTTTAACTATTTCTAATTTAAAATATAAAAATACAAATAAATAATATAAAAACTATAAATTCATTTACTAAAAATATTTTTTAACTTAAATAATTTTAATATATATATTATATTATTGGAATATTTAAAAATTTCACTTGTATTCCAAGTTTTCAGTTAAAAGAGAAAAAAAATTGTGAAAATTTATATGGTGCTGCCATCTGGTTTTATAATAAACAATAACTAAAAAATAATACTAAAGAATAATAGTAATAGTTTTTTTAAAATCATTATATGGTGCTGCCATCTAGTTAAAGATTAAAACAATATCTAAATAACTATTAATTATTTTGATTAAGTAAATTTTCAGTATAAAATTATTTTATCTATTTATTTTTACATATGTCAACATTTAAATAATTTCAAAACATAAATAAACCCATAAAATCTAAAATATTATTGTAGAAGTCAAATTAAATTTTCATTTTATAAATAATTAATAATTATATATATATATATATATATATATATATATATATATATATATATATATATATATATTATACTTAATAGGATGAAAAAGCAAAATTGGAAAAGCAAAAATTGGAAAACTATGAATATCTTACAGAACCTTCAGAAGGGCTTTATAAGAATATTCGTAGTAAATATATGTTATTTCATCAAATATTGTCAGCATTATGCCTAAAATCAACAATATTAAGCCCCTAATAACATATATATACGTGAAACAAGAAAATTAATAACCCACATGAGGTTCAAATAACAAAATAAATAAATAAACATGCAACTGAAATAAAAATTGGATAAAAAAAACAATTATTCAACTTAAATAGAAATTAGATCATAAAATAATGTACAAGACTCACCTAAAAAAGACAAACCCTACTGTAGATGGAATAAGATTATAAGTACGTGACAGTCAACCAGACATCATTAACTATATATATATCATCATCATCAACCGTTTTCAATCCACTGCTGGATGTAGGTCTCCCCCAGATTTTTCCATTGTTGCCTGTCTAGTGCTTTAGTCATCCAATTAACACCGGCCACTTTTCTGATATATATATATATATATATATATATATATATATATATATATATAAATTGCTGCATATTTTAACAAATAATTGTTCATGAAAGAATACAAAATTTAGATTTTGTTTTTCAACATTTAAGTTTAAATTATCGATACCACTATTATTTAAATGAAAATGTATGCAGAAACTGCTCCCTTTTCAATTTATCCAATTTTTACTGTTATATTTTATATCAGACCCCACAAAAAATTCTTTAAACTAGTTAAAAAATTTAAATTCAATACCAGATAGAATATATTAGGGAAGAGCAAACATTGCATTACTGATTTTCTCCCTTGTAAATTTAAAAATTTTAAGAATTCCTTCCGAAGCCAGCAAACTTTCATCTAAAACAAGCTAGCCGTTAACGAAGCAGAGAGAACGTTGTTTTTAACAAGATATTGTGTTTAACTTTTGGCTCGCCATTTTTTCTCCCGAATATTTAAAGAAATTTTTGTCGCAAACATCACCTTGGCAACGTTATCGCTGGAGTGAAATTTTCATGTAGAAGTTTTAAAGAAAAATAATGAAAATTCTATTTATTATTCAAGATAGTTTTTTTATATCATTTCTTTGCTTTATACCGGTAGCATTATTTGAAAGTTACGTCAAAATTGTTTTATTTCTGTTAGCTCAAAGTTATTTTATGTGTATTCTATTTACTATTAAAACTATTATTCCCATTATTAGCGATTCTGTTACTTATCATTAGTAGTAGTAATAGTAATAGTTAATAAATCCAAAATAGTTCAACATTAATATATTGAAGATTATTACTTATTTATATTAATGTAATAACTATTTTAAATTCATTTTTAATATTAAAATTATTGATACCATTATTAACGATTCTCTAATTTAACATTATTAAAAGTAATAAATAATAAATGAAAATAGTTACATTAGTATACTGAAGATTATCATTTATTTAATTTATTGATATTAAAAATAGTTTAAATTCTAATTTATTATTAACAATATTAGCATTTCCGTTGTTTATTATTATTATTATTATTTGTAGTAGTAGTAAATAAATTAAAATGATTAAGCTTTCGTATTTTAAAAATTATTATTTATTTACGAATATTAAAATACTTTAAAATGATTTTTTTAAAAGAATAATAATAGTGTTTTCGAAATTTGCAATTTTACTATTGAAAACTCTTGGGACATAACTGTGATGATATATCACAATATATCTTTAACTGAGCTAGACATAACTGGGAATTAATTAGAAAATTACCGCATCAAAATTATCACAGTGTAAGGATTTTCGAACTCCACTGGGAACGTGATATGTACGATTCAGTGATTTTGAATTTAAAATTCTCTGTATTATTTACTAGAATTTTATGAAAAATCTGAATGGAAAATTTAAAACATGTCATCCCTACGACGTATGCCCATGATATTAAATTTAGATAATATCCAAATGCTTTGAAATATTGTAATAATAAAATATATTATAAAGGTCATGGTAGAATGCAGAAATTATTTTCATAAAAGGGACTGAATTAATTTCACTTGATGATGCACTTTTGGTTCAAACTTAAGTTTCAAAGAATCTTTTACTTTCAGTTTTTTATCTTATTTATAATATTTATTTATAATTGTTTTATTTATACAGCACCAGAATATTTGTAAGATCTGGAGGAAAAATATTTCAGAGCAATCATGTTTTGAAACAGTTTAAATATTTTAATAGAAATGTCACAAAAAATAGCAGATATAGTAGACAGATGTGCGCATTGTTAAATCGCGGTATCTCGTAGAGTTTACAAAACATAAAAAAAATTTCGAATTATAAAAAATAATTTAAGCATTTTTTCTCCTAAGGAAAGCAATTTTTGAAAAAATTATATATTGAAAATTCAAATACAGATGCATTATTTAGTAAAAGTCTCAGATATAAAAATAATTGAAAAGCGTTTTTCCCTCAGGCAATGGAAATTTCTTCAAGATATTGAAAGTTCTATTAAAGGTGTTCTATACTGAATATTTGCGTTAAAAAAAAAAACTAAGTTAAATAAGTTTATTTTTTTCTGGGAAAAAATATCAAATATTTGAATATCGAATGTTTAAAATATCGAATGTTCGAGGGCAGAGGTTCTAAAAATTGAAATTCTAATACTCACATTATATATAGTTTAACGTGTATATATATATATATATATATATATATGTTACGGTCAATATGATTAATCCGGTCATTATTAATAATAACCGGTTATTATTAATAATGACCGGATTAATCATATTGACCGTAACATATATACATATAAGTACAACTGCTTGATTCTAAAAATTCTCTTTTAAATAATGAGGAAAGTTGTAATATTAAACTTATATTATCACTGTATTTAAATTTAATATCGCAAATCATCAAGAGAGGATTAGCAGAAAACAAAACCAAAAATGTTTAACCGTGTAATCGACAAGTTGAATGTTCTTATTTTCCCTTCAAAAATTTATTAACTAAGTAGGTTTATATTTCAGAAAACTTAGTCAGTCTGTAAAACAGATATCGCGAGACCAATGGGGAAAACTATTTATTTTCACTGTTCCTGTATTATGATATAAAGGGTGTTTCATAAGTCCGTTGGCATTTCAAAAATTCAGAAAGTATAATTTAAAAAATGTTGTATTCCAGTGCGGTTTGAACCATAAGATTTGTCAAGATGCCGGATTTTTTTTGTGTTTGCTACCACTTACCAAATTTTATGATGCAAACCGCTCTCCCATACTACTATTTATTAAATGGTTATGAGATTTTGAAATATGAACGGACTTACGGGGCTTTTTCAACTATTTTTTCCCCAGGAAAAATTCTACTTTTTGACAAGACTTATGTCAAAATGATGTGTCTCATTCTGATACGATTCGTTAAAATTTCATGAATTTTTGTAATTTGAACTTATTTTTGGACCACTTTCAACAATATTTTTTCCTATTACCATAAAAAGAAATCCAGCACTTTTACAAGTTTTGTGGTGTAAACAGCACTCCAATACAGCAATTTGTTAATTTTTCAAGAATTTTTGAAAGGTGAACGTATTAAGGAACACCTTGTATATATCTCTTTAATTTTTTTTTCTTAATAAGTTATGAACTAGCACAGTTTTACCTTTATTAAAGTAAGTCTTTTATAGTTATGTGCTTTTGTCGTTGCCCAAGCAGACGTTTGTTATATCACATAGTTAATTATTCCTGCATTCTGCTCAAACATGAAGGAAACCGAAATAATTTATGCTAGTATTATACATGATTAATGACATACCTGTTTAGAATGTCAGCGGTATAATAATCCACTTTACCAGTTATATGACTAAGTTATCACCCATTTATCTGCATTATCCAAACAGTTGATCTCCCTGATTCATATCTATACCAAGTAACATATATTTCATGCAACCTGCCTCTTATTCGGTCGAAATAGCTTATTCATGCAAAAGTCATCTTGTGCTTAAATATAATCTTAATATTCTGTGCAGTGGCTCTAAATTTGCAGTGTATTCGTCTCAAAATAGAGTATGTGTGCTGGGAATAAACATCTTTCTCTTTCAGTTTTTTGTAAGTACTGGTTGTGTTCCGTTGAAATTTTTGAAAACAAAATATAGTCACAACAATGTACCAGGATGTGTGGATAAAAAGACTTTTGAGCCATTATAATTTATTATTTTTTTTAAATTACAAAAAATGAACAAATTCGTCGTTTTAAATGTGCATTAAAAGTAATTGATTTTATAAGAGAATAACTTTAGTTGTTGGTGACTATGTAACCACTAAAAACTGATGTAAAGATCAGCAAATTAAAAAGGTTAAATTAATGGGAGGAATAAAAAGCTGTTAGCAAAAAGGAAAAAAGTTCCTGTATGTAAACACGTATATTGTTCTTTCTGTTTCTACTTTTTTTCCCATTTTCATAAAGGCCGACCTTCCCGGGTTTTTTTTTTTTACTATCACTATTACCAGTTATTTAATCGCAGAACTTATCTCATTAAATAAAGTTAATTTTTCTATTCGAAAATAGCGGTATTCACAAAATGGGAGAGTTGTTTGATATGCACACTTTGAAGAAGGTTCTCCTTTTATGTAACCTTGAAACAGCTTTATGCTACATTTATTCTGACTATTTGCGTTTTTTATTTGTAGTATTTTTTTTTCCTCATCTATAATAGTACAAATAATTTTATCTTCAGTTTTTTCATGTTTTGACTAGGGATTCCAGATTGTACGTTTTCTCCTCAACTTGTACGTTTTTAAGGCTTATTATACGTTGTACGTTTAAACCTTTCCCGTACAATGATTTATTCCGTTAAAAAAATAAAGTAATAAAAAAAACATATCTGACTTTTATCGTTTCAAGAATTTTTATCACTTTACCTTTTCATTTTGCTTAAAAAAATTCACTTTGATGCACTTTTTACCACAAAAATATAACTCCAAAATTAATTAAACAGTATTGTTAGAATAATGTAATATAAGGGTCGCCCAAATGAAAGTGGCATTGCTGTAATAACTCCGCCATTTGAAGAGAAAGATGACTGTGCATGCTCCTATAGAGGGTGCAGAGTGCTGGAAATGCATGCGATATCGTCAGATCTCGCCAGGTGAGTGTGCGATAGCGTGGGAGCACATTAAAAGGCATCGTTAGCATCACGGATGCCTTCAAACGGTGTCAACGCGCGGTCGTGCAATTTTTAATAGCGGAAAATGTAAGTGCTAGAGAATGCAAATCGTCGAATGCAAAATGTGTATGGTTCGGAGTGTATGTCACGCAGATCGGTATTCCGATGGTGTAGGGATTTTCGTAATGGAAGAAGCAGTATTGACGACAGGTCATGACCTGGTCAAGCGCATGTGGTTACACATGCACTGGTCACCTACAAGGTGACTTTGTCTAGCCTATCTGTTGCGTCTGTATTACTTCTTTCTTTTGTATACTCATTTATATTAATACCATTAAACCATTTCTCAAACCGACTGTAGTGCCACTTTCATTTGGGCGACCCATATACAAATACAGTTGGTAAATAACAGCTGTAATAATTAATCAATGATTTGTTTTAAAAAAAAATTATTTAAGGGAGACGTTATTGACACATTCAACATAGTTTAGTAGGATGTGGAAATTGATGGTAGTTTGATAAAACAAAAACAAACTAGTGTCAATAAAAACCTTCCTTTTTTTAAAGCGACAAATTTTTCAACCTTAGTTTTGACATAGGTTTTAAACAGTAAATTATTATTACTGAGCAAATACATATTGCCTTGTACATCTTTATCATGCCTACAAGTATCTGATATAAACTTATGTTTATTTTTTTCATATCTTATTTGTCATTTTATAAAAAAAACAAGAAAGGGACTTTTCGTTTTTAATCTTACGTTTAAGTTACGTTTTAAGCTTACGTATATTTTGCTTGCCGTTATAAAACGCACAAGTCGATATATATCGGCATTGCCTTGGGTTACAACGATTTGTCAACCTGATAAAAGTAATCATCTCATCTCAATACCGACCGCCCGTATGTATTTCAACACTCTTTCATCACCATCTGTGTCCTGTTTCTTGAGTATTTGACTACGTCCCCTTTGTAGTTGATGCCGATGAATTATATTTATTGGCATTCATAGCATCTCGTACACTATTCAAAATATTGTATCGCCGAAGATTTAAGCTCTTAAATCCATAGAACAAGTTATAATACGTTTATACAACGCTACAAAGATGGCTTCATTTTTCACTTCACAATATCACAATAGACTATTTTTTCTTCTCCCTTCGCTTCTTTACATCTATCTATCTCTCCCATAACTTTTTCTTTATTTTTTTACCATGATGAATGGTTTTTAATACTAGCCGCTTTCCATTATTGTATAATCCTGTCTTTCCTTTAACAATAGTTTTCCTAATTCCCATAATAGCATTTATAAAAAGAAAAAAGAAAGCGAAATCAATTTTTCTGTGGGACTGCAACGGGTGATGTCTGGTTCGGTAAAGGTATGCTGGGGTCAGGATCTGAAAAATTATCTGTTTCTTTGTTTCTAATGGAGTTTAAGTTCAAGTTATTGTTTTTAAAAGCATAATGTGGTTGATGAAGTCGGTAGATTCTAATTCAGCTTTCGTATTTTGTTTAATCTGGAAAAGAAATATAAAAGCACATGTTAAAATTTATAGTTAAGATTTACTATCTTCAAAGATTTAAGTAGCTTGTTTAATTTCAGATACACAAAAGCAAAGTTTTATTTTATGGGACGAAATAAGCTTATGATATATTCAAATTATATCTGATGTCTGGTTCGGTAAAGATATGCTGGGGTCAGGATCTGAAAAATTATCTGTTTCTTTGTTTCTAATGGAGTTTGAGTTCAAGTTATTGTTTTTAAAAGCATAATGTGGTTGATGAAGTCGGTAGATTCTAATTCAGCTTTCGTATTTTGTTTAATCTGGAAAAGAAATATAAAAGCACATGTTAAAATTTATAGTTAAGATTTACTATCTTCAAAGATTTAAGTAGCTTGTTTAATTTCAGATACACAAAAGCAAAGTTTTATTTTATGGGACGAAATAAGCTTATGATATATTCAAATTATATCTGATGTCTGGTTCGGTAAAGATATGCTGGGGTCAGGATCTGAAAAATTATCTGTTTCTTTGTTTCTAATGGAGTTTGAGTTCAAGTTATTGTTTTTAAAAGCATAATGTGGTTGATGAAGTCGGTAGATTCTAATTCAGCTTTCGTATTTTGTTTAATCTGGAAAAGAAATATAAAAGCACATGTTAAAATTTATAGTTAAGATTTACTATCTTCAAAGATTTAAGTAGCTTTTTTAATTTCAGATACACAAAAGCAAAGTTTTATTTTATGGGACGAAATAAGCTTATGCTATATTCAAATTATATATATAGTATTGCATTTATATATATTAGCTGCATCTTTTTCATAAATGTAATGCAATCAAAAGGAAATTTCTTTTGAATTAATCAAGGGAATGGCTTTCGTAAATTTGTAAGCATATAAGATATTGATAGTTTCTTATTTTTGCATTTTTAATTTCCTGTGTTTATTTTTTTTATTATTTTTTTCCTTTCATTTTTACAGATGTTACTTCATTTTTAATTACACACACACACACACACACACACACACACATATATATATATATATATATATATATATATATATATATAAGATAAATTTATAAATTTCCTCATTTCGATAAAAAATATATATATAAGTTTTTAATTATTTGAAATTTATGTGAAGTAGAGCTTGGTTTTTTAAATATTTAATTCATTCCCAGTATACGATATTACTTCCATTTATTATACTAAACATCAACCTCTGCAATGCGTCTGAGGCAAGTTGATGTAGTAAAAATAGTTTATTTACTGTTGGACCTTTTAACGTGCAGTTAATGGCCACTCTAAGTTTATGTATATTTAAGTAGGGGTAATCTTTCAATATAAAAAAATATATATTTCCTGTCTTTATATAGTAAACAGTTGAAAATCATATAAATAGGTAAAGTCTTCTTACCTTCTGTTTTCGGGATTCAGGAATTGTGTATCCAATTTTATCGTGTCATTTATTTATGACTCTGGTTCCGTGTTTTCACATTTCACGTTCTCTCTTCCACTTATCACTACTTAACCGTGAAGGAAGAAAATTATTATTAAAAAAATTGAGTATTATGAAATTGAATGGATTCATTGGTTTAGAAGGTTAAAAATATTTAATAGTATATTTTACATTTTTTTACATGTTTAAAGATATAAAAGTTTTATACGCTTTAGGAGCGATTAAAAGTTACGTCTTTCAGTCCGGAAAAATCATGTTACACTGACATTGAAACAGTCTATAAAGAACATAGTTGCTATGGCTGCATGAGGCCCATTTTTGGGGTATTCACAGTTTTAAGTGTTTACAGAAGTTCTCGCACATGGCTTTGACGTCACGAGCAATCTGGTTTCTCAAGTGCAGAAAGTTTCGGTTTGATTATAGCTTCCTGAGTGATAAGCTGGGATTACGTGTTTCGGAGAAAGAGGGTTTTCAATACACCCCCCTTAATCCCAGGTTGAAGGAAGTTCTTGCAGTTTCAGTCTTTCAAGGTTTCTCAGATGTTCAGGTTTGGGAGTGGGCTTGGTCAACAGATCTGCGATCATGGATTTGCTAGGACAGTACTTCAGTGCGATTATCTTTGCTTCTGTTAGGTGTTTGATGACGTGGTACTTCACCTCGATGTGTTTTGTCCTGTTGGAAAGTTTCTCGGATTCCGTCATCTTTATCGCTGAGAGATTGTCCTCGTATAGTGTAATTGGACAATTTTGCGGTAAATCTAGATCGTCTAGAAGTTTTATGAGCCAAACGATTTCATTGGCTGCGCTTGCTGCTGCTACGTATTCCGCTTCGGCGGATGATTGAGCGATGCAAGACTGTCGTTTGGATATCCAGTAGATTGGATTCTTGCCTATCATAAAAACATTTCCTGTAGTAGATTTTCGCGTTTCGGGATCTTGTGCCCAATTTGCATCTGAATATGCTTCTAAGATTGGTGCATGTTCGGTGTTTATAATTAAGTTTAAGTTCTTGGTGGTATTTAGGTATCTCATTATACGCTTCAAAGCTTTCCAGTCTATTTCGGTTGGTTTTTCATTTTTCCTGCTTAGAATGTTTACAGCCGTTAGTATATCAGGTCTAGTTACTGTCGCTAAGTATAATAATGCACCTATTCCTTGTCTGTACTTGTGATTATTTGGAAGTAGGTTTTCGTTATTATTTATTTTTAGATAACCTGTGTCCATGGGTGTGCTGTATGGTTTACTTTCTTCAAGATTAAATTTATTTATTATTTCACTAATTTTCGTTGTTTGGTTTAGAGCGTAGCCGTTGTCTAATTTCTTTATGCTTATTCCTAGGTAATTCGTTACTTCTCCTAGGTCACTAAGTTTGAATTTAAGTTTAAGTTTCTCTACAAATTTTTCAATGTTTTCTTTGTTTCCTGCTACGAGCAGATCGTCCACGTATACAATTATGTAGACTGTGTCTTCCTTGTTTTTCTCTTTGCGCGTAAATAAACAAGTGTCTGTAGTGCTTTGCACAAATTTCATTTCCTTTAATGTTTCACTGATTTTCGTGTTCCAGGCTCTCGCGGCCTGTTTAAGTCCGTAAATAGCCTTCGTTAATTTGCATACTTTATTTATTTGGTCTGGTTTCTCATGACCTTCGGGTTGTGTCATGTATATGTCTTCGTCTAGCTCTCCGTGTAGAAAAGCTGTTTTGATGTCTAGGTGGTGCACGTTAAATCCGTGGTACGCAGCTGCTGCTAGAAATGTGCGGATTGTTGTGCGAGACACCACTGGGGCAAAAGTCTCGTCATAATTTTCACCATATTTTTGAAGAAAGCCTTTTGCAACTAGGCGGGCCTTGTATCTCTTCACGTTTCCCATATCGTCATATTTGACTTTAAAAGTCCATTTACTTCCTATGATTTTCTTTCCCTGTGGAGGTTCGACTAGTTCCCAGGTTTTATTCTCCTTTAACGAATTTATTTCCTCTTGCGCGGCGTTTATCCAATTTTGTCTTTCAATGGGATTTTTAGTGTTTATCATTTCTAACCAGTCTTTGGGTTCGTTAATTATGTTTGTTTTCACTGTATATGCGAAGCGATCGGGTGGTACTCCCCGATTTGTCCGCTCTGATCTTCGCGGTTCACATGTGGATTGTTTGGGCGCGGGTGGTTCGCATTCTTCAGGTGTAAAGTCTATCAATATTTCCTTTGAGTTATTTTCAACTAATTGTTCATTTTCTACGGGTTTTGATTTTTCCTCTTCCGGGTTGCTATTGTTTTGAGTGTAAGGACATTTATTTTCAAGGAATTTGACGGATCTTGAAAGTATGACTCTTCCGTCGTTTGTGTATATTCTGAATCCTTTACTTCTGTTATCGTAACCGACAAATTTTCCCTGTTGTGCGGTTTCGTCTAATTTTCCGCGTTTTGATTTATTTATGTGTGCATAGGCTAAGCATCCGAATACTTTTAAGTAATGGATATTGGGCTTCCTATTTGTCCACATTTCGTATGGGGTTTTATAGTTTGATCTTGTCGGTAAGCGGTTTTGAATATGGTTGGCAGTGCATATTGCTTCTCCCCATAGTTTTTGCGGTAATTGCGCCTCTATTAACATGCTGCGGGTCATTTCTAGTAAATATCTATTCTTTCTCTCCGCAATTCCATTCTGGCTGGGTGATTGTGGTACTGTGAGTTGGTGCTCTATGCCTTTTTCGCTTAGGTATTCTTCCATTTCGGTACTAGTGTATTCACCACCGTTGTCTGATCTTATACTGTTTGGGTATCTCCCGAATTTATTGTGTACTAGAGATATGTAGTCTTTGAATTTATCGAATACTTCGCTTTTTCTGGACATTAAATAGATTACACAAAATCTTGTTTTGTCGTCGATGAAAGTTACGAAGTATGTTTTTCCACCGATTGTAGGGGTCTGCAACGGACCACAGACGTCGCTGTGTATCAACTCGATTTTTCGTGTGGCTCTGTATGACGCGTGTTTGGGGTACGGTGCTTCTGTTGTTTTCGCTCTTATGCATACCTCACATTTGTTTTCGTGTCTGCAGTTATTTATCGTTATTCCTGTAACTAGTTGATTTGTTTGCATTTCTTTAATTGTTTGATAACTACGGTGTCCCATTCTGCGGTGCCATAATTCCACACAATTGGGATTTTGACAGCTGTATGTCATGTTTACATAATTTTGTTCTCTAGTATCGTTAGTTAAATTTATTTCATATAGATTATTTTTCAACTTTCCTTCTAATATTGTTTTACCGTCATTTATTATGCTGCACTTTTCTTTTTCAAAGGTTACTTCACAACCGTTTTGGGTCGCCTTGCTTACGGAAAGTAGGTTTGTTTCTATTTTAGGTATGTATAGGACGTTTTTGAGTGTAATTTCTTGTCTTTTGTTTTCCGTTTGAATTTTTATTTCTCCGGAACCATATGATGTTAATTTGTTACCGTTTGCGACTGTTATTTCTGTTTCGGCGTCTTCGTTGAAGTTTGAAAGTAATGTTTTGTCGTTGGTAATATGATTTGAGCTGCCGCTATCTATTATCCATGTATTTGTTTGAGCTTTGTCCGCTAAAAATGCTGCGTTATTTATTTTATCATTCTTTGTTTCGTGTTCCTCATTTTTAGGATTCGGGTTTGTCTTTTCGAAGCATAGTGATGATGAGTATTGCTTTTGTTTGTAATGTCTGTTTGGTTGCGGATGGTGGTTAGATGTTTGTTGAGTGTAGCTGTTTTGGTTCTGTCGTTTTACGAACCAGCATTGGGCAGTATTGTGATTTCTCATTTTGCAATGTGTGCAGTATCTATTCTCTCTTTTGTTGTTATTTACGTATGCAGAATTCTTTAGTATTTTATACGCTTTTGATGTATTTTGCGGAATATCTGTGTTTTCTGCTCTTCTCATGTATTCGTCGATTAACTTCGTTCTTAGGAAATTAGGTGTCAGATCGGTCTCGGGGCGCGATTCAAGTGCGGTGATCAAGACGTCATAAGACCTTGGTAAAGAGCATAGCATTATAGCTGAAATATGTGAATCGCTTATGCGTTCACCAATCGCGGCTAATTTATCTATAAGCTCTAGTATATTTGTTATGTGCGTTTGCATATTTCCGTTCTCACTTAATTTGGTGTTGTATAATTTCCTAAGGAGAAAGAGCTTGCTTGATAGGGATTCGCGTTCGTGGATTTCTTTCAGTTTGTCCCATGTTTGGCGAGCAGTTTCGAGATTCTTTATGTGTATTATTTGCGCGTCTTCGATGCTCAAATTTATCAGAGCACGCGCTTTCTTATCTTTTTTGTTCCAAGCGGAAAATGCCGCATCCGTGCTAGCTGGAGCTTGCTCCGTTATAGTTTCGATTAAATCATCTTTCGTTAATATCATCTCGATCTTGAATCGCCAGTTAGCGTAGTTTGTGGCGTTTAATTTGTCTATCATTTGAGTATCTCTAAATGACGCCATCATTAAGTTCTTCTTTTCTTCTTTTACTTTTACTTTTTCTTTTTTATATTTTTATACACTACTTTTTGTTTTTATTTTATTTTATATATAGCGCAGATTCAGACATTTAGTCTCGAATTCTTTTTCAGGCTCGAAATCTTTTTTATTGTAGTAAAAATAGTTTATTTACTGTTGGACCTTTTAACGTGCAGTTAATGGCCACTCTAAGTTTATGTATATTTAAGTAGGGGTAATCTTTCAATATAAAAAAATATATATTTCCTGTCTTTATATAGTAAACAGTTGAAAATCATATAAATAGGTAAAGTCTTCTTACCTTCTGTTTTCGGGATTCAGGAATTGTGTATCCAATTTTATCGTGTCATTTATTTATGACTCTGGTTCCGTGTTTTCACATTTCACGTTCTCTCTTCCACTTATCACTACTTAACCGTGAAGGAAGAAAATTATTATTAAAAAAATTGAGTATTATGAAATTGAATGGATTCATTGGTTTAGAAGGTTAAAAATATTTAATAGTATATTTTACATTTTTTTACATGTTTAAAGATATAAAAGTTTTATACGCTTTAGGAGCGATTAAAAGTTACGTCTTTCAGTCCGGAAAAATCATGTTACACTGACATTGAAACAGTCTATAAAGAACATAGTTGCTATGGCTGCATGAGGCCCATTTTTGGGGTATTCACAGTTTTAAGTGTTTACAGAAGTTCTCGCACATGGCTTTGACGTCACGAGCAATCTGGTTTCTCAAGTGCAGAAAGTTTCGGTTTGATTATAGCTTCCTGAGTGATAAGCTGGGATTACGTGTTTCGGAGAAAGAGGGTTTTCAATAGTTGATACATATATGCAACGAAATACATTTAAAAAATTCATTAGTTTGAATCATTATGTTGTTTGTTCCATCTTTTATTTTAAAAATGACGTGCAATCTTCTAAAATAATATCAATTCAAATATATATCGTTTTCTAACTTTTTAATTAAAAATACTGCTTTGTTTGTCTTTATTTGATGAAATTCTACTAATATGCATTTCTTTAAATTAAAAACACAACAATAAGTAGCTTATTACAAATCAACTTACTGTAAACATTCACGATATCTTCACATTACCCCGTAATGTGGCTTATAGCAGCGCTTTCGGTATGCATTCGCCCATCTTAATAAATTATTGAAAGTAAAATCAATAGAATAATCGCATAGTAAGCATAATTAAAGCATCTTTAATGATTATCTTTACTCTCTCTTAGCACAGTATGAAGAAACAATCGACTTTCTCTGCGCATTTTTCTGGATGAAGCCATAAAAAGCGCCGCGTTTGTTTTTGCATTTATCCTCCTATAATAAAAATACAATAGAAAAGCAAACTGTAATTATTTTCTAATTAAGGTGCACCTCTGGTAGTTGTTATTCACATAAAATCGATTTTCAGCGACTGAGTAATGGACTTTTTTTTTAAAAAAAAAAGGGAGTAGAGAATCTCGTAGCAGTTCTCATGCGCAACCATCAAGAATTATTTCTCCGTGAAAAAAGTTTATTTTAAGTTTTTGATTTATCGATGTTAAAAATATCTCATGCATGATAATGTATACATGTTTATTGAATAGTGACAGTTGTCGGGAAATGAATTTGCATACAAACCTTTTATTCAGCTTCTGTTCCCACGTTTGCTTTACTGTCTGATAATAATTTCGGATTTCAATAATATAGTATTTGTCAGAGACCGCTTATCATCTACAAGGTACAGTTGTCAAAGAACTTGGACGGATGTAGTCTATTTTAATAGTCTGATTTTCAGTTTAAAAGTTATTATTGAATGATATTTGAATAAGTTTAGGTTTACTTCTTGGAATTTTCTTGGCTAACCATATAACATTATTTCCTTGATTCATATGCGTGGTGAATAATAAAATTGCTTTATCAGTGGGCCACAAACAGTCAAATGATCATGTTACAAAAATTTATATAAAATCGCGAATAAAAATCCAATGTAAAATCCAATGTAGTATTTCTAATCTTTCAATATACAGAGTGTCCATAAATTATTGCCTATTATTGTGTTTCCTTACCTCCTAACTTTGGATTTATGAACATGACAAAAAAATATAATTACATATTCGTAAAATACAAAAAGTTTTTTTAACAACACAAAGTTACATATGTGTAAAAGTTGCAACGTGAAACGATCATCGACGACGTGATCAAATAACTATTATAAACAAATAATAATTACTATTAAAATTTTATCAAAAAGTTATTAATGAATTATGTATAACTATCTATCTAACTTTGTGCTCATAATTCGTTTTTAACTTTTTGAAAAATCTGATAAAATTTTAATATCAATTATTATTTGATTATAATCGTTATTTCATTAATAACGTTTTGAGTTACAGCTTTACGTATATGTAACTTTGTTTGTGTTATTAAAAATAACTGTTTGAGTTGTACTTTATGAATATGTAATTATATTTTCTTCAAGTTCTTAAATCAAACTGTGTGAGGTAAGGTAATCCCGAAGATAAGTTATGAACACCTTATATAACTGTTTAGAATCTTACTATTCGTTTCATTTTTTAGGAGTAGCAATAAGAAGCACGAAAATGGTGTTAAATTTAATGTTGATGAATTAGCACAATTTAACTCTTTAGATAAAATTACATCGTTCCTGTCGTTTTCAAGACACCGAGTTTTTGTGAAAACATGGGATAAGAGATGGGCTTTAGGTATTCAATATATTTAATATTGTTGTTGCCATTACTTTTTAATAAATTTTAACACTTATATCTGTTTCTAAAATTCTATAAATTTAATTATTTTTAATTATCGTAGCTCTTCTTGAAAGTAAAATTGTGCTATTTTATCAACATTTCATAATCTGAATTTTAAAATTTAATGGATTATCGTATATATATATATATGTTATTACGGGCTTAATATTGTCGATTTTAAGCATAATTCTGACAATATTTGGCGAAATAACATATATTTACTGTGAATATTCTTATAAAGCCTTTCTGATGATTCTTTGAGATATTCATAGTTTTCCAATTTTTACTTTTTCATCCTATTAAGTATAATTCCTACAGTGTCTATTCCATTGCTTTTTATAATGCCTTATCCTCTGTTTTTCACATGTGTTTTCATTTTTAAATATACATATATATATGTATATGTATATATTCGCTTCAAAAGCTGTTATCGTATTATTATGAGTGCTGAATGCTTAATTGAAAAGACAGGTGAATCAAGGACTGGTTGGGTACATTTTTCTAGTTAATTATTTTATAATTGATCTACGCTTCAAAATAAATTAAATACTTCTAAGTACTCGTCTTACCGTGTGCATTGACTGCTATAATTGTATTATGTTCTGTTTGCTGGGATCGTGAATTTTCCGTTTTAAACTGAATTTCCGTTATATGCAGTTTCTTTTTTACAGGTCTTAATATGCAAAGATAATTGTGAAAATGATTCATTTATGACAATGGTGCAAGTTATACGACATTTATTGTTTTCTCAATAAGAAGGTTCTTAAAATTGAAGAACCTTTAAATTTTCGAGAGAGAAAAGAATATTTTATAAACGGAACACAAATTCAAACACTATCAGAATAAAATGCACAAAAAATTAAAATTAACAGTTTACTTATTAAATGCAATTTTTAAATAAAAGACTAAAATGATATAGCCACTTCGAAATTTTTCTTGGGAACTCGCTTTCGAATAATAGTTAATAAAAAAAAACATTCACATAGAAATGTAATAAAATAAATGCACCGTAAAATGCAATATATGAAGCGTATCCGCACATAAATTCATTTATAGAGACACACGTTTTACAAGATGGTTATGAAAAATTTAGTGAATAACTGTGTATAACCATTAATAGTTTGATATAACATAACAGTGCTACGCAGTATTTAATTTCCTGAGAGATTACATCGAAAATTGCCTTAATGTTTTTATCCTTGCGTTAATAATAAATGATTTCCTGTTGTAAAACGTCACAGAAATTCATCTTTATTATTGACAATTCTTTTTTCAGTATATCATTCGATTCAGCCTTGCGTTAACAGAAGTCGTGGTTATCCAATCCACATAATGGTATTGAAAAATGGTTCAATTTTTACCTGAAGAACCCTTTTCATGATTTAGCCTTATTACATTCTGATCGCGAAATCCCGGAGGATTAATTATTATAGGAACAAAAGCTTTATCGATTGGTGGAGTGTAACTCTACAGAGAATGTAACGCTGATATTCCCTGTCTAGAAAACTAAACATCGGTATACACTGTCTTTAATGATTCTTAGCTTTTACCGGAGTTACTCTAATGATATTAGATATTGTCTAGGATCCAAAGTATTTCAGTTAATTTGATATTTTATATACCTTGTTTTTATTACACTATTGAGCCAATGGATTGATTAAACCGCTTACAAAGAAGAATTTTTCAGTATTTTGACATTCAAATATTTTTTTAATTTCATATAACTCGTCATTTTTTACATTTTCACAGTAATTTGTTAATAAAATTTTGCTCTGTGAGAACCAAAAATTAACGAGACTTCTTTCTTTCTTTCTTTTACTTTTCATTTATTTATTTATTTCTTCTTAAATAAAAGTATTTTTAAATGAATCTGTAATGCTTACATACGAAAAATACAAATAGGATATCAGCATAAAATGTACCCTCACAATTTGTTCAAAATAATATACGCATAACATGTGTTAGATTTCTTTCTTTAAAAATGATAATATTTAATAATAATTCCCTAGACAAACCATTAGCATCTGCACTGCTAAAATTGTGTTCTGGGTTAAACCAACTTTTAGTGCTGCAGCAGTTACAACCTTAAAGATGGTGAAATTTCGTTCCAACATTTGGAGCTATGGTTGAGATTGCACCCTCTTATGGTTGCAACAGCATCAAAAGTTGGTTCAAACAAATACCAAATTTTTAACAGTGAATAGTAAATGCAACCATAAGAGGGCAAAATCTCGTTCCAACATTTAGAGCTGTGGTTGAGATTGCACCTTCTTATGGTTGCAACAGCATCAAAAGTTGGTTCAAACAAATACCAAATTTTTAACAGTGAATAGTAAATGCAACCATAAGAGGGCAAAATCTCGTTCCAACATTTAGAACTGTGGTTGAGATTGCACCTTCTTATGGTTGCAACAGCATCAAAAGTTGGTTCAAACAAATACCAAATGTTTAACAGTGAACAGTAACTGCAACCATAAGAGGGTGAAATCTCGTTCCAACATTTGGAGCTATGGTTGAGATTGCACCCTCTTATGGTTGCAACAGCATGGAAAGTTGGTTCAAACAAATACCAATTTTTTAACAGTGAACAGTAACTGCAACCATAGGAGGGTGAAATTTCGTTCCAACATTTGGAGCTCCTGTTGAAACATAGCTCCAAATGTTGGAACGAGTTTGTACTATCTTATGGTTGCAGCGACTGCAGCACAAAAAGTTGGTTCAAACCAGGACCAAATTTTTAACAGTGTAGGGCATTTGTCCACTTTTCGTGAGACCGCATTGGCAACTATGCGTTAGCTTTAATTTAAAACACAGATTATAATGTGATAACTTACCATAAATGCTAGATTGGTATTTTTTATAAATATCAAAGTAAATTAAAAGTTTTTGTAGAGAGTTGTACTTTGTAAAATTTCCATTGCATTCTTGTGTTTACAATCTTTTATTTAACTTAACTTTGTTCAAATATATAAATATGGAATTTTGTAATCAAGTTTTCGCTTACTTCCTGATGTGCTAAAATTATAAAAATTATGTATACAGGTAAGTTTCCGATGGCAATACAACATTTAAAGTTTTTTTTTTCTGTTGCCAGGCACAGGTTTGCACTCATTAGATTAAAACACAATTCTTTCATTCATTTAATTAAAAGAAATATATATCTTTCATTTTTTAAATGCATGCATGAACTACTTAAAAAAAATAAAATTAAAGTTTTAATAAGAAACGTTATCATGAATCAAAAAAAAATATTTCAATATGAGAACATTGTTTCTACACTGTCAAAAATCTGAAGCAAATTGTCCATCCGTCCGACCGTTTTTATAGAAAACGGTTACAATACCCTAATTTAACTTTATTCTGACCATAATTTGGTCAATAACATTCAGATACGCCTAATAATATGGTTAAATAAGCATTATCTTTCAAAATGGTCGAATGACTAAACAGTTTGCTGTAGATTTTTAACAGTGCAATTGTACAAATTGTTTAACAGTTTAATTACACACTCAAAAATAAAGCTGCTATTAGCGAGTAAAACAATTGTTACTAAAGATATTTGCGACAAGCTAGCGGAAATGTAGCAATTTACTTAAACTTTTATTATAAGTTTAGAAACTAATATGGCTACAATTGTATACGAGTCACAACAACGCTCAAATAGGCCAACTGGCTCTGAAACTGCATTACTGAATTATTTTAAACACTAAAAAGCAGAACATAAAATTTCAATAAAAAGTAAAAATTGTAATATTTAAAAAAAAAAAAAAAAAAAAAAAAAAAACGCTTTTATTATTACTGTTTTATTGTTCCCTCTAGGCTATTTTTTTTTAAGGGAGCAGTGACTTGCTCTTTTAAAAACCAGCAAAATGCATCCTTCATTTTTATTTTATTTTTTTTTTTATTAGTAAAATGTATTCCTCATTGTACCTAGAGATTTCTTGTAAAAATCTTCTCTGTACCACAGTATTTCTAAATCTCCGTGTCCGAGAGCTTTCAAAAATTAAATAACTTCCTCATTACTTTAGGAAAAACACAGATTATTAAATCTGATTTCATTTTGTAATTTAGTTTATTCGTTTTTATTTTTCATTCATAAAATCATTTGAAATTAATGTTACTTTATTTTTTATATCTAATACATTTTTTTTCTAATTACGAAACACAATAATGCATTTTCTCATAAAATAATGCTATTGAACTAGTGTCCTTTTCCCTTTTCCTGTTTCATTATTTCCCTTTTTCTTTCTAGAGTGAACGCTAATATTTTATATTTTACATTATTTTCTACTTATGGGGCTTAAATTTCATAAGCAATGAAAACAGTTTTCATTCCTTTCTAAAATATGAATGAGAAAATTTTCAGTTGAAGGAGAGAAGTTGCATAACGACGCAAGACAATTATGGTTAATTTACTGATTTGCATGATGAAAACTGCTTTGAGTTAAAAAAGGAAGCAGCAATTGCGCAATTTAAATTTATCTTTTTACGATAATGAAAGGAAACATTAATAATTGTTAATTCCAAAACAAAACGAAAAAAGTGTACATGTTATGCAATATTTTATTTATCTCTCATGCTTCTGTTCACTGTTAAAAATTTGGTCCTTGCCTGAACCAACTTTTGGTGCTGTTGCAACCATAAGAGGGTGCAATCTCAATCATAGCTCTACATGCTGGAACGAGATTTCACCATCTTAAGGTTACAACTACTGAAGCACCAAAAATTGGTTCAAACAAGGACAAAATTTTTAACAGTGTTCAATAAAAATAAAAATAAACAAAGAAATAAAATAATACATAAAAGTAATTATACAGACATTATAAAAAGGTATCTTTACTAAAAAACGGGATCATTTAACAAAGAGCGTTTATTTCCTGAAGATGCCTTTGAAACACAATTTACCTGACAGCAGCATAATTCTTATTGGATTACAATATATAATCAATACTTTCCTACTGAGCTTCTCGGTAAAATTTGATAGTTGATAAAGCTACTTTCTATATTTATTTACTGTAGTAATTATTTCAAAAAGATTATCGTTTACTAACATATATCAACTTAAAAAAGACTTTGTTTACATTGCCTGGCTTTTGTTTAAAAACAAAATCACTTTTCTTTTACAATAGTTGATTCCATTTCATGTAATAACATTAAAAGGATAAATTTTTCATTCAATTTCGTTGTCTCCGAATCCTAGAGCATTATACATCATTTCATGAAACCTTTGGGATCAATTATTGTTGAAACAAATACCCTTATCGATCCTTAAGTATAACTGCGCTTTTGAATTATGAGAGATTGTAATTCTTGTTTTTCTTTTATAATTATTATAGAGATATTTTAACTATAACCACTAGAATAAATTTTATTTAACTGAAAATTTCCGAAATCTCTCGAGTAACATTTATTAACTACGATTGCGGTATTCATAAATCTCTTGTGTTATTAGGATATTAAACATTCAGAAGCACAGCGCAGCAATTTAAAAGCTAGAGTGATCGAGATTTGGAATGATGTAATTCCACGTTAGTAAATTTTGCACGAAACTTCAAATAAACTAATGGTGAAATATGCAGATGAAATCAGTAAATTAAATATAAGTTGTGAAATTTGCTGAACGATATTCAAGCAAAGAACTAATTTTTATTGGAATATATGTAAAAGTAAATAACGTACTCGATAAGCAAAATGTATGCTGGATCAGCAAAACATGCATTTCATTATAGGAGAAGGTTGTCAACTTAACATTTCACCAGTCCTTGAACATTCTATTGGAGTGTAAATACCTTTTCTCAAAAAATAACTAATTCTTAATTTTTTTTTTTTTTCTTGTTGGTTAGGTATGTTAAAATTTGATCTTTTATTTAAATCCTTAAGCTAAATGAAAAGTTAAATAATAGTTTTTTGCAATCTAGTGTTCTATTCTATATTTTTAGATATTCAAATATTCAAATTAATGAGTCTTCGTAGTAACGAAAATTCGACGAATCAAAGCACTGTACAGACTTGAATATTTTTTTTTATTTTTTTATAGCCTTATACTAACAGAAAGTTTAAATAATGTTATATTTTTAGATGTTCAAATTTATCAAATATTAATGAAAAAGTTTCGACGAATCGATTCAATTGTACAAAATTGAATAATTTGAAACTTTATTTTAATCGACTCGACATGATGCATTGAAATTACTCAGATTGTTCGTGTACCTTATCTAATTAGGCAAGTTATTTTTTTTCCTAAGAAAACCAATTCTTCTAGCGTCATTTTTAAATATCTATAAGTTTCTTTATCAATTATATGTTACGAAACTAATGCATCAGAAAAATATCATGACGGCTGAATTCTTAATATATATATATATATATATATATATATATATATATATTCTGTAAAATCAATACTTATTTTGTTATTTTGTATTTTCTAATGCACATGTTTATTCAATTTGAAAAAAAACTCAGCCTTAGTATAGAGTTTCATAAGAAAGTGTTTCATTAAAGCTATGTATGTGTAAAGCTATGTAAAACTAGAAATTATCTTTTCTAAACTCATTATGAGGATAATGTTACAATTTTTGTTAATCTATTATTCATAAAGTTTACAAAGATATTAGAAAAAAAAAATTCTACTTATATTTCTGGAGCTTAATTATCTGTGATCATTAGGTCAACATTGTGTATATTGGCTATATTTTGCTAATATATCCTAACATTTGGAGTGTTTGCATGTTGCTAATATTTCACCAATATTATCAAGAAGCATTTTGCTATGTTATAGCCAATATTACCAATGGAAAGCCAATATTTTTGTAATAATGACTTTTCATTGCATATATTTCCAAAGCAAAGCCAATATTTAACCAATATTAGTATACCATTGGACGTATTTCCATTGAAAGCAATACCGAGCCAAGATATTACCAAAATAACTAATGTTGGTTTCCTATTGGGTTAGTTTAATTATTTCTGTAAATAAGTCAACGTAATTCTCTAAAACCATTTAATATACCTGGAAGGTTTTCAAGTGTTCTTAATCTCATTTACACCGTGACAAGATATTTGTTTCGATGATGTGTTATGATATTTCCACGTAATGGCCTTTTTATACATAATCTAAAAATAATGACGCTGCAGATATTTTTCAATTTATCTACCACCCCTCTTTATTTCTCTGACAAGTATTGAACCACCTGGCTCATTAACAGGCTCTGTCAGATACTTTAAACCTAATTTTCATTTTCATGCAAGTCGATTTTTCTCGCTTATTTCAGGTAGCTCTTATCCTCCTTAATCATTATGAATATACAATAAGGCTGCTTTTTAATATTTATGTGCATACACCTTACGTACGTGTACTAAGAGAATCAATCTTTCATATAATTCCCGTCACTTTATGTTCTAGAACACTGTATCATCAATGAATATTGACATCGCAAATGATAGACTTTGATTGATGGTAATGATGAATTCTTAAATGTTACACGATTTCCTAAAGTTAACTATCGTTATGTTATGCCGATACATTGTCTATGCTCTGATATGGATCTCTACAAAGGAAATGTTTAAAACTTTTGCAGTTAGGATTATCAGTAGATTAAAAGCTATCAATCTGTTTCATTTGTGCGTGATTTAACATTAGTAAATTGTTCAGACCTTTGAGTAGAAATTAAAAGTAATAATGATAGTTTCTTGTTTTAACCTACTGGGTGCGTGAATCTTCCTCTGTTATGTATTAATAAATTTTAAGAGTATTTGAACTGTAATTCATAAAACGTAATCTCTCCCCTTCCCCTTTTTTTCATAATTATGAGTTTTCTAACAGACTAAAGCAAAAGAATATAAATTACACGCAGTCATAATTCCTGTCACTTTATGTTCTAGAACTATGTACCATCAATGAATAATATGCAACCATCGGACTTTGACTGATGGCAAAGATGAATTCTGAAATGTTACACGATTTTCTAAAGTAGCGATTTTTATGTTCGGCCAATGTCTTGTCTATGCTCTGATATAAATTTCTACAAAAGGAAATGTCTAAAATTTTGAAACTAAGAATTGTCAGTAGATTAAAAACTCTCGATTTATTTTCCATTTCAGCTGTGTCTGATTTAATATTATTAAATTGTTCAGATTTTTACGTAGAATTTAGAAATATTAACGATATTTTTTCTTTTAACCTATTTGCTGCTTAAAATTGTCTTCGATTATATATTAATAAACAATAAGGGATTTGGCAAACGATGGACATTGATTAATGGTAATGGTGAATTCTTAAATGTTACACGATTTCTTAAAGCTAACTTTCATTATTTCTTGCCAATGTATTTTGAAATAGATCTCTACAAAAGGAAATGTCTAAAAATTTACAATTAGAATTATCAATAGTTTAAAAACAATTAATGTGTCCTCTGTTTCATTCGTGTCTGATGAATTTGGTTACGACAGTGATAGTTTTAATATTAATAAATTGTTCAAATCTTTACGCAAGTGTTTTACGCGGATTTTAGAAATAATAATGATACTTTCTTATTTCAACCTAAGAATTGCTTAAAATGTCCTTGGTCATATATAACAGTATTAAATATTAAGTGTTTTGTACTGTGCTGATCTCTAATATTTATGCGGAACCACCTTACATACATATGATAACAAAATCAGTCTTTCATATAATTCTTGTCACTTTTATCATCTGCAACACTGTGCCATCAGTGAACATTGTCATGGCAAAGGGTGGACTTTGATTGATGGTAATGATGATTTTTTAAATATTACATGATTTCCTAATCGAAGTCTTTGTCCTAATCGAAGTGTTGTGCTTTGACATGTATCTCTACTAAAATATACGTCTAAAAATTTCCAGTTAAGATTGTCAGTATACATTAAAAACTAACTCATTCTCTGCTTCATTTGTGTACTAATAAATTCTTAAGATTATACGCAGAATTTAAAAATGATAATTATACCTCCTTATTTTAATTTGTGAGTTCTTTAAAATTGCTCTGCCTACACCAAGAAAACATACATATTGTCGAACCAATAAAATTTCTACTGGACCATATTTAAACAGAAAATTTTGTTTACTCAAACAAAATTTTGTAGGAACAATAATATTTTTGTTTCATCATCGTCAAGTCTGGAACGGTTCCTACTTTTTGAGTAATACTATTTCTGAATAGTATTCGCCACCTTATTTAATAACAGAAATTCTCTGATTAAATAAAACGAAGATTACTATTTGGAAATTGTGGTAACTCAAAAATATGTTTATTTGAACTTTACGCTGTTGAACCAATAAAAATTTGTTTGGCTCAACAAAATTTTCTGTATAAATTGTATCGGTAGTCCGTAAAGCATAATATATTTTTCTCTCCCTTTTTTCATAATTATGGTTTTCCTAACTGATTAAAATAAAAATAAAATTTTTACATATAAATTGTTTATTCCGGGATAAAAAAAAATAATAATAACGTTTATTGTAACTGTAGTACAAAGTTTAAGAAATCTTGAAGTAAAAAATAAAATAGTTATCTACATGGATTAAAACAAACACGTAAACAAACTGATGGAAAATATAAAAAAGTATATTAATCATATTTTGGTCTTAAAGCTGTTATTTTATATTTCTTCAAAAGGTTGCGTCTTGAGTATATTTTTTTGGTAATTTCGATCCAGTTTGCAAAGTGTTTCACATTTTTTTCATTGCAATTTCAATCAGATATTTTAAACCATCGAATAAATTTTGATCTTACTAATAAGAAATGGTTTTACACACAAAAAGATTTTTTTTATATATACTTTGAAGGTGATAGATTCTGTTAGCATTTTTCATTTGAATTGAGGTATTCTGTAAGTACTTTTTATTACTCATGAAAAGCTTAATTTATATTCAAGCTACTTATTGAATAATTTGAGAGGTAAATGGAATCCAATTGAATGGTAAGTGAGATTCGTTTGAATGGTAAAAACAAAAGAAAAAAATCTGTGAAAGGGTTAAATAAATAATTTGTATAGGAGATTCTCATATTCTTTGATGAAGAGAAAAATTGCAGCTGTTTATTGGTAGTGGTTTAAAATTATCTGTGTACGATGAAAAAAAATATTTATAATCTTTTAGAAAATGCAAGGTAAATAAAAACAAAAAAAAATTGTAATACACAACTAAAAAAAACAAAGAATTCTTCTATTCCTTCCCTATTGAAAATAGTAAGAAAATATTTGATTTTTTTTTTCATTATGTTAAAAACCTTTCATAAAAACACGGAACAAATTTCGAGTACCTCAAATCTTTTATTGTTTAAAAGTGAATAAAAAAAAAATCTAGAAAACAAATTGCAGTTTTTAAATATATTGATACAACACGGCCCAATGAAGCGGAGAATATTCTCATAATACTGACTAATATCATAAAGTACTGGAAAGGAAGAAACTCATAAAACACTGAGTATCTCTAATCCTCTATTATACAACTTCTGCTGTTAAATGCGCTTTATCTGGATTTCTAAAGCGGTACGCTCTTACGCCTTTTCCTGGAATTTTTTACACGCGTGTTCTTTTGTTTCATGGTTAAAAAATGCATCGTTGCCAACTCAGCGAATAAAAACTTCTTGAATAGAAACCTCATTAAGGATAACGGTCATAAAAAAGCCTTCTATGTTTTAAGTGGATAACGACCAAAAAACATGAGGCAGAAAAGAAGGTGTTCATAATACATAATCAAGGACGGATTTCCAAAAGATCTTGTACCTTATTCAGAACCCTCCGTACGTATTTTTTTTTCCTTCGCTCTTTATTTTTTTCATTCAGTCAATATGGTTATATATTAGTTCCCTGAGGTCGAATTTTTATGATGTACCATTTTTTTCTCTGCGATAAAGATACGTAGTGAGTTAATTAATATATTTTTTTCTTCTAGCGTTAATGAATTGGTAGATAATTGCCCTTGTATTAGTTGGGCTCATTAGGGCTGAAGAATTCCCTTTATAAAAATCTTCAATTTTAAGGAAATGTTATTTATTCCGTGTATAGAATGGAAACCTCTGATCTTGTAATACTAGTTTCATTTTCTCTTTTATTGAAAAAATAATAATAATAGGTATTTGTTTGAGAGCTATTACTTTTAACCGGAAAAATTAAAAAGATAAACATCCTTTACTTTGGTTAATTGATCTGTTGAGTAAAATAAAAAAAAAAAATCACTCAAAATGTAATGTTAGAAATGTTTTAATGTGCGTTTGAAACAAATTCCTTCATTTGGAGATTAAATATCTAGTTAAATATTTTATCTTTATTTGATTGTATACGTTTAAATTATAAATTTTTATTAATTTATTTTTGGCATTACTTTAATTAATCCTTTTTTTATTGTCTTGTTATGGCAGACAGTGAAATATTGATACTAGCCGATTTCTTGGCAATATATTACTCAATAACAATCGAAATAGATTCTAATTTGTGCTCAAGCTGTGAAATATTGCTGTGAATTTCATTATAGGTTATGAAACACTGTATATTCGCTGCTTTGATTATGAGCACAATTTAAAGAAAATACATAAAATATGCGCTATAGTAAATATATGAGGGAAAAACTAACATAAAGGAAAAATTAAATAACTAGATTTAAATACCACATAGTCCTTTCCATGTTTCAATAACAAATCACTTCTTTATATCAAAATCATAAATATAAGAATAAAATTAGTGGCAAAATACATACCTGGTACAGAGACAATTGTCATCCAGCGCAGTCAAGACACAAACCAATACAGCACTTAAACAAGAAAAGAAATCATGTATCATGCATAGGTAATGAAATACTTTCCAGCATTCCAAAAATATCTTTACAGTATCGTCATTTTTCGAAATTTTGAAAGGACGAATTAGTTCCAACTTAAAGAATGTGCATTATTCCAGGAATATTGGACAATCACAATTCACTTATCTCGGTTTCTAAAATTGCTGTCATTCTCTTGGTAATGCTGCCAGTCTCTACTGTCACAGACAAAGGATTTCCAATTCACAAACAGACTGATTGTCGAGCAATGCTATTTATCCTCTTGCTTTGGCGAGAAAATATCTTAGTTAGCACCAAGGGCTGAGTGGCAACCAAGAGCACCAAGGTAGCACCAAGGGCATATCATGGCTTAGTGTTAGCACGGGTAATCTAGAACATTTTTGCTAATTCGGCTCGTGAGTCATCAAGTCATGATTTTCAATTTACCCAAATTAAGGTTTGGAGCCAAATTTCGTTGCACAAAATCACAAAGGTTGATCTCTATGCTAGTTGTTCATACTCATTTTTATAAATATCTGTAAAAGTATATTTTCAGCAACAATAATATGAGTGCGCGAAATAAACTTTTGGAATTTTGTAAAATGTATATATTTTTTTTAATTTAAAAATAAATATTACATTTCAAATCACATCACATTGAATTACAGAACATTTCATACAATAAATGTCGGTATATTTTAAAATATACAAATTATTTTGGATAGACGTGTATAGGAACTGTGCATAATATACACACCACATGACCTATCAAACTTTAGCTGAGCTTCAAAAACTCATAATGTTATTGAAAACGCACTTCAAGAGAAAAACGCCCAAATGTAGCCCAAACATGCCCAAATAATACATCCGAAAACGTAAATGATGCCCCATACAAACACAATCGTCCTTCAGACATTCTACAGCGATTGTACAAATCCTGTAGTTGTCATATTCCGTGAGTATTATCTACTGGATATAATGAGGATATGGGGATCAAATTATCCTATTCCATTCTTCTTAGAAAATCACGTGGATAATGTTTTCTGACGCACATGTGCATTAAACTTCTTCTGTCGTTTATTTTCATGTTCCTTAATCCTAAGATTGTCAAAAAATGGTCATAAAAATTTATCCGCAGGACGTCTACAAGTGTGATAAAATGTCACACTTGTAGACGTCCTGCGGATAAATTTTTATGACCATGGATTTTATGGATTTTTATGACCATGAGCCATAGGATTCTCTCCGGCTGTAGGACAATTTCAATCATTCAGAGGATATTTATTATCTTAAATATAATATCCTCTGGATATTTTTTAGGATGTCAGTGTATTGCCTTGGTTCTTATATAAAAACTACACAAATAATGTTAATAGAGAACATGCTGCAGTGTACCTCAATATCATGTGACAATACCAATGAGTTAAAATTGTAAAACTATATTAAAATCTAATTCTATCAACTATCGCTGTTAGATCATTACTTGTCCGAATTCTGTTGTGTGGCCCTGTAAAACAACGTTAAATGTTTTACGCCCTTATTTTCTGTATGCGAACATGCTATAAAAAAAACCTCAATATCATATAACAATTTTGTTCTGCTTGAAATTGTTCAATATCATAAAAACGCACTTCAAACAACCATCGTCCATAGGCCGTAATGTGTATCTAAATTCTTTTATGTGTCCTTTTAAAAGTACCATATATGTGGATCACATCTTTTACAGTAATGAACATGTTTCTATGAGCATTAATAATATGTTTAAATTATTGAAAATCCAAGTATATTTACAACAGCTACAACAAGGACACAAGGAATACAGACGGAATAACTAAAGTCATAACTATATTAATTTTGTTGGAAAATGTTAAAATTGAAAATGTTCATTGTGCTCAATAAATGTACTTCCGTTCCATATTCTTGTATAATGTTGCAGAAACTAATTTATTAATCTAACTATTTAATCGAAGAGACTTTCAAATTATCTGATGGAGAATTTCCTTTTTAGCAAGTACTTGCATGTCGTAAAAAGTATGGAAAACATTTTTCGCATTTTTTTTTTTTTTTTTTTTTTTTTTTTTACAAGGCTACATACATTTGTTCTATGGAGAGACGGGAAGTTTTTGCTATCATAATAATCATTAAATCAGCACTTTTTGACTATCATGATAATAGCATCAAATAAATTTAATGTTAAGTTAAAAAATATATAAATATACAATTGAGTAATTCAAAACATTGCTAATTTTTTATTCAATCTAAACTCAAATTACTGGTGCGAAATTAATTATATTTACTATATGTTAAAAAAATGTTTTAATGCTAGAGGGTTCTTACAAATAATTCTAAAATAAGAAACAAATATATAACATTTGATTACGTCATTTGTGGGAGTGCGAGATTAAAAAAAGGAACTAATTTAAATATCTTTAATCAATTAAATAATCTTTTTCATCTTCTTGGAAGTAATCGAAATACCTTAGATACCACCGAAAACAAATTACCGTGAGCCGTGTCCCTTCATTTAATGTTCAAGCCTTTTTATATATTTTTTTTTCCGAGAAATCATGAAAGATTCTGAATCTTTTAATTTAGCAAGACAATTTTTTTTTCAGCAGAATTTGAACGCAATTATAGGAGTAAAATTTTAACTGTAAAAACGGTCTCCTTTCTTGAAAAAGGAAGTTTTTTGTTTCTGCATCAAAACTTTATTTAAAAAATCATCTTTTATATCATCCGCTTTATCTACAACAATTGTGAGCGAATGCAAATGTAATTAGCCGCACTAATTAGCTGCAGTTAACTAATCCGTGGGAATAGGAACTTCTGTTTCCTCTCCTGTAAGTTGAAAGAACAAAGAATTGTTGCACGGAACGAAACAAATACTTATTTCAACATTTAAGATTGCTGTTTTGCTATATCTTCGCGGAATCCGAAAGCAAAGACAGGTTGGAATATTTTAATTTTTTGAAGTAAGATATTCTAAACTTGCTGCAATACAGCAAATGAAAAGTTTGAACTATTATGAAAGGGAGCTTATTTTTTAAAATAAAATAATGTTTATGAGTTGCTAAATATTATAATAGATTGTGAATTTCAACCATATATATTATATTTACTGAATAACAATATGAATTTTGGAAGAATTACCTTTTGTTATGGGCATTACTTTTGCCAGTCTTTCATATTTAGAAAATATATTCTTCTGATCTTTAATGTCTTTCTTACTCATGATTTTCTTTCGCATTCATCTTAATCGCTTTATATTTGCATTATCATGATTGTCCATACATATGTTTTCTATGAGATAATAAAAAATTTTAATCGATTTCCCTTTTTCTATCATTTTCACTGGTCTTCTAATCACACATAAGATAGCTTCTTCTTCGGATATAGTAATTTACAGAAGATTGACTTTATTTGTGAAATGTCTTCCTTTTCTAAATAATTCGCCATCTCACATTGAATTATTCTGTTTGCTGAATATAAGTAACTACATATACATAATAAAATTACTTAACATTGTTTTTATTTATTGAATATTAGCGATATATAGTGACTACTATTCAAATAATATTGGGCCAATATATTTTTCATTGGACGTATTTTAGCCAATATTGACAGCATTGGCAGTTTTGCAATATTACCCAAATGTTGGGTTATCCAATATTACACACTAATATTGGCTAGAAATATTTCGCCATTTTATTGTAATATTTTGGATATAAATCAAATATCCTTGAAATATTGACGTTCCATTGCAAATATTTCCAATCTAAAATCAATATATATGTAATAGTGACACTTTATTTCAATTATTTCTAAAGTTAAACCAATATATTTAACCGATGTTGGCTTTACGTTAGAGGTATTTGCAAATAATGCAATATTGATACAATTCAACCCCAATATAACGAATACAGTTCAAAATTGCGAATTAAGATGACCTAGAAACAACACATCAACCATTGCAAAACATTGTTGAGAGATGAACCACACCTTTGATTTTAACTCAGCTGAAATTATCTCTAAGCATACTTCTATACTTGAACTTAACTCTCTTGAAGCTTTCTGTATCTAAAAAAAATAATAAAAGTATTGTTAATTGTGACTTCGCTAATGTCAGAGTGTTGGAAATATTATGTTAAAACCTCCTTATCTTAATTTCTACACACATTTTCCCACATTACCAGTTCCTTCCTTCATACAATTTCCTCTTGATTGTCCCTGTAATTGCCTGTAAATTACTACTGGTCAATAATCTTATTCGTCGAATCCACTTCTCTTTCATATATATTGGTAAAAATTCATCATTCCTTGTACTGATGATGGTATGATGAATGCTACCGAAAACTAGTGTAAAATTAATTATTATATATATATAATTATTGTATATATTAATATATTTTTCACCATTTTTTGATTATGGCATTTCATTTTTTTTTTCTTTTTTTTTTGGCTTGTACTGATTCGGTTTCGATGAATTCTTAAAACTTTCATTGAAAATCCAACTAAAACGGTCTTTCGATTTAAACATCTTGATGTTTTTCAGATATTTCATACTTCAGACAAATGTAATAAATGTTATTTATTCTTCTACGAAATGAGTTTTACCAATTAAGAAATAAAAAAATTAGAAATGCAAAACTTATGATAGAACTAATTAGATCTGAATTAGTAAGTTAGAACCTAACATAAGTCATATTAATTCTAAAGTTTACGAGAATTCAGTTTCTAAATGCATATGATCACAGGAAAAATAAGGAAAATATTGAGCTTCGAAGCTAGCAACATTTATCCAAAATCTAACATTTTAATAGTTTATTAAGTTAACTATGAAATGAAAATCAATGCCGCTTGAAAGGAAAATATTTCGATTCAAAGTTACAAATTTTCCTTTGCTGCAGTTCAATCAATCTCTTGAGCATGTTTTGAAAGAATTACACATTCGCATCAAAGAGATACACATTTAGAAAGATAGCCGTCTCGTTTTCAAAGAAATTTCATCTTCATTCCCATTCAAAATTCCGTAAATAATGTTTAGATTGAGAAATTAAGCAAATTAGTAGCACCTGTATCTATTCATTTTCAAATTCAATATGATTTCTCTCGTGAGCATCAAATGATGATTATTCATCCTTTCATTTACAAAGAACTTAAACCACGCTCTAAAATCCTTTCTGCTCTCCACTAGCGCCAAAAACGACTGACAAACAGTTCATTACAGTACAAGTACGAAACACCGAAGTATGCTTTTATCGAAATCCGATGCAATTTGTGTTACATTCTATCGAAACGCTAATAAGACTGGATTTCCTGCCAAACACTGGCTCATCCATACGATGTATGCTGACCATTTAGTTTGGCATTCTGGTATTTCGAACATTTTCATATGCAGGGGTTGGTGTGCGTTCGATACGAGAATTGAGTGGGTAATAGTTATCGCAAAAATTATCTTTACTCAGTGTTTTAGTTAACTTGTTGTTCTGGGCTTCTGGGCTTTATGTATTATGATTGTTATGAATTATAAATTGTATAAGTTCATTAAATAGTAATTTATTTATTTTTTTATGAGAATGTTATAAACATATTTTTCACACATAGTTATGACTTTTTTTTTTTTTTTTTTTTTTTTTTTTTTTTAAGCATGAACAATAATGAGAAAAGAAAAAGTAAAAAATGACTTTTTCTGCGAGTTTTCTCTATTTTTGGAGAATATAATGCCTAAACTCATAGAAACTCTGCACAATATTTTTTAAGGCTTATGGTTTTTAATAAACATTAATGTGCAATAATTTGATATTACACCTGTAAACAAAATTGCTAAATATACTATTTCTACTTTATACGCCTGTATTAAGTATAGTTTTAATTTCCTTTGAAATATAGTGGACCGTCCTGTCTTGTAATTACTAGTCGAGAGGTGCCCGATTCAAATTTCTAGTTCCAACTTAAATACCTGCAATGGTTTTGGAATCAACTTTAAACTGGAGATCCTAGGCTCCTTATCTTTTGTGAACAAAAAAACAAAATATTTCACAAAAAATGACATTAAAATATTTAAAACCGTCAATTTTTATACGTAAGAAATTCTATGTTTTTAATGATAGAACGTCTATTTGAATGTGAATTTGATGTAACTTATCTTTCATTCGGACGTAACAAATGTTTTGAGACTGAATTAAAAATCAATGCAAACCAATATTTATTAATAAGAAAAGTAAATAAAATTATTAATCAAAGAGATAAAAGAAAAAATTAGATTCGAGAAAATTCTTTCCGATAATGTGATGAACTCACAGTGGCGATCCTTGGACTGGGCTGAACGCGGCGTCAAATCGGATATGTGATTAATATGAGTTAGGTTATAAAATTGGCTGTATAAGGCTAGGAACGTAGGTTTTTTAAACATAAGTTATTATTTTAATCAACGTAGTAAAGCTAGATTAACTTTGTTTCACACGCTTTAACCAAGATTTTATCCTCAATATGGTTTTAAAAGCACAGAAAAAACTACGAAAAGTTTATCACAAAACATTTTCATGTCTTAGTAGCTTCTTTTACTTGTGCTTCTTTATAAATCTTTTATTAGCAGTCAAATATAGAAACATTATAACCAAAAATAAGGTTTGTATCGCAAGATAAATCACGTCCAAGGACGAAAGGTCAAAACATAACATTTTAATGCTTTAAATATTCAAATTAGTTTATATTCTAGTGAGAATCAGGTGCCTAAAAAAATCAATGTCTGGGGTAAGAACATGAATGATGTTGGTTGGAAGGAAAATAGCGCTAGTTAGATCGAGAGGGGGCAACAAAGATGAGATTTTCGCCCGGGTGAAAAATCCGCCTTGGACCGTCTCTGCGAACAGGACTCGTCTTCCGATGCAGAAAAAGCAAAGTAACTGAAATTTAATTAAAATAGATGTAAATGGTGTAAAGCTAATTGTTCAAAACAATGCTTTCGAAAACTTCCAATCTGCCTGTGGAATTTCTGTTAAATGTAATTCTTACTTTTTAGACATCTCTGTTTAACTATTAAAAAACAAAACTGTTTCCTAAGAAAAAATAACTTACCAGAAAGGGTTAGTTAAAAAAAAAAAACTTCTTCTTAAGATAGTGTAAATGCAATAAACTATCAGAATGATAAATATTGGTTTGCATTAAATGTTTAACTTTGCCTTAGCCAAACACGATTTCTTTTTTTATCACGATCTGTCCTTCATAAGTTGATCTTTTCCCTTTCCCAACTTGTTTTTACTCAGTAACTGTGCTTCATTAGTTCTGCCCAGAGGACAAAATTTTAACGAGGAAAAAGAAAATAAACTCTACAAATCTTACGACTTATGTGTACTCATCAATCAAAATTATCATTTCATCATTATAATCACAAATCTGTCTCTGGTCTCGGGCAGTCAGTTCATGACAACCAGTTTCATGTTACTGTATCTGTATTTTAAGAATTAATATTTGACTTTGAAAGTGCATTAAAACAGACCCCAATCACCTATTACCATGTTCATTTTTTTTAGCATAATTTCGTTTTCAAAAGTCTACAGAGAACTCTATAAAATTTATTCGATCATTAATTTAAAATGTCACTTACCAGAGACTAATGGCAAGCTCTAATGAGCGTTAAAAACATTCATCAAAGATATTAACATATTTTGGTAGAGATAAGGCAAAACCTTTATCAGTCTTTTGGTTTGCTTGTGAAGCATAAGCTTTCAACAGCAACACTACATTAAATCTTGCTACAGGATAATTTTGATTGTCTATTTTTCCTGCAATCTTTTTAATTCAAATTCCTAACGTAGCCATGTATACTGATTAATATGATACAATGTTTTGTGCTAGCTACTAAAATTTTCATTCGCTTTTAATCAATAATGATAATTCTGCGTTTTGCATTTTTCATTCGTTTATTAAATAAATTTCCTAACTCTAAAAGTTAAAAAATTTCATTGTAAGTATAGTTTATTCAGATTGTGGATTTCTATGAAAAGATAATGTTAACAGATTGTCAATAATTCAATTCTAAAGGTTTCAGTTTATATGTCTTAGATCTGATAATATATTAAATGTACACTTTATCTTAAAAACACATTTTAATATTTGGTACGATAACTTGAATTTATAACTGAGTACTTAAAACAAATATTGAGCTATCATTTAACAAAAGAATTTTCCTTAAAGTATTTCTGTCGTTTTCTACATATTTGATTAGATAAATAGATTTTGGCTGAACCTAGTCGGAAAGTTTATTTTAAATTATAACGGACGTAAAATTTATATGCCAGACATATTAAAACAATTTAATTGTCATATGAGTGAAATATATGTGCCTCGTATTCAAACATCTCAATAGAAATTTGTGTCTATAAGAAAGTTAAAATGATTACAGTGTCGTAGTAAAGCATAAATTAATGTTTACATGAAGCTATAAAAACATAAAGGCTTAACCAAAAATTCGTTAAAAAAATAAACAAAAGCGCAAAATATAATTACACGAAACTGCAAAAACATGAGGTATATTTAATTTCATTAATGCAAGATTGTCATATTGGTGGGTTTTTGATTGTCTAAGCCAAGAAACATACCACAGAACCAAAGAGCAATTTTTGCTATGCGAAATAGTAATTAATATTTTATATTAAACAGCTTCATTAAGAAATATATAAGAAAAAAGATGTGACCTCCCCTCCAGAAAATTGCAGAATTAATCTGCTCTATCAATGATGTGTATAAATCGATGTAACACAATGCTAATAAGGGGATCGGGACAAGAAAGTGCCAAGCCACATTTTTGGTGAAATAAATGTAACACTGTAATCTGTTGCTTAATATTGTAAATTATAATATCCAACATATAATTTGTTTCTACTGTCACTTTGTGGCAGCGTATGTGACAGGTTACGTTTTTGCCCTAGATGTTTATGCCCCCAATGAAGACAGCTAATTTACAAAAAACGCAATATTAATTTCTTTAAAGTAATGCCATATTGTTACTCATAATATCTGAAATGTTACTAAGACATTGCCGTAAAAAGTTTAGGTTATATATCTTGATTTGAGTATTTGATTAAATGTTCGAATTGAAATATCTCAGAAGTTCACAAATGTGGCTTGGCACTCTCTTGCCCGACCCCCTCAAATGATTAAATTAAATGAATACCTAACACTCAACGGTGTATGAATCTTTTTATATTCGATAAAACAACATTATAAAGCATTAGTGTCAAAGTATTTCATTATCATCAGACTTTCGCGAATATATCTCATCATTTTTTCAAAAAATGTCAATATAATTTGTTATAGTAGTTACAAAACAAATATTTATTTTACTCAAAGAACTGTAAAATCATTAACATTTACATTACATTACAATATTTACAAGTATTACCATTTCTTATGTAACCAATATTTTCATTGTAAAAGTAATATCAGTTAAAGGAAGTATTGCAAAATCATCATATTTTCTTACTCTGAATCGAAATACTCAGCGTGTTATGGACTGTAAGTACAGGTTGTTTCATAAAGGACTCGCTAACTTTATGTATAACAAAAATAACTGTACTCTGGCAAGCACAACAGTAAAAATTTCATTCTTCTATGACCAAAATTCATCGAATTATGATACCTTGAATTTTATGAAATTTCTATTTTTCAGACTGCTCTTCAGAACTTAAAAACAAACAGACAATTTTTTAGTGCCTGAAATCTCCGAAATTTCAGAAAGTTCAAAATATCATAACTCGGCGAATTTTTTTTTTTTTTTTTTTTTTTTTTTTGTAAAAGAAGGAGATTTTTACTGGTGTACATGTTGGAGCATGCATAACTTTTTTTCGAAATGTAACATAAGATCCAAAGACCGTATTTAATGTGTAACTTTTTGAAAGTTAATGGCAGACTATTTCATCAACATAATCTTAATTTCTATCTTATTTTGAACACTACGTTGAAAAATAGCTCCAACAAGTACAAAATTTAAGGTAATTTCAATCTTCTAGGGACACTCTGTAGATGGCGCTGCGGTGTCTCAACCTGCAAAAATGCTCAAGTTAACTTCAAAATTTCAAAATAAAATTTTTTTTCACTTTTCAATAGTTAAATAGAACACAAAGTACTCACTGGGATACCTTTTGTACAGTTTTACACGTTAGTTTCAGCACTGCTACACTTTGAGAGAGACATCGCAGCGAAATTACTATTGACCTATTGACGAAAATTTCAACTGTTTTTTAAATTACTGCATACAAAATTGATAAGATATTTGATAAAATCACTTTTTCATATTTATATTTATGATAGTTAATGAGAAATTATATTTTTAAGTTAGGGTTAACAATAGTTAAAATTACAATATTTTAAATTTAAAACAAATAATAAAAGAAACTCTGAACAGTAAACATAAAAATGGAATCGAAACTACGTATTATAATTACATTTCTTCTTAGTTAGAAATAGTCATTATTTTCCTGGACTACTTCACTGGAAGTATCCACTTTCTTTTGAGAAATATATTTTTTTAAATCTCCTTCTTTACTACTTTTTTTCCTTTTCTGTAAAAAAGTCGAATTCCTCTTTTTATAAATACTGTAAAAGTTATAAACTTAGGTTTATTTCCTTCTTTTAAGGTTCTTCATTGCTGATGCTTTAATTAAACTTAACTTTTATTAAGTAAGAAATTAAAACTGGCCTGTTTTGACCAGTTTCTTGCAATTTTGCAATTTCATTTGCAATTTCTTCCTTTCCACTCTTTATTCGTACTACTATCCAATTCCAGTTTAAATTTCTTTTATTTTTTAAAGAAAATTATGTCGAAAGCTTTGCAATCTTGAAATAGAAGCTTAATAATTATAAAAGAGAAAAAAGTTTTATTAAAAATCTAATAGGGAGTATAGTAAATTCTTTAATGCTTTTATCTCTGTATTTCTCTCCCATTTTCTTTTCTGCTTCATATTTTTCTTTAGCAGTTCACTAAGGTGGATTTTTCATAATTATTGGTTTTAGAATACAATTTAACGTTAGCTATTAAAAAGTATTTTGCGTACTTTGGGAGCTCAAGTGTACCTTTTTAATTAATTTGAAATCTTGAAATTATTTGTTTCAAGTGTTCATTCTATAACGACTGTCATTTTTAAACTAGCTAAACTTCGAAAGTGTAGTTACATTTTAAAAAATTATTTTGTTATTATTGATGCAAGCAGTTCTGTTTTATTTCTCCAATTTACATTCGTCAACATTATAAATATACTGTAATACTCTTGTAATGCCGCGAAATATTTAATAACTTCTCAGATTTATCTGCAAGAAACTCTCAATGAAAAAAACTTTATGTAAGACGTAGAAGAAAAATTATAAACTTTTTAAGTGAAGATTTTTGGCCGATTACTCAGGTGGATCCATAGGACCCGAAATCAATCTTTGTTCATTTATTTGTGCGTCATGTACAGATAAATTGAATACATAAAAATTAGTGTCTAATCATTAAATACTTCTTTTCTTGTTTTTTTTTCTTTTTTAGATTATGTTGTATCATTGATTAATTATAATCATTATACATCAGTAGTTCTTTTGCTTTGGGAAATCCTATATATTTACGTATTGATCCAATGACCTGCACTGGTAATTACTGTAAAGCATTTTTATTTTGGTAGTTGGAGGGTTAATGAACTCTATATGTGAAATTTTAAATCGATCAACTCCAAATACGTTTTCTTCTTTCTTATAAAGTACTTTTATGCATTTTTTAAGCTATTGTTTTCTTTTCTTTTCTTATTATTATTCACATACTTTCTGCAATCTACCTACATTATCATGAAAAAAAAAATATTTTCCCGTGTCCAATAAATCTAATAATCTAGTAAATAGAAAGAAAAACATGAACAAAACTACTCTATCTGTATTGTTTATTGTTTTTCATCGAAATGTACCTGGCCATTTTTTATCTACTATCTTCAAATCCTTTTCTCTTCTATTCGAAAACAACTAAAATTGCACTTCCATCACTGCTGTCTTAGTGCCCCAGATACTCCAGTACGCCTCTCCTGGTATTATCGAAATCCAATGTCTCTTGCACTTATGGCGGATTTGCCACAGTAGCTGTCACTTGAGCTAATAGAATATTCTGGTTTTGACGCCGATGTCATGCAGACAACAAACGCTATTTGAGTGGACGTGGTGATATATCGGAAATTAAATATGAGGTGTTTGTGTGCAATGGGTTGTGGATCGATAAAGTATGGTTATTGACAAAGTTTCCTTAGGATTGTAGTATTTCGTGATTGTGATAAAATACATTGCGAAAAACACATGTGGGCCATATCATGAACGTTTGTTGATTCTATATCTTTGATTCATTGTGGTGTTTTATGTGCTGTGTTATTATTTTTTTTAATCTTCTTTGGATATTAATGTGAGCCTGGGATTAAATTAACCCATTTATTCCGCTTGGCAGGGTTTCCTGCCAACCTATATTTTCTGGATTCATACCACTAATTTCTAAAAGCAATATTTGTCTTTTATAATGACAGAAGTTTGCGATTAAATAAAGAGAAGTTTGCTATTTTAAAATTGTGGTATTCAAAAGTTAATACCGTACTGATCCTGTTTTTTTTTTTGTTGTTGTTGTTGTTTTGTTGTTTTTTTATCGATATCAGTTGCATAGAATTTAAAAGCAACATTCAATTCATTTTGCCACTTTTTGCATCTGTGCACTATTACATGTTGTCTTTGTTTTCTGCATAATTAATTAATCTGACTTTTAATTAATAACTTTCATGCCATTTGACTATGGTATTTCTCATTGGCAAGTTTTCTTGTCAGACAAAAAGGAAAAAAATAACAATTCAAATGTAGAATACGTTCTCAGGTATTAATAATAGAAAGGAAAGAGTTGTAAATGTAAAATGCAAAAAATCTCAAAAAATAATTATCGGAACAAATGGATTAAATATGGGGTGTTTGTGTGCAGTGGGAGAGTGGATCGATAAGGTATAGTTATTGTCATTATTGTCAAAGTTTTCTAAAATTGTTACATTGTTAGTATATCGTGATTGGAGAAAAATTTGTTTTGAAAAACACATGTGTGCTATATCTTTTATTCATTTTGTTTTGCGTGCTTAATTATTTTTTTTAGTGTGAGTCAGGGATTAATTTAAATATGAGATATTCCTGTGCAATGAGTTGTGGAACAATAAAGTACACTGTAAAAAAAACGTCAAAAAACGTAAACAGTACATGCAGCAAGTGGCCGGAACATTCCTGTGACTGGAAGAGATTTTCTGGGGAATTGCAGTAAATTTTCAATTTCGATTCTCGATTTGTTTGGGTTTAAAAGGAAAAAGAACATACGTAAAAATTCCGTTTCTAATACAAAAAGTAACACACAGCATAGTTACCTAGTCATTTTCGGATAACTTATGTTTTGAGAAAAATGCAGCTTTAGATTTTGGGATTTCAGGGGCTTTTTACATCAGGGTGGTGAATTTTCGGAATTTAAGGGGGGAGATGGGCAAATAACAGCTAAAAATTTCATTTTTTTAAGAAAAAAGAAGCAATGAAAAAAAAAAAAAAAAAAAAGCCCTTTAATTCACGGATTGCTTTGACAGTGTATGTTTATTGACAAAGTTCCCTTTGAATTGTAGTATTTCGTATTTGCTGCAAAATGCACTGTGAAAGCACGAGTGTACGATATCATGAACATGTCTATTCTATAGCTTTGATTCATTTTGTTGTTTATGTGCTGTTTTATTATACGTTTAATCTTCTCAGCATAACAATGTGAATATCAGAATATTTGTAACTACTACAAATGGCTTTTGGTATTTTACAACTTGAAATATCTTTTAACTTCTGTAGTATATCAAAGTTGCTCAAGACCGAAAGTATAAAAATTGTCAACATTAATTTTTATAACTTCTTGTAATTGATATGAAAAAAAAATTACAACTTAAACTTTAAATAGATTGTTAGTACTCAGAAATTAAACATATTGGCTTATTTTCATAATTATAATTTAGCAAACTCTCAATGCTTTTCTCTTTTTTTTAAATTTTCTTTTTCCACTTTAAGTTTTTCACTGTGTAATTATTTTTAGTTAAGGTACTTTATTCGTCGCAGATTTATAACGCAAAATGTTTCATTAATAATTCTTGTTAGTGCTCCTAAATTAAAAATAAAGGGAAGCTACTTCGGCGAAAATTTCAATTTTATGAAACATGTGTGCTCGTTAATTATTAAAATCTTTTTTTCTAAGCTACACTTCAAGCCGAAAATACAAAGTCTACAAAGAAGAAAGCAATATAAAACTAATATTAATGGAGACTATGTTTTCTAATAAATGTCATCTTGACAATACATATTTAGTTTTGCAAAGAACACGAATTTAAACACAATTTATGAAATAATTATAGTCTATAAAGTATCAAACAACTTATGATTTTCTTTAAAACATTTTGATGAAATGATAATAAATTTAAACAGTTATTAGGTATGATTATTTTAAAGAATATCTATTTTCTACCCTTGAACCCCCTTTTCCCCTCCTTACTGACTTTTATTTAAAACAAAAATCCCGTCTACAATGATTTAACATATAAATTACCCATCTGACCTTTGCCGTCAAAAACACATGCGACAACTTATATTTAAGTGTTATTTTTCTTAGTTCAATCTTATCTGATGAATGAATATTAAAAAATGCACCTGCATGCAACTTATAATTGTCTATGAAAAGCCCCTAATGACATAGTTCCTTGGAGAACGAATTCGAACCAACGTTTAACTTCATCGATTCCAATTTCCCGTCATCGATTCTTCTGACACGCAAATCCTCTCTTCACTTCGCTTCTGATTACTCACTTTCAAGGGTTAATTCGGTTGCGGTTACTTTTTGTTCTGTAAGTAGTTAGATAAAGTATTTGATTAGTTTTAAGATCAGCCGACGGGAAGTTGGACAGAATGTGATCAATATTCGCTTCAGATCACCTCGATATGTTTATTGGATTGAGATGTTAATTCTTATTCGACTTCAGAACTAATTTTCTCGTTTGTTATTTCTGTATATATTCCGTGCCTCCAGGTTTCTTAATTGGAATGAAGTTAATGTTTTCGAACTTAAGCAACGTCTTGTAAATTGTTTAGTCATGATTATGATACACATTTAATTACCATTTCTACGACCACTTCTAACGAAACCAAAACAAAAAAATCCAAAATGGAACGATTTCTGAATTTATATGATTAGCGTTCCTATAAGTTCCGATAAATTTTAATTGTTGTTAGAGCTCATTTATATATTTCCTCTGGAAATATTAATTAGGAAATTTAATTTGTTTAAAATTTGTTCTAAATTTATTACTCCACGAATAACGCCCGCTAATACGACCGAATTCTGAAGCAAGCAAATGGTGAAGACGTTTCAGAATGTTTAATAAATAGTCTCTTTAATCAATAAGTATCAAGTATTTTTGTGTAACAGTATGTGTATAGAATTCTTTATATCGTGCTGCTGCGTACTTTCACTTACGAACGAACATTTACTTGTTAATCTTTCTCAATTATTGAAGATTAATGCGTTTATATTGTTTTAAAACGTTTTACTATCAACATTGTGTTTACTTCTTTAATAAGCTTTCGCACGAAATAGTTATACAATTACATTGCTATTACGTACAACGAAAAACAATACAATAAATGAGAAATATTCTAGGTGTCAGTATAGTTTTATATATGTAACTAATACAGTTACTTATGTTCAATAAAAAATATTAAACGACAGACTTTTAATGTTGAAAAACATCATCAGTCGTATCTTCCTGGAGGGTTGGATGACGGTTTTATCTTAATCTCTGATTAATGAGGCTGCCCAGGTTCAGGCAGAATACAATGTTTTAACTAAACTGACTTTAACTATTACTTACCCATCATACGTAGTATAGGGTAAGTCTTGTAATCGTTTTGAAAATCGAAAAAAAAAATTTGACGGATTTACACATTTCGGACGCTGGAGATTCCGAAAAACATATTTTTAGAAAAAAAAAAATTGCCGTCCGTCTGTGTGTCTGTAAACGCTCTATCTCCCGAAAAATTTGAGATAGAGACTTGCAATTCGGTATGTACTTAGTATGTAATAATGGGAAGAAGCCTATTTCATTTCAATAACCTCGATTAACCGGAACTATTTTTTTCGGACTCTCGAAATATTCGTTCTGATAAAAGGTATATATAAAAATTTTCGAAATTGGTTATTTTAAGAAATGAATATAAAGGACAATAAAAAAACATAAATTTTGCATAAAGCATGAAGTCGATCGGATAATTAGTTGCCGAGATATTTGGAATCCTATTTACCACACTCTTCGATTTTTCATGACCCTGTATTTCATCCAAATTTCACTTCAAAGATATATTTTAATTGGAAATTTGACGCTTAATCAGATGCAATAAACCGCTAGTTAATAGGATTATTATTTTTGGAGTTATAAGGATGTTTCTTTCAAGCAATTCAGTAATCGAGCCTTTAAAGTTTGTGACGTCATCTAGCCTCGATTTTATTTGAATTGCAATGCATTTTATAAGTAGTTTACACATTTTTTATTTTCATATTTTACGTTATGCATATCCATGATGGGTAAGTATTACGTTGGCCCCCAACGACTAGTTTTTTCTTGTTTTGGTTCTAGTGGTTTTGTAGTTGTGGTTGTAATACTGATGAGGTGTACGTAAGTACACGAAACGTCTAACTATTTGTAATTTAATTGTTTATATGCATGTTTTTTAACATTAAAAGTCTGTAATGTAATATTTTTTATTGATTTTAAGTTTTATCCAGACGTAATTCTGTATGTGTTTTCCAGTTATGTTTTGTCACAATCATTAGTAACTAATGGTACATATTTCAGACTTACAAATACAGGTAGACTTCGTGTTAAATAATTCGATTTAAACATGTGACGAAAGTTATAAGAAGTTCCAATTTTCAACTACAGAGTGCTTCATACAGAGTATCATGTTACATTTTTCGAGTGATTATCTATACAAAAAAAGAAAAAAAAAAGAGTTATCCATGTAACTTTCTTATGGAATTCATCCCAACTGCATCATTTTCTAAAAGAGCAAAATTTCGTTATCCGTGCTTTGATCTTGCATTTACAAGGGGGAAAAATATTACGCCAACCATTCAAGAAAGCAGTCAAAATTACGAAAAAATTTTCTTAAAACACTGTTAAGTACCTTGTTAGTTGCATTAAGTGAATGCTACTGCTTAATTTATTTGAATTTCGGAAATAAAACTCTACATTTCTTTCAAAAATCTTTCGAGTTTTCTTTAAAAGTGTTAATTTACTCTAGCCTTCCTATCGAGGTTGATTGACATAATGCAGTAAAGTGATAAAATAACATTTTTGACATTTTAAAATTACTGCAATTCAATAAAATTTATCCAATACGTTTACAATTTTTCCATTGTGAAAGATGAGATGAATGCTCCTTGATTATGTACTTATATTTAATTTATACGAAGTCATTCTCTGAATTATTATAGTAAAATAAGTGTAATTATATCATATATAGTATTTGTTTATCGAGAATCTCATGTGTATTTTCTTTTATAGGTTTTCTACCTGTTCCTTAGACATCAAAAGCACTGGAGGAATTGGTAAGTGTATCCCACCAGAAATTAATTCTTGAGCTTTGCGCTTTTTATCGATTAGCTTAATGAGTCGCCATTAATGGAGTAGCTATTGCTTGAATGACTATTGAAAAATAGCTCCTTCAGAAGAGAGCCAATTCTTCTGTTTTGTTCTGAACGGCTTTTATTTGGTCTTCTTTGAAAGAGGAAAGGAAGAGATTTTCTCTTTTATTTCTTCTTTACTTTGTTACTTTCTAACTTTTGAAATAAGTTTGCAAAAGCTATTTAATTGTGCTCGGAACGCAAAGCAATATTCTGAACACCATTGTTCAAGATAATCGTGAAGAGGCGAAATTGAGGACTGTTAAGATGATTTGTATTCAGAATGGGAAGTCGGAGTTCATTTTACAGTGATTTGTTTGAAGTGCTTTTCGGGGAGAAGTTTGTTCAGAGTTCTCTATTTTGTATTCCAGATCTTATATGCAAATTATCGAATCAATCGGGGATAGAAAATCAGATTGTTTATTGGGATTGGTTTGCTTCCCGAGGAAATGTTATTTAAGGAATGCGTGAAGCTGGCTGGGGGCATGTAAATAGGGATAGATGTTTTCATTTTGACCTGTAATTTTAAAAATGATTTTTTTTATTATTTATTTACTGGTTTCATTTGAGTTTGCTAAAATAAAGTTATTCCCTTCAAACATGACATTTTTACTTAATAAGGAATAGAACATAGTTTGTTTGTTTAATAGGTTATGTTGTAAAATAAAGCATAAAGGAAATGTTGAGAGTGGCCTTCGTCAATAAGATTAAAATCTAAACATACGATTATATTCTAGATTAATTTTAACACAATTATTCAAATTGGTAAAGAAATCATATATGAGTTATAATTTTTTCAACTGGACGAAAATGCCCGGGTATGATTCGAACCTGGGATCTCTTGGCTGAAGCTGTCAATGCTCTACCAACTGAGCCATTCCGGTAGAATCTGGCGGACCTAATCCACCGTTAACCTTATTAATCATAGCATCTGGTCTGATATCCGAATCAGCTCAACAGAATAAATCGCAGGTAATTTGGAACGCCATTAAACGCTGGATACGTGATTACACTAGATAAATTTTAGCACAATTATTCAAATTGGTAAAGAAATCATATGAGTTGTAATTTTTCCAACTGGACGAAAAAAAATACTTCTTTGTTGTTGTTGTTTTTGAGTTCATAAATATTTAGAAATTATTACTATTATTTACAAATGATTATTACTTATCGTGCGATTTTGACTTACATTTAAGCTATTAATAACATTAAAATTTGATTTTTTTTTTCATTTTTAATAGCAAATCATTTTGATGCGTAGTTTTTTTAAGTCTAGCGTAAACGCTGGTTAAATGTGTAAGTACTCAGCCTAAATCTCATAAAAAGATTAAAAATATCGGTACGGTCCGCTAATTTCATATTTTCTGCTTCTTAAAGACCATCACCAGTAAATTCTTTTTAGATTGATATAAAAAAAATCTAATACCCATCCAATCATTGCTATTAAAAAAAAAATCTGAAAATGAACTAAAAGCTTTTGATCTTTTTAATTCTTATATGCATTTATACATACATGTAGTTAAAGGTATCTCCTCATTCTGTATTTTTATTTCTTTTTCTTCTCCCCCCCCCCCCCCACACTTTTCCTCAGTATGTGAACGTATTACCCGATAAAACTGGTGGCAAAAAGTGGATTATTGGCAGTTCGATATCGGATATAGTTTTTCTACGCTTTACGGAAAAAATCTATAGTATTGATGACAAAAGGATTCGAAGATTACCGCACACCTTCTTCTATCTTTCCAATGTTTCTTTTACAGAATTTTTTTTAAGACTGTTCTTTTATGCTTAACAAGATTCACATTATTCCTCATTTTGATGTTTGGAGTGAAATTCTGATAATTAGTGATATCTCTGAAAATTGCAGTTTATTTAACAGGACGGATATTTTATTTTTTATTTTAAAAAATTGCCCCCTTACCCACTCATAAAATGTGCCACCTACGTATAAATTGTCTGCATATTTCTTGAAAATTTTAATAATCAATATTTTTCTCTGTTCATTAATAATCTGGTGGGTTAACATTAATTTCGCGTTAATTAACATATTATTTTATTATGATAAATGAAATAATGATTAATTAGTTACTAGATTTTACTAATTTTAAACTGTCCAAAGTACCTGCTATGTAAATTATGTTTTGCGATATTTGATAAAAAAAGTAATATATTTTTTAATTTTTACTTTTTTTTTTTTTGTCGTTGTGTTTATTTTAGAAAAATAAGTGACGGAAAAAGACAAATTAATAATTATAAACATTTTCATCTAGATGGTAAAATCCGGTTTTATAACGTGTCAACAAGGTAAACGTTAATAAAATGGAAATACTGATGTAAAAGGAATTAAAAAAAATGACAACTGTACTTTAACACGTTAAAATAAGGTAAACTTAAATAAAATTAATGAAAACACTGATAAAATATTCATACATTGCGCAATTTCTCAGCAATTAATTTTTATATACTACAGTCCCCTCTCTGAATGTTATTATAGTTGAGTGAACGCAACTACTTAATATTTTTTTTTTCCCACGAATATTAATTACCTTCTGTCTCTTACATTATGAATTAATGAATATTTTTGCGCATAAATTTTTATTTATATTATTTCTTTAAAAGAGATTATGAAAAAAAAACTCATAAAAATTTTATATACTATAAATTTATGAAGATAAATATTGCCGTTGATTTGGTGACAAAAGAAAAAGAGAGAAAAAAACCACACATATTAAGTCATAATGTATATCAGGATAATGATATTGAAATATTTTTTTCTTTCTTTGATATTATATCTCTGCTAATTAAAAGAAAACTTGTTGCTTAGTTGTGATTTTGAAATATACTATAAAATAAGTATGCATGTTTTTTAACTTCTCTGTTTTGAATCGATAGGAAGGTATTTTTAAATGTTCTATCATTCAACTTAATGTCTTGAACTTTTCTTTTTTTTTACTTTTTTTTTTTTACTTTTCTAATACATTGTAGTGTGAGAAATGTATTGCAATCATGATGTATGCGTGTGTGTGTGTGTGTGTGTGTTATGTTATGGACTATTATCGCCAGAGCTGTATAGATTTTCGTACAAATCGGTCCAGGATTTAGATATTTAAATCATTTTTAAACGATTTTGAGACTTATCTCATAGGGAAAATCACTTCAAAATTATGTCAGTCAGTATGCTAGATTTGAATTGTGCTACATAAATTTCTTTGCTTGTGAGTAAAAGAAATTTTTATTATCTATCTTTCGTGTTTTGGTTTTTTTTTCTCCATTCGTTTACTTCTATTAATGCAATATTTCTGCCAGAAATATACTGATCTTAGCATATTCGCAAGTGTATTTTATGAAAAATTGCATTATTTTTTTAACGTGTGTAGTGTTCTGCTGATGATTAAATATTGCACATGTTTTTATTCATTTCGAATTTCATTTTTAATTTAATTTGATATCCAAATTCCATTTTTTCTTACATTATATGGCATTTTATATCATTATATATATTTATTTTCTAAATTTTCTTGGAAACTTTTAAGTATGTTTGGCTACGTGCCGTTACTGAAATGGCGCATCGGTTAATTTGATGTTTGAACTTGTTAATTATATATTAACTTAATTGTATTCTGTCTACACTTTATAATTACCTATCTTTAAATTGGAGATTTGGTTAGATTTGATACAATAACTTGTTTAATGTATCTTGAAATTCAAAGGTTATATATCATATGCAATTAATTAAGTTATATATATATATAACCATAAATGAAACATTATCATAACACCAACTTAAACATTTATTTAATTAAGTATGAAATAATTAGTTGACAATAAAAGATTCCCCAACACACTGAATATGGAATCAAAAACATTGAAAGAATAAGAAATTAAATAAAAATTTGAATATATGGAATTAAATGAATTAAATGAAATGAAATTTGTGGAATTTAGACAGAATTATCAAGTCACAATTGCCTAAATACCACAAATAAAATGAAATGAGATGTTTCATCATCATATTAGCCATATATTGCTAAAAAATATGATATTGGGACTACATCTCAAATACAGTGATTCAAATCAGTGATAAAATAAAAAATAAAATACAATATAAAAAAGGAAAGAAGCCAAACTTATAAATTACAGAGAGAACATTTAATAGAGACATTAAGTATAAAATCCATAAAGATGGAAAGAGATAAAAATAAGATACCTTGCAGTTCATGAACCATCATGAAAACTCCAACATGACTGGGGAATGAATTGCATAAAAATCATAACATGTTGCCAATATATATATATATATATATTCTTATTTCCTAAACTACTTTTTAGAAGATAGCATTTGAACATATTCAAACAAATTTCCGGAAACATAAATAATACATCAAAAATAGATTTTATTAATATGTTTTGTTAGATTTTTATACCATATTTGCAAAAATTTCAATCTAACAAATTTCTTTAGACTTTTCTTTATTTTCATATCAAACTTTAAAATATAGCCGAACATTCGCTCAAAATACAGTCTTAACAGATTATTTTCTTCACTTGTTTGTTTTACAAATACAGTGTCAGAAAGGAGGATTCCGAATTAAACCAAACACATTTCCTGGTTTTCCTGATTCTACGAAATGTTTGTTTATCTTGTACTATCAAGTTTTTAGATTTAACACAAATTTAATTTACGATTTCCTTTTATTTTTTTGGTCATCGTCCAGTTGAAAGCTTTTGCATTTTTTTTTTCAACTTGGATAAATGTTTTTTTTTTTCTTTTATCTGCACTGAGATTTGGAGAGACGATGTTACGAAATGAAACAATGTTTATTAAACTAGGGCCATTGACGTTTCTGTTAAAAATAAATAAAAAATAAATCATTGTTTCTTACTTTAGCAAAAGTTTACATGTTTCTTTTTCTCCATTTTCTGATTCAGTGTTTTTGACAGGTTAATTTTGTTTTCTTTAAAAAATAAAACCTTGTTCGTATTTAACTTATTTTTCTTGCTTTTATTTGTTCTAATTTGCTTAGCAGAACTTTTTTTTTTTTTTTTGTCATTTCTAAACTGGAATTAATGTCGTTACATTTTGTAAATGACTGAATAATTATATTTCTTGCTGCATAATATGTAGAAATAAACTTGCTATTTTATTACTAATTGTTGGTAGTTAAATTTGGTCACTAATTATATACTATGTTTAAAATGTTTTGCATTTGCATCAAAGTTAAATTGTTGGCAAAAAATGAGAAATAAAAGTAATGAAAGCTTAATTATGCTTAAATTTTTAATAAACTAAGGATTTTCCAAAAATAATACTAGTATCACGTATTTAGTACTTAATCCCAATAAAAGTTCATTCGTAGATGTATTTAATCTGTTGGTTTTAAAAGCATTGAATTTGCTTTAAAAAAAACAGCCCTATAATGTAATTGCCGTATGATAGAATTCACAGACCAGTTAAACGCTATTGTAGAAAGAGATTGCCATTTGTAAAATATTTTCTCCAATAAAAATAAAAAAATGAACAAAAAACATTTAAAATTTAAAACTGAGACTCAGAAATACGATAATTATTTATTATCTGTTAAATTTAACATTCTGAAAAATTCATTGCATAAATATTTTATGTGTGTGTGGAGGATTCTGCTATTCGAATTTTCAATGATTGAGTTAGTTTTGTTTTAACTATTTATTAACTATTTTTTTTATTTAAACTTATCGCAAAACCTTCCACAAAATTAAAAAAAACATAGTAGGTAGAAAAATAGATCCAATAGAACCTGATCAACTTTCCATTGTTTATGAAATCCCATTCACCAGGGCAGATGGAACATTACAATACTATATATAGGAATGACAAACAGAAAATTTAAAGCGAGAATAAAATAACATACGACAGATATGTTAATAATAATATGACAGAAGAAATACAGACTTGGCTAGACTAAATAGAATAGAGCCTTTGCAGATTGATTTCAAGAATAGTAAAATAATTTTTCCATCGAGTTTATTTCCCATCTATTATCCGTGAATTAATAGAAATATATTTGCGAAACGAGAACATTTGCAACGAATCAGCTTCTTTTGAATTACCTAAAATTTGGCACGCGATGGTTTACAAATTTAAAAAATCAATCAAAATAATAATTTTCACGTTTTCCAGTTTGACCAATTTAAGCACCTACTTATATTGGACATGTGATCTTGTGATTTATGTTTATCATTTTCAAAAACTTTGCGAGAATATTTTATTAATCATTTTGATCTTGAAGAAGTCGTCGTCTGAGTGCATGAAACATATGCCATCTATCTATTAAAAGGTATTTTTAAGCCTTTTGTGTTATGTTTTTATCACTTTAGCAGTAATTACACTTTAATTTAAAGTTAACAAGTGATTTTATTATATTATATTATTGAATTAGTACTGGTTCAATTAATTGCAATTAAACAAATAATTAATTACGGAAGTAATCCCAAAATGTTCAGCATTATAAAATAAAATCTCTATTATTAGTTTGCTTTTATATCAGGAATTAGTGTTTTTATTTATATATTAGTATAAAATTAATTACTTTAATTTGTAGTTGATGATGAGGATTTTAATATGAATGTTTTCCTTACAAAATCGTAAAGTTTTCGTGATTTTACTTTGTTGTATATACAGTATATTATAATGGGAGTATATGAATAAATACGTTAAGCACGTGCTCGTTTCTTAATTTGTTAAATCTTCACTACATTTTATAAGATTCAAATATATGAAAACAAATGCGAGCATTAAAGCACAAATTTAAAGCGAAAATACTTTTCAGTACCAATGCTTAAATGCTTCCTTTTTACTTCCTATTATGTTCTTTAGTTGTGTAAAAGTTTCAAAGTGGTTGAGAAGGCTTCTTACTGTTAAGTTCACCGCATTGAAACGGTAAATGTGTTAATACAACGATTGTCGAAATAAAACTATTTGGAGCTTAAATTTTGGAATTGCACGAGCTGATCATTCTCTTGTTTCAGGAAACGATATTTTTTTCTTTGTACAAATGCTATTTTCAATAGCAAAACTTCGTGGAACTATAGTTATCAATCATTACAGAACTGTGACTAAGAGAAATTTTAGGTAGATTGATTTACTTAAATGAAACATTTTCGAATCGCACAAAAATTAATATAAACAGTCCTTAGAACAAATTGTTTTCATTTACACAACGAGTCTGACCTATAGTTTTCTTTTTAATTTAATGATGTTTTGAAGATGAAAAGTCTTCTATCACCATAATGCAATAAAATAATTAAATTACTCTTTCATCTGTAAAAATACATCGTACATTTTACCAAAAAATTTTTAATTTGTTTCTATGCGAATAACAAATAATTTTATTGATGATGAAGACAATGATGCTGATAACAATTACGATTATGGTGATGGAGTGCACTCATTTCTCGCATTTTTTTCCAAATTGAAATGCACGAAAAAAAAATTGCGTTATTTTACATTCATTTGTTTTCGTCGAAAACATTCACTTTTATTTAATGAAGTCAAACAATGATTAGAAAATGGATTTACAAAGTACATTGATTACTTTCATTTCTAAGCATATTTTATCTGTTCCGAAAGGTTTAATTAATTTTATTGCTGATCATAATTGCTGCATATCTTGAAAAAATAACTTGCACTGTTGTAAAGTAAAATGAATTTTTCATTTTATTTCATGGAATAAAGAAAAAGTAAGTCTTGAAAAGAGTTCCCTAATATTTATTTCCTTTTTCGTTTAAAAATTATTTCATGGAAATAAATAAAGAAAAATCACATTTGTATATAGGTACAGCTTAAGTTACATGTTTCAATAACAAAATTCTTTGGGGAAAATCTCAGACGTTTATATAAATAAGCTCAAACAAACGATGGCATAAAGCACTTAATAAGATGTCAGTTTCTTTGCCCAAAGTTTAGATTTATCGAGACTAAAGGTTAATATTCAGGGTTTTACTCGTTGAAATATTTCTCCTTGTATAGGTAAAATTAAGGAAGCTTTCACCTGAATTCTTTTTTCCTCTCTGCTTGACATTCAATTTGTTCGAGAATTAATATCCTTTTTCTATGCTGAACGTATAGCAAGCTGTATTTTAGCATAAAAATGCTTTCTGAAGAAATGCTACTGTAAATTGCTTTTCCTCAATGGAGTGACATATGAGTGGAAAAGGAATTGTTTTGGTGAGCTATCCTCATATGTCCCATTTTTGAAATCAATTTTCAAATGAAAATTAATGGATTACCATTCGTCTTCATCTAATATTTTCCTGCTGACTTGTGATCTAAGATTATTCTTTGTCAAAATTTTCCTTATACACAATCTTGAACGTGTTTTATTAACATGCGTATTTATATTAGCTGTCAGAGCTATATTTTATTAAATCATTTATTCGACATTTGTTGAATTATGTGATCAAGCATTGAGATTAACGATAGCTTCCTTAACTAGTAATGAATAATGAATATTTTATGTACCAGAAAAAGTTTTATAGTAAGATAAATCATAAAAACTAATTCATATATTAAATAGATTCCTACGATCATTTTACTTACCCATCATACGTAGTATAGGGTAAATCTTGTAATCGTTTTGAAAATCGAAAAAATTTTTGTTGACAGATTTACACGTTTCAGACACTGGAGATTCCAAAAAACATATTTTTAGAAAAACAAATTGCCGTCAGTCTGTCTGTGTGTGTGTCTGTAAACGCACTATCTCCCGAACAAACTGAGATAGAGACTTGAAATTTAGTATGTATTTAGTATGTAATAATGGGAAGAAGTTTATTGAATTTCAGTAACCTCGATTATCGGAACTATTTTTTTCGGATTCTCAAAATAATCGTTCTGATAAAAGGTATATAAAAATTTTCGAAATTGTTTATTTTAAGGAGTGAATATAAAAGACAATACAAAAACATAAATTTTGCATTAAGAATGAAGTCGATCGGATAATGAGTTGCCGAGATATTTGTAATCCTATTTTCCACACTCTTCGATTTTTCATGACCCTGTATTTCATTCAAATTTCAAAGATATATTTTAATTGGAAATGAGACGCTTAATCCGACGCAATAAACCGTTAGTTTATATGATTGTAAATTTTGGAGTTATAAGGATGTTTCATTTACGCAATTCAGTAATAGAGCATTTAAAGTTTATGACGTCATCAAGCCACGATTTTATTCGAATTCCAATGCATTTTATAAATAGTTTACACATGTTTTATTTTCATATTTTATATTATGCATATCCATGATGGGTAAGTATTACGGTGGCTACCAACGAGCAGTTTTACTCGTTAATGTTAGAGCTGGTGCTTTTTAACATTTTTAAACTTTGTTGATGATTATTAAAGATTTCGACGTGTCCAACTTTCTATTTTCTCTGTAACTTTCGAAAAATTCTTTGATTATGAAAAAAAGAAAATTGCTTGTAACAGTACTGTAGTTCCCTATTAAAAATAGTCACTAAAGTATTGATAATTTTCTTCTTTCTTTTTCTTTATTTCGTACTTCCTTCTTTTTTTTTAATATCAGAAAATAATTTGAATGCTTTGAGCTCTAAGAGATGGTTTTATTTAAAATTGCAAACTATTGTAGCTTTATATTTCGTCGGTCACAACGAAATTATTGTAATATTAATATTTTAGCGTGAACGTCAAAGTTTTGTTTCGTAAACAGTAAATGTAACTGTAAATATTTGTACAAAAAAAAAAAAAAGAAAAGAAAAAAAAAAAAAAAAGAAAAAAAAAGTAAACACCGAATAATGCAAATAATCGAATGTTATTTCAGCACTATTTTGGAACGTGTCCATAACTTAAGTCTGTCTCATGATGTTATTTCTTTTTATTTTTCATTATATATATATATATATATATATATATATATATATATATATATATATATATATATACAAAATTCTTATTAAATTAATTTATTATGTTAACTTTTAATGTAAAAAAAAAATCACAGTAATGCTTATTAAAATTATCAACAGTCTATAAAAACCCTGTAAAAATTATCAACATTCATTTATACTAAACATTTCGCATGTCGCTTTAATCCTAAATCGTGATAATAAAAAACAGCTCTTTTGAAATTGCCGGCATTGTTATAAATGCATGCTTTAGACGAAAATATATTTAAGATCCCTAATCTATGTCTGATTGTATCAATTTGTAAAAAAGTGAAACTTATGAAAATATTTTTTATAACTGACTTATAATGATTTTATATTCTGCAATACAATTAAAAAAGCAGAATAAAAGGAAATAAAGTGAATACATGAAATAAAGGGTATAGATAAAAATAAAGAGATAAAGGAAATAGGTGAACTAAATGGAATTATATAATATTTGAATATAATAAAATTAAATATTATTAAATATATTATTATTATATTGTTATTTATTATATATTATTATTATTATTATTATATCATTATTATTAAATATATTATTATTATATTGTTATTTATTATATATTATTATTATTATTATTATATCATTATTATTATATATTATTATATTATTATTATATATTTATTATTATTATATTACTAAATTTGAATTTCATTATAAAATTTTAATATAATATTAAAGGTAATTGTATAATATTATAAATAAAGGGAAGAGATGATTGAAGCCATTTCTTTAATTCAAAATATTTCAAACTTTAAATACGAATGACTAACGAAACCTTGCATGACTGTTTCTGACAGTTTTGATCGATGGTAATCATATTATTACTTTTACTGTGTTTGTAATTTGTGAGTTCTGCTTCTGAAGTAGCCGCAATGTTTTAATGAAACTTGCGTGTCAGTACTCAATTTTAAAATGAACTCTTATAATACTTTTTTTTTTTAATAAATGAATTCACCTTTTATCAATAATATCTTAAAATATACTGATGCTTCCTTAACTAGCTCTCTAGAACTGTTTAAGATTCTAAAACTTTATGGTAGAAGTACATTTAAATCTCCTTCGATATTTCGATTATTTCTTGCTCCGAAAAGTGATATTTGTACAAAGAATTATCGGGTTTTCGAAATAAAATTGGTCCTTCTATTTTCAGAATTGTGGTCGCTTAGGAAAAGCAATGAATCGATAAGATAGAGTTCAAATCAATGTAAAACATCTCATTTATGTAGATATTCTCTTAGAGTTGTTTTGATCGTAAGTTGAAAACAAGCAAGAATATGTGGTTTTGTGTTATACTTAAAGGATTTTTTTAATTATTATTATTCATAATAATTTGGAAATGCTAAATCTGATTTGAAACATAATCTAGCTAAACGTTCGCATGCATTAATAAATATTAAAACTGCCTTTAAAAGCTTATATATATATTAATGAATAGCTTTATTAGGAGAATTTGCAAAAACGTTGAGATTTATACACAAGAATTATGAAAAATTAAATCATTCGAAATTTCAATAAGATATGAAGTTCTGATTTCTTGCCCATATGTCTTTGTGAGTCTTTTTAAATTTAATATGCAAAATACAACATTAAAGATCAGTCATAAAAATTTCGGAAAATAAATTAATTACTATATTAGGTTTTTAAATTACTTTCTTCTGTTTTATTAATAGTTGTATATATATATATATATATTATTCTATCTTACTTTACTTCTGTTCTGAATACTTAAGATACTTCGTTGTGTTCTGAGTACTTTTTAAAATCTATTTTAATGATAATTTCACGGTCTTCATTATTTTGCCATGCTTCATGCCATTAGCTTAAAGACCTGTCCTGAAACAAACATGAACAAATTTAAAATAAATGAAAATGTGTTAATCAACTGGTTAATTTATGCTCTTCGTACAGCTGTCGAAAGAAAAATTCATTACTGACAGTTGTCATCCGTACACTAAGTTGAAGATTATCCACTGGTGGTCGGTTTTACTTTTCTCGTTTTTGACAGTTTCTTGGGCGTGTCAAACTTATTTTTAAAAAAAGCGAAGAGTTTGGTTTTATATAGTTTACTGCGGCCTTTTAACGCGTTCTACTTGCGAAGTTTATGAGTCCTTCCTAATGGCTTCATCAGTCACTTCAATGGCTCAAGTTAAAAATAAAAAGAGAGACCGAAACCATCGAAAATGCATTCAAATTAACGTTTCGCTTTTGCCCTCTATACAACACACGGTCAATGTCTTACTACAGTCGTCCATCGAAGAAGAAAAGTTAGCGTAGTTTCTAGTTTGCTAACGTTCTCAGGGACCACCAACGTAGAGAAGAAAATAAGGGCCGCTCGCCACAATAATAACAAGAAGACAAGTCAGAGCTCCTCCCTGTTAAGGTGTTAGCCGAGCTGTTATCATTGAGCTTACGGTGTTATGACATTTTCTGGGCTGTTTTGTTTTCTTTAAATAACGCAAAAGGCGGTTTAAAACAGGAGGAACATATGTATATATACAGTCCTACATCTGTATCAACAAGCATTTCTATTTTAGATATAGTTAAGCAAATATTTTTTCTGGCTTTGTTTTCATCCCAGTTATTCATCTATGACTTAAAAGAAAATAATGGGATAATAATGAGGTATTAAATGAATTGGCCAATGCATATTAGCGCCATTAGTGAATCAGCGTCCTGTCATTAATATAGAATTCTTGTTTCCAGTGCCATCATTAAGAGGAGTTTTTTTCTTAATTATTTATTTCTCTTTCGATACATTTGCATTCAGTAAATTGCCGTGCAACTGCGGTTTAACAGCAAGATCATTGCACCGATTGGAAATAATTCGTGCGCTTGTAAGATTTCGGTTTTAATGGTGAACTTTGACCATATTTGCCTGCCGAACTGTAAACGTCAAGTATACTATCCCGCGGTTAATTGTTCATCTTGGTTAAAATTTCGCTTGGCCCATTTATTCCCAACAGACAATTTTTGTTTAAAAAATTAATTAGTTGTTAAAACGCTTACTTGTATTGTTATTTAAAATTTAAAGAATCTTGAAACGCAAAGAAATGTTTTCTTTTTTTTTATGTAATACATCAAACTAAAAGTACTCCACACAATATAACCAACCATTAAAACCGTAACAACGTTCTTTTGTTGGGTAATTATTAAGGACTAGAATGTTAATGTATGAACATGCAACCATACGAATTTATGGATGGGCACATGAAGCATAGATCCCGAGCTTAAATGTAGGAATTTCTTTTTGGTTTGGGTACATCTCAAAGTCTTGTTCAGACCATACTGAAAATCAAGTTTTAAGTATCATAACAAATTTATATTTTTACGTAAGTAGAAAATTATTATGAGCAGTGCTGTTTATTGCCTACAAAGGTGGCCCTTATTGATTACAAAATATTAACCCATAACTGAGGAACGTGCTGTCTGTGAAACCGCATTATGTCGTCTGAACCTAACGAGATTATTTGATGAAGTAGACACCATACTTTAAATTGTGTTCTGTTCAAAAAAAACTTTGAACATTCATGAATTTTTTTTCTCTCGTAAGTTGACTGTTAAAAGCACACATTTCTACAATTTTAAACTAATCTTTGAACAATGAAGGTTTGTTGAATCCATAAAGGATCGCATATACCCTGTTTCCATAGCTTTCAACTTTTACACTTTTATCCTCCCATAATTTTTTACCAGAAAAATCTCCTTTATTTTTTAGAGATTAAATACGACAAATTTTTCTTTTAAAAAATAGTGGTAGGAAAAAAAATAGTTGGCAGCTGTGTGCTATTACGTGTTAGTACTTATGATGTTTCAGCTGTTTATTTATTTTATATCTATTATAAATGAAAAATAAACACAGAGTGAAAGATAATCTTAAACATATAAACAATATCTGTAATAAAGCAAAACGAATCTTATGAACAGTTCTCCAAAGTATTCTTACAATGATGTCTTTTGCAGTCAGCAAGATGTTGCACTTCTGTCTTATTTCAGTCGTCTTAATTTCATGTTATAACTGAAGCTGTACTTATTTTATTTATAAGATACAGATGATTAAGCACGAATAGGTAAAAGTATACAATATCCACTAAGCAGGGCTTTTTTAATCTCTTTATAAACAAAATATTTGTTTATTTTTAATAAAAGTTTCAATACCAATATAATCAGTTTCAATGTTTGTTAAATACATATTTTCCTTAACTTTAAGCATTGGCATTTAGTCCAGACTAGATAATTATTTTATAGATTTATTTTAAAAGTAGTTTATTGTAACGAGAGTAATCATTAGCGTAATGCTTCCTCTTGAAATCGCAAATGATTATATATATTTTTGAATAGTTTTTCAAATTGAAATTTTAAATGTCTTTAGCGAGATCATTTACTTCCCAATTATATCAAAGTACACTCATCTTCGTTTCGAAATGTTTACGAAGAGCTACTTGTGTAATGAAAAGCTTTCTTTCAGCATTTTGTTATTAGCTGCAGTTATCAGTTACAATTCATGAGATTCTAATGAACATATCCAATAAACTGTCTTTTTAAACCAATCGATCATACATATGAGTGGGTTATTTGTCATTTTTCTGACTGCTCTTTAATTAAGGTTGACAAGATTATGCTGTGATAAAGTTAATTTTTATCCTATTTAAAGAGTACTATTATTTACGTCGGAGCGATAGTATTCTTCTTAATATAATTTTAGATATTTTCGATATTTTTTTTCTGTTTAAATCCTGTAGATAATGCATACAATATGTCAGATATTATTAGTAAAACCCTTTCTGTTTGTCGAGATTCTTAATTACATAATACAGCGCAGGTTTTACTATGTTTGCACAAAATTACTATCTAATTGATTTAGGACATTGAACTTATTGTTTTGCAATTTTTCATCTTTTTTTTTCTTTTTCTTTTTTTCAATAGAAAATATTATTATTGTTATAATTAATGTTACATAAGTTTCTCGTCTAAAGTATTTCACTTTTTTTTTTTTTTTTTTACGTCGAACATGCCCTATTTTTTAAACTTCTCTATATTTATATTTTTTACTGGAGAGAAACTTTTTGTAAAACATGCATGACATTATGCATATGTCCTTCAACAATGAAATATTAATAAGCTTATTTTTTACAGTAGAATCTTTATTGCTTTTAAATGCAATGTAATTGCAATGACTATCACAAGACGAGCATTGAAACTGCTTGTCTGAAAGAGAAAAAAAAACTAGTCATCACAACAACATTTTTCTTTCAGTATTCTAGTTTTATTTTCATTTCCTTTACTAGTGGTCTATAGCTTAGGTTAAGTTGTGTGAAGTAATATTAGCAACACGTTAGATGACGATATTTCGAAAAAGAACTTTTTAATAGTAAACGTAGTGTATTTTTTTTTTCAAAAATACTATTTCTCTTATAAATTCTTATTATTATGGTGGAAATTAATTAAAAATTTAGATTCTTATTTTGACAACGGAATCGAATGAAGAAGTGAAATGTAAATATTAGTTGAAAAGTACAATAAAAGTTGACACTTCAATTACTGCAATAATTGCAGACATTTTTTTACTTCCATTATTATATAGCATGTTTATATTCTCAAAAAGGATAATTTATAAGTATAGGTCTGTCATTAGAGCTTTTATTGGTTTACAATGTTCATCCAAAGCTAGTTATTACTGTGATATAATAATGAATTCATAATGGCTTCCTTTTTTTATAGCCATTTCTTCAACGGGCCTTTCGTATATTTCTTCCATCTAGGCCTTAAAGGGAAAAAAAAAACTTACTCTTTTTTTTTTTTTAAGGATCATTCGTCATTTGGCTTCCTGACAGCGAAAGAGAAGAATCTTTGAGGAGGTCATTAGGCGAGCTTCATTAGCCTTAGCGCAATTAATTAGTCCTCACGCGAAATCTTAACTTTTCTCTCCTTTAGCTTTACTGAACGGAAAGTAGACCTCCACTTTGCATAGATATCACGACTGCCTTGGAAACGGCGGTTACCAAGTTATTTAACGTGTGAAACGATAGAAATTGTTCTATCGTTTTAAATCACGAATCTTCTAGTGTGCGTTATAGTCTTTGGAAATTTTAATTCCAATTAAATGACTGCCTAGAAAATTATGTAGAAACTAAAAATGGTTTTATCTCTTAAATTTATGTTTTGAGTTTTCTCTATTCACCAACAGGTCCACAATGTTTCAAGAATAAATTTCCTGATCTGGGTACTTTGAAATCTAAGAAAAGTATCTGTCTTTCTCTCTCTACAAGAAAGAAGAAAAATCTCAACTTTTTCTCTCTCCTTTACTTTTATTTTTCACTGTTGTTTGAGTTTCTTTATCAACAGTCTAGACTTTTAATTTTAGCAAGAACTTTGTGATTTTGAAGGACTACGAAGAGTTTTCATGAAAATTGCATTCAAATAACTAATTTTGATATTTATAATTCTCTCAAGCAATTTGTGGAGGTTCGAAAATTTTATTTTATCTATTATTTTGATAAGAACTAAAATTGGCAATTACTGACTAGACCAATTATTGACTAGAAAAGCAGAAATGATTGTATCGCTATGATTCGTGGTTTGAGTTTTCCCTATTCACTAACAGCTCCACAATGTTTCAAAAATAAACTTCCTGATTTGGGCACTTTGAAATCTAAGAAAAGTACATCTTTCTTGCTCTCTCTCTCTCTTTCTCTGTTTATTTATTTTTTTTTTTTTTTAGAAAAATGTCAGAGATAAAAACTCAAAACTTTTTCTCTCTATTTTTTTTTTCACAGTTGTTTCATTTTTTTCATCTACAATCTGGACTTTTAATTTTAGCAAGGACTTTGTGATTTTGAACGTATACGAAGAGTTTTCATGAAAATTACATTCAAATAACTATAATTCTGTTATTTTTAATTCTCTGAAGCAGGTTGTAAAGGTTCGAAAAGTTTATCTTATCTATTATTTTTTTGTAAACGGAAATTGCTAATTACTATTGTAGTTAAAAGGCTGTTCACGGCAATATAATAGAGTGAACTGTTTTTGCTGTCGAGTTGGTACTGAAAATTTGTCAAATGTTTCAAGTTCGTACTTTATTCGTTCAGCTATGCTCATTTAGCTACACCGTTCAGTACTGTTAAGCTGTGCCGTTCAGCTACACTCTTATCAGTGAGTATTGCAATTAAATTTCTTCAACTTGTTAGTCATTTTTCTTACATTTTTATGTATCCATGACTTGACATTCTTTCATGTGATTTGCTTAAATAATAAATATGTTTTTCAAATGACCATTCAATTGATAACTGTGGTAATGTACAATCTTATTTTATCAAATTCACCATTATATAAAAGGTAGAATTTTTCTTTTCCTTTTTGAGATTTACAGGGACCTTTATCGTTGCAGTTGTAAAACAAATGAAATAATCTGAAATCTAATATGCTCCATAATGTAATTGAACCGTAATTAAACTGTTGTAATTAAACTGTAAATTCTAATATGCTCTGTAATGTGAATACAAATATGATTTTGGGCATAAGATTTCGTCCAATTTTCCTCAAAATATTTCGTCGTTTATTACATTGAACATTCAAAGATACTTTCAAAATAATCCTATATTACCCAATAATTTTTAATGCAGCCAGAAACGCAAATCCAAATAAATAGTTTCAACACACTCTATCAGTTCCTTACAATCTCAAAATATTCAGCTTGTAATGATCTATGAGATTTTGAGTTATCATCACTAATTCATTAGTTAAATCTTCTAAGAGTAATATTAACGTCTCACGCTGGCACTTACATTCGTAGTTATAAACATACATCCTCATTTGAAATGCAATCAGACTCTTATGTGTATCGATATTTGAAATGGATGCATGAGATATTGGAGGGATTCTGCTGCTCGGCACAGTGTCCTGGAAACTTCTCAAGGAGATCATTAGACGAGCATCATTAGCTCACCCAGATTAATTAGTATCTGCCTCGCAGATTCATCTTAAATGGGTCTCTCTGGAATCGCCTTCAGATTTCTGTAAAATAGCCAGTGGATTTTCCGCCTAATTTTTAAAATAGTTGCAAATGACACTCTAGTGAAAGAAACGAGAAGAGAGATTTCGTGTCGAAATATGCGATACAGATTTGAATCGAGTTAAAACTACTGGCTGTTAGTTAGCGCATAGGTATATTTATTTATCAATCGAGTTTCTCTGATTTACTTCATATATGATTTTCTCTTTTTTTTTTTTTTTTTTTTTTTTTTTTTTTTTTTTTTTTGTAATTTGTGATTTAATGTATGATTAAATTGAATAGTATATAAAAGTCGCCAATCCACTTAACCTATTTTTCTGCCAAATAATTTTTTATTTAATTTTCAAGAAATCTCCATTCAAAAGTCTAAAATATAAAAAAATTTATAAAAATATATAGAAAATTTTATGTATAATATTTCTGTGTATTTTTCCGGTTGTTGAAGTATTTTAGTTTCTTGTACAATGTACTCAGCTTAAATGGGTCTCTCTAGACTCTAAGATTCCTGTGAAATAGCCAGTGAAATTCCCGCCTTACTTTTAAAAATAGTTGCAAATGTTGTTGGTTGTTGCAAAATAATAGTTGCAAAGGCTAATAAAGAGATCTAACAAAAGAAACGGGAGGGAGATTTCGTGTCGAAATATACGATACATATTTGAATCGGATTAAAACTGTTGACTGTGAGTTAGTGCATTAGTATATTTATCGATTCAGTTTCTGATTTACTTCATATGTAATTGTTTTTTTCTGTGTTTTGTGGTTTTATTTACTATGAAAATCGAATAGTGCATAAAATTCACCAATCCATTTAATCTATGTTCTTCCTTTTACTTTATTTTGGGCTTCTTTTCTGAAAAATGTAATGCTGTAGCGTATAAATAAAGTAATAAATTCAAACTTCAAAAATAAAAGTTTTAAAAAAGTTTAATTTTCAAGAAGTTTCCATTTAAAAAATTACAATATTGATTTTATCAAAAAAAATACTTAAAAAAAACTGATATATGTATAATATTTCTTAATATTTCTGTAAATTTTTTCAACATATTTTAACTCTTTCTATACCATTTTACAAGCTATTTATTAAATGAGCCTAGTATTTTTGTGTACTCTGCATAATGTCACATAAAAAGATTATACACATAAAACTATCCAAGAGTAGGCAATAAAACGCAATGTTTTGAGCAGATTTTGCCTCAAACATATGTGAAATATCGAAATTCGATTCTATAAACCTTAAAAAATTTATATAAATCTCTAAATAGTGATCATGGAAGGAAATGGATTGATAAGGAAAATAACTTCTCTTCATGAAACTTTTTTTGTTAAATTTAAGAATATAATATTTATCGTAAAATTATTTTGTCAAAAATTAGCAGTCTAATTAGGACGGACTGCAAATATTAATAAAATAAGATACTTAAGTCGCTTTAAAAAATGCCGCAGCTATATGCGAATTCCTTTTATAATGAATCCCTGTATTCTAAGCGGGGAAAATAAAAGAACTTTAAAAAATGATAAAATGAAATAAGGAAAAAACAAGATATGTAGTTTTAAAATTTAGTGCAATAGACACATCGTTTCTTATCATTTAATTAACTTTTTCAAAAAACTTCGAAAATGTTTCCCAAGTTATTCTATATGGAGAGTGATTTTTGTTACATTTTACAATTTCCCTATTCCAATGAATTTCTCGTAACTCATCTTGAAATTCTTGCACTTGAACATGACACTCATTTAAATAAATATGCATTTTCTTAGCTTTCTCCAATTACTTATACCTTTCTTTTCGATCTCTACATTACAAATATTTTGATAAGAAATGCACCAGCTCAGTTTTAAATTTTAATGCACTGAAATGTTGCGTCTTATCCGGATAAAAAAGAACTCTAAAATGAAGATGCAAAGTATATGTTTCTTTAATTTTAATTCCCATTATTATTTAATAAATTTAGTTTATTTCCAAAACTTTAACAAAATATGTTACTACTCCTATATGTTTTGTGAAGTTCATAATAAAAATGTATTGTAAAATAAAATGGTGTGCTTGGATAAATTATTCCGATGTTTTCTTCATCCAAACTTATAAAAATTTGTTTGAATCGAATTTAAAGATAAGTCAATAATAGAAGCAAAATGTTCTGTAATCAGTGCTTAAATTGCACCGGAGCTCAGCTCCTGTCCTTTCTTATTTTTAGTAGATATTTAAATGTTAGTGGGATCTCAACGGAGATCATAAATATTGCGCGCCGAAGCCCATAGGAACAGTGTTCTACGTTGCATTTTCTAGTTGATAAAAAAAATATTTTTTTTTTAAATCTGGCCAAGTAGGATTTTCTAAAAATTCTCCACTTCTGATTATAAACGTTTTTGCTATATTTTCATTCCTTATATTTTATTATATGTATATATATAAGAAAATATTGCTTGCAAATAATGTATAAAATACAAATATGTTGATGGAGAGGAGAAAGGAATACACTACCGTTGTTAACACAGCAAAATATTAGGGCTCCGGTACTTTTTCTTTCTTTCTTTTTTTTTTTTTTTTTTTTTTTTTTTTTTTTGTTAGAAATTAAATTTTGGCTGTAATAAAGTGAAATCTTCAGAAATTTTAAGATTTTGACTCTTAGCTAAAAGCCATAGTTCACCTCGTATTTGCGACACCACGTCATTTATCTTCTCTATTAATCCAAATTATTGCAAGTCTACTTTAACGTATATCATTAAAAAACTTTCATTATATAATCAAGACCAGCTTATTGTTTGGTTTGTTACTTTAAAAATTTTGAGTACTTAAAAGTGTATACTTTTCTAAAATTTTATTTTAAGTATAGTGGAATGAATATCTATACTAATAAAATAAAGTTTTGCCCTGTGTGTGTGTCTATCTGCGATGGCTAGTTAAATCTAGCGCACCTAGCAGTCTGAAAATTTAGGTGATGCACCGGAGTCTCCGAATTTTAATATTTTAATAATTAACCAAGATATTAATTAAAAACTGATCAATAACTCATCTCTCTCTTGGTGAGCCGACTTTCAGGACTCGCGCATACCAGGAACCCGATTTACGGCAGCGAACAAGAATGAAGAACCATTTGAATGAAGAATGTGTTTATTTCACAATTCAGTTTTTAACTTCTATCGACTAAACCCTTTGGTTTATTAAAAAACAAAAAAACATATCATGAAAGATCGTACTCTTACTTCTCAAATACAGCAATCAATTCGAAATAAAAAAGATGTTAACCCTTTGACAAACATTTTTGAAAAAGGGTCGTTTTCCCGGATGAATATTTCTCCCCCTATGGCAAGCGCGCAGTTTTTAAGATACAGACAAACCAAACATATGCTCTTAAAGACGAAACCTTCTTCTTATTAACGGTATAATTAGTTTTAAAAAATACGAATTGCAAGCCTTTCAAAAGTACCGGCTACCGCAGGTCATTTTGCGCCTCACGAGACGATTTTTTTTTTTCGCTAAAAGTTACTAAACATTCGTATTTCGGCAAAATCTTTTTAGAGCATAATCTGGCCATATTTACATCACTACAACAATTTCGACAAATCGGACTAGAAGAAATATTTTTTTTAAATAAAATTTGAGACATTTTTGACGAAAACCTGGATAATAACGGGGTGTTTCTGTGCGGTCAAGCTCGGCTTCGAGTACCGTGTTCAGTATTTAACATGCATATATTTTCACATAATTTTATGGAGGACTTGAAAACAGTTATATTTATAAACGACTAACATTTCAGAGAGTTCAGACAACAAAAACTATTTTTTTTTATGTTGAACTCGACGCGAAAACCAAAAAAGCGAGAAGAAAACTTATTTATTTTACAACCAGATAATAATATTTCTGACGTAATTTTTACACGACCGTAAAACCTGTATATTTATTACTCTTAAAAATTTTAAAGGGTTTGGACAACAAATGATATTTTTAAAAAACTATGAAACGACCCTGCGTGAAAAAAGAAGAAAATGTTTTCTTACGAGCACTTTTATCACTAATTATCATAATTTTCCGCGATTTTGTTATTAAAAATATAAATTCATACAAAATCGAGTTAAAGATATAAATTAGAAATTTGGGGTTCATTTAATATTTTATCACGGGCCCGGGCAACGCCGAGCGGGTCTGCTCGTTGTTAAATATATTACAATAATTACACATATTAATTCGAGATCCCATCTCATAAATGACACTGTACTACTTACTAATATTACGTAAGTGATTAAAACTTGTTTCATCCACTTCCATTCTGTTGAAAATATTTTCTAACATTAATTATCAATACAAAAAAAGAACAGTTCATCAAGCCACATGCTATAGACTTCGTCATATTTAATGTGTATGCTGTATTTTATTACTTTTTCTTTCAGTAAGAGTTAATGTAAAATTCCTCGCTCAAGATTGTGCAATTCATTTCAATCGATGATACAGTAAATGGTAATACATCACATCCATAAAAGGTAAATTCTTAAATACACTAGTTAAGTGAGGAGAAACAAATTCAAATTTTATTTTGCCGTTTATTAATATGCTTTAATATCCTGTATAAATATTGGATATTCGAAAGCAGATTTTCTTTTCGCTAGAATTTTGAACATCTGGTCTTAAATTTATTATTTCCCCTTATTTAAATATTGGAGAAATTGATGCAGTTAGTCTAACCTTACACTGCTTATTTCCGACAAGTAAAAAATCAAATCAATCAAAACAATTCTTGTTGTCAGAAAAATAAAATTTAATTTAGAAAATAAGAAAAAGAACTTTAGCTTGTGCTTCGAGACATTGATTTCCTCAGAGCAACGGAAATCTCTATTCTTCTTCCCTTTCTACTGCAGTTATGGGTAAAGTTAAAACATTTTGCTAAAATTGAAAAACCTGGAGGGGTTATGCAAAGTTTTCTTCTACGAGATTCCGCTGACAGAACACAAACTACATTGCATAAATTTTTGCTAACTTATTTTATGCTTTGAAAACTTAAATTTTTCGAGAATTGTAAAAACCTATTTCATCCTATTTTCTTTAGATTTCTCGTTAATTTTTACACCCGCAGGGGGCACATAAATTGCTGACGATGAAAAATGTTTACCGCCCTCTGCCGGACTGGATATGTACTAATGAACGGATTAAAGAGGCGATGGCTAATTGGAATAACGACCCCCTTGGGTAGAATTGGAGTTTTTTTAGGTGTACCACTGTGGGGAGAACCTCGTTAAACGAATGGCCCCAAGTATCGAACGTGATAAATTGATATAAAAAAAAAACTAAAATAAGAACTGAAAAGGTTGGAGAAATAATTAAAAGGCTGTGGCAAAAGCAAGTGCTTGCGGGGCAAGCTCTTTTGATGAAGAAGTGGCGCTGCTTCAGAAGTGATCGTCATTAGGTACTTACTGTATTTTAGACACATTTGGATATATCCTAAGCAAAATGAAGAAGGTCACTTTGATTCCACTTCAACCCGACTGAACCGCTGAGTTTTTACTTTGATTAGTTTCATTTCTGAATGAATTTTTCTCGCTTATTGTCGGAATAGATGTTAACTTTTTTTTTCTTTTTTTTAAATTCAATTAGTACGTTTTCCTTGTTATTTCGATTCATCGTTAAAAGTAAAAATGTAATAGGGATTTTTTTTTTTTTTACTTTTATTTTCTTTTATAAAATTTGAAAAATACAAATGCCCGTACTTGATGTTATTTATTAAATTATTTTACGAGTTTTTTTTCTTTTTTAATCTCTTAATTTTAGAAATCTTGCCAGAAATTAAGAATAATTTATTGCTAAGAATGGGATTTTTCTAGAAATTATTATTTTTTTTTAATTAAATGAAAAGAATCAAAAAATGTGATTTACATAATTTACAATTATTATTTTAAAGTTATTATTATTTTAAAGCCAGTTGAGGCCAAGAGCTCAATAGAAAGGATATATTTCAACTATATCCTTATTTCCCACCCATCCCCATTGAAAGTTGCCGAGTTTTTTCGCAAGCCATGAGAAGAATTCTCATGCAATTAAATGCCGTTGACAAATTGACATAGGTTGCATTGTTTCTTCAATAAACAACCTCTGTGTTCTGTCAACACCATGACAATCGGATCCAGATTGGTTTGTTCTTTGTGTTTACAACAGCCGAAAAATAGCACTTTATAAGTAGTATCAAATTCTTTTTAACATAACCCTTTCGCAACTGTGAATGTAAAAATAGAAATGTAATCTAAATTCATTTTAGTACTTTCATAACGTTCATGTATAATAGCCAGTGAATCAGTGAATTTTTCATGTATAATAACCAGTGAATAAAAGTTCACTGGTTATTATTCAAGGATTACAGCCGTAATTCACTGCTGAAAATGAATAAAAAATTAATTATGTGTTGTCTCATGCTGGGCTTTGTATTTTCGTCTCATGTTTGCCGCAGAAATGCGCGTGATCATGATGGCATTTTCATCTTGTGCTGCGGTTGCAGCCGGTTCGACATATATAAGAGTGAGAAATGCCGAGATGGGATATCGTTCCTTGTAGCTCAGTGGTAGAGCTTCAGAGCGCTATTCTGAGAACCCGGATACGAGTCCCGGCTTGGGACATTTTTCACTCTGTCGGTTTACGTCTTGAAAAAAAGCAGAATAAAAGTTCACTGGTTATTATTCAAGGATTACAGGCATAATTCACTGCTGAAAATGAATTAAAAATTAACGTCCTTGTATATGAAGGAAAAAGTGAGTATATTTCCAATTATAGCCACCAATATACCCAGTATATCCCCCCCCCCCCCCCAGTATGAAAATTTCCTCTACCAGAAGATTTGAGATTTTAATCTTATGTACTGTCAAAAGTGCAAATTTACCACCGGAACTCCCCAATGTTTGCCCCGGACCTGCAAATTTCTCTCCCGGATAAAAATGTCTGAATTCAACACTGAATATACCTGAAATCAGACAACCAATTTTACATTGTTATATGCAAACTAATCAAATGTTGCTTCTTATTTCACCCTCTGACTGTCCAGCAAAAGGGCTAAATTGTAATATTGTTTTCCCTGTATTTTATTTTAAATGCTAAAAAAATATGATTATTCCAAAATTATATATATGAATGTGAACCTTCAGGGTATCAATTATTACTCAATGTATTAAAACTGCATTATATTTGTAGTATTATATTAATTTAAAAAATGCTTCTATTGCAGTGAACCTCCAACTTAGCGAGAGGGTTAAACGAATTCAGTATTGCTATTAAAATTTGTATTTCAATACACCGAAAATCGGAGAATAAAACTTTGTATCATTCTATGAAAACATTTCAAGCATTATTGCTTATTTAAATGAAGTCAAGTGAAAACAATTACCATTAAAATTAGTATTATTACTCAATTAACGAATATGTCGGCGGAATGACTTTTTAAAACATTAAAATTTCACCAGAACTTTTGAATTGAGACAGCTTTTGCGTGGTATCTAGTTTTAGCGACAACAAATCAATAAATTCCTGTTATATTAATGAACCGACACCTTTGCCATAGAGCTATCAATTACGCCTGGATCAAAAACAAATTAAACGACTCCATCGCATCGCAAACCAGTATTTTCATTAAACATTCACGACAGTAATGATCTTAGGGTAATTGATCACATATTCTTCAGTCTTACTGCTGCGTTACATAATTCTACAGAAGTTAGAAAGAGCTCTACCATCGGCCGCCTTCTTCTTAAATAAAATTTGTTGTAACACGAGCCTTTCTTGAGTTTAATTGGTTCTTGGCTGAAATAAATGAATGCCACTAATTGACAATAAGTCGTAAACTACGTTATTCTGGAATCCTACATCTTTTCCAGTAACGGAATGGAAGCTACAAGAATAAATGCATATTTTAATGTACATATCAAACAAATATCTGCACAATTAAGTTGCAGCATATCTGCAAAAGAATCGTTGAGTTTTGTTTCACGAATTCTCAAATTCTTATTTTAAAGGGATTTTCTGAATTAAAATTTTATTGTGAACTTTTAGTAGTGTAATATTTTTAAAAAAATTTCAGACAAAAAGGAGGAGATTGCAATAGTTAAGATAGAAAAAAAAATTTTTTTTAAGTATTTTCTGGGAAATAAACTATCTAATAAATATATATATATATATATATATATGTATATTGTACGTACTAAACAATTAAGTTGCGTGATTTCTGAAAAAAAAAAATCGCTGACTTTTGTTTTAAGAATTTTCAACTTCATATTTTAAGAGGTTTTCTAAATTAAATTTTTAATGTGAACTTTTAGAAGTGCAATATTCTAAATAGTTTTTCAGACAAAAGGGGGACAATTACAATAATTAAAACGTAAAATATATTTTTTAACTTAGTTTATGTGAAATAAACTATTTAATAAAAATGTTTGAAAGCAATAACAACAACAACAACAAAATAGATATTTTATAACACGTACCATACCAATATATTTTTTAAACTAGTTTCTGTAAAATAAACTGTCTAATAAAAATATTTGAAAGCAGCTGAAAAAAAAAATAATAATAAAATAAATTGGTATGTTATTGTATATACCAAACAATTAAGTTTCGTGATATCTGCACAAGAATCGCTGACTTTTGTTTTAAGAATTTTCAAAGTCATATTTTAAGAGGATTTCTGAATTAAATTTTAAATGTGAACTTTTAAAGGTGTAATATTACAGTGGATTTTTCAAAACAAAAAGGGGGAGGATTACAATAATTAAGATGGAAAATATATTTTTTAAACTAGTTTCTGTAAAATAAACTATCTAATAAAAATATTTGAAATTAACTAAAAATAAAATAATAAAATAAATTGGTATGTTATTGTGTATACCAAAGAATTAAGTTGCGTAATATCTGCAAACGAATATCTGACTTTTGATTTCCAAATTTATATTTTAAGAGAATTTTCTAAATTAATTTTTCAATGTGAACTTTTAGTAGTGTAATATTACAAAGAGTTTTTCAGACAAAAAGGGGAAAATTACAATAATTAAGATACATAATATATTTTTTATACTAGTTTCTGTAAAATAAACTAGCTAATAAAAATACTTGAAAGCAACAACAACAACAACAAAAAATAGATATTTTATTGTACATATTAAACAATTAAGTTGCATGGTATCAGCATAAGAATAGCTGACTTTTGTTTTAAGATTTGAAGAATGTTCATATTCTTATTTTAAATAGATTTTCGAGAGAAATTTTTTATTGTGAATTTTTAATACTTTGGCTATTTAAACAAAGCTTCTCAGAGAAAATGAAGAAAATTATAACAACGAAGTTATATTTTTCAATTGTATTGTCAACGAAATTTTATGTATGAAAGTTTGAGCTGTGCGTATTATTATCAAATTATCTATTAATCTGAGTATATTTTTATAATTTGCAGTGTTCATTTATGATAAGTGACATATTGCATAATGATTTTTTTTCCCGAGTTCTAAATTAAATTACAATCCGGCAGAACCAGTATGTAAAGCATTATATGTTTAAACTAAGATTTTTTTTTTTTTTTCCAATTTATCTAAAGATAAAAAGTCGATGCTTTTAGCCAATTTTCGAGACACTAATCTAAAACATTATATTAATCTCGCAATCAAAAGTAATCAAATGTTATCATTTTTAAAAGGAAAGAAACAGTTCATTTCTTTTAAGTTTGAATTAAGATATCCAAAAATATCATTTATGTAGAAATTAGAAAATTATTGCCTGATATACGCTTAAAGTAGTTCCAAAATGTCATATAAAACTGGTAAAAAATGCATTTGCATGTATTAGTTACAATATTATACAAACATTAAATATACATTTCTTTTCTTTTGATCTCGTCATGTTTTGTATATAAAAGTGGGGATAATTTGGAATAATTTACCACCCCCAATTTTGTCTCGCACACAAAACAAGTGCCGCAAAACTATTCAACTACCAATTTTTTTTTAAACATATAATATATAAAAGTAAACAGTACGTGTAATGTACTTGTGATATTGTTTACTTTTCACCTTATATAAAATATACTAAAGTTATCATTGCCAATGTCATCAAATTCCAACTTTTTCATATTATCATACCAATTAATTTACAAAAAAAAAAAAAAAAAAAAAAAAAAAATAGTAGTAAGTAAATATTTTGAAAAGATTAAAAAAATAAATTTAAGCTCATTTTTATCACATTATTTCATGTATATATTACGCCGAAGTATTTTATTTCCAAGTAAACTAACTTATATAACTGGTGCATGCAAAAAATATTTTTTTTTATTTACTGTGCTGAACCTACAGTAAAAAATAATAATAATAATAATATATATATATATATATAATAAATAAAAATTACAGTCTTCAATTTTTATAACGCACTTATTCATTTTTGACAAAAATAAATTTTAAAATCCCGATTTCTCTGACGCTACATTAAATTTACATTTTTAAATGCTTTAGATTCTCTTTAGCATAAATTTTTCTGCGACTTTCTAAAGATAAGTGTTCTAATCTTCAATCATGTTTTTGCTTTTTTATAGTACCATATTTAAACCGAGAATTTATCCTTCTTTATTACTATTTAAATCACTGTTCTCCCGAACATTTGTCTTTAGTTATGTTCCTTTTTTAAAAGAACGGTCTTGACAAATGTCTTCTACACTTTTATCCTTTTATCATCTTCATTACCATATCTTATTTCAATCACTCACGTTTCGTCGGCGAGTTAAATAGCTTTCAGTCTTCTTCCTATCATTTATGAGGAGAGAGAGAAAAAAAATGGCAATCGATATTAGAATGTTGTAATCGGAACACCGGAATCTCTGAAAATCATTTAACTAGTTTCGCCATTAGTCGTCTAAACTAAAGATGAATGGCATAATAACTTTAATAAAACAGAATTAAAAAAATAAAATAAAAAGTCCTTTCTTCCACCCCAAGGGATCGTCTCTCCCGCAAAGGAAAACGTTCGATACGATATTTATTCGATTCCGGCGTGCCTGAGCGAGTCAATCGCATCGAAATAAAAGACGTTATCTTTCGACCTGTTCGATAAATAAATAAAACGAAAAGAACGAACGTTCGAAAACGATACCCTGAACGAGATAACGAACGCCCAGCCTTAGGGGACCCCTAGAAACTTAATGAATCCACCAGGATATACCAATGGTCTTTCAGATAGGAGAAACAGATAACTGAATTTGAACAAAATGCACGCGCTTTCTGTTATTTCACTGCCTGATTTTCAGAATGAAACGAATTAGAAATCGTCTGTCTTCGATCGAAAAGACGGATTAATTCGGAAAGCGTGTGATGCGGTTGCGGTTAAAACGGGAGCAGAGTGCTAAAACTTATTCCAAGAATTTAATGACTTGAAGTTGAGATAATTTGGAGATAGTCTAGACTAGAACGACGGGAATTATTGCTTGATAAGATATCAGATTTCTGACACTAATTTCTAAAAAAGATTGAAATTTCCGGTAACATCAGTTTTGCAGTAAATGAGTTTTCGACTATACTGGAATTTCACTGGGACCAAGAATACATAGTGACGCAATTATACGGAACTTGCGGTTGCGGTTGTGCTCACCCATTCTTACTTTGCCAATTTATTGAACTGCATTTTTGGACAAAATGCAGTACAATAGAAAATTTGATTACCTATGTTTAGTAATAAGTTTTCGGGGAAAATAATAGTGCTTCCAATTATCTCTTACAGTAGGATATATAACCTCTTGCTGCAAAAGGATTTTGTGGTTTTTCCGCATGAAGAAAAGCAATAGAAATATGAGGTCCCATTTTAGGATATAACAGTTATGATAGCCATTCTGTAATTATTATTTTTCGTTGAATTAGGAGGATGTAACATCAAAATAGAAAAAGAAAAAAAAAGAAGAAAGGCGCAATCACGCAATAGCTGAACTTTCACTTTTTGTATTATTATTATTTACTTATTTCAAATATTTTGTTTCCAGATATCTTAACATTTTCATCGTTGTGCATTGTAAAAATGCTGCTGTAAAATAACAGAAAAAATTCTAACTGCAAAAGTTATCCAGAGAATTTATGCATTCAGGAAAATGCCGTTGATAAAAAGGACACGTTATCTGACGTCAGAAATCTTGTTGTACATTAAATGATATATTGAGAATCTTTAAAAAATATTTTAATTAAGTGAAAAGAAAACGTATTCTAATACATGGCCTGATATATTTAACAAAATTACTTTCGTACCTGAGCATTTTGTAGTTTTGTTGAAGTACATTTTAAGCATGAATAATCTTTATAATTATATAAAAATATTTAGTGTGACACAGATCCTGGTCTTTTTGCAAATATGCTATGATATTTTATCAGATTAGTCCAGATTGTGCGCATCGTGTTACTTTTTGAGTACTGTGCTGTTTTATGAATTGGCTGTGTCCTTATTTTTAAGTGCGCATTATGTTTCTTTATTTCATTGAATACACAGTAATTAAATTTAGAATATATTTAGTCTGTACGTTAATTTGCCAAATTGATTAGTTTAGAAACTCAAAAAAGAAGCGAAAATAACTTTCGAGTCGTTTTTAAAGTAAATTATAAATAATGATTCACTTGTGAAATGATAATTATATCGTGTTATGTATTGCATTACTCTAGTTTTCCTATTGTATTTTTATTGCATTCTTTTTTTTAAGCATAAGTTTAATGCGTACTGGTTTTTTTGTAAGCCGTTATATCTAAGATTTCCATCTATCTTGATTTATTATAATACACTGTTTTGGCTAATTTCATTATATAGTTCAGTTCTGAGATTTTTAAACCTCAGTTGTAAATTGTATTGCACAATAATTTGCAGACTCTCGAAGACTGTAAACGTTTTCATTCTGACAAATTGCTTTGGTACCCTCTCCATTCTCACAGGTTTACATCAATGGGTGCCAAACAGGATCCGTGCCAGAAATGAAGAACGGAGAACTTTCAGTGTGACGTAGCGTAGCCACAGAGAATCTGCAGTGACTAGAATGTTACTCGCGTTATTCAGCCGCAGACAATCTGAATAACTAGAATAAACTCATGTGCCGTAACATATGCCCACAATGAGTTTTTTTCTTTAATGTTTCTGATGTATTTTTTATGCTTATTTTGGAAAAAATACTCAACAAAATTTCACCACATGCAGTTTCGACACAGATTTAGAATTCCTGAAATAGACTGGTAAATTAAAAATTTAGTCAAAAGTATCAGAATTTTTAATTGGCCATTTATTTGATAACGTGATCATAAAGACTCCATATCATCTAAGTATCATAACAAACTCCAATCCAGGTGAGAGGGCATTATAATGATTTTCTACTTTGTAACAGCTACACTACCAAAAGTATCAGAATTTTTAATTGCCATTTATTTGATAACGTGATCATAAAGACTCCATATCATCTAAGTATCATAACAAACTCCAATCCAGGTGAGAGGACATTATAATGATTTTCTACTTTGTAACAGCTACACTACCCAAAAAAAAAAAAAAAAAAAAAAAAAAAAAAAATTGTAATACTATCACCCCAGCTGCCAGTGTTATACCGTAAAATTAACAGTCGTAAACAGTAAAATAAGTTGTGATGCAGTGCCATGCAATTTTTTTTTCAATGTATGACAAATGTAAAAGTAATAAAATGTAGCTTAAAAAAAGCAAAAATGTAGCAAAAAAGATGTAGCTTATTTGTAAAGGATTTTTCAATAAAGTTGTCTGACTCTGCAGTATTGTCCGTGACGATCCTGAATTTTCATCTTCACTTTGTGGGAAAACCATGCGTATACAGGAACAAATTCGGTATTTTAAAACTTAAAAAACTATGCAAACATTTTAAAAAGTATAACTTAAAGTATAACTTTGTATGCATGTGATAATAATAAATAAACTTTTCACATTAGCCAGTTCAACTATATATCTAGTATTATTTCGAAAAAACATTTAGTAAAATTTAAACCTAAATTTAAAACCTTTTTTTTTCCTTTGCACACATTGTAAAATCTTAAAATATCGACGTTTTCGCAATTAACGCAAAATATTTTAAGCTAATCTCTTAAGAGAGAGTTGTTTGAAATTGAAATCAATTATTTTCTTATCTTGGCTCTCGAATTTTCAATTACATATTTTAATCATTGCTGGCTTTCGTACGCTTTCGATTAAAATAAAATTGATGACTATCCTCTTAATTATTCCATTAATAGTAAATTTACGAAATAACGAAAATTGTGAATACACTGCACTTTTTAATTTTTTTCGTTTTTGGTATGAAATTCGCTGGAGAATTTAATAAAATATTGATGTAGGAAACTGAAGTAATCGCGGTATATGCAAATTCTTTCAGTAATTTTAAGCAAATTATACAACCTTCTAAGTCATCTTGTTCAAATTTTGTTGATGAAACGTGTAATATTGGAGTGTAATGAATTTTCCTAATTTGTTATTGGAGGCGAAGGATTTTGGCTTGTTAAAAGAAAATGTTTTTATTCGAGAAGGCATATTTATAATTGACTTTGAACCACTTGTAATTTTGGATGAACAGCATTAACAGAACAAGAAATTGTTCTGTGAATAAAGAGAAATTCATTGTATGTGTTTTTTGTTTTTTTCACTTTATGATTTATTATATTCCAGATTTATAGTTGAACAAAATGTACATATTTCAATAAATTTTAAGCTTTTAATTTGTGCTTTCTTAGTTTGTCCTAATGTCTTTGTTCTTAACTTAAAGCTAATTTTACAACAGACTTAATGTAAAGGGTATGATTATTAAATTAAAAACTAACAGACTTTATCATTTAAGTGGATCCAAAATACAAAAATAGGCGTAAAATTTTATTTTCTTTATTTTTAGTAACCGACTTCAAAAAAGGGGGAGGTTCTCGATCCAGCGCGTATATATTCTATTATTATTATTATGTATGTTTACCGATTACTCCAAAACTACGTGACCGATTCATGTGATTTTTTGTTTTTAATTGAAAGGGAACCCGTAAGGCATGGTGACGTCACGGCGACGTCACTGTGAAGTCACACTGTGACTTTGTGACCGTCGTCGTGACGTCAAGTGACGTCGAGGTGAAGTCATTGTGACGTAAATGCGAGGTCGTTATGGCCGTTTTCAAGGCTTTCTGTGACCTCACAATGTGACTACTTTGTGAAGTCACCGTGCGACTTAAATGTGAAAAATGTGACGAATCTGCAACGGATAGGGTGACCAGATTTTACCCGAATCCTATACGGATTGTTCGGATCAAATTTTTTTATGGTTCAAGTTTGTGACGTTTGTGACGACACTGCACCGGGTCGGGTGACCAGATTTTACCCGAATCCAATCCAGAAACTTCGGATCGATCTCTTTGGATTTGTTTGGCTACAGAATAGATTTCGATTAGTTGTCGTGTGACCTGATTTTCGTGAACCCGATCTGACCCGAGTCGGGTATAATGTTTTTACTGTAAGTCTTGTTTGGAATAGAATCTTGCATACGACCGAGTAACCAGATTTTATCAGAAATTGTGTTATGATACAATTTCTGATGTCGGCTCGGATCTAGAGTCATTCACGAATCCGGTTATATACTTCTTCAACATGATTGAATGTCAACTTGAACATGAATGATGGTTGACTGAAACTAAATTTTGATTCAACCCGTATTCTTACCCTAACCCAACAACAACAACAACAAAAAATCTGTAAGTCCACAACCCGACCGAACCTGATAAATGATTTCGCATAGATTCGGATAACAAGATTTCATCAAATACGGATAAGATCGACGATAAGGATTGGATCGGCAATCATTTTTATTGATGCAACTCGTATTCAAATTAAAACTTTGCATCTGATTGAGAAACCGGTTAACACGAAACTTTCTGACACATTTATGAACAAACTTTTAAACGCATAGCACTTGCATGCCTGATTATTAAAGCTATTTGGAATGAATAGCGTTTTCCATTTTTAGATAAATGTAATACTTAAGATCAATGTCGGTCACGTTTTACCCGTTTCTGACGTTGCGCGTCGGAAATTTGGTTCAAAACACCGACTTTGATAGTGTTTTCTGAAACATCATCTGCCGTTACCAAAAAATGGATAACGCCATTCGATTATATATAGGGTAGATGTGCCAGTAATGGACACCCTTAAGGAATTTCTTTAACAATTATTTTTTAATTAATAGTTATAATTGTTATATTCAACATTTTTTAATATTATATTACTCTACCAACAATATTTAACCATGCTCATAGTCACATTTCCCAATGTGAATCTAAATTTAATTGTAAATAACAAAAATAAATCAAAACACCCTAAACTCCAGTAATGGACACCTCACAAAAAGTAATAGATAATTGATATTATGATTGCATTTAAAACTAGAATTTAAAGATAGCATATTAATGAAATAAATAAAGCTGAATTTTTATTGGTTATTTTTTTATAAACCAAAAACATTGAAGGTGTCCCATTACTGGAAGGCGGTCCATTACTGGCACATCTACCCTTTTCTGAATAAGAACACCTGCCAATTTCATGTATTTCCGAATAAAAATGAATTCAGAAATATGCCAGAAATTAGCTAGTTTGGATTTGAGAACAACTTTAAAGAAAATATAAGTATACATTTTCAAATAAGCATTCTGAAAAATTTATATTAGGAATCAATTTAAATAATAGATATACCTATTGTGCGATATTATTAAATAATAAACATTGTATCAAGCAGTAAAACAGTTTTCGTTGTAAATGAAATATAGAACTTAAGATCATAAATGCCAAAAAAAAATTATTTTTTTTCTTTACAAATTATTTTATTTATAGTTTTTGATAGAATACTAAATGCAGAACTTAATTTTTACAGTAAAAACATTCGATAACACAGCTGGAAAAATTACCTTAACTAAACAGTTATTTTATTGTTTCATCAATATTTATTATTTTTGTGCATCTAACATTGACATATCTCGACAAATAAATTATTCAATGCATTAAAATGTCACATTTTTTTTTCAAATATACCGGAAAATTATTTCTGGAAACCTGCACTAGCAACGAAATTATTAAATTGCAAATCAAATATTAATAGTTTTAAAAATTGCAATGTTTTTAATTATAATGAATAACTATGAAAATTGAACTAAGAAACGCAAAACATTAAATAAATTCCTCCTTTTACATAACACTTTACATTTAGAATACATATTGTTAGTAAATACTTTAAGCTTTTTTCCAAATAGTCTATTTAAAAAAAATTAAAACATTAAAGATAAAATTTAATACAAGTGATTTTTTAAAAGAAAATTTAAACATCTTAACTTTTAAATAATGCAATATTAAATGTACTAGTACTAAACATGCACTATTAACAAAACTGCGAAGACATTAAAAGTTACCTGCTGATCTATAGGTAAAGGTGTTATTGTTGAATGCTCCTTATCTGCTTCCCTTTCATTGAAAAATTAGACTGTACATCCACTACAATAATTTTCAAATTATTCCAGTTCAGAGATCTGAGAAATCAAATATCACCCAGGCCTTATGAACGCACCCGGCTAGACACAGGGAGATGTTAAAATGGATGGTTTACTTTAAAATGGAGATTGTTCACTTTAAAACGTTAATTTACTTACACAGTATAAATCTACAAAGTTAAAAGAACGCAACACACGCTAATCCTTCGAATGAGAAAAAGTCGTCTGCCTTCAATATGCGCGCGCAGTATTGTTTAAACACAACAAAATAACAGCTAGCAGATGTTTCCAACTTTACCGCAAATGATATAGGAAGAAAATAATTTAAATAAAGACATTTCAAAACCTTTATAATTTATATGGCTGAAAAATGAGCTTCTAATGATGCTATAATATTCATTTTTTATATGAGAGAGTTTTGTATTCTTAGAAAAAAGCTGTGAAAATTTACATTTTTATATATTTTTTAATCCATTGCATTTGCTTTAGACGTCAAAAGTAAAGATAAATTTTAAATAATAATTGATTTAATAGGCTTTATAAAGTAATTTTGATATAAATTTAAATTGCAATCAAATTTCCTAAGTACAATTTTTTTATTTTTTACACTCTATCAAAAAGAGCAATATATTTAATAGAGGTGACATCTTACTAAGCACTGGCCAGTTTTGGATAAATTGCTATAGGAATGACATATACTTTATAACATGTTTTTAATTCATTTTTGCTCGGAAATACACGAAATTGGCTCGTGTTTTGTTTAGAAACTATGTTATTGAAAAACCTTTTCCATTTTTTGTTAAAAGCAGAAGATCTTTCAGAAAAGAATGTCAAAGTCGGCGTTTTGATTTGAATATCCGACGTGACAGTGAAAGACAGGAGAAAAACTGGTCATCACGTGACACGAATTGCTTATAACTCGATAAATAACTAAATTTCTATTTAAGGATTTTTACCTGTGTATTATATAGTATATTTTGTTAAATTTCATGAAAATGGTAATGAAAATTGTAAAAAATTATCTGCCTCATATATGTAGACAGATATTTATTTATTATTTTATTTTGGAAATACTCAATATATTTAAATAGTGTGTGACAATATTTTTATTAATGATTTAGGTACATGACATAATTCAAATCTATATTTTATGAGTTTTTTTTTTTTCCAAATTCACTCTCCGATCACACCGTGAAGTCACAGAGTGTTGGCATTTTGGTCATAGGTTTTACGTGACTTATGTGACTTGCAGTGACGTCATTGCAACGTCACAAAAATTTCTAAAGCTGTCAAAAAGTAATTTTCTTTATGTTATAAGATGTTCTAAAGTTAATTTTAAGTTTTCTTTATATCTTCAAGACGTTCACATTTTGGTCACAGTGTGACGTTACAAAGTGGTGGCATTTTGGTCACAGATGTGACGTGACGTACGTGACTCACATTGACGTCACAGTGACTGTGCATGCTATGCGGGAATATTCTGTTCTGGAATTGGTCCCGTTTAAATTTAATCAAAATTGGTTATTATTTTTTTAGACATTCTACAAAAATAAAATTAAAAATAAAACTTTAAAATATCTCATTTTTAACGATTTACATCAAGTAACGTAACGCTATCTGTTTGGAGAGAAAGTAGCTTTTTATTTATTTATTTATTTACTTTAAGTGAAATTTAAGTTTTTTTTTTTTTTTTTTTTTTACTTTGACGATTTACATCAAGTGACGTAGCGCTATCTGTTTGGCGAGAAAGTCGCTTTTTTTTTTTTTACTTTGTAGTAGTTTTTGAATTTTTCTTTTCTTTGTTAAAAGGTTTATAAAATTATCATATCCTAACTCGAAACTCCTAATTTAAATTACAACAACATGACACAGTATAAGATATTTTATTCAGTGCAGTTTCTGTTTTCTTTCTTTTCTGTGGGACTTCTAAATGATATCTAACTTTCAGTATGATTATTGGAATTAGCTTTAAAGCTCATTTCATGCTATAAGAAACGAATGGATGAAAATGAAAATATGAAACGACCTATGCAAATTATGCATTTAACGTGAAATAATCAATATAAACAAGCACAAATAAGTACAGTTACATCAACGTGCAATTATTTCAATGCTTCTGGAATCTCTTCTTCTATGCTTTTTTTTTTTTTTTTTTTTTTGTCTATTTTGGATTGAAGAAGGGACCTATAAAAATCATGAGTTCTGCTGTTTTTCTACTGCTTTTCATTTTGCATTGAAAAGGAGACTCTAGAAGCCTTAAGACGCGAATGCACTCACAAGTTAATGTTAAACCGATGGCAGAGAGTTTTTTTTTTTCAAATTTCTCGTTTACATTTTAATATTTTATTATTATTATTATTATTATTATTATTATTATTATTATTATATTTATTTATCTATTTTGCATAGAATATTTGAAGCGGTTCCAAAATCAAAAATGTCTTCAGAAGAGAAAAAAAAAACTGCAGCCAAAATTGAAAAATTACAAAATACCCAGTAAGACTTAGACGCGAAGGCACTCGTATGCTAAAGTTATAACAATGGCAGCGTTCTTTTCAAATTTCTCGTTTCCATTTTAATATTTTTAAATAATTTTTTTGCATAGAATATTTAAAACGGTTTGGAAATCAAATGTTTCCTCAGGGTAAAAAAAAAAAAAAAAAAAAAAAAAAAAAAACTGCAATCAAAATCGGAAGAAAAGTGCGAAAGTATCTGGTAAGATATCGACCTCAAAGCTCAAATACCCTTTGTAAATATTAAAATGCGACCAGGAAATTTGAAAAGAACGTTGTCATTAGGTTAACAGTAGCTTGTGAGCGTCTTCGCATTACTAAAGTATTCTCTTTACTACTTTTAATTGTTAAAAGGTGCATAATAAAAACTTAAAAACAGATAAAAACGGTTTTAATAGACTGTTTACATGTTTCGACTCCATCGAAGCCATTATTAAAACAAATAAGAATATTCTTGAGTTGCACGATGTACTGATTTGAAACGCCAACATTTAATTTTCACGTACTCTTCCAGATTACGGATGTTATTTTTAATTTTTACTTGAATGTTTATTTCCATAACCGTAACCATGGAGTAATTTGAGCCATAATTTTGACAAGTTGAACTATGCTGCATCGTTACATATTGAATTTTTACGTGTGTTACAATCTCTATGGTTTCTCTTATATTTAATGCATAGGTAGTAGAGATTGGAGGGAAAAACTATCTTACTTTCATTGAAATTTATTTGGATGGTTTCTTTTTGATGTAATCTTGCCAGGGCCATGGTTTTTCTATTTTTCTTAAATCAGCTATATGCTCTTTTTTATTTAATTAAATTTTCTGCTCGTCATTTTACACCTTTTAGCAGTTAAAATAAGTAGTATATTATTTCAGGGTGCTATAATTTATTATATATTAACGTAATCTCTAAAAACAAATTTGTGCTAATTTTATTATTTTATTTTTACTTTTTACGTTGTTACATGAGATTTTTCATCGTTTCACAAGGGTATTTTTATATATTATTCATTCAAATTGCAATTTGTTGCTAAACAATTTTGAATCCACTCGTTTTATCTTTTTGCTATGCGAAAACTAATGCAATGCATTTGTTTCTTATATAATATATATATTTATTTATATATTGTATTACTTATGCATGCAAGTTATGCTTTTATAGAATATTTAATCTAAAAAATTATGTATAATAAATTCGTAAATGATAATGAAACTTGAATTGAACGAAATTTATTTTATATGCTTAATATCCTGAGAGGTTTACAATAAAGTAGTGCTAGTTTTCATATGTCTTTTTAACTTTCTCAGTATGTATTCTTTTAATGAGTTAGAATTATTCCTATATGAATAGTTAAATCCATTATGCGAGTAGTAAATGAGATATTGAAGTTATACTATTGAATGAAAGTAAATTTTGATACGGTACTGTTATGATAGTGTCATATACTCTTTAGAAATGAGTGTAGTCTAAGATAAATATGGCTTTTTTTATTATTATTATTTTACGCTAAAGTCATCTTTTTACTAAAGTATTACTTGCGTATAGAATGCTCATATTGAGAATTCCCCCAAAATCTAACTTCTATAAAAATTTTAGAGATTATTTATTTTCATATTAAATGAATATTTCTTAAATTCTTGAGCATGAAAACTATTTACACGGGAAAAAAGATAATTATTTCAAATAAATTGCTGTTTTTTTTTTCTTTCTTGAAAGTATTTATACTTATACCATTTTAAAATTTAGACATTCTTTCAGAAACATTTTGATCGCATACAAAATGATTAAAAATAATAATTGTTTAGACATTTTTTCTGTTTTAAAGATAAATAGACCTTTAAAAAAACACCTGTATTTTAAAAATGGAAGATTTTTTTAAAGCCGTTTTTTAACACAATATCTGAATATCTAACATCGTGTTATGTAAATATTTTAACAATCCATGTGAAGGTAAAGCAGTATGAAGGTAAAACAAACGTAAATTTTACACTTTTTTTAATTGCAATTGTTTTTCCTTTTTAAAAAGAATTTGTATCATTATTTCAAATAATGCATTTCATTTTAACTGTTAAAACAAAAAGGCTAGTTCAGTCTTTTAATTAAGTTTTCTTTTTTTTTTCTGGAAATGTATACTTTTTAAAAATGTAAACTCTAAAAAAAAAATCACATTTATTTATTTATTTTTTTGTTTTTCTTCGTTCGTAAAATTTCATAAGAATAAAAAACATGTTCTCTCTTTTTATTCTTAACAGCAATTGAATATTTTTTTTTTCAGTTATTTCAATCAATTATTTTTAAATTTTCTTATGAAATGATTCTGATTATATTTTCATATGAAAAATAAATACGTATGAAATAAGAAACTTCTTTTTTAATAGCTTCATTTTTTTTTCATCAATAGCGCAATAAATTCATATTTCATAGTATCCCTATGTCGATGCAAGTATACACATTTGCAATAATGAACATCTCTTCAGCATCATCTGTGAATTATTGCGCCTTGAAAATATGAAAAACAGACAGTTGACATCATCTTTCTAATTTAAATTAGACTATCGCTCTTTCTGAAACCAAGTCCTGATGTTGTTTTGATGTCTTATTGAATCTGTCACATGATTTATAAGTGTTCTTTTCCCCTTCTTTTACATCTTTTATAATTAGGTATGTTTTGAAATTTTTTATACTTTGTAAAATTTATTGTTTTAGAGGGTTTTTATTTTGTCATGTCTAGACTAAGTATTATTACAGAACTGATATTAGTGTGGCGGATGTCTATTATTCAAATTATAGATATCTTGGAGCGATTCTTTTACACTGGAGGAAATGTTAGGCTTAAATTATTCTTTATATCTGGATCACTATGAACTTTTGAAAATAGTTTGAAACGTCATCATTTGTTCATATCACCAAATTTCATTTATATTTGGCCACTAACAAACTTGACTAACATCAAATTTCACTTTTTTTTATGTAGCCAAAATTTAATAAAAATATTTGTAAGTATATTACTACCAGTTTTAATATATATGGTATGTTCTTGATATTAAATAACCGAAACTTTAAAATTACCATTTCAGTTTTTTTTTTTTTTTTTTTTTTTTTTTTTTTGCCACTTATGTTTGAGACATACAATATATACGATTATACACAATTAGTGCTAAGACTTCCTTTCCAAATGCGCTTATTTCATTTTTATTCCCTTTTCAGTTGTGTATGCAATGTTTGTCATAATATATACAATTCTGATACGTTATTTCAATAAATATATAAATGTAAATAATGCCTACATTTTTATCTCTTTTTGTAAAAAAAAAAAAAAAAAAAATAAATAAATAAAATAAATTATCATTTCATAATCAGTAGCTTATAATTGTTTTCATTTTCCATTGCATAAAAACCTTGAGATTTAGAAGCCAACATTGTTGTAAGTCAGTTACAGTACTATATCTTATCTGTTTTAATTATATATTTTTTTTTCTGAAACCACGTAAGGAGTATTAATATAAATTGATGTGCGTCATAAAAAGTAAAAAGACAGTCTTCAAGATTTACAGTTGAAGTGCCATTTGGTTTTCTCTAAAAAGATTTATTGTACCATATATTTCCCATTTTACCATGTCAAACTGATTAGGAAAAATTATCAAACTGATTAACAATTTGAAATTAGTGGAGAGTAAACATAATCTTAATATAAATTGATGTGCGTCATAAAAAAAGATCGTGTTCAAGACTTATAGTTGAACTAGGTTTTCACTAAAAAGATTTATTCAATATATTGTACCATATATTTCACATTATACCATGTTACACTGATTAGGAAAAATTATAAAACTGATTAACAATTTGAAATTAGTTGAGAGTAAACATAATCTTAATATAAAATGATGTGCGTCATTTAAAAAAAAAAAAAAAAAAAAAAAAAAAAAAAAGATCGTTTTCAAGACTTACAGTTGAAAGTGCCATTTGGTTTTCACTAAAAAGATTTATTCCATATATTGTACCATATGTTTCATGTTATACCATGTAAAACTGATTAGGAAAAATTATCAAACTGATTAACAATTTGAAATTAGTTGAGAGTAACCATAAAATTTTTTGAAGACAGACTATATTTACATCTCTGTTGCTTGAATTTCTAAATATATATTTTTTTATCTTTTGCAATGAGAAACATACAGAATTTTTTCTTTAATAAATATGAACAATTCTTAACAACACGCGTAACATGCACTGTTAAAAATTTGCAGATCCAGTCATTGTCTGACCACTGTCATTTGACCAGTCAAATCCAGTCATTTGACCGTTTTTGTAGAAAACGGTTACATAACCGTAATTTAGCGCTATTCTGATCATATTATTGCCCATATTATAGTCAGAATAGCGCTAAATTACGGTTATGTAAACGTTTTCTACCAAAACGGTCAAATGACTGGACATTTTGCTGCAAATTTTTAACAGTGTGGCACCTCTTTAAAAAATATACCTATGTATTGAAATCATAAGCATTATTGATACTTATAAACGCTCGAAGCAAAAAGTTTTTATACAAAATACATCGTTAATATATATATATATATATATATATATATATATATATAATTAAACACTAATTTCCATCCATTACTTTATATTTACTTTTACCACTAGAGGGCAGCACTATTTTAAGTTGTTTTATTATTCATTTTTCCATCTTAATACTTATTTATAACATAGTATTATTCATTAATACATCCTTTATTGTAATTCGATTTTCTATTTATTAATTAATTTCATTTATTTATTATTTAACTAATTGGTATCAATTAAGATAGTAATTTGGTTGAATTATGAAACATTTATTTCCATCCAATTCCTTCGATTCAGATTATATTCACTTTTACTAATAGATGGCAGCACTAATGTTCCTGTTTATTTTATAATCCATTATATTTTAACATTATTTCTGGCATCACTGCAAAGCAATTTATATTTCTAAACAATTTATATTTCTAAAATTGGCAACATGTTATGATTTTTTATGCAATTCATTCCCCAGTCATGTTGGTTTTCATGATGGTTCATGAACTGCAAGGTATGTTATTTATATCTCTTTTCATCTTTATGGATTTTATACTTAATGTCTATATTAAATGTTCTCTCTGTAATTTATAAGTATGGCTTCTTTCCTTTTTAATATTGTATTTTATTTTTTATTTTATCACTGATTTGATTCATTGTATTTGAGATGTAGTCCCAATATCATATTTTTTAGCAATGTATGGCTAATATGATGATGAAACATCTCATTTCATTTTATTTGTGGTATTTAGGCAATTGGGACTTGATAATTCTGTCTAAATTCCACAAATTTCATTTCAATTAATTCATTTAATTCCATTTATTCAATTTTTATTTAATTTCTTATTCTTTCAATGTTTTGTATTCCATATTAAGGTTGTTGGGGAATCTTTCATTGTCAACTAATTATTTCATACTTAATTATTTCATTGTTTAAGTTGGTGTTATGATAATGTTTCATTTATGGTATATATATATGTGTGTGTGTGTGTGTGTAATACTTCGTTCTTCACATGTGTATTCATTTTTAAATATATACATATATACATTTAAAAAAAGAAAAAGAAAAAAAAAACTCATTGAATATTTTATCATTCACTGATATATATATATTTATTTTTTTAAGTTATTTAAAAATTATTTTTTTATTTTTTAACACTTTCCACATAGTTGAAAAATGTTTATGAATGTTTGTCTTTCTGCCATCTGTCGGTCCGTGCTCTAATTTTTTAATTATATTAGGGATGACATGCAATTGATATATGTTATTGAGATTAACTATGGAATGATCGGTATTGAAAACTAAGTGTAAAGCATTTATAGTTCATTTACAGGGACACTCAAAGGAATTCCGTTACATTATTGTATTCATTACATTATGTGGCATTAAACAAAATTTTTTCTTTATTAATTGTGCTTTACTTTATTGAATTTTATTAACAGTGCAACACAGTGTGAGTTTTTTTTTTTCTGTTTATTTATCTTTCTTTCTATTTTTATACCCTTACGAATTCATTCGAAAAGAATATCTCACATCCTTTTATTGTACTATATATTCTAAAAGAAAAAAAACATTCCTCGAAAGTCAACATTCAGTAATATTTCAAAAATATTAAATCTACAATTTTATTCATTTTCATAAATTGCATTTCTCTTTAATCTCTCCTGAGCTTCATTTAATTTAAATTACTCTAAAATTGAAAATTCTGAAGGAAAAAAAAAACACCACCACTTTTTTAAAGCAAAATATAATTTTCCATTTATGTAGCGCTTGAACTGTAATTAACAAGACTTTGTGTAAAGAAAAAAAAAATAGGAAATTAAACTTTTTTTCTGCCCTTGAAAATTAGTTTAATAAAATCCCGTTTAAGTGAAAGTTTTGATATTACTTGCTTTATTCTTATATGTAATTTTAATAAAGTTTCTTCATAATAAACTGCTTTTTATCCTTATTTGGTTTTGGCCAGGTAAAATAAGCATGTCTATCCATTTTAATTAGCCAAAGTAATTGGAATTTTTTTTCTTCGCTGTTTCAAATAAACTCGAAAACAAAGATTTTATTTTATTTTTTTTTTTAAGTCAGAATTTCTTCATTTTGATTATATGTAAGAAAGTGGGTTTAATACTCTTTTAATAGTTCAATTTATTTGATATGTAATTGCATTTTTGCGGGTATTAATTTTGTTTTTCTCGAATTATGAAAATAAAATGAAGTTATGAAATATTAATTGTAATGTAATATATTTACTGATTTTCTTATTACAAATATGTAAGTTACTTTAAAATTTTTCTCAAAAATAAGATTTTTAATTGAATTAATTATCCTAATTTTGTATAAATACATATTTATTTAAAAAAAAAAAAAAAAAAAAAAATCAGCTGGAATAACGCTATTTTGTTGGTATTTTCAAGAAAAGCTGTTTAAGATTTTTTTTTTTTTCATTATAATAGTTTGTTAATTTAGAAATAAATGTCATATCTAATAAAATTGCTCTGAGTTTTAAAACGTTTAGACTTTATTATCTTTCCATAGTGAAAATTATTATTTTCTCAAAAGTTCGATAAATACGATGTAATAAATCACAACAAACAAAACTTTCTTACAATAAATTGTTTGAAAATACTCATAACTATGAAGATTTTCTTGAATTGTTCATAACAACGAAATTGTAAATAATTTTTAATGTTTTCTAAGCAATTTACACACTAAACTAAGAAACAAATAATCAAGATTACTCTAAAAATACTCTCAAAAAATAAAAAAGTCATTAACTATCTTTTTCTCATTATATTCAGTCATCTTGTCTATTTCCTATATATATGATTTGAATTGTAGGATTTGTGCACCTATTTGGAATAGATCCGTTTTTCCATTTTTGTACTGATAATAGATAGCAGCATTGTTTCATTCCCCTTTTTTATCAAGATATTTAGGCTCTTGTGATGACTTGGTTTGTCTCAAAGAGCTTGAATATTTGTGATTCATTCCTTTCATATTTGATTCATCTACTGAATCTGCAAATACCTTTTGGCAGCGTTTCCAGCTTTGCAAATCATGCTTGTTTTTTCTGGAATTTTTGTATCAAATTCAAATTATTTTCTTATTTTAATTTCATTTATTTTCTTGTCTTATAATCTACGGCAACCCAAATAATGTATTATTTTAGCTAATTATAGCTTATCCATGAATGAAATTGTGCATTTTGTAGTATCTGTAGTAATTTGGGCTCGATGATTCCGCTACAGTACCACAAATATTTCATTAATTCACTTCCCTTCCCCCTCCAATCTGTTTTATCTTATCTTGGCCGTATATTTTATTTCCTTCTACGTTTTTCTGAATATTATTAAAACAGGTATGTGTTTATTTTTCAATTTTATTTGTATTCCCTCATTTGTTCTATGATGTTTATGTATGTATTTTACGGTTAGTTCCTTGTATAGACATGATGTGCATGAACACGTACAGTCGCTGACATCGTAAATTTCATTTAAATTATTTTATATTTAAAACTTCGTGTTCTTCAAAAATGTATATAAGGAACAAAGATATCATTATAATAAAATTTCAAAAAATCTTTTAAGCAGCATTTCGCATGAAAGTATTTTAAGATGATAATATTTTCGTAATATGCACATATATTTGAATATTATTTTCCCTAGTTACTTTCTCAGATTAAAATCACTGAAATATTTAATTCTGCAATGCATATAGACTAATTAACATTTGCGTAGCATCGCCTAACAAATTAATATCGATCCCATGCTGTTCATAAATTTTACATTAGAAATATTCAATATATAATACCATTAATGGTAAGTATAGGAATTTATATCTAAAGTATTTACATCGCGGATTTACTACAACAATATCGGCATTTGTATTGAAAACATTTCTAAATAAAACTTGATATTCCTGAATTCCCAAAGTTTTAATAGGAGTATTTCTAGTGTTGCTCCAACATATCTCCAGTATTCAATAAATATAAGTGTACAACACTATTAGCTACATATTTTGAAAAATTATATACATCATTCTCACTGTGAAACATTGCGCAATTATTATTTAATTATTCTGCCAACATTAAACCAATATTGAGTACTTGCTGTTTTAATATTTGGGGTGGTAGTTACTTAATTCTTTTGCAGAAATTTTTTCAAAGCATGAACACTAAATACCAATCATACTTCATTAATCCATCTCCATTTATTAATCGAAAAAATATTTTCCTGTTATTGTTGTATATGACAGTGCGGTCAACTGCATTTCCTCATGCATTTAGCCATGTTATCTCTAAAAAAAAAATTGCTTTAAAACATATATGTATATATTGTAACACATGTACTTTAACAAAAAGTCCTTGACGTTTACACCATATAAAACTTTAATAAATGAAATAATTGTAAAATAAATGCACATTGCTAAATTGATGAACCTTCATAATATCTAATGAGCATAATATCTAATAAACATATCTAATGAGCTGGAGGTTAGAAACTTGTAGATATTTTTTTAATGAAGTTTTTATATCTTTTAAAGTGATACATCAATTTAGTAATGTGCATTTATTTTACAATTATTTTATTTATTAAATATGTACTTTATTTTTATTTTTAAGAATACTGATTGCATATTTTTTTTTTATTTATTTACCTAAAAATCGCCAACCATCAAATAATGTTTGTCGTCTAATCACTTCTGCTATTAATTGGTGAAGAAGTCTACTGGTATTTCCTTTTTATAACGCTTCTTTTCAATAAGTAATAATATTGAATATTCCTGATTAGTTAAAGCAAAAGTCTTATGTTCGTTTTCAAAAAATAAATAAATAAATAAATAAAAGTAATTCCTTTTACAAGTTTGCGTTAAATTTAAATGGTTCACGTGATAAATAATTTATTAATTGACCGATGAAATATTTAATAACGAAAACCTGTCAGTAGAAATACCTTTATCTTTGTTGTTTCTTATTTCTTTAAAAAGTTAATTAATTGACCGGCGAAGTCTTAAAAAAACCAGTCACTGTCAATAGAGTGACTAATGTATTTATCTATTATATAAAAGTCTTGCTAACATTTTTCTAATAAGAAAAAACTGAAAATAAAATGCCTCACTTTTTTTTTCTAGCAAAGCCATACTCACTAGTAATATCAAATCCTAGAGAAAATAATTTCACTCGTATTTTAAGTTTCATTTCCTTCTATATGACAAGCTGTCAAAGCCATCTCTGCTCTGAGACACTAGCCAGTGAAAAAAGAGTCAGAGATAATGAAATAGGCCTGATTAGGTCACGTATTAAATGAAGATATCGAACTTCCATTTTATATCTTGCCTTAATATGTTTTTCATTTCATTTTAATTCCAAGTTGTCTGATAAAAACAAGTTTTGTAGTCTTACTGTCTCCACAATGAAGCGATTATTTATTTCCCAATGTCTCCGAAATTATTTTCGTTTGCGGGGCTTAAAGCATGTGAAAATTTGCTTTATACGTAAATTGTGATCACTAACTTTGTAGTTAAGTAAGCTAACTTTCATTGAGAAACAAACTAATGTTATTTATTACTACTTAATTTGATAAAACATCTCTTAATTTTTGTTTGACGTTTAATTGTTATAAGCATAAAAATTTAGTCTGCAACTGAATTCCCCGTGAAATAATTAAGAGATAATTGTTTACTTTAAATTTGACATATCTTTTGTAAGTCATTACTGGCAATTTATGAAATTAACTGCAATTGTTAAGTTATCATAATTAGATTTTTCTCTAAGAAAAACAAAAAAAGTCGTTATTTCTGCAGATATAATAGGAATAAGTTGCAGATTAAATATCGAGAAAATTGCCTAATGTTTCAACTTAATGACTGAAGTTTAAGTTAAATCATGTTTACATAATTATAGTTGCTTGCTTGATACATTAACGTCTATTATAATTAATTAATTGGCGCCTTTAAGTATATAATTATAATTAACAATTGCCGTGCTTTTAACGTATATAATCGAAAATTATATTCTGTTCTTGACTGCTTTCCAATACTGTTCTCCTGAGTGTAAATAGTTAATATAATGTTACATGTTTATTAGAATAAAATTAAAAGCATGTTCAACACAGCTAATTGATTAAATTAAAAACGAGTATTTCAAATTTTACAAGCTACTATAGTGGGTAAACGATACAAGTATATACATGGAAGAGTAAATGTAATTAGAGGTATCCAGTTAGTAAATTCGATCATAGTTCATTTCTTTTGTATCTAATAATGCTTGAGCTTATTAACAAATCAAATGAAAAAGGGAAATTATAGAAAAATTGTTAGATAATAATGATAATTTACCAGTGCAACGCGTGATGCTTTTTTTAACGCCATGAGAATACTTTTTTAAGTCAGTTTCGACTTGTAGTCGAAGCGTTCCAAGCGTTAAAAAAGTAAAACCTTGAAATACATATTTACAAAACAAATCACATGTGTTCTAATATTATTTTCTCAATATACCCTGTTTCAAACTGGATTTATTAAGTAAATTCATTAACATGAAACGTGGATGTTCTTTAGGGTAATGACAGAATTTTAATTAATGAAAGAAATGTTCCTTTTCAAATCCCAACTGCTGTTAGGCAAAATTAAATTAAACTCAATTAAAAATGAATAATTCGAAATACAGATCTGATGTTTAGGCGTATATCGTTTAACGCTAGTTGACGCTTCTTAATTAAGCTCTTTCACACCCCTGTCTTTTGTCCGGGCATTACCGGCTTGACTTCGCAGGAACATTTCAAGTCTCTCTTTTGTAATGTAAAGATAATGTCAAGTCAGGATGATGTATGCGAACAACGGGAGGATTTCTGATTTTTGGAAGTTGGAATAAAGCATTCGTATTCTGAAAACACTGGATTAGTTCCAAAAACCATCTGTTCTTGACTTTTGCCGTCATAATCCTCGCTGATTAAGTCATCTTAAAATTCTAAAACATTAATGCTTATAAAAATTATGTTAAGTAAAGTTGGCGAGACACTCACCTAAACATATTGTAGTACCTCTAATAACCTGCTCCGAAATTATAATTTAAAGTATAATATACTCAAAACAAATTTCATTATACTTCATATTTTTAAAATGTAATTTATTAAATTATAAATGCACATATATCATTTGATTTAATTGAACGATTAGAACACATGCTTATTGATAAATACACACACACATGCACACACACACACACACACATACACACATATATATAGAGAGAGACATATATTTTTGAAATATCTACATTTATTCCCATTTAATTTCCCATTATTATTTTCCATATACCTTTTTCTGCTATTTTCCATCTCAACATTCCACTGTTTTCCGCCTAGTAGCTTAGTTGTCCTGTATTAAAATTATTCCATTTCGAATATTCCTTTGATTTCATAAGCTTAAATTTTTATTTTGGGGCACGCGTTCTAAAATGTTTCTCGCCGTTTTCCTTGCTTAATTACACTTATTATTATTATTATTATTATTATTATTATTATTATTATTTTATTTATTTATTTATTTATTATTTTTTTGTCATATGTGGTTACGTAGTGCCGTCGGGTCAGCTGATTTGGGAATCCGGTTTGCACTGGTTTTTGGACTGTCTCTGTTCAAACCGCACCCACCAATAAAACGACATGCGCGCTCTCAGAAGCCAGAATTTTTTCTAGTTTCCTTGCCTTGAAAGCTCGGCAGTACATAAATCGTTCTCTGGTAACGAAAGCATTGTTATACTTAGAATTTGTCAAAATTTTAATACTTTATTATTTAAATAGTGAAACTGAACAATTAAAAAAAAAATGTACGGATTGATTTGGAACCTCTCGTGGACTATAATGTGATCTACAAAGTTAATAAAGATACATGAACGTAAATACTGATTCTCGATTCAAATGGACCGAACTTTCGACTACAATGTGACTGCTGAACCGTTTACTGTATTTATTTTAATAACGAGTGTTCGGCCGCCATCCTTAAGATATATGTATATATATACACAGCCAGTCAATGTTACGTAAATACGACGTAAAGATGTTTCACTATAATTTATATATTTTAAATATTTTATTAAACTATAAATGCATATAATACTAAACATTCCTCATTTAATTTAATGAAAAAAAATTTAACTTGGTAATTATTGATAGACGCATTTTTTATATAGTAGCCCCAATAGCTCAACCAGCTCATGTTATGCCACAATGGTGTAATAAATGGTCATAAATATTGCAGTCACAACGTTGACAAAAATATATGACTTCCTTAATTTCTTCACGCGGCTTTTCATTATGACTCTCAGGTGATCACCATTCTGTAACTCTATTGTAAAATAAGTCACTGTAACCGAATATCTAGTCATTTGGAAATTATCTTAAAGTGGGGCTTCTCAACGTCTCATTGACTTGGATATGGCACTGTGCTATTCGGATGAAATAACTTCATTCCCTTCTTTATTTATGTTAAATATTATTATTATTAATATTATTATTTTGTAAATGAATATAAAATAATCCTATGAAAATAATCATTAAAAATCATAACCATATACCTCTTCGTCAAAGAGATAGTTGAATTACGTGAACGTCTTACGTCACAATTTGTGCCAAATATGTTTCATTTCCAGATCTAATAATATACTACTTTTAAATTTCTAGCACTGAATATAAAATGACATTTCAAAGAGTTTTTGCGCTTCAGGAAACAAAATACTATATACTTGGTTTCGGAGATTCAGATTTATTATTACCCAAGCAGCGGGATGTTTTCTGTCTGATCACTTATAGCGTATAATAATAAGGCTAAAACCTTCGCATCAGACGCTAGATACAAGCGTTTAAAATAACTTTTGAAGCTTTTTACATTTTATCCGTGCCTTTACTAATGCCTTTTGAAAAATACTATATTTTCGTCTGATTAAACTGCAAAAGATTTAACGAAATGCCTTTAAAAAGAAAGTAACTTGAACATTCCCTGTTATATCTTGTCTGTTCAAATAAACAGGCATTTGCAAGATATGAAAAAAAAATAGAAAGCTCTTATATTTCGTAGAATATAATAGGTGAAGCGATAAAGCTAAATTTTAAAAACAGAAAGATGGCAACAGGATTTTGTTCCTGAGAGACGAAGAATCATCCGAAACACTCTAATGGAATGTCAAAATGTCAGATACAGAAGAGATTTTTTTTTTTTTTTTTTTTAAGAATTTTATATCTGTTGCCTAGATTTTTCACATACATCTTTTTTACAAAAGAAAAAAAAATCGGACAATATTTATTTGGCTACAAAATATTGTACATTGGTGCTTGAATTTGTCAAAAACGTCTAACAAAATGTACTCGAAACCGTGTTGCTCTAATCTGTTAAAGTGCATTTTATATAAACTGAAATTCCTAAGTAGTTTCTTGAAAACAGTCAAAAATACAAATAAAATGGAATACTTTACAGAAGGAAGAATGGCAGCAATCATCTCATAATTAATATTTTATTAAGTAGGATTTTAAAGTAAATCATCTTGGTTTTGAAAATGCACCCTTCAAATCTTGAAAATCTCTTTTCGTTTAATGATAATAAATCTGTAGTGGTTTAAAGAAGCTGTATTATAAAATCGATAAGTGAAACATGTATTTCAATTCTAATTTTTTTATTTATTAAAACAGCATTCAAGTTTAAGCACCCACATCTTATAAAAGTAGGAATATCTGAGATACTGTGTATCAGATAAAAGAATTTTAATCAAGCTAGTTAGAGACATCCAGCTGATTGCTATTGTTGCTTCATAAGATTTCTTATTTTCTCTCTTCTTTCTTTCTTTTTCAATTTCACGTCTCGTAATTTTGTCTTTTGGCAAGTCGCCAGCAAGATTTTTTTTTCTATCAAGTTAAAGCATTGCATTGTTATTTATACTTAAACAATATTTGTTTGACAGTTATTGTTCAATAATTTTAACAATCCGTGTTTCTGTTATTGTTTAATAATTTTAACTTTCTACGTTTCCGTTTTCCTTGTATGATACTTTTTGAAATTATCTATGTATTTTTTCGAAGTATTTTTTTTAATTTATATAATACTTTTCAAAGAGCCTAAAATGATATATTTTATTCCTTTACTATTTTTAATCCTGTTTGAGAATTGTTGGAAGCAAAAGCATTTTATAAAAATGAATACTTACCCATCAGGGATATGCATAATATAAAATATTAAAATAAAACATGTGTAAACTATTTATAAAATCCATTGCAATTTGAATAAAATCGTAGCTTGATGACGTCATAAACTTTAAATGCTCTATTACTGAATTGCGTAAAAAAAAAAAATCCTTATAACTCCAAAAATGATGACCATATTAACTGAGAGTTTACTGCGTCGGATTAAGCGTCTCATTTCCAATTAAAATATATCTTTGAATTGAAATTGGAATGAAATACAGGGTCATGAAAAATCGAAGAGTGTAGAAAATAGGATTACAAATATCTCGGCAACTCATTATCCGATAGACTTCATTCTTTATGCAAAATTTATGTGTTTTTATTGTCTTTTATATTCACTCCTTAAGATAAACAATTTCGAAAATTTTTTATACTTTTTATCAGAACGAATATTTTGAGAGTCCGAAAACAATAGTTCCGGATAATCGAGGTTACTAAAATTCAATAAGCTTCTTCCCGTTATTACATAATAAGTACATACTAAATTTCACGTCTTTATCTCAGTTTGTTCGGGAGATAGAGCGTTTACAGACACACACAATACTTAGTTCAGTTAGAAAATCCATAACGCAGTTGAAAATTCCCCTTCAGCTATTTCCATCGATAAGCGAAAATATACGCGAATTCTTTTGTACCGTCCTGTATATCATCTATAGAATCTGTACACACCAAGTAATAAGAAAAAATTAGTTAAATTTAAAAACACATACCACAATTCAAAACTTACTTCCAGCTAATATTGCTCATATACAGTACTGTACCAAATTCTTTTGTGTAACCCTGTAAATAAACAATAAATGCTTTCCACACCATATTCTATACTAAGCATATTGTAGGCATCTCAGCGATGTATATCAATTTCAGTGTGTTTGAAAAAGTGTAACATCATTTAGATACACTGAAAACGATTTTTCTCAGTGGACCATAACTTAACGTTTTTTTTTTTTTTTTTTTAGTTTCCCTGTAAACAAACTGTAAATGCTACATACTTCATTTTCAATACCAAACATTCCATGTTAAACCTGAATACCACATAACAATTACATTGCAATCCGGGTATATTTGCGCGAGCTAGAGCACGGACGGACAGACAGACAAACCGAATTTATAAACACTTTTCAACGATGTTGGAAAGTACTAAAATAGACAATGGAATTAGTTCGTAAAAAAATATAATAATAATAATAATCTAGAAATGGCATTTGGACCCCACCCTAAACAAAATATTTACATTTTACTTTAGAGCTAGTGATATCAAAAGTCACTTTTAAAAAAAAGAAAAGAAAAGAAAGAAAGAAAGAAAAAAAATCAGATCGTTTATAATGTATAAAATATTAAAAGAAGCTTCGTGTTGAATTTTAAAAACTCCGGAAGAAAGTTTATCCCCTTGACCATCGACCGTATTGAAATTGTGAGAATATAAATAAATGGAGCAAGTATATCTCACACATTTCCCGGAGCGAATGTTCAGCAAGTTCGAATAAAAAAGATTGAGTGAAAATAATTTATTTTTGTTCTATTGTTTGAAATACCATGAAGAACAGGAAGAATCATTACGTGGGGAAGAGAAGCCGGTTTCAAACATACTAATTGAATATATTCTGCCAAGAACAGTATACGAACAAGACATTAAGGCTGAGAGAATAGTGCTTATTTCTTTTGTGTTCGATTTCTTGTTTTTAGTTCATCTATATAGATCACCGTTATTCAAAATTCACAGTTAAACAGTAGGAAAAGATTCAAATGATGGTCATGATTTTTGGATTCATGCAGAAGATGTGCTTTTGCAAACTTATTACGCATAACTTATTGTTTTTTTTTTTTTTTTTTTTTTTTTTTTTTTACCACGCATGCGCGGTAGCGTATTAATGTGCGTGTAATTATATGGTAAATACATAAGTCATACACGAAAAAGAAAACTGTTACCGAATGTAAATTTTTTTTTTCATTAAAACCACACCGGTATATACACTAAAAAAGAAAAAAAAACTGAGCGTTTACCAAAAACATATTTCCTTGAAATTTCACTTAAAGTTTTTAATATTTTAGCTGTCTTTTTAATAGCTTATTTCATTTCTTTTACTCGTTGTTTTTTATTCTATTTTCTCAATCCCCTTTGTACTTCACGGTGAAATGGTTTGCACCACGAAACAAGTAATTTTTTTAAATGTACCACTGAAAAAAGAAAAGAAAATCTAAAATAATAAGGATAAAAATTTTGTACATATATATTTATATCTGAACAAAGATAGCAACTGTTATACGTTTTCTTGAGCGTAGAATCAACTGAAACATTTTAATCGAATGTCAAAATGTCAGGAACAGAGTTAGATTCCCGGACGACATTTTTGCGCTCCGTCTAGTTTCTTCTTTCTAGTTGTTTGAGGCACGTGTTGTGTTTGTTGTCACCGAAAAAAAGAACCCACTAAAGAAGGCTTTTGTAATGCTTTGAAAAGAAACAATATGTTCAACATGTCGCTCTGTTTATTTGTCAAGCTTTAAATTTAATATTTAATCTAGATATTTTCAATTATTTTATGAAATGCATGAGTGATCAAAATTTACTTATTATCAAACTGAAGTAAAAGTTCATTGTAATAAAAGATTTCCTAGTTTAATTTTATTGCGTGTAACTATTTATTTAGTTAGTTGTTTTATGCATAACAGGAATTGGAAATACAGTGCATACTGAAATTAATTGACATTTTTTAAAATTCAGTATATCAAGTAAATGGTGAGATATATTGCAGTTATTTTTGCAGTAGGTTAAAGTGGGATGTCAGTCATTTATTTACAATGTTTCGTTCTTTTAGTCCCAGTTATCACCGATAGATGGCGCCACGATGTGTTAAAATACTAGAACGCTCAAATTGACGCATTAAAATGGATAACAAAGATTTTAAACTTCATTCTGTTTATCTACTTAAACGCCATAAAAAGTTATTTACGTTCTGAAATGGCAAGGTTGTTTTGAGTAATATTACAGTTTCAGACAATGCAGCGCCATCCATCGTTGATGTAACAAAATATTTATTTTTATGTTGCCTTTAAAAACTCTAACTCGGTACTATAAAAAAGTTACATTTTTGAAGCGTACGTTGTTTTATTTAAAATTACATAAATGCATTATTGATATTATATTTATCTCACTACTAAACTACATCTTTGGACAGTTGTATACATTGTAACATTTACAGTATTATTATTATTATTTAACAAAATATTTATATGTATGTTGTCTATAGATATTTAAAAGCTATAACTCGTAGCTAAAAATATAGTTATAGTTTTGAAGCGTACGTGGTTATATTTACAATAACCTAAATATCATAGCGTGATTTAAGTAAAGTTAGCGGTTGATTTCACTTTAATGGAGTCATTTATCTTACCTATAACAGTATATGTATATATACATCTCGGGTTAAGAAATGCGTTTGATTTAAAATGTGTATTACTTCCAAAAATAATTCAAAATTTCTTATTCGAAATGCTTCTAACTAATATTGACCCATACTTGCATTTAACCGAATTTCTTATAAATTCCAATTTGTTATGTGAAAGAACAAACGCCCCAACCGTTTTCTCAAATTCAAATCACGTGTAATGTACCCCGTGTTCTGAATTAGAAATGTTGCACAAGCTTTGTGCTAAACTGCATACCTATATGATATGTAGTTATGTTTAAAATACGTGACACTATTTTAAAGAAAACAGATATAAAGAACTTACGGATAACTAAAGGAGAAAGTTTTGTGGAAGATCACAAACACTATGTTTTTATTACGACTATCAAAACTTTAAAATTTGGCAATTGAAAGAATTCTGGCTTGAAATCTGTGCTTAAATGATGGCCATTTTAACTGTCATCCTGTTAATTCTGCTTATAGTTGTTTATATTTAATCTGATATTATGATAGAAACAATGTTTAATGAGACTATAACAATGGTGATTGAACTCCTGAATATGTTTCTCCAAAAAATATTAATAATTCCATTAATATCTCATTTACATATGGAAAAAAAATAAAATTTTAGCAGCATTCGGAAAAATCTTTTTTTTTATTTTTTTTCCCTATGGCTTATAAATTATATTATATTAATTAAATTATAAATTATTAAATTAATTAAATTATATTATAATTATAAGCTTCCTATAAACATTGAAATTCGATAGAAATTCAATATTCAATAAACTTTTTTTCAAATGCTATAAAGTATCTCATTATTTAAATAAATTTAATCATTATCTTGTTTAATAATCCATTTAATTTAACTTTAATAAAGATTAATCTGTTAACTTTAAACATGATTAATGATGCTTTTGACGAAGTTTTTTGTATTCTGTTTATTTGACACCAGTTCTGGGTGTTTAACCCCTTGCCTGTGGAATATATTTGAGAAAAACGTGCCAAAAATGGAAAAAAAAAAATGTCTTTAATTTTGTTCGTTATTAACATCAAAATGTTAGAAATAGATTATTATTTTTCTTAAACAAAATTTTAAACGAAATAACTACTAAAATTACAAAAATCCGTCAAATGTTGCGAAACTTTTCGCGGGTAAGTGCCGCCATCTATTGGGAAAATTGTAAACTACATATTATGCATTGGACGAACTGAGTTCGGGCTTCACGGAATTGAAACCTCGATTTTTATCTTGCCCGAACTCAGATCGGACATTCAAAAATTGGCACGTTTGTGTTTCTCGAACTGAGTTCGGGCTTCACGGAATTGAAACCCCGATTTTTATCTTGCCCGAACTCAGATTGGGCATTCAAAAATTGGCGCGTTTGTGTTTCCCGAACTGAGTTCAGGCTTCACGGAATTGAAACCCCGATTTTTATTTTGCCCGAACTCAGATCGGGTATTTAAAAATTGGCGCGTTTGTGTTTCCGAACTGAGTTCGGGCTTCACGGAATTGAAACCCCGATTTTTATCTTGCCCGAATTCAGATCGGGCATTCAAAAATTGGCACGTTTGTGTTTCCCGAACTGAGTTCGGGCTTCGTGGAGTTGAAACACTAATTTTTCTCTTGCCCGAGTTCAGGTTGGACACTCCAAAATTAGCATATTTGCTTTACCCGAACTGAGTTCGGGCGACACAGGCAAGGAGTTAACTATGTTTTGAACTCTGAAGATAGAGGATTCGGTAGAAAATTCTTATAGAAACGAGATCGCAGAAATTTCATTTATGCATCTAATACATATGTATGATATGCGTGATCTGAAAAAGATGGGTAGAAATATTTGCATTCAAAATTAGACAAAAAAAATTTCACTTTTTGGAATATTCAAGATTTTTAATCTTAAAAGATAATTCATACTGAGACAAAGATAGTTATGCAGAACTATTTGAAACCACGACACAACTATACTTATTCCTATTCGTGCTGATTTAATTCCCTGTAAAGTTGCACATGTAGTTAACGTATGGTTAAATATGGTAATTATTTTTCATGTTCTAATTGTATACTCTAAAAACAGACCTATAATTTAAATATTATTTTTATTCGTTGAACATTCAAAGCAAAACTACGTTTATTGTTACAGTGTGTTTGTACCATACATTCCCCGTGACTACGTCTGGGTTCGAGCCCATGTAGCAGGATTTGTTCAGTTTTTATGCTTCAATATTAGCATTTCGGCATAGAGAACTGCGTGTTATTTAATCTCAGAATTTCTGTCATTAAATGAGGGGGTTAGAATGACAGTGGAGTAAGTCAATATTTAGCAATTTGAGAAATGAAGGATTTTGTGAAACTTGTCGTATTGCCGTTGCATTAAGTGGTCCAACTTATTTTGCCCTGTAGCGACTCCCTAAGTGAACTGTGACTTATTTGACTGTCTCACTGAACAGACTTTAATATACGTTCAGTAAAAATATGGTTATCTAGATTTTTCACATTTTTCACTTACCCCACTGTCATTCTAACCCCCTCAAATGTCAGACATTACCATACAGAAATATTGGTGTTAAAATTAAAAGACGGTACAAAACTTGCATACGTTCAACCATATATTCAGCATAAATTGCCATAATAGAGGTGTTAATATACATTATTGAACTTTGATGTTTTAAGAGTTATTTTAGTTAAAGAGTTATCTCAGTTTTTCCATTAATTAAAAATTAAAATAGTCATTACTACAGCGCACTTCTGTTTCCAGAATATCTGTAAACTTAAACACAAAAGTCTTAGTGAAGAAGTATTGTAAGTTTCATTATGTTAAGCTTTATATAAATGTAATCTACTTTTCAAACGTTCTTGGAAAAAAACTTGCTACAGAAATCTTCTCTTAACAAAATGAAGTTTCATTCTTTCTTTTGATAAATAAAACAATAAAAAATTCTACTTCTGCAGAAGAAAAATCTTCTGTAACATTTTAATCGAATGTCAAAATGTCATGAACAGACAACGGACGTAGGGATTAGTCTCTTTTTCTTATTTCATCAGTGCTGTTATTTTTCGCCTATGAAATTCGCTTATGTAAGTAACAAAACGTAGAACAAGATGTTAGTTTTGCTGAAAAAGAAGAAAAAAATCCAGTAACAGATAATTATTTAAATGTTGGATCCAAACCCATTTAGAGATTTCTGATGAATAATACTAACAAAAATTAAGCAAAAGTTGGTGATTCAAATTAATTTAAGATTTTATTTTGTTGTTTTTATACCTCTATAAATTAACACCAAATTATACCTAACTCTCTGGTTGTAAAAAATACAGTAAAATTTATTGACTAAATTAATTTAAGCAAATTTATTTGTTACTTTTATTATAATACTGTAAGTTAGCAATATATATATATATATATACATCGTTTGTGTAAAACAATACAATGTGTATTATCTTGATTATCTTAGGTTTTCTAGCAAAACTTTTCTACACGCTTTTCAAACACTTTTTTTCCCTATTGATTTATTAAGGATGGTACAGTGTGTTTATATTCTTTTAACCATTTTTTAAATTAATACTTCTATGATAATATTAAACGTACTTCTTAACGTAAATACTTTTTTTTTAATGTTTGCAGGCAACTTGATTATTTTCACCTACATCCTTAAAAATTCCGAAATGATGTCTAGTTTAAGATTAAAAATGAAATAAAATGTATATAATCCAAATATATTAATTAAAAAAAAATTTTTTTTGTCAATCTTTGCTTATTAAAGCAAATAAAAAAACGCAAAAAGCAGCTTTGTTTGTAGATATGAGATTGAAAAAAAAAAATTAAGAATCCATTCTTCACCCGCTAACTGAATCAGCATAATCCATTTATACAACACATAACCCTGGGAACCATGTGGTTGATGTCTGAATTCTTATATTAATACTTTAAATCCATTATATAGTGGTGACATTAATCCATAGACCGCCCTTACAATCGGTAACTAATCGGAACTCTAAGAATACGTAATCATTCAGATTACGTGATCTATATGGTAATTAGTGGCTATCCTTTAATTACTGGCGTTTCTTATCTTTGAGTTCCTCTCTTTTAAAGGAATGTTATCTAAGGATTATTTCCTTCAAATGACCTTCGGAAAGTATTTTTTTTTTTCTATTCAACTCTGTTAATTCGACCTAATCTGTTTTCGCAGAATTGCGCCTCTTGTCTGTACATCTAAGTTACTACATAATTTTTCTTTCCGGTTCGGCGTTTGCAAAGGCGAAAGTGTCCAATTAAAAATTTTCTTCACTAAGATGATGTTACTTTATTTTTTCAACTTCCATTCAAAGCGCTATTTGGTCGTGATTTCTGTTAAAACACAGCAATATGGATGTGGGGAAGGGAGTGAAAGATTATTATTTGTGTGAAAAAAAAAATGTGAACACCTTCATGGAATTTATTGATCCAAATTTTATGTAAAAGGCATCTTAAAAACTAGTCTTTGATATCTTTATGCGTGTATTTTGATAAAGTTTTAAGTTTCATTTCTTGCTTTTGCTTTAGCTATTGTAATACAGCTCATTTCATTCGCATTTTCTTCAGTAAAAGTAAAAGTAAGATTCAATAAAATAATAATTATTATTTTGTAGCAATTTTTTTAAAGAATGTATAATATGAACCCTATAATTCAACTTTATTTACCTACATTTTGTGCAAAATGACATTTAAAAAAAAAACACTTTGATATGGAGTTTAAAGAAATATTCAATTTCACTGCTTATCATTTGCTCCAACTACTATAATCCAGCTCAGTTTTTGCATTTCATTCTTGTTTTTCTGATAATAATTTCATTCTTCTAAAAATATAGTTTCAACAATTCGAAAATTCATTGCGCACTCTAGAAAAAAAATCCTTCCGCCTTTTCACGCGATATGTATTTAAATACCAATTTTTTGTAATGAATGAGTAAATCACGACTATTCAAATTGTGTTAAAATGTTTTGATAAAAAGAAAAAATCGACATACATAAATTTCAAATATAATTATTTCAAATTAAAATCTTTATATTTTTGTAAAGTTATAATACAAATGTTTTGATAAAAATGAGAAATAAATGATCGACAGACATATTCTTTCAAACATATTTCTTTCATTTTAAAATCTTTATCTGTTTGTAAAGGTGAAAAATCTAAATTAGACATACAACATCGGTCCCAACCTCCTCAAATACATAACTTTTTATATAATCTATAATCATCTAAACATGTGTCAGTTAAGCGTGATTTTAATCAAGGTATTTATAAAAATCTGATTACTTATAAAAATCTTATAAAGGAATAAGGCTCTATTATATTTTCATAGATCATGAAATATTTCTCGTATTTCACAGTGCAGTACAACGGAATTTTAAAATGCAACATTTAAATATGCATAATCTTATAAAAACGCAACTCTTTTTTTCCATACTGCAATCAGGTAAAAATCATATATTTCTTCCAACAATTGAAAAACGTACATTGTGCAAATTGGGTTTAACATTCTATTCCTATCGATTGTGTAGTAAAACAAAATACGGAATTAATTCTGTCACGATATTATGCTCTAATGAATCTGGAACGACCAAAATTGTGCACTCTCGCTTTCTCACTCAATCTTCTCAATCTCTTGCTCAATCTCTTTTGGGGGCTCTTTCTTTCATTTATTTGTTTATTCGGTTTCTTATTTACTTGTTTAATTTACTTTCCTATTATTTTTTATCCAATTACTTAACTAATTATCCGTTTGCTTTATTAATAATATTTAATAAACTTTAATCTGTTAAAAACATTTGCATATAAATCAATAAATATACACTTTTTAATTAATTTCTAAAATTTTTTAATTCCTCAAAATACATTACAACCACTTCTAACTAAAGAAAACGCAACTTTAAATTTTCTTCAGCAGAATGGAAAAATCTAAAATTTCATTTTTCTTTTTCTCATTTAATTCAAAGCATCGCAATTCTCGAAGCTCATTTCATATTAAAAAATGTACGTTGTTTCTTTTTCCTTCTGCGAGAACATTTTATATTTTATATTCAACGAAACGGTATTACAAACACTTTTAATGTTTTGTTTTTTAAATTAAGATTAGTGTTTTACACGTAGCATTCCTTTTCCCATGCGTTTATTATTTGAAAAAGAATCTTTTCTTTTAGTACTGTTCATAATTTTTAACGAAATATTAATATTGGTTTATTCATTATTGATAAAATACTAGTTTTTTCCCCCGTAGAAATGAATTTTGTAGAAAACTTCGATTTTTTGAATGTTTAATCTATGCTAATGATGCAATTTTATTTCTTATTATATTATTATGTATATTACATTATATTTATAATATTATTGTGTGTATTGTATTTTTATATTATTATGTATATTATTTATTATATTATATTATGCAAATGTCAATGAAGGCGATGCAGTACTGAGTTTTATGTATTATAGCTCAAACTTTTATATGCATTTTTGGCCGATCATAAGAGGGGTGCTTTGAGTAATGCAACCAGGGCCCCTTTTTTAAGGGAAAAGAAACAAAAAAGATTCTTTCTCTTTTTTTTTTTCTAGCGCTAGCGATCAAATTTGACCTCCACACTTATATATGGTCTTCAATATGACTGAAAACCTTTATTCTTCATCTTTGAAAGTTATTTGGGATTTTCTTGCGTCTAGGCCCCCTTTTTTTTTTTTTTATACCGCTAACCAGGCCCCTACCTGCCCGGCATGAATGCCTAGCTTAACGGGTTAGTACCTGGGTGCGGGCGGAAATCGCCTGATCACAGCATGGCTGTGATCCACCTGACTATTGATTTGTTCACATCGCTGCTGTGCTTGCTCTCTTGTGATTTGCTACCGTTATCTTTGTTTGCCGGTTCAAGGTTTCTGTTTAACTTTGTTGAATTGACAGATTTAATAGGTCTCGTAATTTAGAACCTTGATCAGGTGACGAGACCCTCACCTGACTAGGCACCCCCAGAGGTATTATTCACAGGTAACTTGGAGGGCTTTGCACCCACGACGGATTTTACATGCACCAGGTGCCATTAGCGTACATAGATTTACATATTTACCATGTCTGTTGGCTTGTCACGTTCATGGTGGGTTGTCGCTGTAGTGTTTATCGCCTCTTTTATGGGCTGATTTCCCTTCTTGTTGTATTTGTCTCTGTCAAGGCTTTTTGGCGTTTTTATAGGCTCGCCCCTGTTGTGGGTTGTTTTTTGTCTATCATTCATTGGTTTTTTGTCTCTTTCTTGATATATTTTTACCTCTAGCTTGTGCTAGAGCTGGTTTTCACATTTTGAATCTTGGTCTTCTTTCGAGAGTTTCACTGGTTATTATGTCACTATCGTGGGTTTTGTCACGTTGTAACATCCCTTTTAAATGAGGACCGACCGTGTATACATTACATTTGTTTTTTCTTTAGTATTTTTTATAAACATCTACAATTTAAAAATTGCAATACCAATAAATGTAATCTAACACATTTTAAACTAGGCCTGTCCAACTTTTTAGTAAGTAGAGGCGCATCTCAGATGCCTGACAAACAATAAAAGATGTCATTATTCAAATTACTGGAAACATACAATATTATTTCACTTTGGTAGTGTTAGCGATAAACACACGTCTTTTACAATGAATCTCACAGTAATAGCCATACCCATTTAAAAATAAACTGCAGAGAAAATATGAATCATTGTAAATTTAGAATTGCATTTCCCTGAAAGGACTTATCTAAAAAATGTTTGTAGGATAAGTGCTAAGGGGCTGTAAACTTCATGCTCCCAACAATAGAAAAGCATGCAAATGTTAATGATAAAAAAAAAAGTAGTTTTTCAAAATGGATTTTTATATTTAAAAAGAGCTAATAACAGGAAACGTTCGAAAGGCACACACGCGCTTTATACTATGCACAATGCACATACATCTCATAGTGATAGCCATGCCCATGTATAAATAAACTGCAGTGAAAATATAAACCATAGTAAATTTAGAATTGCATTTCCCTGAGAGGGACTTATGTCAAAAATTTTGTAGGATTAAGTGACACAACCTTGATGTGGCTTAGAATTAAAGAAAACAAAACATGCAAAAATTAATGATTTTAAAATTTAAAATTAAAAAAATGTATGCATTTTTTAAAATGGATTTTGAAACGGCGCCAAGAAATCCTACAAAGGTCCCCGCGTTGGACAGCCCCGTTTAAAACTATTGTAAAACCTCTATTAACCAGGTATCTGCATCCCAAGTATCTGTTAACCAAGCTGGCAATCAGTTAAAAAAAAAAGGATTGAAAATCAATTCAAAACAATAAGTCCCTTTGCAAAACAAGTTAGTAATTAATGAATCTGTCTGTTATCAAAATTAATTTGTACGGGACAAAATCAAATTACTACATTGTACACTATAACATTGTAAAATATTAATATATACAACCTGCACTGGCGCAAAAAATGAAATCTCTCTTTAAAAAAGCTGCAATACAGGAAAATATAAGATCCCTAAATCATTTTCAAAGATAACAAAAGAAAAATGGAGGGTAGGGGGATAGTTATTTTAGTCTTATCGGTGTTCTTTTATAAACGTAGGTTACGGTTTGGACACAGAAGTAAAATTTTGTTGTGTGCCCCGATGTTTTCCTTCAAAAGTTAAGAAATAAATCTTTTAGTGCAGTTAAGTGCCCATTTAAAAATGGGTCCAGTTGCATTCATCGTTCCCCCCACCATCTTTATATTTTTACTTGATTAATCTTGCCTGCTAAAACAGGAATTATAAAACTATCACAAAAAAGGTTACAGATTATTATTTTTAAAAAGTGCCTCTAACTATGCACGTGAGAAATTTGACATAATTTGTCATTTTGCAAATTTTTTCATGGAGTTTGTTTATTGTAGTTTCTGAATATTTTTGTCAAAAAATAAAATTGTGTTTTGGCATATTCATAACATAACTGATAAATTTTGTATGCAGTAATTTTTAAAATAATTCGAACTTAGGTTAACAGATGGCACTACTCTGTTTCACCCTGCAAGAGTTCAAACTGACGCATAAATTTATACCAAGAGCCATTCTGTGTTTACTATTCATTCTTTTTATCTGTTGAAATGCGAAAAAAAAGGAGGGGGGGGGGGTTAAAGTTAGTTTAAGTATTCTTATAGGTTTAGAAAATGCAACACCATCTATTTACTAAAATTTAAACTAATTTTTTTTCTTATAAGATTCATAAGAATTTTTATAAGATTGTATTCAACATGTATGAGATGTCTTATAAATATGCCACTAATTTCATCTTTGTGTTTTTTGTAGTTAAATATGAGTGAATTATTAAGCTCAGTTGTGCTATTTGGAAACCCTGTAGTAACACACAACATTTTTATGTTTTCTTATGCTCAACTGATTTATTTCATAAACTAATTTAAATATTTTTTTCTTTTTTTTCAGGCCTTGGCTCTTTTATATTAAATATTTCTATCCAGATTCAAAACTCTATGTAGACGAAATGTAGTAATCATTTTGGAGAATTTTAAGCTTATATATTTGTGGTAAGTCAAATTTACTATTATTTAAGAATTTATATTACTTTGTGAACTCTACACTAGTGGGAATTCGCAACGACCAAAATTTCAAATGTCGGCGTTTTTTGAAAACAGGCTTTCATTAATTTGCATTTTTTAATAAAAATAAATAAAATGTTTGATAAAAATAAATATCACAGTTCGGTTTCTAATTAAATTTCGTATAAGAATCATGCGTTATATTTCATCATCACTATATTGCCAACAAAGTCATGCGCAGTTAAAGTTACCGAATCCCAAATCAGACTAATATGGAGTGCGCGGGTGCTGAACGGAAGCGGGTGTCCACGATTTATAATGCTCTGCGTTTTTAACCCCTTAAGCACCACGACGTACCTGCGTACGTCATGAACTCGTCTATTTGAAATACCAGGACGTCGTCTTCATTTTAAGTCCAGACTGCAATGTTCTAAGCATCTGGTTTTTTGTGTCACTAATTGTTACTGTGATTTGTTTTGTACAGGCTTTATAGCAATGATTGTTTTCGCATCCAATAGATGACGTTACGTATAAAAAAACGCATTAATTTTCCTGCTGCTTTGTTTCTTTCTTCGTTGTTCATTTGTTTATGTGTTGGTCATGCTGTTCAGTTGTGTTTCGATTTCGGCTTTGTGTTTTTTGTATCTCTGATAGATAAAAATAATGATCTAAATTATTTTTGACAAAATTTAATATATCTGGTATTCAGCATAATACCACTAAATTGACTATGGTACTTAAGGGGTTAATATTGCTCTCACTGGACAAAGTGAGCCAGAACAAGAACTATTTTTAAGCGATTCATAGCGTAGAAAGAAAAAAATTGCAATTTCATAATTAATAAAGAAAAATAATTAAATAAATGAAAATTTGACGATTCTTTCTTGGGTGATAAGACTATTTTCCTCTTTGGTATAGGAAAAATGTCAATTAATCCTAAAAATACATATATTTTTATATAAGCTATTTTAATTTATAAACAGAAAATATCTACCAAAGTTGTAGAAAGAAAAACTCAAATTTTCATAACTATATAAAATAATGCTATATTTTAAAATAAAGAAGTTAGAACAATAATATTAAATAATAACAACTGGATTTATTTTACAAAAAACTGCTGCCGTTTGATCATTCTGTTATTACTTTGATATGTTTTTACATAACTCAAAAAACGGGGAGTGGAAAATCAATGCCTTTATCCCCTAAAAAGAAACTTTTGATTAATGCGTTGCCATTTCTTTAAAAACAAATTTCTATGTAATAAACAAATACATCTAAGGAGTTAGCATTCTACCCCGAAATCAATGCATCGTTATTTTTTAATCTTAAAAAACTTTCTCTTTTCATTATTTTTTCTTTAGTGAAACATTTTGATAACATAAATTAACATAACAAAAAACCCATTCTTTTGCTGGAATCACATTCAAATAACGTCAAAAATTCTGACAGTGACACTGTTCCATCGGCGTATAGAGATACCATAACTTGGTTCTTTTTGACGTGATTTCAGTGTCAACAAATAACAAAATACTCGTCCCAGCTTCATTCCGGGTGACCGGATTCGATGTCGCGTCACTTCCTGAAAGATTCATTCCCGTTCGCGTTCACAGGAGCGAGAAGAATGGAATAGAATATGTGAGGATAAATGCTAGATATTTTTTCGGTGTGTGTTCTTGCATTAGACTGATTAAGGATGTAAAGGACAAATGTTTCTTTAAACAGCTAAAAGACGACCTGGGCTATATTCGGCCATTTTGGGACTGTTTTGCATTTAAAGCATGTTGTTTATTTCACCATTTTTTATGATAACGTGATTTTTGTTAAGCTTCACTTCGGAAACACTCTTTGTTCTCTTTGTATTTGAGTGAAGTAATCTCATTAAATACTATCTATCTGGTATTACGTCTTTCGATAGTTTTTTATCCCTCCTCCTTTTTATTTCTTCCACATACTTCCTGCTTAAAATCTTTGTATATTTCTTGTTGTACATTTTCAGTTTTTTTTAAGTTTATTTAGTATTCAAAATAAATAGGCATGGTGTATTTTAGATACCGTTTCTCTTGTTTGTTGTGTAATATCGCTATAATAAAATCAATATGTTCGTACAAAATTCGGTCTTGATTTGGATTTTTCTGAGTTTTTGTGTGCTTTAAGTTATGTACTTCAAATATCAAAAGAATTCGATTGAAGCATCTTCTCCTCTTTGTGTGTACGGGTGGGGGGAGGGGAAGTTCACAATGTGATTCAGTAGATTTTTGCTTTACTTTGCTACCAAGAGTCTGCTATTCTTCCACAAAGATTTTTTTTTAAATGATTATAATCAACCTATTGGGAACGAATAAGCTTATTACTTTGTAAGCTGTAAATATATGTCGGGCAATTCTCTGTCATTACTCTCTCTAGAATGTCAGAGAGAATGTCAGACTCTAGAATGTCAAAAATTCATAGTTTGCTTATGAAAGAATGGAGTACCTTAATTTATAATTTATTATCCCGACACAATCAAAGTGAATGGCCAACAAATCATACGAATTGTAATTTTTCTAACTGAGTGAAAAAACAGTGTCCAGAGCGAGATTTGAACTCAGGACCTTGGCTTATGCTGCCAACGCTCTACAAATAAGCCACTCTGGACAAATCCGGCGTATACCCACAATTTTTTTGTCTTTGACAAAAAGGTTGATGGAGTGGATTGTGTCCTCCGAATTTGTCCAGGATATTTTAGTTGGTTAGTGCATTGGCAACTTTAGCCAATGTCCTGGTAGTTATGTAAGAAGAGTAAAAGTTGACTGGTAGAGGGGATTTTGGAGAAAAATAGACTTGGCGAATCTACCATTATCACCAAGTTAGCGTTTGTTTACTTATCCAACTCGTCCAAGCCAACATTGTCAAGTTCTGTAATGTACGTTGTCATAAGATTGGACAAAAACTTCTCAGCAAGCGCCTTGTGCATACATCACTATTCTGATAAAGAAAAAAAATATGAAATACTTCTAGGAAAGGCTGTATTGAAGAATATTGGATCGTGTGTGTAGGCATTAACTGTGGTAATTTGAAATTTAGCTTGTAAAAAAAGTTATTTTATGCGTAGTGCAATGAGTAATTTAGTTTAAGTTTATAAATGTAGTACGCAAAGGGGGAAAAATGCACAACTTCAAAAATATTTTTTCTTATGGAAAATACATATGATTATATCATTCTTGAATTCTTATAAAATTAGATAAACCGTCTTCAATATTCAAACAATGCTATGTTACATCTCAATGGTTCGTTTCTTTCTTATCATTAGCATCTGATATGGGGGAAAAATAATTTTTACCATGAAGTTTTTGTCTCGTCGATTCGACAAATACAGAATTGTTTTATTTTATTTTATTTTTATTTTATCTTTGAAATATATCTTTGAAATATCTTTGATTAACATTTTCGATAAATTAGAAAAGTGACGTAGAATCTTTTGCAAAAATGTTTCATGTCATATCGCTGTCAGCGCTATTTTATGGATTTTAGGGCTTTTTTTTATTATTTCTGATAAGAATAATTAATTATTGAATTTCTAATTCTAAGATCTAAATTATGGAAGCTGAACATAAAAAAAAAATTATAGATTTCTGTAGTTTTTATTGTATAATAAAATAAAATTCTAATTTTTGTGTGCAAATTATAAATAAATTGGGTATATCCTCCTTTCTTTGTAAAACGAGTATTTTTTTTTTTTCTTTTATGCGGATACGACTTCCATTGCTGTTTTATTTTTATTTTTTTTTAATCACATTTTACTCAATATTTGAATTTGGTACTTTGATTATTAACAATCATGCCATTATCGATTCTTTGACCTGTAGATTATCTATTATAATGTTTTCTTTCCTTTTTTATTTTTAGTCGCTTGTTGCACATCATTTGGCGTATTTTAGAGAGAGTGGTTTAGCACAGCATAGTGTTTTATGTTATCTAATATTTTATTGTTATATATATTTATGTTGAGCCACATTGTGGTCGGTAACAAAGTGTTTATAGCAATCCTTTATAGTAATCCAAATTCACTTTAAATACCATTGCTACCATCATCGCTTATTTTGACGCGCCATAGACGACTATGCATTAACATTTTGGCCGTATCTCTGTTAAATTATATATATATGTGTGCGTGTAACGAATCAATCTCGTCACTTTTATTCATATCACCTTTCTCATTCAGGTCGCTGTAATGTAGTCGTGGTAAAGGATAACAAGTTTGTTTGGGACTTGACTTTATTAATTATTTGCTTACATAGTAGTCTTTTTAGTAAGCCCCGGTTGCAGCAAGAGCCTACATCGTCCAAAGAAATTGGCCAACCAGTGGCGTGAATTGAATTAGCAATCCATTCACCGAATACAGACCTGATTCCTCGCGTTTGTTGCTATTTATTCCGTAATTCTCATTTTTCCCAGTAGGGGGTGAAAGAGTCGAAATGGGAGAAAAGTTAACTTTAATTGGATTACAACATCCAGACCTGTGACCGGTTTGGCCGGGACTCGGGCACAACACTGACCGCAAAGGAATGAGTATTGCGTTAACGCTTACCTTTTCACTCTTAAAGTTAATTTCAATTTAAGGCTTGAAAGTAATGTATGCTGCACTGAGGAACAAACTTAAAGAGGGCAAATTTCGTTTTGAATATTAGATTTAAAGTTAGGAAAAAACAAACTGCGATTTTTAATTATAAATTTTGAGTTTTAATTATAAATTTTGAGTTTTACTTTAAATTTTGCATTTTAACAAGGTTTTAATTTCTTATCCTTTCATATATAACGATGCAATGACCATTATAAAACATAAAGTATTACGGTGTATCTGAACAACATGCTGAAATTTCGCGGTGAGTGACCAATTTTTACGAAAGTTAAAGCCTATAAAATAAAGAAACAGGCAAAAAGACAAACATGTCATTTTTGGATTATAAATACATGAATATTGGACCTTCACCAGAACAAGCCCTGTCACCAAAATGAACGAAAAAAGAAAAGTAGAAAATTGGAGCAACCGTTCGAAAATTATGTAGACATACAAGCCATATAAATGCATTTGTATAACCTCCCGTGTTGGAAGTATTTTAATAATTAAAGCTGTTTAAAGCATTTCATTATCGATGATAAAAAATCTGAAAATAATCCAGACAAAAATTCTGTGAGATGAAAAAACAAAGCTTCTTATTTTGATTATATATATATATATATATATATATATATATAATCTCTGACTTTATATTTAATATTTAAAAATCTAAAATATTAATTTTAATTGAAAAAAAAACATGTATTTAAATTGCTTTAAATTATTTCTGTTGGTAATTAGATATTTTTAGCAAACAAAGGATTTACAACACATAATAGAAAATAATATAAGAAAATATAATGAATTCAACAATGGTAACACATACAAAACGTTATTTTCTTAGAAGAATATAAATTTAAACATTAATGAAAGCGGTATTAAGCATTTAAAAATACGTTAATGATAAAGAGATCAAAATCGTGCTATAATCCTCTTGTTAGCATCATAAGTTGTAATTTGCGTAACTAATAACGTTTTTAAATTTGAATTGTTTCAAATGTGATTATTATATTGTACATCGGGTATAGTGTAAATATTTTCTAAATTTGTGAAAAATAAAATTTAAATTTAATTAATTGGTGGTATATGGTATAATAGTTTTCTTTATTACTCTTTGTTGGTGGATTGCATTAATTAGGGGTTTGAAAAATTAAATATTTATCAATGGATTAAATAAATTTTACTTGGATTTTTGGAGTTTAAATAAATTTTCGTTTAAAGGCTTTATGAGTTGTTATGTATTGCAAAACAATTTTAAACTTCAGTTTCACTTATATTAAGATAAACATAATAGCTTATTTAAATAAACATAGCGCAGTTAAGAAGAGAGATTTTGGTGTTAAAACCTTCACCATAATATTACAAAAATAATAATACATAGTGTGCTTAAGTACACAGTGCATAAAAATTATATACAATGTATAAAAACATAGTGCATAAAAACTAACGTTAAAAAAAGGTACAAGCAGCTAGAATAAGTTTAGCATATGTTTATAAAATCTTCATAAAAAATGAGCCGATTCTTTAGTACAAATTAAAAACTTTTTTTAAAGTTAGAAATGGGCTATATGTTGCAACATATACTTAAAAACGCGGTCAATTTTATCCAACATCAGCTTGAATTTTAAACATGTTACATTAGCGTAAAAATGAACGTTAGCATTTGTCTGTTTGCATGTTTTTATACATTTGCTTATATGTGTACATATACAGAAGACAACTGTGATTTCAGCTCTTTTTACGATCCAATTTCAATTAAAAAGAAAGAATCGGGAAATTCTATCTCTCTCTTTTCTTTTCTTAAAATACATTATTTGTATGTATTTGCATATATATGTACTTGTATAGAAGTCAACTGTGATTTCATTTTTTTTTTAGGATTCAATTTTGATTAAAAAGAAAGAATCGGAAAATCCTTTTCTTTTCTAGAAATACATTTGTTTGTGTACTGCATTGTTTCAATAAATGACTTTCTGTTGTAATTTCTTTCCCCCTTCTTTATTTGCTCGTCATGACTTCACTACTTTCAATTTAGGGAGCCCTATTCTTTCTAAGTGGTTTATCTCAGCAAAATCCCTTTCCTAAATTTCGCTGTGAACCGTATTCTAAAGTCGTGTACCCTCAAGGCATCTTTAGAAAAATTCCCTACGTAACTGATTTTTTTTTCCTCTGTAATTTAATCCAACGTAAACCTAATCAGCTAATTCTCCTGAGTCTGCCGTCATCAATATCATCAGAAAAAAGAACCGAACACACTCGACAATTCCCGAAGAAATCCGATTCATTTATAGAGTAACGATCGACTGTTGTTGTTGTTGTTGTTGTTGGAAAAAAAATACCCAAAAAGAGATTTCTTTGATAGAGCCGAACAAAAGACATGGACTTCGTTTATATTTGTCCTTTCATTTGGAGTGACATAAAAGAACCGTTGTCGTTTTAAATGTAAAAGGTTCTCTATGTCCTCCCGTTCAAGGCTCTTAACAGCTGGCTTTTGAATTTCGTATGTTATTAGTGATATCAGCCCGTTGTTAGTGTAAGAACTGGACTGTTCAATAGAAATGAATAAATGAGTTATTCGGTTGGTGTTGTTTGCTTTTTTGGCACTGTGCTATTTCAAAGATATTTATATAAGAATGCAATGGATTTTACTTCAATTCCGGTTTCTCTTTTTCTCAATTTCAGCATTGTTCGGAATTTTTGTTAAAGAGAAAATGTGTAAAATGATTAAATAAAATCAATTGCTCATATCCGTTGGAACATGGAAATGTGTTTCCTTAATATTTGCCAGATCTGTAAACTGATAAATGTTGTTAAATATACTTTGTCATCAGCCCGTCATTAGTGTAAGAACTGTTGGATACAGAAATGAATGAATGACTTATTCGGATGTTTGCTTTTTGGCACTATTCTATTTCAGAGATATTTACTTAAGAAGGGAATTCTATTTGAATTCTAGTTTCTCTTTGCTTTTCCTTTTTTTTTGTTTTTAGTTGTTATGGATTTTTCTTAAGGTTGAATGTGTAAAATGATTAAATAAAATAGATTACATGTATCCGTTGCAAGATGAAAATCAGTTTCTCTAGCCTATAAGATGATAAATGTTATTAAATATGTTTTTGCTTTTAACTGAACTCTGATATAGTTATTATCATCCCTTTATTAGTGTAAGAAGTGGGCTGTGTAATAGAAATGAATAAACGAGTTACTAGGTTGATGCTGTGCTGTTTACTTTTTGGCACTGTGCTATTTCAAATATATTTATTTGAGGATACAATGGATTCTATTTGAATTCCAGTTTCTCTTTTCTTTTCCCTTTCATTTTTCAATTTCAGTATTGTTCTGGATTTTTGTTAAAGGGTAAATGTGCAAAATGATTAAATAAAATCGGTTGCTCGTATCCGGTGGAATTGGAAATGTGTTCTTTAGTACATGGAGCTTGAAAAATCATAAATGTTATTAAATGAGGCAATAAGAGCAAAAGTGGATTAACTCACATCGAGGGCGCTGCAATCTCTCACTGGCACAGCTGCAAACTTTTAAGCTTTTTCGCTACCACTATTTTTAAACATATATATATATATATATATATATATATGCACATTATATATATATATATATACCATATTTAATCGTCGAAAACTCAGGATTAAATAAGATAAGTTTTTCGGTTTAAAAATAGTGGTAGCGAAAAAAAAAGCATAAAATGTGGCAGCTGTTCTTAAAGCTATGTCAGTGTTTATTTACTATTGAAATGCGAAAAGAAGTTTGTATTTTGGATTTTTAAGTTCATTTGAGCATTTTTACGTTTGAAACAGCACAACGCCATCTAGTGACAAAAATTTCAACCTTTTTTTATTACTCTATACAAAATTTATAAGCTACCTGATAAGTCTGTCACTTATTTCGGATATATATTTATTATAACTAATGAATTGTTGAATTTTAAAGTTATGAATCATTTATGAAATACCCTGTTTATACTATGTTCATTTTCTGAATTTTCCATTTATATTTTTTAATTTATATTTAAAAGGGGAAGTAATAGTATCTCGATAGTTTTATAGCGCTTTCATCATCCCGTATGTGTCGAGATAATCTATATTTTCTTTTTGTTTATTCACCGAAAACTTCATACGCTTCCGACTGTCCGACAAACGGGTTAGCTGTCAGCAAGGTTCAAAATTCAAAATTTCTGCTCAGAAGAGCGCCTCTGAATACCGCATTAATTTAACCATGATGCTTGCGCATAATAAGGCATTCTTCAATATGACAAGCTTCTCCGACGATGAATATTCCGTTCAGATAATGCAGGTTTATTTATAAGATAAACTGATCATAACGATTAGACTTTGTAAATGCTGTCCACTTTTAGAAGAAAAAGCTCTCTCTGTTTAGTAAGTATATTTTTAGCAGTATTGCCGGCTCAAGAAATTTTTATCAGAAACAAAAAATTTTTCTTGTCTAATTTTGTCTAAAAATCTTTTATCTTCCATTAAGAGCGTGTTGAATTATTTTTGATAATGAAAGTTTTTCAGTTATGTTGCAATGAGTAAATGTAAATATAGTAGCGTCATAAAATTGAAATGATATGCATTTATATGGTATAGAGTGGACCTTGAGGCATGTGGAAGTAATTTTTAAGCAAATGATACAAATGAAATTCTCTGTATGTGCTATTCAGGTGATGCGGATGCTATAGGAAATAAAAATATCTACTATGAGGTTCAGCATAACAGTTGTACAAATGTAAGTAGTCTTAATATGTTCAGTAAGGTAAACTGTCCTAAAATGACATACCCTAAGGGAAAAAAGCTTATATTCATACAAGAAATTTCAAAGAATTTGTACATCATGAAAAATAGGGACTTTTAGCGTCCTGCTCACTGGTTCCGCTATACGCGTATTAAAAGCCTAGAAAATCCAGACATTTCGCATAAATCGGTACAACTGACAACACTACATCTAGTATTTTTGGTCATATTGCTTTGAAGTATTACTTTTATGAAGAAATGACCTTCATTTTTTAGAAACTAACTTTGCGAAGTATACAAAATGGAATGGTATTTTTTAAAATGTAACAAATAAAGTCACGACACATAATAGCGATTTATATAAAATGCTGCACTGTGTCATTTTATCTACAGTGCTGCCCCAAAACGACACAGCCATAAGTTGCTATTAATTTTACTTGCGTACACCCCAAATATATATATATATATATATATATATATTTTTTTTTTTTTTTTCCACACCAAGAAACACCGGCCCATTCACTATGTGCCCACTTTGAACACTTAACACATTTTATCGACTTCTCCTTCGGTTTTGAGCGCCTGAATAAATCATTGCAATAAAGATATGCTTCGTCATCATCATCATCACCGGCAGAAAGATCCATGCCTTTGTAGTCATCATTGGATGCAACAAAGCGAATTTTCTTCTTATCCTGTAGAGTTGCTGGTCTTGAGTGCGAATTATGTTTCTCGGCAGGTTTTGTCTTCGCTTCGGCAATATTAGGACTGCTAGTTCGAACTTTTGCACCTTTACGCTTCCTCTTTTTAGAGCATTATAATATTGTGTTCTTGGTCGTGGTAAAGTGGATTTGATACGATGAATATTTTGATAACTAAAATCATCATTACCTTCCAAGAAATCTATAAATTCATGAGAAATGAGAATAGGCACTTTTGGAAGAATAAGCAGACATGAGTAGATGAAGGTATTTTAATAATCCCAGGTTCTATAGATATTGCACACAAGTACAGGAAAACGTTGGCTGCCCATGGCAGCGCAGGGCACCCGGGCCCGTAACACAATTCGGGAAAATGTTACATGTTAGAAGCAAGATGATTAGCGAGAGAAGTGATTGTTTCTTGTATCATGACATGAAAATTACATTTCGCCAAAAGGTTACAATATGGCGATCATTTCTCCAAACAGAGCATAAAGACAATTAAAAATTTAGAGAACAGAGCCATTTTTGGCATAAATTATCCTAACGAATATATTGGCGGTAGCCAACATGTATGGGAATGCAAAACCACACAAATGGGGCTCGGAAAAGTTTTCGCATTCTTGAACCCACGAACCTTAGAATTTGTTATGTCTTCGACATGTACGTTGGATATTTTTGGACCAGAGTTATTCAGATGCGCTTGGGAATCATTGTAATTAAAAAGGGTGTGTATGAAGAAATCAGTTAGCAACAGAACTGTGTGACCAAATAAGGAGATGGCAGATGGGCATATTTTTGCTGGCTATATGAAAGGGTAGATGTAGCGGTTTTCATTTACATATCAGCACAGAATAGAAATATTTTTAGTGTAACTGAATTAAAAGTATATTAGAATAAACGGAATGAAATTTGTTACATTGAATTTAACAAAATGGTGGGAAAGGAAAATGAAAAAGTATTTTTGTAGAACAGTGAGCGTTAAAATAATGAAAAAGGGAACAAATTTGGAAAAGGGAATTAAATGAGAGGGAATAATTACTAAAATTGAATAATATATGATGCGACATCATAAGCATGATCTAACATGAGGTGCACAAGGAAGTGGAGATACATCAAGTGGTCTGATAAATGAAGATGATGAACTTGAAAATGCTGCCGGTTGAAAAGATACACACGTCTTCGGAGTATCGAAAACAGATGTTGTTGACGCTGGAATTGGAGGAGGTGACATTGAAACTGTGAAAATTGAAGGATTAGGTCTAGATAGGCTGTTATCTGTAGAACTTTTATTACTGTCGTTGAATCGAAAACCTCTACAATACGGAAATTTTGTTTCGGTCACTAGGGATTCCGCTTTCGCATATGTCACTCTTTAAGACTATTATTTTTATTTTAATACAATAAAACTTACTAAGACGAAATTGCAAGTTAACAGATAAATATTCCGTTTTAGACATGTTTTTGTATTAGATGGCAGATTTGTATGGTATTTTTTTTCCGTCGAGACCATAGATTTTTACATTTAAGAGAGGATTCCGTTTTAAACAGGTTTCGTTTTCATAAGATTTTCTATATTTTTATGTCCAGACATAGAAACCACTGTCCCGCTTTTTTGGTGACAGTGATAACACCAAGCAGATGTCTAATAACGCATCTTCTTTTTGTCCCTTTGATTTCACGCGCGAAACCTTGAAGCTTGAAACTTTTGACTTTTAGTTATTCCATCTTTATATCACTCTTTTATTTCGTTTTATTTTTTTTATTTTTTTTCAAGTGCACTGCATTTATTTAAACTTTTTTTCATTTTCAGACTTATACACAAACGCTTAAATTTTTAATTTCCTTTTGAAGAGCACTTAATTATCATATTATTTTTAATTTTATATGTGTGTGTGGTAATTCCTTTTTTTCTGTCTGCCAAAGAATCAACAATTTTGAGAAAGAGACGTTTCTCCGGATAGAAGAAGAAGAATTTGCGGAAGCTTTGCCCCATTTTAAACTGCTTGCTCCTTCTTTCAATGCTATTTTTTATTCTCCAATTTTTGAGTCTAAACGTCTAGGGAAAAAGCGGCAAAAAATGAAGGAATAATGTTTAAATCAAAAAGTTCCTTCTTTTAAAAGATTCATCTGAAAGTATAATTTCTCGTGTTTGTGCTAACTTTTGCCCGCTTCTGTCCTTATAGGAACCATGGTTGCCTGAAAAGTGATTTTTTAACATGGACATGAAGTTCTTTATTTATGTAAGAAATTTCACTAAAACGTATTTTATTGAATAAGAAAAGAAATAGAAGCTCAAAGAAGCTTGTAGGAGATTTTTTTACATCTCTTTATATATATATATATATTTTTTGTAAGATTTTCCCTAGAGACTAGTATTAAAATATATAATATTTAAATAGTGTTTATCAAAAACCGTATATGCTTCTTTTTTATTAGCGTGTATTGTTTTCGTGGGAAATATTTCGGCTGATAATAAAATAGTTACTGTTTTAAATATTAAATTTCAGTGAGAGGGTTAAATTGATAAGATGTAAAAAAAAAAATATTTTCAGTAAAAATTTTGAGTATTTTTTACGGATTATCTGTATTTCTTTATATTTTTTATGCGTTGCTCATTACTCTCATAGTGATTCATAACAATAAGAGATTGGTTGATTAAAGTTTAAGAATTTTGTGTGTTGTATAGTAAAAACGTAAAAATATAATAAAATAAAATGTTTCTACATCTATTGAGCCCTTTCGGCTAAAGTATCATAAACAACATTTTTAGAGAAAATGAGAATTTATTGCAACTGGTGTTAACGAAATATTTCGTAAATTTAAAAGGAGTCATTCTAGATGGCTGGTAAATCCTAAAAAATAAAAATAAAATAAACGTTATAAAGAGTAACAATAAATAATATTTTTGAAAATTCTCCTGAAATATTAACATTTTTCATTTACGATAAAAAATTATTTTGTCGCTTTAGTTAATTCGGCCGGAAGGGCTCGATATATTACATAAGATGTACATATGCATATCCCACGGGAAAAACTAAAATATCTAAAATAACCATAACTGAGTATAACATTTTTAGATGTATTTAGGTTGTAGAAGTAGATATAGATAAGATAGATATACGTACAGAAAAAAAATATATACAATAATACAATAAAATAATACAATATAATTTAAAAATATTATCAGAACAGATTACGTGATTATAGTAACAGTTGGACAATAGATGGCATTCAATATGCTTTCTAGTTGCCCGTTAATTCCTGGATATGAGAAGTATTATATCACATCTTAAGGAAGCCATAAATGAAATCTAACATTATTACTAACATGTACTACAGTTAAAATGCAATTATATAATTATTTGATGCTTTTTGGCTTACCGAAAATTGTTTTTAATTTTTTCCCTTGGCGCTTTCTGTACTTGTCAAGCTACTTTTCTTGCAGTCTTCAGTAGTTAAACTTTACCAATATTGAGAATATCGGCATGAAATATTGCACCAATATTGGGGGTAGTACAATTTGCTGGTATTGATGTGATATTGGCAAGAAATATTTTTCAATTTCATTGCCAATATTTGAAATGTATGGCCACTATTTCTGCACTATTTGCGCTTTTATTGCAAATATTTCCAGTGTATAGCCAATATATCTACAATAGTAACATTTCATTGCACCTAGCTTACCAATATTGGTATTTTATTGGAAACTAGGGGGGCTCTCCGCGCAACCCTGCTCGCTACGCTCTACAACCCCCGCGTAATCGCTTCGGGATACCGATTGGTATCGCTCAGCAATCCCAATTTTCTAAAAGAAAAGGAAAGAAAAAAAGAAAGCCGGGAAGATCTACGCAGATTTTCATTGATCCATTTCCAAATTTTTTGACACATTTCCAAATCGTTACTTTTTTAATATAGAGAGATATTTCCGATGAGTAAATTGCAGAGGCACTATTGGGCTCCAGTACTGTTCCCTACTATTGTTCTTTCAGTTACTTTTGTCATTTTGTAATTCTCACAATTAAACTTATTTGTTGCTAATAGGATGTCTTTACTTCTTGAAGGGTTTAGCAGTATTAAGTTCTTGTAGGTGATATCCCATTTCGTACAATTAAATTTTAAACACAGTGGTTTTTCTTATTTCATTTAAAAATGAATTTATACATCATTTTTGTCTTTTATATTCTATAAATTTAAATTACGTCACGGAACTGTAAATAATTAACCACAGCTGCTACATTTTATTCCTGAAGTTCTTCAGTGTTTGGATGGAAATCCTTTATTGGCGACTTTTATCTTTAATAACTAAAATGGGCCATATTCCCGAACACTTTTACTCACCTTTCACTCCAAATCCTTTCCTTATCTTTCAAGTATAGTCATTCAAGTAATTGTTTCCATTTCTTCTTCAGTCGTTTGCATTGTGCTGCTCTTCCACTTTGCGTAACTTCCCGAAACTATGTTAATCTCTTACCGGATGAGTCCCATTTCTGAATTTCTCCTTTGTACTTTTCCCGAGAGACTCGATAACTGTTTTGCAACCGGCGTTTAATTTCTTACGTATTTTCCCTATTGTTACTTTCAGGAACCTTTTGCATCGTTGCCGACATAGTGGAATCATACGTTAGGGGAAAGAATGGAAAAGATGACTTAATTTGGAATACCTGCCTGCGTCGCTGTTTTCATTCACTCTGCTAATGTTAGGCAACAAACTGGTCCCATGGCTCTTAATTCTATAGTTCTACTTCTCCCTGGTGATTAGAGTGTAAAATGTTTGTGGGAATGTTGAAAATGAACGTCATATATTAATCAGTCAAGAGATATATCCTTTTGAACAGAATATGTCAAATAACGGAAGGGAATAAAACATTCGAATGCGAAAAATATCCTTGAGGACCAAACTGAAATAGAATTTTCTTTCGAATTGTTCAGAACGCGTTTACGTAATGAAATAACGACTACATTGACGATGCTGGTATTTATTGTAATGAATAAAGCTTTTCTCTGTGTGCATCTCATTAACAATATTTGCAATTATAAATTAACACACACATACATTTCTAAAAGTTTATCAACTTAATGTTTCATTTGATAATATATGGTAAATTAAAAGAAGAGGTTATTGCTATCTTCTTGTTTACTCAATTTGAAGATATACCACACTATTTATGGCAATCGAGGTTTGTGTTCTTGTGCAGCTCAGATCTGGCGTTGAAAACTAATTTTACAATATCACTGATATTTTCTTTTTGCCTGATGCATTAGATACGGAGACACTGATGTTGCAAAACAGTATTATTTGAATAAACTAAATATACAAATAAACAATACTAATGTTAGTACTTCATTTCACTCTCAGAGCAAATTTAAACATATTTTATGAAGGTATATTTTTGTGTAAAAATTTAAGTAAAATGTCTAATTTGCTAAAAGACATCTAACAGCATTCTTATCTATTATAGGGGAATTGCTAACATCATTGAATATCACTATATAGTCATTCTAGATAAAAACAGAATGTGTTTAAAATGATGCACAATTAAACTATAAATAAAGACATCTAACATCATTATTTTCTATTATACGGGTGTTGCTAACATCATTGAATATCACTCTATATAGTCATTCTAGATAAAAAGAGAATGTGTTTAAAATGATATACTGTTAAACTATCAATATAGAGCATTGAAATATAAGCCCATGATGAAAATAAGAATTCTCGCATTGGACATAATTGTAACAGAATAGAAAAGAATATGTATAGGCTTATTTGACTGTACATGTACATTCCTTCAAAGACATGCATCATCACGTTCCATCACGAAGCAGCAGCGCGCATTATGCATTATATATATATATATATATATATATATATATATATATATATATATATATATATATATATATATATATATATCCTCAACTTTCCAATTCTGTCAAAAACCCAAATCCGATATCTTTCCACCAGCCAAGAAAAATTTAAAATCCGAGATAGATGGAAAACCCCGGCTTCGTATTACTCTGTCTCTTTCCCGCAGTTTTATTACAATGCTTTTGGAAAAGAAAGAACCATTCCTTCAGGTTTTCCCGAAAACGTGCTTATGTATGGAAACGGGAACCCAAAGCTTGATGACTTGCTATTGGAATCGCTCAGTTGGTTGCTTGTAAGAAGGATAGATGGCCTGTGCCCTGGTGAGCTTTTACCACTCACAAAAGCAAAGATATTCAGAGGGGAAATGACATAACCCTATACGAAACAAGAAGCTTCATTGCATAGGATTCTAAGCCCCCCCCCCCCCCACACACACACACCTTTTTTTTCCCATGGAGACTTTTTTTTTATCGGATCTTGAAAGAGCATTTCTTTTAAAATACCTCGCACGCCATGGAGTGCGTGCAAGAAAAACCTCTCTAAAGGTTTATTTTTTTCTATAGCTTTATTTTTTAATCTCTGCAGGGCAAAAAGTTTTTCCTTCGACGAGGGTAAAAGAAATTAAAATTCCCTTCAAGTCTCGTGCCCCTCTGTTTTATTTAATTACACGCAAAGGTATTTTTTGAGAAGATCCCGCTCTTTTTTTGCAGGTCAAAACAAAAAGAAATAGAAGTGCTTTTCAGCATCGGAGGAACATAACTGTTTTTATCAGAAGTTTATTCCCAGACGATGTTTGTTTCGTGTTCGATGAAATAAAGAATTTTGAGCTCGAATTTGCTAAAGAAATATTTTTCGTTCAGAATGTTTGTCATGAAATGTAATTACTTATAAAATGGCATAAAGTGTGTCTGCATAAAAATTCAAAGTAAGGCGACTGGAAAATTAAAAGAAACGCCTTCTGAATTTTGGAGAGATTTATTTACGACATATATTCACACAAATCTGCATATTAACATAGAAGGGTGTTTAAAGGGTTATTTAATTTTTTTTAATGTTGAATTAATATTTATAAATAATTTGAATACTTATTTTAAAATAATTCATAATATTTATAGTTTAAAATTCGCATAAATTTACAGGTAATGGTAACTTAGAAGTAATGCTAAGCATTCAAGGTCAAATGATGTGTTATAAAAATGTACTCTGTAATATCAATTTTTAAAATTAATTATATTATACCGTCGAGTTATATATATTTTTTCTCCATATTCACGGTGTTAACAACATGCTTTTAAGATTTCAATATTTTATTAAGAAGATTTTGAAATTGTAGTCATTATAGCTATATTATACGCTTATATAATAGCTATATTATACGCTTATATAATAGCTACATTATACGCTTATACAATACCTATATTTTACACTTTGAGAGTTGGAAAAAGAAATTGTCATTAGACAATTTTAACTATGTAACCATTCGTAGAAAACCCTTCAGGAAAGGCTTTTGAAGAAGAAGTAATACCAATTGTCATGATCTCGCATGTAAAATTCTAGAAATTTTATACATTTAACCTCCTTTGGTCATGTAGAATCGAACCCGTAAACGGTGAATTACGGCCTTTGAAGTAATTCCTCTTTTCAACTAATAATTACAGAGACACATTTTACTCTAAGTATGTTTATAGTATCTAATAATATACGGTACTTTTAAACTAACAATTGTTTTACAACTTAATTTTATTCCTTTACTTTAAATGAGGCAAAATACAACTGCATTAATATATATATATATATATATATATATATATATATATATATATATATAGTTACCGTTTCCTTGGTATTATTATTATTATTATTATTTATTATTATTATTTTGCATTTTTAATTGTCCAGAACATACCGAAAAGTGAGTCATACTTGTGTGCAGCAGTTAATTTTGAATTTGGTTTGGAATGTATAGTTGCTTCGCTAACAAAATGTAATCCCTCACGCTAAAATGTATTTTAAGAAACTTCACTCTACCTTTCTTCTCATGCGCATGACTAATATATTTTTCCGCAAACACACCGCAGATTATTATTATTTCTTTTTCTTTCGTGTTTCTCCTATAATTTTCAAATGAAGTTGCACTTTCTCGACCGCAAAGGTTGAGGTTAATCTAAACTACACTCTTCAGGTGTAAAAATAATTAACTCTGACTGTTTATGCTTTCCTTTTACAATCATAAAAAGAAATTCACTAGAAATTTATGCAAATGGTTGTTGTCAGAAACCTACAAATCGAGTCTTTTCCGTGTACTTCCATGGTATGCACTCAAAAGATGAAAGTAAATCTAAGAAATTTTTAAAAGCAGAAAGTACATTACAGCACGTGTAGTTAGTTGTGCGGTTGAAAGGTGATTCTTGTTCTTTCATTATTTATTAGTTCTTATTATTTCTGCACAGCACGTCTGTTTAATCACGTAATTTTACCGCTACAAATTAAGAACACTATGCTAATCCATACATTACACAAACTTCTCCAGTCATTCATTTTTTTCCCCATTTTCTAATCATAATTTTCCATTTTCAATTCCTACTCATTACAATGTTTTTAGGCCTCTGAGCAATTAACTTTCCAACTTTGTCATGCAAATTCCCTTCCAGTACCGCCGGCTACATCTACAAGGCGGCCATCTTCTTATAATTCAATTCAGCCGTGGAAATAGTAATCAAGAATCATTTCTTGAAGACAAATGGTTTTGTTACGGTGCCAGGGGTGGAGATCTGGTTGACTTTTGAACCTTCTGATCTGAGCACGCTTTTAGCATGCAAAGCACATTGTCGTCCTACTTTCTTCGTCCATCTATACAACAATGGTTTGTTTTCAGAGAAAACTTCCGCCTACTCAAGAAGGACACTGGGTATCGCCTTTTCGCAAATCTTCACCTTTACGTTATGTATGACCTCTTGAAAAACGTGGCTGGTTTGACCATCGATTTCTTGTTTATCAACCATGGGAAATATTTTTGAATTTCTGAAATGTCATTTAACGGTAATTGAAAAATCTCTAAGGACGCGCTGTTTTGGTATCGCTATTTTCAGATATTCGTTGAATTTTTGTCTTTGGTAGCTGATTTTGGATAAGCTACATACCGATTTTACCAGTACTGGATTGGCTTTGGTGGTAGGTGGGGGGGGGGAGGGAGTGATTATTCTCGAAACTTTTAACCTTTTTAATACAAAAGCGCATCATGAAGAATTGATAATTTATCAAAAGATAGAGAACATTATGATTGGCTTACATCAGCATCACAGCGCAGATTATCTTTCGGCTCGGATCCTATCATTCTAAGTATTATATGCTAATCTACTAGTTACCCATATCAGTTTTTTTTTCATATAAATTACTTTGTAATATACAAATAAAAAAATACATTTCTCTGACATTCTTAGTTTTTTTTTTTTTTCAACATGTGTTCTAAGACAGCGAATATATCTCAAACGAGCTATTTTGTTTGTTCAAGTTTGAAGAAAACGTTTTGCATCTTTAACGGCAATATTTTGTGTAAAAGAACTAAGCATACAATGTTATGCCTTTATGATATTCAAATGTCAACATTTTCATTTCATTATGTTTCTGTTGATTTGTAGGGTTCCATTACCTCAAAAGAAAAAGAATGCAATTCTTATAGGATCATTTTATTGTCCGCCTGTCTATCAAGACCTTTTTTTTTCAGGGACGACTGAAAGTATCATGTTGAAATTAATATAAAATAATTCAGTTCATGGTCCAAATGTTTTGAAAAAAATTCGAGCTCCTAACTCAATGCAATAAAAAGTTACGACCTTAAAAAAATGTTTTTTTTTTTATGCAAACTCCCTCTTAAAACCTATAGGGTACTTCCCGTTCACATAGAATCTTGAAATTAAGCACGAAAAAGGTCTTATAGCACATGTAAAAGAAAGTCATTAATTTATAATTCCATGTCAATTTATTAAGTGAAAAATTCGTCTGTCTGTCAAGACCTTTTTTTCCATCCTTAGGGTTCGAATGCTAGCTACTCTCACTTTTCCTGTTTTACATTTTATATTTAGTTCATTAAAATTGTAATTAACTATTCTTTATTTTACATGTTACATTTATTCTTTTTATCTGAGCAACTTATAATTACTTATTGATTTGATTTTCCTAATATACACTTTCTAAAAATTCAGTTCAGTTTAAATTAATTGTAAAATTTAAATTTCTGAAATTTACATGTCATAATAGATTATGTTAGTCAAATTGAAATCGAAAAATAAACTGTTGTTTATAACACTAATTCATTTTCCTTCAAATGTATTTGTTTTCATACATTCAAAAATATTGTATGTTTGAAAGATCATTCATATATGAAAGGGATGAAAATATTTCTGAAATCATAATTATGAATGAATATCTTTAATTTAATTACTTGTCGTAATAAAGTGTCAAGATCCGATTTGATAGCTTCAGTTAAACGATAAGAAAGAATTTTCCATCTAATAAGTCTTTATTTGATATAGTTAGGATATATGTTCATTTTTATATGTGAGTTAATCGAGAATATTATTTTTTTATTTTCGTGTTCTTTACAAATTCATCTGTAATATTTTTTATGTCGCGAAGTGTGCCATTTCTTTAAAATTTTCACGCATATACAGGATTTATTAATTATTTCTTAAAGGCAAATATTTAACAAAATATTTCAGAGTGATGTATATATTAAGAAAAGATCTATAACAATAAAACAAAGCATTCAAAGATGTCTGAATTAGGAATTTAAATGCTCGGACATTTCAGATGTCAAGTGACAGTCGTGGATGTCCTTTTTGTCAATGTTGCAGTTAGAATCTTCGTCTAGGAAGGTTTTTGAACCATTATAGAAAATTTACGCCTTCTTTGTCAACAAAATGTATTTCGTGTGAATTCAGATGTTCTTTACAATACATATTTCCATTTAAATTGAGGATCTCATTATGCATATCCCTGGTATATAAACGATTGCAATGCTTTTAAAAAAAAAATCATAAAAAATTAACACAATGCGTATGAAACAGTCTTTTCGTGAATACGGGACGATAAAAAAACTCTTGGAAATTTTTTTAATAATAATAGGGCTTGACAAACTGGAATTGATAAATCAATCCACTGTGAGTAAAATTGTTGATAATTTAACTTCGTATTTACATTGAAGAAAGCACATAATTCAACGAGGTACATCAATTCTTTTAAATTGCAACTATTGGAGTGAAACCAAGTTAAAACATTTTCCAACATAGCTCAAATGTGTCTATGGTTTAGGTTCATCTGTCTGTCTGTTTGTCAATATACGGGGTTAGCAAGAAATAAGTTACCCCTGCAAGGGGTTCTGGACTGTGTCCTACTTATTCAATTGAGACGAAAATAAAGCTACAGATAATGCAAATGATTAGCTTTTCCAATATTAAATAAACATTTGAATAAAAAATATTCTCAAAGATGCTCTGTAGCCCTCAATTAAATGTCCAATAGTCTTATGCTTTTTAACACTCAATATGCATCCAGATAAATATTTACTATGTGCTTCAGTAAATGCTCAGTATGCACCGCTAATTGTCAACAAAGTGGAATAATCGCAAAATCATATTTTCGTGTCTATGCCATCAGCTCTAAAAAAAAATCATTTGTCGCTATGTTCGATATATTCAGCCTGACTTCCTGCACCCAGCGACTGAAAATGTGTTTTAGCAATTACAGCACGTTGTTGACAATGAAGGACATACTGAGCATTTATTACAGTATATTTAACATCTATCTGAAGGCATATAAAGCATTAAAATGTATAAGTTTAAGTAAGTGCTACAGCACCCCTTTGCAAACATTTTTGTACTGCTTATTGAATACATAATAAACGCATCATTTAAATAATTTGTAGTTTTAATTTGTCTTAATCCGAGCAGTAGAACGTACTCCAGAGTCCATTGAAGTAGATAATTTATTTCTTGCTAATTCTGTACTTGGATTGTCGTCTAGTTGATTTACAGGATGGGCTAAAAATCCTTGTCACATTTTGAAATTTATGTGAGACAAAACAAAAAAAAATTATATGCATTGTTGAAATGCGTTACAGCATGTTTCCTACAGAAGATTTTGTGCGTAGACTTTATTGCTCAGATACAGGGACACATAAAAAAGTCCAATTGCAATACATTTTGTAGACTGTAATTACTAGTGCACCTTAATGCGATGTTATATTATTAGAAATAAGTTAAAGTTAGTTTAAATAATAAATTAAAATAAGTTATAGATATATATAAATCACTTGATCAATTTTTTGAGGTAGTAAATTGTTTAATGGTGTGTTAGTTTTAGTCTTCACTTTGTGATCTTTTGTCTCAATCTGTTAACGAATGGTGGTAATTCTGCTAGGGAGGATCGTCAAAATTCTACTGCCTAGGGCATTCAAAACTCTAAAGTCAACGCTGCCTGTCATGCTTCAGTATTTTTATTAGCTTAATATTCTTTTCTCCGCCTATCTAGATGCTTTAGTTTATCCCTGTTTTATTTTTATTCGGGTATTGATACGTAAATTGTGAATTTTATTTTTCATTTAACCGCTTACTTTGTAATACATATATCGTGATGCTACGCTTTTGAGTACCGTTAGATTATAATATTTTTATTTTATTACAGCTATTCGTATGCAGATGAACAAGCTTTAAACCCCTAGATTTGATATATTAGCACTTTGCTTTTCAATCTGCTTGATATTCAGAGTCACACATTTGATTTATGTTGCATGAATATAATAAAGTGCCTCCTTATCAGCTGCTAAAAGTCTAGGCTGAGCGCGAGTATCGCTCATCCCCAAAAGGGGGGTGTATATGATTTGTGTTTATTCCCAAAAGGCTAGCACGCCCTTGTGTGCCCAACAGAGTGAAGTTACTCATTATTAAAGTGTTTGCCTTTGGCTTTATTCAGAAAATCGTTCAGTATTCTAATAGAAAATTTTGTTATCAATCGAGCTTAGTTAAATTTGAGAAATAAACTTAACTGGTTCATTAAACAACTTCGGAATTTTTAAAGGAAATCAATTGTAAATTTTGTGAGTTTTTATTTCCTAAAGTCCAAGTTGCGTGCAATGACTAGAAGGGTGATATTAAATCATTTACTTAGAATTGTGCTTTCGATCTCCTAATTATTTTACCATGACAATCTTGCCTTAGTTTAATTTGTGGGTTGTTTTTTTTTTCTTTTTGATGCCCTAATATAGTCAAAATTTACTTGAAAAACTTTATCTGAAATACGTAAACGTGTCTTTCCTAACCAAGTGAAATATCTTTATATTTAATTTTGTTTAAAAAATATTTTTTTTTAATTCCTTAAAATTTTTAAGTTTATTGTGGTGTTACATTTTTTAAATTAAAATCGATAATTATCGATGTAATCAATATCAGTTTGTTTAATAATAGATATATTTTTTTCAAAATGCCCCAAATTATGAATTAGAAAATGTGTTTACCATACATTAAACAAACAAAAAAAATTGTATTTGTTGTCTTATAAAACATTCATTTTTAATTTCATTAAAAAATCGTAATATATTTTTAAATCTTGATATTATTTTTTATTAATACATTCTCATATATTTATGACCAGAATAAAACAATTTGAGCAGTTTAATAGGTTACTAAATTCTTCATTAAAATCCAAAATTCCTCTTAAACATTAGATTTTAGAAATTTTATAAAATAGTTGCATTGTACTCGTTGTCGCAAAATTTCATGAAATTTTACGTTTTCTTTTCTGCATTTCATATTTTCTAGATAATAAAAATTACTTGTAGGCTAAATACCATAAAAATACCAAATGAATACTACTGGAAAAATCCAAGAAAATTCCTTAAATTCTTTAAAAGGAATTATTATTTTCAGTGAATAATTACCCCCAACAATAAAACGACAGAATATTCAAGCTTTCATTAAATATTTTGTTATTAATTGTGAACATCGACAGCTTCGTGATTTACTTTCTACATTTCATATTTTCTAGATAATAAAAATTACTTGTAGGCTAAATACCATAAAAATACCAGATGAATACTACTGGAAAATCTAAGAAAATTCCTGAAATTCTTCAAAATGAATTATTTTTCAGTGAATAATTACTCCCAACAATAAAACGACACAATACTCAAGCTTTCATTAAATATTTTGTTATTAATTGTGAACATCGACAGCTTCGTGATTTACTTTCTACATTTCATATTTTCTAGATAATAAAAATTACTTGTAGGTTAAATACCATAAAAATACCAGATGAATACTACTGGAAAATCCAAGAAAATTCCGTAAATTCTTCAAAATGATTTATTTTTCAGTGAATAATTACCCCCAACAATAAAACGACACGATACTCAAGCTTTCATTAAATATTTTGTTATTGATTGTGAACATCGACAGCTTCGTGATTTACTTTCTACATTTCATATTTTCTAGATAATAAAAATTACTTGTAGGCTAAATACCATAAAAATACCAGATGAATACTACTGGAAAATCCAAGAAAATTCCGTAAATTCTTCAAAATGATTTATTTTTCAGTGAATAATTACCCCCAACAATAAAACAACACAATACTCAAGCTTTCATTAAATATTTTGTTATTAATTGTGAACATCGACAGCTTCGTGATTTAATCTTCTATCATTGTTTAGATGTGCCATTGTATTAAAATGCTAATTTAATACTAATTTCTCAAAAAAAAATTGCATAATTATGTTAACAGTTTATGGTAAAATAATTTCCGCGGAGAAAAAAAATAATTGTTCGAATAGCTCCCCTTTATTGAAAATAAAATGATGGGGTATTTATTATCTTATTGTGATTCTCTATTCTCTTATTTTATTTCTCCGTGGTTAACCTTACCTTCATAAAAGAAAATACCATAATCCCCTGTCATTTATAACATGTCATATTTTCCCTCATGAACTTTCTCGCTTGTTCAACTCAAGCTTTGTAATTATAACTTACTTTTTCCTTTCCTTTTCTTACTATATATATTTTTTATTTCTTTTGACATTCTTGGTACTTCAATCCATTCCTTGTTTTTCTTGACACATCTTCAGCTGTGTTTATTGGTTGTGTTGTTTCGAAATCTAGAATAAGTGGTCCGTAGCAAGATACATTCCTATCTCAAAGATTTAATAGATTTTTTTTCCCCTTTATATTGTTTATGTCAGAGAGATCTTTGTGAGATGCAATAAACATAGCTTTACATTTTATTTTATACCATAATTAATTTTCTTTCATTTTTTTTTAATTGTGCTTTCTTTATTTATTCCAAAGCATTCTGTTGTTTGTGCATATGAAAATAATTTTTAAATTTCATTTTCAGTCAATTTGCATGACAGGTTATGTAGTTTTTTTTTTTTTTAATACTTTTAATTTTCCCCTTTTTTATTTTAGAGAAAACATTTCGCTGCATAAAATAATCATTTTATTAGAAATTACTAAGTTCTTACAGAATCGCTAACATTTTCAAACAGGGGCGTAAAAGGAGCCCAGTCAAGGGCAGATTTCATATAATATGTATATATAGGGCTTTACGGGTCCCTTAAGCGTAATCTGTACCGGAACACACTATTTTTTTTTCGTTTTTTGCTAGCTCCTGCTTTAAATTTCTTGAGTCCTTTCAAAATATAACTTGATTTTGAAGTCTATCAATGTGTTTCATACTTTAGAAAATTGGTTTCCGGTTTGGTTTTAGAAAGCTGGTTGGTTGGAAAGTTGTAGGTAGTTGGTTTCCATGACACCAAAATTTTGTCCTATTGCTGCTTGCAATACCAAATTTTTTTAATTTTTTTTTAATTGAAGACCTATTGACTTGATTTTAATCAGACTGTCTGAATTTAATTTTTGACTAAGCATGAGTCATTAAAACAAAGATTAATAAATCCCCTCAAATTGTCTTTTTTTTATTATTATTGCTTTGCATGGTACTAAACTGAAAGATTCTTACTCACCATTGATTCGAATTTGTAAATGTAACATGGCCAATGTAGTAGTTTTTTCAAAAAGGAATGAAATTACAAACACGCCTATGTTGTCTTACTCACATCGGGGTCTCTCCTGGGAATAAATTGTGATTAAACTGTTTTAAGACCTACAAATTTAACTGTATAATAATCAAATTATTCAGTTTTCATAAGGTATAAATTGTTTATCTATAAATCCAAATAATTTGAGCCGAAACATATCGATTATCATTGTGGCAATGAGCATTAATTAAAAATTAGCATTACGGTTACAGTAATACATATATCCATTGCTCATTTTTTTTTAAATCAGAAGCAAATAAAATGAAAATGAATATTTTGCATGAGATTTAGTAATCTTAACTGCTTTTAATTAAATTAAGCTTTGTATGTGTGTTTTTTTTATTCTTACAATTTTCTGTTTACTGTAACTGATTATTGTTCATATAAAGTAAAAGTACTTTCATTTTCTATGTTAACATTAAAAATACAAGAAAAAAAAAACATGCAGATTATCAAGAGTTGATCGTTTACTCTAACAATGCATCACTTCACCCTTAACCTGAATTCAGTGATGCGTGTTTAATCCTATGTTTGTCATTCCAAAAAAAAAAATTAAATTGCTTAACTTCAAATAACTGATTCTTTAAAAGAAAAATCAATAGTTTTCGCAATTCGTCTTTATAATGAAAGAGAGAGAAAAAATGTTTATCTTGTTGTGGTTCTCCACATTCCCTTTTTTATTAAGCCGTGGCTGACCTTACCTTTGCAAAAGAAAAGATGATAATCCCTTGTCATTAATAATATGTCATGTTTTCTCTCAATATCTTCCATCAACTCTCTCGCTTGTTCAGATTAACCTTTATAATTATTGTTGACTTCATCCATCCCTTTCTCAGACAGCGTTTTCTTTCTTTAATTTTGCGATTCGAATTTTGCATTCTTACACTCTTAGTTATTATATTTCACATCTTACATTGCCGTTGTTAAGAGCTGATGTAATTCCAGCAATTCTATCAAAGAAAGATAAAGAGTTGAGTTGAGAAGTGTTTTTTTATCTCTGTCATCGTGACCTACATAAAATTTATATGCGAAACAGGCATTCTAACATTATAAGAAATAGAAAGTTTACGTGGATTATTCCCGAGTCTTTATTTTTTTTTTAAATAATAAATTGCTCAAGTTCAAATAACTGCATATTTCGGATAAAAAGCAATAGGTTTCGCCATTCTTCTACAAAATGCAAGAGAAAAATATATTCTCATGTTGTGGTTCTTCACATTTTCCTTTTATTAAGGCATTGCAGACCTTTTTTTCCAAAAGAAAAGATGTTAAATTCTTGTCATTTAGTAATTTGTCATGTTTCCCCTCAATGTTTTCCATCAACTCTCTCGCTTGTTCAGCTTAGCCTTTGTAATTATTGTTGACTTCATTCATGCCTTTCTCGGCGTGCGTTTTCTTCCCTATACTTTTGCAATTTGAATTTTGCATTCCTAGTATTGCATTTCATACCTTACATTGTCGTCGTCAAGAGATGATGTAATTCCAGCAATCCTATCGAAGAAAGATAAAGAGTTGAGTTGAGTGGTATGTTTTCTCCCCATCATCGTGACCTACATAATATTTATATATGAAACACACATTATAACAAAGGAAGAGAAGGGTTCCATGTATTATTCAGAAATTTTCTTACTCCTCGTAATTGAATAGTTTTATTCATTTTCTTTTCTTCGAGTATCTAATTTAGTTTTCATTCGAAATCGTCTTTGATAATAATTGAATCGTACGTGTAATTAGTGTTTTTACCTGATTTATCTAGGCCTTTCTCTGAATTTTTTATGCCAGGTGTATACGCTTGTCGCTCTTATCTCAAATGGAAACGGGAGTAATTTCTTTTGAAATATTTCGACGCTTTAAAATAAAGAAGCACATTTGTTTTTCTATTTTCTTTCAAAGCATTAAGTAAACGAGAAGACTTATTTGTTTTCTGTTAATTTTTGCTGAAATTCTTGTTTTGCTTGTACAGTGCTTATGAGATCTCTAAAAGAAGTTTACTAAAGTGTACATTTCTTCCTAGAGATTTCTTTTTTCTTTTTTAAATGATGAAAAGTTTTGGTAACTGTCTTCTTTAAAGTAATCCGTAAAAAAAGTTAATTTATTTCAAACTAAATAATGTCAGCGTCGTGAGATTTCCTCTTTAAAAACTATTCTACGATTGTGTAATTTTATGTAAAATAGTAAGTCTTTTGCTAGGTAATTTTAAGTAAAATAGACTATCCAGTTCAAGGTTAATATGTAAATGACTGCTTAGACAAACTCAAAATACAGCTGATAAAACTTTAATTATTCTATTATCTCAATCTTTACCCTATGTAACTTGTGTACACTCTATGCAAAAAAAAAAAAAAAAAAAAAAAAAAAAAAGTTACTGCAGTGTAATATTTCCCGTAATTTCGTACATTTATTTTAATCCGAATTCTAAAATCACCTGGATATCTCATTAAATTTATTTAAATACGTAAAAATAAACTTCTTTAAAAGGTATTTAAAAAAAAATTATACACAATATTAACGTGAATTAATCACACTAATTTGCATTTTTATGTCGTTTGTATACTTGTGACATTGCGTTAAAATTTCTTTAACTTTTGATATTTTTAAACAAATTATTTCAAAGAATATATATCATGAATGAAGGGTAATGTTTCTTTCTTTCGGTTCATATTTTAATTTCGTTATACTAGAAAATGTATACTCTGTAAGCATTTACTTGCATATTTAACACATTGTTTCACTTAGTTGTCTTTATAATATGTTCCTTATTTCCTTTTCTATAAATGTTCCTTATTTCCTTGAATTCTAATTCTATAAAGTTTTAAAAAAATTGTTGAAAATCTTAAGTTAGATATTTATGTTAATTTTGGTGATAAGACATATTGATCAGCATATATTCTTAAACAGAACACATTTTTTTTACTGAAAGCAGAATAATATACCTTATAATAAATACGAGATTTGAACTTCTCATTTCTCTTTTAAAGGAAACTCGCACAGATAACAACCTAAAATGATTTAAGTCCCAAAAGCTGATTTCTTCTACATGAACGTGTAACGGGAAAGTAACATTCTTTCAATTTCCTCTAAACTTAGCCAATCTACGGAAATTGTTTTCTTGTACTACATATCAGTTATTTTTCGATAAGAAAATGTTAATGTATGCCTTTATATTCTGCTGTCGTGACACGTGATTAAAATTTAAATACTAGAATCAGTCTGAACATTGGCAGAATTGTTAAGTGTAGCCTTTTTTTTCTTTACTCTCTCTTTTGGCCGTAGCTCAAAAGAAGTTATCTGATTTATATTGCTTCCGTTACTCAAAATCTGAAAAGTTTCTGTGAGTTAGATTTGTAACAGATTCACACGCCCACCATCTCCCACTCGAAGAATATTGTATTTAGCCCTGTTCGTTTGTATGCTAATGCGTTGTACCCCAGTCTACTGCGGCTATATTTTTTTTTTCTCTATGATTTGATGGTCATCCACCCACTTCTGTAAAGACTGAGGCCGTTCTAATTGGGTTAAAAGAGTAGAAAAGTAGACACCCTTCCATGACGAACAACGCCCAGGCAACAAGTTGATTATTACCGCGCTTTATCTTCGAAGCATTTCAGGAATTAGATGATTCACCTTCTTCAGTGCTTTATTTTTCGGATTGCAGTTGATATTCATCCTATTAAGCCTCTAAGCAATCATCTCACGCGAAAACACCAAGATGCACGCTTATTAATGAAGAAAATTGGAATTCCTGTATCACATATTCCCTAATTAATTTAATTGGTTATAGGATTGGTTGCAAGATTGCTTCACAGATGGATACACCCAAAGTGCAATGAAATAAACTTCCATATTTTAAAGTGTAATTTTAAATGAAAAGAGCATAAATTCTTCAACATGTCTCAAACTAATGAAACAGTTAATCTTTCCTCTTCATTGCATTTAAATTGAATTTTATATCTTTAAATGCATTATGCCGTCAGTTTGCAAAGTCCGAAGCTATAATTTAGCCGAATAATAACCTCCTATTATCGATAAGGATGTTGTAATAAAGATGAAAGAATATGAATTATCTATGTAACCAGATTCTTTAATTTAATTCTGAGTTTTTTGCATTTGTTATAGGCTTTATTTTTTAAGTTCTTAATTTTATAATATGGAAGAGTTACAGTTAAATTTGAAGTGTACGTAAATTGTTTTTGTGATGCATTATATGGTTTTTACTTACATGAGCGTGTGCTGTTTACAATGCATGGAGAGGTAATGAAAATGCGAAATGCATTTTTCATTGGTATAAAAAATATTTTTATACATGAATGAATTTCTATAAAAATTCTTCTATATATATTCAGCTGAAAATATTTTGCCCTTCATTTATTTAACATAAAATGATATCACTACATTTGAATCTAGTCGAAGTTTTTAAAAAGTAAATCAAATAATATGGTAAAACATATATAGTTTCAAAGGTACGCTCAGACTAGATATATCTTATGAAAAATATTCCTGTTTTATAATGTTTTAATCATTTGACTCGTTCTAATTCATATATATTTCTTATTTAAAAAAAATATATCTTTTATATTTAGACAGTCACGCTAGCTTGTGCTACTTTCATATGCTTTGTAAAATACCCGCTATGAAAAATATATTACTTACCTAAATGAAAAAACTTTCTTTAATAAAATTGTTTCGCTTACATATTTTGATACGCTTGCCCCGTCTAAAAAAACACTAATAAAGTAACTTATTTGAATTATAATTACTTTGTTTGCACTTTCATAAATTAAAAAATATAATTTTTTTGTAGATTTTATATGAAAAGTTTTTTTTCTCCTTTCAACTGCATTTTCCTCTTGACAAAAACATAGTAAATCACGACAATCTTTTAGTATTCTAAATATTTTCTGTTTACTACTTATATCTATTTAAAAAAATCTTTTAATGTCGCCCTTTCTATTTTTACAGAATCAATTTTTCTTCATAAGATTCTCTTTCATTCATTTCATTATTAAAATCCATCAACCATTAATCATTTTTGACACTCATAATGGCACCTAAATTCTCATTAATCAATCAACCTGTTCTTGTACTACCTTGAAAAAAAAATGGAAAATATCACATTTATTCCTCAGATTCCAATTAACCGAGGCGTACGAGGAAGAAAATGAAATTTCCTGATGAAACCGCAAGTCCTCTAAAAGATTCCATCTCGGGCGTGTTTCACTTCATATCTTCCTGGAGAGAATGTGATTTAATTGGACCAAATGAAGAGTCTTTTGCTAACGTCAAAGCGACATCTAGCCCCTCATCCCCCTTCATCTTTCTCTATTACCGTGTTTTATTGTCGGGAAACTTGAGGAATTAGATGATTCACTTCCTTCAGAACTTAATGGCCCGCTGTAGGATTATGTGCTAGTAAAAATCCTAGGCAGTCCGTGCACGTTTTAAAGGAGGGATCAGTTGAAATGACTCACTAAAGGCTTCAGATTTGACAACCCCCTAGTCTTATCTGTTAATTACTTTAATTTACGACCTCTAAAATATGTCTAAACTTGGTGGTGGTGTATCTTAAAGGGTCAAGAGAGTAAAGTTTATGGATACTTTTCTGGTCCTTTGGGGAATATCACCGAATGGCTACTTAAGAAGACATTTTATATTATTTTTACCAACCAACTTCTGCTGTTATGGCAATTATTTAGTTTAATAACGATCACTTAATTCAACGATGACTAAAATTGCGTCTTTAATAAACTATCAATTTTATAATGTCTTCTCATGATAATCTCCTTAATTTTCTTACCTTAAAAAGTAAATTAAATTTTGTAACATGTCATGTTATTTTTTAATTTCCTTCCAAAGTGATAACACATTAAAGATATATCTATGTATTTGTCAATAATTTAAGCTGACTACTTACACACAAACAAACACAAAAAAGAATAAAAAGCCTTCTTAAAAATTGCCTGCAATTTTATTTTACTGATAAAAACATCAATAATTTATTTAACCATTTTGTTAGTAAGCTTCTTGAAGTTACTTGTAAATTTTCTTATGAAAATCATTTCACAGCTCAGTTATATCAGTTTTGGTAATGAAGAAACGTCAAACATTCAAAAGTCTGGAGTATCATTTGTTTAATTGTCGTGCAAATATTTACCTTTTGCATTAATCATTAAAAATTTATTTCCCTTTCGATTAACGAAATAAGCACACACGTCTGGAAAACGTAATTAGCTATTGAAAAATTACCGTACAAATAATTTACAATTAAATGTAGTTCAATATACTCAAAAGATCATTTTACCGTAAAATTAAACATAATTTTATGTATATTTGAGAAATTGTTTTATTTTACACTATTATTATTACAATAAACTATCTTGATCTCATTTCAAATAAAACATTTGCGTCGTTCGTTTCTTAGCATGTTTGTGCTCATAATGTATTACATCTTTTAGTATTTTCTGGTTGATGTTTCAATAACATTTAGATGAAATTTTGATTTTTAACTTGAACAGATCCCGACGAAAACGGCACTTATACAAAATTCTCAATTTTCAGAATGAAGAAAAAACATCTCTAGATAAGTGTTGTTTTTGTAAAGCAACCAAAACTCATAAAGAGGACATGGGTTGTTGTTGTTTTTAGTTGAACGACTTCACAGCGTTATGAGTACCGTTGGGAACAACTGTAGTAGCTTTCGTATTTTATGATTTTTAGTGCTTGTGATTTTTCGTGATATTTTCGTGATTTTTAGACAAGTGTCGTAAATTGGGCTTACTTGCACCCTGGGGTACTACTTGGACCAAAAACAAAAAAAAAATGTTTTAAATTCCCACTCTCTTCTTCTGTCACAAGTTCTGGATCTTCTGTGTTGAGAATTATAATTGGTATTGGCTCGGAAGTGATCGCTAAATTTATATTTCAACATATTCCAATACTCCAAAAAATCCAGGTAAGCAAAAAGACAATTGGTAAGAATAGTAGATCAGGAGAAGATGAAAAATACTTTAATTGCCCAGCTTCACATCATAATGCACAAGTACAGAAAATACTATAAGTTCCATGGCTGTTCCATATGCGATTTCACATCATAAGAGTGATGATGTTGAATCACCAATACTCTACAGGTAGAAACACTCACTATTAATATGGCACACCCAGGAAGTGATTTAAAACATTTTATTATTATTTAGCTCCAAGTAATCCCGAGTTACGGTACAGTTTTTGTTGGGAAGGAGTCGGTTGTGGTTCACTAAGATTACACCCTTATAATCCTTTTTCTTGTAAATACTAGTTATGAAATACCATGACTCCTTAGTAAAATATATATTAGAGGGGGGGGGGGATTAATCGATGTTCTTTGTTCTTAAAATTTGGCAGACCAAAAACTTTTTGTTATCATAAAGCAGTCGTTCTTTTCCATTCCCAGGCTTTACATTCGGGGTTTAAATTAGTAATCTCTTGAATTTTTTATTCTACTGTTTTTTAACTAAGATGTGTCAAGTAAAGATTTACGAAAGCTTCTTAGCCTCTTATCCAAGTTTCAACTTGACATTTTCCTGAAAAACAGCTCTAATCTCCTACTGCTGAATGATACATACAGGGGCACTACTCGGCGCTATATATGTTCTGATCCATTAGACAACCCTCTGTTATCATTTCTTAAGTTGCTTCTGGTATCTTATGTGAAGCAAAAGCCGACCGAATCCCCTAAGATTTTTTTTTCCTTCTACTGCTCTGCACTTACCCATTATCGAATGCGATTTTTCAACTCGGTTGTAGCTGTTTTTAAAAAAATACCAGATTCTAAATTGCGACAATGTCCCTTTTTTACTGAAATATGCACTTCCTCCAAGTGTAATACTTGTGTTGCGTCACTCGACAAAGTTGAGTCGATACTTTTGAGAAATATATTACTTGTCACATGCAGGACCCAAGATGATAACTTATCTTACAGTCAAGGATCTGAATGGAGTCTCTCATGTTAAGATAGACTTTTTATCTCTTTCTTGTAATGTATAAAATACATTTTGATTTGAAAGTGTCTAACAAAGTACAGTACCTACTTCGTGACTGTGGAAGATGAATACACTGCTTTGAGAAATATTTTTAAGTAGTGACCAAGTGGTGTAGTCCGACTATCAGACGTCAAGTTAGGAATCCAAACTTCTCATCAAAAAAATGTCTTATTTTATTCGTCCAGATTATTTTAATTTATATCGTATAATCTTTGAAATCCGTATAGCTTGGAGGGTTTATGTATCACCTCTTCATAGCTGCCATGTCAAATAAATATGGTTTGAATCAGAAAATTTATTTAATACAATGTGTCTTGTTTCTATGGTAATTATTTTATTTCATTTATTGAGTAAAATTGCTAGCTCAACATATGATTATTTGACTTGAGGAAAAAAGTGTAAGTTGCAGCTATTCCTCTTTAGAAAAAAAAAACTAAACTTTTATCCATTAAAAACTGCTTTCAATTAAATGTAAATTTTACTTTTTATTTATGGGAAAAGAAATGGTTCAACAAACTGGAAAAAATATACTATTATGAATTGAATGAATTCAATTCAATTCATTCGGAATTATGTATGTCATGTATGTTAAGCATGTCATGTATGACGGAATTATGAATTGAAAAAAATACCTTTATTTTAATTCCTCTCTTGCACGAGTCCTCCTACTTTTGATATGATTAAGCTTTGACTATAGTTAATTCACCTTAAAATATGTATATATTAATTAATTAAACACACTTTAAATAATAAATTTCAAAATTGTGCCTTTATTTATAAAATTAAATATTTTTCTACACACACGCGCCAGCGTACACACACACACACACATATATTAAAATTTAAAGTGAAAATTGTGTTTTCATCACAAAAAACATATGCCTATTTTACAGGGTCAATTGCAGGTTTGCCAGTACTTTTTTTATTCAGAAATTCCGAAAGAAGAATTTTTACTTCATGTTGTATGTTTATATCACCGATTTACATCTTTAGAATCTGTAAAACTCTTCCAATATTAATCTCACTAATTTCAGACTTTACTTCTGTACCTATCCCAATGGCATTATGAGAAATTTTAAAAACGTACTATTAGTTTTGATGTGGATATTACAAATTTTCTTTAATCTTCTATATGATCCTTTAGTTCTGTACGTCTTTGCCCTTCGATTAAGTTATACATAAATGTATAAGGCAATAGAGTATGTGATATTAAATTAAATTACAGTTTAGAGACAATATATATAATTAACCAGCTAATTTCATAGTATGGAGTTAATGTCACATAACTTGAGGGCCTCGTGGCAGCATGTAGTTGTTCTCATATTCGCCTGCATATGCTTTCACATATACTTAGTACCATTGCATATTATATTATGTAATATATACTGACATCATATCATGATATTGAACTACATTAAATTAGATGATATTTATAAGGTATTATAATATATCCACCCTAATGTTTTATAAATATATTGGGAAACATAATGTTACTGTTGTATGTTTTTGATATACAGGTTAAATGTTATTTTATCAAAAATTTGATATTATTTATCAATAATTTGAGTCTACCTTAAAAATTTATATATAAATGGATTTTATGCATTTTTATTTGAAATTACATAACAATGTAAAAAGTATTTTTTATATTTTATAGGTAAGCTTTATGAAAAAAAATAACAAACAGATATGAATAGATAGATAGATAGAGAGAGAGAGAGAGAGTATATTAGAGCAATATTTTTTATATCCGAAAAATATGTTATTTTTTCATGTAAAATGCCAATGTGCAAATAGATTTATTTTATTTATAATATAGTTGATGTTGTTGTTGTTAGCGCTATATGTATACCCTGTATAAATTATACATGATTATTGTATATGTAGCATGGTAAATTTTAGTATACTGGTCAACAACCACTAGTAAATCGCAAATTATGTATGTAAACAATAATATATGTAATACTATGTGAATGTAAATTTCAGTGCTGTCTGTAATTACGCAATGATGCATATTTTATGAATAAATATGTTATATATGTGTGTGTGTGTGTGTGTGTGTGTGTGTGTGTGTGTGTGTGTGTGTGTGTGTGTGTGTGTGTGTGTGTGAATTTCTCTGATTTGAGGGTTCTCCGACGCATAAATTCTTGACTTGGGCAACCTAGCGGATGCTCTATGTTCTATATGGTAAAACTAGAAATAAATACTCAGATTCGGGTACCCTCCAAATAGTTTCAAACCACTCTCTATAACGTAGCTGAAGGATTCAACCTTTAAAAGGCGTTCCATAAACCGATAACACTAAAAAATTATTAAACGAAGCGAAAGTTCAATATTTTGTGACCTTATGGAAGCATTAAGCTGTAAATCAAATCCTAATCCATGAAAATCTCTTCATATTTTTTCGACTATCAATTTTTCCTATCCCCCAAGCGAAAAGAAGGCAATAAAAAAGGGTCGATAACAGGGATTTTAAGATTATCCCGGGACGGAAGGCTAATCCGTCAGTACAAACGAAAATGGATTCCGGGGAAAGAAAATTCCAATAAAAAAAGCATAAATTTTATTTTTATTCGTATTCAACATCGAGAGGTGTTTTTATTTCCCAGGTTTTCTTCAATGGCATCAAGGCAATGTATGAATACAGTATTATAATATACATACATGCGTAGTGGACATTTTATGTTGTGTTGACAACGATTATCTAATATGTTTTATAGGTTCAGCATGAAATTCAGACTATTGTGTATTCCTGGTGGTTGTCGTTTATTTTTTGTCTATTTCCGAATTTGTTTTTCTTTATCATGTTGTGTATATTTTAGTTGTGCATACATAGGTACTTCTTCAAATGTTTGAATTTATTGGTACTCCTGCTGTTGATTAAGCCATGATGCGTGTTTCTGTTAAAAGTTTATTTTTCATTTACTGGCTTACAGCGCTAAAAAAAATAAAATAAATAAATAAATAAATAAATAAATAATAATGAAAAGCACAAGATGGAAATGTATAATGTCCGTATGTATCAAAAAATAGAAAGAAAAAAATCATCTTACTTCAAATCATGTGAGCTAACGTTCTCAAAAATGAGCTAACATTCTAAACATTATAGTTGATTTTATTAAGAATCCGCTTTATTAATTACGCACGATAAAAATTAGTAAAGCCATCTTATGTCAAAAGATAAAGTAAAAGAAAGCTACCTTATCTATTTTATTATCATTATTATTATTATTATTATTAATCCAACGTTCTAAATTTTTACGACGTCGATTTATTTAAATTGTTTTTTTTCCTTAAAAATATATGATGGACGTTTTGTCAAATGTATTTGATAATTAGTAATAAATGCCCCTAACTTATCTACTGTTTCATCGCATCACTTTAGTGTGGGAAGTCTTAGAAATATTGTAAATGATGAAGTAAGTAAAAAAGCAAAATCTTTATTTCTGTAAATTTCTTTTCGGTATGATTTTAAAAATACTCATTTAATAGCCAATTATTATTATTTTTTTTAATCAGAACATAAAAAAACTTTTAAACTTTTTAATTGAAATGGAACTTAAAAACAAAAAAATTATAATATATTTCTTAGAAGATCGTTAACAAGTTTTAATTCTACTTCCCTTTTTTACTGCCAAGTCTATTTCTACTTCAATTTTAGTTTTTTTTTTTCTTTTTTTTTTTTTTCAATTGTGGATGCTGGTAAAACAATATTTATGAATATTTAAGAAACATACTGCTATTTCAAAATAAATATAAGTATTAGAATGCACTGAACAGCTCCTTAAAAATAATAGTGATTTAAAAGTCAGAAAGCAGGTCGTAAGCTGTGTTGTTTATTTAAGATTGTTTTCATACACTATTTGATACTTTAATTCTTTCTGGCAAAACTGCAACTTGCTGTCAACTGCAATACTGACAGAAAAATGTCGTTGTTCTCTATGACATTTTAAGTATGTTTCCTAAAGCATCTTTTTTTTTTTCTTTGTGGCCTTTTTGAATCTATCGACTAGCTGTTTTATTGTTGCTAAACTTGGCATTGTTTCTTTATGGATATAAAAAAGTTGTTGTATGTTATATTCATCTATTAAAAATTTCTTCTTACAAAATCTTCTGCATTCATAACTGTTATGTTAGTATAATATACCGGGTATCCTAAAATGGACTGACTGATTTTAAAATTCAGTAACTTCCAAACGGTGACATATACTAAAAATATTCTTGCTGGAGAGTGATGTATGATGTCAGGAGTTTTTTTTACTGCGATTCCTGATTTTAGTTTAAATTGCCAGCAATAGATGGCACTGCGAGCACCATACCTCCAATCGAGGCAGAAACAGCAATCACCCAGCATTGATGTGAAGGAAGGAGGTGGAATGGGTCTCATTCACCAATAAAGCCTTATTCAGAATCGGACCCTAAGAACAAGATTGTATTAGCGAATGAGACCCATTCCATGTATTTAAACGCCTTCCTTCGCATCAATGCTGGGTGATTTTAGTTTTTGCCTCGATTGCACGCCTATTGCTCGCAGAGCCATCTATTGCTGGTAATTCGAAGTAAAGTTAGGAATCACAGTAAAAAAACTTCTGATATCATATATTACTCTCCTGCAAGAGTCACAATTTGAAAGTTATTGAATTTTAAAATCAGTCAGTCCATTTTAGAACACCCGGTATATATATATATATGTGTGTGTGTGTGTGTGTTTGTGTTTTGGTTTGTGCATTGTCCATCCACTCACGTTGTAATTTTCATGAAAGTGCTTGGGGACAATGAAATTATTCTGTTTCTTATGGTAGACCCAAATCATTTTGTCATTCACAAAGTTATATGAAAAACTAGCCCTTTCTATACACAGGGCGTTTTAAAAAGATTAAAACGCGCTTTAATATTTTACTTATTGGAGACCCGTGGGCAATGTAAATTGCAAAAGTGTACACAACAAGGTAGGAAATAAAATTATTTTGATGTAAAAATCATGCCACTAATTTTCAAAAAGTTACACTTTTTAAAATTTTATACGGTACCTGGATTTTTATAAGTTGTAACATTTAGAAAACTTTTCTCCATGCTCTGACAAGTAAAACAGTCAAAATTCCATTCTTCTATACCAAAACTCACCGAGTTGTGATACTTTGAATTTTATGAAATTTCGGAACTTTCCAGCACTAAAAAACCGTCTCCGTTTTACCATGATTCTGTTCAGCCCTTAAATTTAAATTGTGATGGTATTTTGAGCAGTATTAGTTTGAGACAATGCAGCTCCATCTATCGGTGATAATTTTAGGTTTAAGTTGTTAATGGATTTTTTAAATGTTCACTTCGTTTTAGGACACCCTGTAATTTTTGTAGGAAAAGAAACAACATCCTGACGGTTTTAACGTAACGTAACCAAAGATCCCAAACATAACGTTATGGTATTTTGAGTTAAATGTAATGTGTGTATGCTGAAAAAATCTTGTCAAAATAAAGAAAACATAATACCTCATAACCACACATCTTTTCCTGAGACTCATAAATTGTTTAATGTTGTGTTCATGCATATCAGCCTAAATATAGACGCCTTTGTGCGCAAAAACCTAAAAGTAATACTTCAAGCACGTTTAGATGGTGAAGATGAAAGCAGCCTTTTGAAACTGAAGTCTCTTTTAAAGAAGGCGAATTCATTAACTCATTCTTCTTCAGAATTAACTCTGATTTTTTCACGCACCCTAAACGCCTCTTAACGCGCATTTCGCGATTTTTCGCCTACGTAAATAAATAGCAGGAAAAACAAAAATTCAGTAATGAAAAAGTACCAAAAGTAAATGGACTGACTCACGAAAAGGGTTGCCTTCTTTTTCATGTATTTTCCATCTGCAAATGTGCTTAGACGCCGGCAAAGAGCGGGGGGGAGGGGGATGGAAAAGCCAACCCCTCCCTGGATATTGAAATTTACATTTTCTCTTTCTCTTATGGTTTTGAAATATAAATAAATAAAAAGCATTCTTCCCAATTGTCTTAAAATAATTTAACATTAAGAGAAGAAAATAACTAAAAAATTTAGTTCCATTTTTGTTTTACGTGTTGTGTTTAAAAATTATCTTAAACGGGGAGTTCAGGGAGACAGAGCCCCGTCCCTCCCGAAAAAAAAGTATATTTAAAGAAATAGCCGGTAGAAGCTTACTTTTGTATTTTTAATTGCTTATTATTTGTTAAATTTCTATATGTTTTTTTACATTGCTGTGTTTAAAACATTTGGGATTTGATAAAAAAGGAGAAAAATCTTATTTTTAACTTGTTTCTAGTTTATATTCTGCATTTTAAAAAACGCGGCGTAGGTTGCGGCCCTCAGGCATTTCTGTTCAAAAAACTTGCCCCTCCTGGATTTTCTTACAAATGTACATCTTTTAAAAATGAACGAATGAATCGCACCTCTTCTGTTGAAAAAAAAAAGAGAAAATAATACACCTCTTTTTTTTCGGGAAAAAATGCACTAAGTTTAAAGCGATCATCTACTTTCTGTTCTAGTGAATAAAAAAAAAAAAAAATGTTAGAAAAATATTCACTTCATACATAGATATAAAAGAAGCGAAACAAACCTCTGGTAATATCGTACGTCTCAGAAAAGAAATCAGTCTTAAATGAAGTGTTCAAACGAACGTCTAGCAGAAGATGGAAGGCTACACAGAGAGAGAAGGAAAAAAATCCATTTCGATGGTACGAAAAAAAGAAAGAAAAAAAATCTTCTTTTAAACTTAAAAAGAGAAAGAAAAAAGGAAAGCTGCGCTATCGATACGTGTCCTTGGCCAAGAGAAGCAACTCTGAAAAGGAATTTTTTGCTCTGCTCTTGCTGTCCAAGATAAAAAGTAGTAGATGGATCATTGCGGCCCGCGGGAAGGAAACGGCCCTCAACCCTTGTGTGTTCTCCTTTTGTTAAAAGCTGTGGAAGCAACTCCTTTTTTCTGGATTTTCAGGAAATAGCTTCGTGTTTGTTTTTGCTGTTTTGGAGTCAGAGCTATTTAACAATTTATATTCTGGCATTTTGGACGAGCTATCAGGCGATTCTTCGATTGTGACTGTGAATACGAAAGTCACATCGGATCTTGACTATATCTTTCCTTTTTTTTTATCCAGTCGGAGCTTCGGGAAGGCGTTTGTCACCATTTTATCACAACTTGAAATGCATCTCATTTATCTGTACGCTCATTTTAATTTTGCTGCGCCGCGTTTATTTCAAATTTGACGGCTGTACTCTTATGTAGTAAATGTGAATTATTAATAACTATCTAAATCTAATTCATAATAGTAAATCTAATTTTTAATAATAAATCTAATTATTAATAAACTGTCTTCTGTTATCTGAGTTTCAGTTAATGGCTTTTGGCTTAAAAGCATCGTGACAAAAAACAAATATGTAATATAATAATTATCTGTACTACCTATTACAACAGACATTAATTATTTTAAAAACACATCAAAGAGCAATGCACATGTCTAAAAGTAATCAGTAACTGAGGATGCCTCAGACCAACAGGTGAAAATATTTTTTAAAACTTTTATACATATTGACTAGATTTAGTGTAGTTTGAAAGTATTTTTTAAAGCTTTTAGACACGTGCACTGGTCGTTGATGTGATTTTAAATTAAATTCATATTTGTTGTAATAGGTAGTACATATAATTATTATGTTAATAAATGACATTATGGACGATCGTAGATAAAAAACAAATCTGTAATATTTTAAAAATATCTCAATCACATTACATAGTTCTGTGCATTCTCGTCCATAAATTGTTAAAACTGCAATCAGAAAAAAACTATGTTACTTTCACGCAATCATAATAAAATATCACAGCTTCATAAATGAGAATGCACGTTTTCTTCGACCTGCGAAACAAAAAAAATATATGATTTCTCTGAGAATACCCGAAAAAAATATGCAAAAAATGCATCCAAATTGCAAATCATTTACTGATATTCTATTTCTTAATTTTCGCTTGAAAATAAAGCTTTTACTAGATTATATACATTAATTTCGAAAAAACAAAATAACTTTACTGATTGAAAAAAAAATCCTTTTTAAATAGAAACTTATATTTTCATTTATAAAAATTAAATCTACAGTGTTTATATTGAAATGACGTCATTTGTTTTTTATTTTTTCTTATTTAACACATTGCTGGCTGGTGTTGTGCTGGCGCAACGCTAGAAATAAATGCACTTGCTTAAATTGACTACCAAACTACCACTATTTTAGAATTTAAATTTAAAAAAAATGAGAGAAACTTATTTGAGATTAAATAAAGCAAGGAATTATACCTTTCGAAATTTGTCGGGGCCAACGATCTTGACCAAAAAACTTAAAGACCTTATAGTTTTGACGGTTAATGTGTTAGTGTGAATACTAATTTGAATATGCATTGTTTTTTTCCGTCAAAAATGGCATCTTATTTAGGAAATTATTTTTTTTCCCTAAAATTGAAATGTTTGCTTTATAGTAGATGTTTTACACTCCAAATACACTTAATGTTATAGTAGATGTTTTAGTTCCAAATACATTTAATGTTATAGTAGATGTTTTAGTTCCAAATACATTTAAAGAAAGGTACATCGTCATTTTAACACTCTTATAGTATAACTTTAAAATTTTATATAAATTGAAAAATGCGCATCACCTCAGAATGACGCCAATTTCTGAGGCGAAAATACAGTGAGTGAATCTAAATTTTTATTGGCTTTTAAATATATTGCCCATCAGCAGGTTCTCTTTGTTGTAACAGGAAACAAAAAATTACATTAGAAAATTTAAAAAAGTAGATCTGTATAAACTTTCAGGTGACTGAAAAAAAGACATAGAGTGGTATGAGAATATTTTTAACTAAACGATAATTTTATTCTCGTTCTAAAACTTTTGTCTATCCAGTTTCATACAAATCGATCAAAAATTTTTGATTTTCATAAGAAACATTCACGCACACATTGAATACTATACATGAACATGAAAAATGTCTTTAATTTTCACATATTCATTTTTATTTCACAAAACCATATTTTCTACAGTAATAGTTCTACCAAAAATGTCAAAATAGTTAACACGTCCAAAAAATTCTCCAACGTGTAAATGCTTCTTTTTTAAGCAATAAAATTGCTTATTGTTTTCAATTACATCTTTTATATATGCAAAAATAACCCCAATTATGGAAAAATGATTATCCTATCGATTGTTGTGCTGTAATTTAGGATTATGGAAAATTAAACATCTGCCTTAAATATACTTAATTAGGCTACAAAGAATATCTCGCGAAGATATTATCAAATGCAGATTTAGATATTTAAAAATTTAAAAGTATTATCGGTTATCCCGTCTCACGTTTCCGGAATAACGGAGAACAGTCCAGGAGGCAACGTCACATTTTGACGTCACTTTTGCATGTAAAAAACATACATTACAAGTTTAAAATTAATGAACGGTTATCAAAATTTCAATTCCAACTAAAGGTAGGGCTATAGGAAAAGAAAATAAGGTTAATAATGTTAAAAATTAAATAAATTTTTCAAATTATCATAAAAATCAAAATGTGGTTAAAATAAATGTTATCTGCTTATCATAATGCATTTTTGACAGCATAAACTATTTTCTACTTACTAATGTTCATGGCCCATGTATTAATAAAAATATATTTGAAAATGCACGTTCCCCCCCCCCCCCCCCCAGCGAAATATGTTTTTAATAACATAATCCTTGATTATTTTCTTTATCTGTTAATAATGATGTCCCTTTTGATAGCAACTTAACTTCTGTACGTAACTGATATCCATGTCCCGTATATCATTAAATCAATTGTATAAATTTTTCGTTTAAAATGTGACGTCATATTCACCTGCTTTTCATTTGCATAATTCTTCCAAACTTTTATTTCATTTTCATTGTTCACGTCTAAATGTTTCAACTGAAAATTAATTTTTGTGGTAATATTATTTTTCCTTGTTTTGAAGTTCTGGCAACTAAAATAATAAATAAATAAATAAAAATAACTTTATTTTCTAGGAAAATTATCCATTGATTCTCTATGAAAATAATGAAGTTTTGAATTATTAAAAGACAAAAATTTAATAAAATAATAAAAAAATAGCCTAAAACCTTTTCTGAGTTATAATCCACCAAAATGCAAAGATACAAAGGCATTAAATCAGCCCTTTTGACGGTGGCTTCAGCTAAACATTCACACACACACACTTTCGCATTTATAATGTTAATAATTATGATATTCCTAGACATTAATTAAAAAGGCTGAAGTACCAACTCAATCATTTAAAAATCTGTTAATTATTTTCTTTTGTCAAAGATAAAATTGAAATTTAATAGAATTTGTTAAATATTCAATAATTTTTATTTTACTGACATAATTTATTTGTTATGTAAATAACAAATTTCATAATGAGAATTTTTCCGCCATGGGGAATAATTCTATAATAACCAATTATGTTATTTCTGGTTACTACATAATTAAAGTATCATCAAACTTTTCTTCGGTGACCTGTCTTATTCATAAGGTAATTAAAAATGCGAAAAGAAAAAATCAAAGCTATTCACATTATTGTCCGATGATTTTTTTATAAATCTCAAAATTAATTTTCTTCATCCATTATGATATACGAGTTTTCTGTTCATAGTCTGTGTGATATAGTTATGTTTTATAATTTCTTTTTTCCTAACTAATTTCTAACTTTCTTTTTTTCTTTCTAACATTTATTTCTTCCTATTAATTATTGTTTTTGAAACAGTGTTGAACGTCTGTAACCGGAAGCGATTTTGAATCCCTGGGGAAGAATTTTCATTTATAACACCATTAATAAGCACAATATCTGAAAATTCCCGAGGCGGGGATTTTGATGCTCCGAAATTGAAATCCCCACAGGGTCACCCCCGGAATAAATCACTGTTCTGAAATGCATGTGATTGTATACAGTAATTTAATAACTAGATGTTGTTGTAGAAATTAACCTCTGGATAGATATCCCAATATTGATATTCAAAGAAATTTAAATTTCGGAACCATCAAAGGAAATTCGATGTGATACACACTCAACATTTTTTTCGCTTCCTATTCCAAAGTTGTTTATAATGACATTCATTCGAAACAAAAATAGTTTATTTGATTTTTTTAATATGTAGATTGAAAGAATAAAGAAAACACGTGTCGTTTATATCTTTGAAAATGGACATCATGTCTGTAGGGATGTAATATTCTAGTAAAATATCGAATTATTAATTACTTTCTTTTTTATGACCTTAAGTAATTAAATAATGAATGAACTCAAAGTAATTTGAGTTATGTCCATTACATCAAGTATTTCCTCATAAATCATATACTGATTATGCAATTTTGCTTTTAAAAGCAATAGGCAGTTACTTAGAGACAATGGGTAACGAATCGTCTTGAGTTACGTTAATGAATGACTTTTTTCGTTCCAAAAGAAAAATAAAACCCCCCAAAATCCGAAAATGTATTCTTCATAAAGTCAGAGCGCATCGAATGTGCAGCGTAAAAAATTGGCTTGGCTAGCGTAAGTAAAAAGGAAAGGATATATGGGATTTTTTGGAGGTCATTCTAAAACATCCGTTTCGTTTTTCCATGAAATACACGAGTGCTGAATTTCTCAGGCTTGGGATGACTGAACCACACGACTAAGGACCTCACAATTTTTCTCTTCTTCATTATGAATGGTGGAATTATTGAATAATGCCCTTTTGCATCGTTCTGAATCAACTGAAATAATAGAGTCGTGGTTTAAGAGGCTACTTCACTCACGCGAAATCCTAAACATATATTCGATTCTGACGCAGGCGTTTCGAAATTGTCTCTTTGTTGCCTATTTAGTGTTAGAATATTATAAATATACACCGTAAAACATAATTTAGATTAAGGACAGACTTTAAATGTTATATAAATACGAGTGGCGTTATACTGGCGTATCTGTACCCAGTATTACTTATGAAATCTAGCTAAAACCTAGTAAAATGTGAATGAAAAAGTCACTATCTTGACTCTTTTTAACATTTTCCAACAGAGTTGAAAAGTGTTTATGAATTTGGTTTGTCAGTTTGTCTGTCTGCCGTCTGTCCGTACTCTAACTCTCGTAAACATAAGGAGATTGCCATGAAACTTTTTTTATGTTACTGATGTTTACTATAGAACGTTCGGTTTTAACAATGAAAGCATTTATAGTTTGTTTACAGGGACTAACAAAAGAATTGCATTACATTACATTATAATATATAGGGAAAAATGCATTTTACTGATGTTATGATACTTCAAACATAATGAAATTGAAAAAGATCACTGAGGACTATAGAAAACATGATCTGATAGTGTTGGAAAGTGTTTCATAATCTATGCGTGATGCATGATTTTTTTTAATCAAAAGGAGATTTGTCAACATTTCATTTAAACTTTAAATGCATTTTATTCATCTGTACGTTCTGTTTAATTTTGCTGCGACACGTTTTATTCAAATTTGATGACTAGACTCATGTAAAATTTTTAATATAAATTATCTTCTCTTATCCGAGTTTTAGTTAATACCTTTCGGCTTAAAAGCACTGAACTCTTATCAACATGACAAACAGGTAAATTCACATATTTTAATGAGTGTAGACCTTAACTACAAACTATGAAATTGAAACTTAAATTATTTAAAGTAAAAAGGAAAGGACAATTATATATGCAATTTTTTGAACATCATTCTAAAAGACACTTTTTGTTTTTCCTATGAAATACACGACTGCTGAACTTCTCACACATGTATATCTCATATCATACCACTTACTGATACATCACTCTCATACTCTTACCTCAACTATGAACCTCAAAAATTTTCCGTACCTCATTATGAATGGTCGAATGATTGAATAATATCGTTTGCTCAGTTCTGATTCAACTGAAATAATAGAATAATTGTGATTTAAGAAACCCACTTATAAAACAATATTTGTATCGTATTTCCTTAACATATATTGGACTCTGACGCAGACATTTCGGAATTGTGTCTCCTTATCGACTGTTCAGTATGACGAGAATATAAATCTTATTGCATATGCTTTTAATATATCTACATTCAAAGCATGATCCCAATGAAATATTCGTGCTTTATTGGTTGCACATGCGATAAGTTTCAGTATTCGTGTAATATTTGCATATTATTTTAAATTGTTTCGAACAAATGTCTGTATTGATAAGTTGGCGTAACTTTTTTATGAAGTATAGAATAACGAAATTTCAGCAGGTGCAATTTCTATCACGTTGTTTTAGTTTGTGTAATAGTTAATGTAGCATAAGACATTTGATCGTGTGAACCTAAAAAAGAAGACAGGATGTAACGTTACCTTTTTTTGTGAAATAATGTTATTTGGGATAATAATGCGGTTTAAAAAGCCCCAGGCTAAACAAAAAATTTCGTCGATCAAAATATATTTTTATGTAAAATACTATAGTTAAAATACGAAGCTTTTAACATGTGCACAAAACCTCCCTACCCCCCTCCCCTATTGAAAAAAATAATAGAAATAGAAAAAAAAAATAATAATCCAATGACGGCTATAACTCGAGTTCTAATTTCTGCAAAAACGAAAAGTACTGTTTTAATTCATATGAAGTTCTTTGTATGTAGTTTATTTTATCTTAAGGGGTCGTCTATATATTATAAATTGCACCAACTTTGATTTTTCAAATGATAACACCCACATTTGACACCATATATGAGTTCTTTGAATCATATCTGTTCGGATAAAGGGATAATTTACATAATTTTATTTAAATCTTCACTCGATTGACATCGAGCTGAGTTCTTGATTGCATTTAGTTTTTATCAAAAGAACGTTGCAAATAAGTTGTTGATCTTATAATCTACTGTTATAATACCTAAATATAACTACAAATATAATTAGTAATAAAATAAAAATTCATTCTATCAAGTATGAGAAAATATATTTTATTGGAATCGAAATATAGCTATCGGAACAGGCATATGTTCTGCGATCTAGTAGCACCAATAGCACTGTAACTCGAATGTAACCAAAATGGAAGCACACCGTGACAAAAATGCAAATCCACTGTCCACATTATCGTCACTTGACGAGAAAAATGATTCATTCTGACGTCACTTTGAAGTCGATATATGTCCTTTTTTGATGAGTCGTAAGGGGCGTTATTTATTAGGCGCCTTGTGACACATGATTCAAAAGTCGGTCAAAGTCATTGTACAATGTAAAGTCCCGAAGTGACGGTCATCTAAGAGTCATAATGTGACGACTTAAATACATCACATGTTGGTCACTTTTGTGATTGTAGCATCTGTTGCCGTTTGTGTCGTCACAATGATGTCACACCGATTCTTTGCATTGTTAGGGAGGTTCTCATAATTCTTTAGCATCATCGAGTTCCATTTTTCGGCTCTAATGCCTGCATGTATATTTACGAATGCTTCTTTTAATTTGTGTGCAAACAATTGTCTGAGACAGGGAGAGAAATTCTTATTTTTCTTGGGCATGGGAGGGTTGACGCTAAAACTCATTCATGATGGATCAGTCGCGTGTATTTTCCCTACACTTTTATGCCTCACCCTACACAACAATGGTTGAATGTTGGACTGATGTACTTTCCAAAGTGGACTTTAATGACTGTAATGTAATTATGCGGTTTGTCCCCGACTTTGCTTAGCGTGGGTGGTGCTCTCTGTGTGCATGTTGCTCTGGATGCAATTGTCGATGTAATTTCATGTTCTGAGAGTCATTTTTTTGCATGCTTGCAAACTGTGTCTAATTTACCTGTGCAAAATTAGTGGGACATTTCTCTCATATTTCATGAAATGCTCAAATGATGATGAATTTAATATATGGAGTGATCAAATCATTATTATAATAGAGAATATGCGTGTGTGTGTTTTTCGAATCAATTCTAATCTTAATTATTTCTTTTGATTTGTAAATTACATGTTATTGTCGAAAAGGGTTTTTTTCCTTTCTAATTTTTTCAAGATGTTAATTTTATTTAAAAGTAAAATCGGTTATTATAAATTAAAATTCCAATATTATGATCAACAAATGCATGTATGTCAGAAGTTCAGCGAGATTTTTTAACTTTACATATGTAAATATCATTCATAGAACTGCTTTTTATCAAGATCCACTCCCAAGGTGAACTTCACATAAATATTGAGAATTTCTTCAGAAAGAGTTCTTCTGTCTTTCGCAATTATTTTTCGGGCATAAATATATGCAAATAGGTTCTGTTTGCTTACTTGGATAAATTATTCATACATTTAGTTGATTTAATTATACATTAGATATGTGAAACAAGCAACTGCTCAGACTTCTTTCGTATATTATAAATGTGTATGGTTGTTAAACATATATTCCTATTGTCCAATTTATATAAAAAGCCAATTACTACGTACACAAAACCACCCAGAAGAAGGAATTGATTAAAATGTTTTCAATTCATACCGTAATTATCATTCATTCTTAATTTCTTTTATTATTATTTATTACAAGTTATGCAATATAAAAATAATGCAAAAATATGTTAACAATTTTCACCAGCATTTAGTATTAATTACATTACTGCTATATTTTCATATTTTATTTTTATTTCTATTATTTATACTACTCTAAATATAAATTATATTGGGCTAATTTGCTTCTTTATTGCACAAAATGCAAAAATGAAAATTCCCATCATTGACGTTTCTTCTCATTGAAAGATTGTTGGTTCCTAGAATAATTAGGCACTTATACATGGTATGGTTTAAAAATTAAGGAGCTATAATACTTCAAAATTTCAAAAATGCGTTTACAGTTTGTGATGAACGCTAATCTTTGCTTAATAAATGGCTTAGACGACTTCAGTATTCAATGATATTAATTTAAATATGATTAAAAATTTCAAGGGTTACAACATTCCTATAGCAAATAAGAGGTTAATTGATAACTTAATCAATCAATTAACCTATCTAATTGTTATCTGTAACATCTGGATATCAGATGCTATCTGCTATAACATCTGTAAAAGATTTACAGATGTTTTGCAAATTTCTGAATATTGATATAACAATTAATTACGATTCTGTCAATTGATTTTTTTTCGTTTTTATCTCTATTTAAATTCCTTATTGATGAAGGAGTCTTCTTGATTTGACCACGTTGCCATTAAAAAAATCATTTTAATGAAGTAAAATTTGATTATAATATATTGAACTTCAACTATTATATGTTTGGTCAATCAATTTATAAACGCTCTATGCGCTTCATTCATGAAGCGTCCAGTCGTGATTTATCTTTGAAAAAATCCCCTGGAATGAGAATGCTAATTTTAGAAAATTATATAAATCTCTCTCCCATCACCTTAAATGGAGACAGCAATGTAAGATTTAAAACAAGCACAGAATTCTGATAGAAAAAAATATATATAGTTTTTTCTGCTATATATATATATATTTTTCATCTGCTTTCAGCAAAATATCCCGCTTTCTTATAGAGAAAAAAAAGGGGGGGGGGGGAATCAGCATATTTATCGCCTATTCTGCCATCCTTTCCGCACCTTAACGGGATCGTCTCCTTATAACTCACGGCTCCTTATTTTCCCGAATCCCATAAACAATGCCTTTACCGACTGAAAATGAGATACTCGGGAACCTAATGACTCTATTCGGACGAAAATATTTGAATTCCTCGAAAGAAAAAACTGAAAAGGAAGAAGTTTTTCGAATTTCGGAACACTTTTTTTCATTCCCCCTGATTAAACATTATCATGGCATTTAATTAAGAGTTTTTACATACGTGGAATATTGACATAAGAGGGTTACTGCCGTGCTAGTTTAGCAATGAAGAAGCTGTTTTTTTTTTCTTTCTAAATATATCTATCTATATATATATATATATATATGTGTGTGTGTGTGTGTGTGTGTGTGTGTGTGTGTGTGTGTGTGTGTGTGTGTTATTTATCTATGCGTTCGAGAATGATTATTATGGAAAATTATAAGCTTTTGAAGATTTTCTTGTGGGAGTGCTTAAATGTTTTGATGATCCGGTGCGTGCTTTTTTTCTTTGCGCACAATAGTTGCGTATTTACAGATGCAAGTTATTTTATAGCAGTAACAAGATACATGATAGAACAGAAATTATACATATCAGTAATAAAAATTGAATTTTAATTTAGATTTTTTCATATGGAGTAATAAAATTAAAAAATTTCCAGTTTCCTGTCTTTTATTTATTTATTTATTTATTTATTTATTGTAAATATTATTATTTTTTCTTCTGCGTTATTTCCTCTTAAATTACTAAAATAAGAAATTAGAATCGTGGTAGCAAACATTTACCACTAAAAATTTATAAATTAAATATGTTCATTTTAATTGCTTTTTTTTTTTTATTAACATTTTCCAACATACTTAAAAAGTGTTTATAATTTTAATTTGTGTGTTGTCTGGCCCTCTGTCTTTCCGTGCTCTAAATATACTCGGATTGCCATCGAATATTTATATGTTTTTCATGTACACTATAAAATGTTCGCTATTGAAAACAAAGTATGTAACATTTATGGTTCGTCTACAGAGATGCACAAAATAATTCCATTACATTACGATCTATCGATATCGTTTGCGGTGTATTTTGGTGATGTTACGATACTTCAAGCATAATGAAATTCGTATTCATTACTGAGGTGACCTACAACATGCTTTCTGTAGATCATAGAATAAGTAGCATTTATAGTTCAATTACATGGACGCACAAAATAATTCCATTACAATATGAACTATAGAGAAAATCGTTTGAAGTGCATTTTTACGATGTCACGTTATTTCAAACATAATGAAATTCATATGCATTACTGAGGTGACCTACAACATACTTTCTGTAGATCATAGAATAAGTAGCATTTGTAGTTCGTTTACAGGGATGCACAAAATAATTCCATTAAATTATGATCTATCGAAATCGTTTGCGGTGCATTTTTATGATGTCACGTTATTTCAAACATAATGAAATTTATATGCATTACTGAGGTGACCTACAACATGCTTTCTGTGGATCATAGAATAAGTAGCATTTATAGTTCGTTTACAAGGACGCACAAAATAATTCCATTACAATATGAACTATGTGAAAAATTGTTTGCGGTGCATTTTTATGATGTCACGTTACTTCAAACGTAATTAAATTAATATGGATCACAGGGGTGCACTGTATCTTGTTTTCTATAGTTTATGGACTGCATGGCATTTATCGTTCATTTACAGACACTCACACACACACAAAGAAAAAAAAATGGTCACAGGACTGACTATGATTGATAATAGCTGGAAGTGTGTTCTGAGGTCTGGTATGCATTTTTAAACTTAATTAATATTTAGTGTATAACGTGGAGTGTATAAATTCTATTGATCATATCATACTGCACGAAATAATTTGCACTTATTACGGGATACGGACAGCATTAGTTGAAAATAGATTTTTACTGTGTTGTGTTTTTAAAATTGTTTATTAAAATATCTTATTTCATTGTATGACAGGATCATCCTAAAAATAAGTTAAATAAAACACACGTATGCATATATATATATATAGATATAGATATATAGATAGATAGATTTTCATTGTCTTGTTTCATATATATATGTTATTAGGGGCTTAATATTGTCGATTTTAGGCATAATGCTGACAATATTTGATGAAATAACATATATTTACTATGAATATTCTTATAAATCCTTTCTGAAGATTCTATAAGATATTCATAGTTTTCCATTTTTTGCTTTTCCTGTTAAGTATAATTCCTGCAGTGTCCATTCCATTGCTTTTTATAATGTCTTATCCTTTGTTTTTCACATGTGTTTTCATTTTTAAATATATTATTATTATTATTATTATTATTATTATTATTAATTTTTTCGCATAGTGGTCAATAGTGGGTTAATCTATTACGTTTAGAAGATGATCACAGCTTGCTCATGCTACATGCACGTAAAATTATTGAATTCAGTATTCTATTAATAAAATAATCAAAGTAATCTAAATTTAAGACATATATATGACAACTTATAATTTTAACGTATTATGTTACAGAGACCGTATTCTATTTCTATGAAAAAATATTCTGATAAAACTAGTTACTGAAGAAATCTTAAAAACATTTTTCAAGAAGATAATGCAATGCAATTTTTTTTTCAATAATTATACATAAAAAGAAAACAAAAAACATTTCGCCGAAGTGTTCGTAGCTTTGTAAGAACAATGTTTGGAAGGGGGGGAGAGGGGGAAGCAGATTGCAAAAATGTAAATAATGGCAACCTGTTTACATTTTACTATATGCTGATTGTAGTTTTTATTTCATATTTTATTTCTCTGTATCATTTTTTTAACATAAAAAAGTTTTCCTTTGAAAAAATAAAGTTTGTATTATTGAAGAAATAAAAGTATTCGTGGAATTACTATCAGTATTTATAATTATAGTTAATTAAAAAAAAATACTTTTAGCACATTTAATGAAGAAGCTTCAAAAAATTATAAAAGTACACTTTTCAGATGGGAAAAAAAAAATAGTTTTTATCTCAGTTGAATTAAAAAATGCAGAAACTTTTTTAATGATGTTTTCTTATTTGTGGTATTTTTTATTCGATTTTTTATTTCGTGTTTATTTTTCCTGTGTTTCATCACTTAAATTTCTTACTTTTTTTGTACTTACTAGTGGCGATATTTTGAGTCTTTTTTTTTTTTTTTTTTTTTTTTTTTTTTTTACGAGAAGTGCATTAACCATGTAATTATTTTTTGAAAATATGTAGCCGATTCTGCATATTTTATTTTACAGACGCCATGGCTCGTATTTAAATTCGGGATCTAGCATATTTAACTATTATGTGGATATGGTAACCGCTCCTGTTAAATATAGTTTGCGTGTCAGTCAAATAGTAGTCGATTATCTATATTAATAAGATAAAGTTTTTGTATCTCTCTCTCGCTGTGTGTACGTATGTGTGTCTGTTTGTAAGTTTGTTGGCGATAGCTAGGGAAATTTATCGCACATAGAGGATTTTTAATTTGGGTAAGGATAGACGGTGCGAGTCCACCTGAGTTTCATATTATCGATTTTTTCTTATTACATTTTCTGTTATTTTATATCGAACCGAGCAATTCACATATTTCCCCTATCTTCCATGTTCTCCGGTGATTTTGAAGCACTCATAAAAGCAATCCAAATTCAATCTTTATGCCGGATACAGTAAATTTTGTTTTCTTTTGAATAAACTTTATTCAGAATTTGCAAAGCAATTTTCGAATTTTTTTCTTTTTTTTTGTTTTCAACAGTTCACCGAAAATAATAAGTTTGTACTTTAAAAGCATAAAAATCTTTTTAATAACACCATAAAAAAAAAGGAAAGCGCTAGGCTTTTCGAAAGAAACTTGTCTTTCTTCGTCAGGCGCAAAGAAGACGTGCAACCACTTTGAAGGCAGGAGCAAGACTGAAAGGAAATGAGAAGGAAAGAGGGACAAGCTAAGAGAACAGCCAATAGGAAAGCAGAAGGCATCAGCCAATCACCGAATTGAATTACCAAGAATGCAGAAAAAAAAAGAAAAAAATTGAAAAAATAATAAAAAAATTATAATAAAATGCATAAAAAATGAAAAAAATGGGGATTAAATATAGAAAATATAAACAAACATAAAATTTAATACCAAAATGAAAAGCAAAAGGGGGATGCCTTCTGCTTTGCAATTGGTCACACCAATTTATTCAACAGTTTAATGAGTTTGTACTTTATCAACCAAATTCTATTTCATGTCTTATTCATCCAATCTACGTTTTACAAGCCTGTATGGAGCAGGATGTGAAAATATTAAATAGTTGTTTAGGCTTTAAAAGTAAGGCCATCGATTTTTTTTTCTTTGTAATGCAGCGAAGAAAGAGAAGAAAAAGCTCCAGCGTTGGTTTCCCAAATAACCTCGATTATTGCAAAAAACCGTTACTATGACGACGTATGTACCTCTTGGTCGGGAGCTTCTGTATTACTCAACGCGTGGAAAGAGCTGAATTGGTATTTTATGTTTGTTAATGGTCTAGAAGTGCAATGCTACCACCTCCTCTCCCCGAAATTTCAAAAATCCCCCCCGGGGGAATTCATCACTGATTTTAGATACATTTAGAGTTATTATCCAATGCCCCGGTAACGGCGGACGGGTCAGCTAGTAGATAATTTACAATAAACCCTTCACGACGCTACGAGTGTTCCGTATATTTCTTTCAGTTTTGGGACACCACCATTTTCGAATTGTAATTTTTGACCTATTCAATCATCGTTTAAAATCTGTGGTTAGATAACACGAAAATTTCTGTTCGAAAATACTGGCATTCAAATGCAAAGATTTTGCGCTCACTATATCCGTGTCGCTCATTGCGAAGAGATCAAAGTTTGATGTAACACTTATAAATATATTTTCTTCACGTATGTACGGTACAAATGTCTTTTTTTTTTTTTTAAGTGACAATGCTTCTATATATATTCATAACATATTCAGATTTAGCAGAATTAGTAATATTTTTAGAAAGTTTAGAGCACGGGAAAGCGACTAAGCACTCAAACCTTCAAGCATTCCACATTTTGCTCATTATAAATGTTATGCATCGAAAAAATAACTCTGTTGAAAAAGACAAAATAAAATATCAAATTAAGCGCTTCCCATTCAAAAGTTACTCATAAACGTGAAATAAAAAATATGTTTTTGTTGTGTAATATCTTCCTTCTTTTCAAGTCGGTTTAGTATCCTGAATGTCATGCATTGAAAAAATAATTATATTAAAAAAGACAAAAAAAAATCTATCAAATTTAGTGTTTTCATTCAAATGTTACTCATAAACGTGAAATAAAAAATATTTTTTTTGCTGTTGAGTTATGTAATATCTTCCTTCTTTTTAAGTCGGTGTAGTATCCTGATTAGTGAGGCAACGCGCAAACATCTTTACGAGAATCCTTACTAGTCGTATGGAAGTAGAAGAAAAAAGGGCAGCTACAGCAGAATTCCAAACGTTTCCTTTTTTTTTAAATTCCCCAAATTGAATAAACATTCCTGGTCTCTTTAATTAAGTTTTTCATTGAAAAAAGAAACCAGAATGTTGACCCTCGAATTCCGAGCAAAACATCCGTTACTCTTGGATAGGGGAAAAAAACCCGCATTCATTACTGCTTATGAGATTTAGATTACATTATTTCAGATTATATAAAGAAGTAATTTCAAGTACTACACGTTATTTATATAGTATAACATTATTGCTTGAAATTTTATGATATGTAATTTCTATACAACCTCTACTAAAAGTCTTCTGCGATATTATTTAATGCCACAACTTCTTTGTAAGTTTTTTCACTTCGTATGATGAGATAAATTTTGCAGTTTTATGTAAAAAAATATAATAATAATAAATAATAATAATAAGTTATTTTTATTTTATGTATTATTTTTATTTTGTAATGATGATGTATGAGACAATTTTTTTGTAGTAAAATTTTTAAGCATGTACTCTGTTAAAAATTTTGCCCTTGGTTGAACCAACTTTTGGTGCTGCAGTAGTTGCAACCATAAGATGGTGAAATCTCGTTCCAATATTTTAAGCTATGGTTCTCCAAATGTTGGAACGAGATTTCACCATCTTATGGTATGCAGCTAATGCAGCACCAAAAGTTGGCTCAATCCAGAACAAAATTTTTAACAGTGACAATAAACCCTCCCGTTAGCGGACACTCCCGAATATCAAACACCTGTACTTAGCGAACACATTTTCAATCCCTATATATATATATATTTTTTTACTTTGTAGTGATGATGTATGAGACAAATTTTTTGAATTACTTTTGGAGTATAATTTTTAAGCATATACTCTGTTAAAAATTTTGCCCTTGATTGAACCAATTTTTGGTGCTGCAATAGTTGCAACCATAAGATGGTGAAATCTCGTTCCCACATTTTGAGCTATGGTTCTCCAAAACTTTTTCAATCCCTAACACCTATATATTTTTATGTTTTTACATCTGAAAGGCACACGCCTGAATAGCTGATCAATTTCGCGTAACCGAGGTGTCCACTATTCAGAGGTTCTGCTGTATTTGAGAAAAACAAATGAGTTTGTTACAGATAAATTCGTTAAATAAATAAATTCGTAAATAAATAAATTCATTATAGATAAATAATAGCTGTTTAATAAAAAAGTATATGCCAAGTAAGCGAGGATTTTAAATATTAGCTTCAAAGGGCAAATTCAGTAATATCTCATTATTTATTTATTTATCTAACTTGATATACTAGCAGTAAAAATAAAAATTAAAAAAAAAAGAAATCTAAGCCCTGAAATATTATTTTAATCGTTCTTGAACGATATATTTAAAATTTTTCAAATTAATGCTGAGCGTTAAACATAAAACAAATCTTGTCATTTTCCTAACATGTTTTCTCATTGTCAAACATTTCTCCTTAAAACACATTTTATAAACTTAATCCGCATTATTTTTCCCCTGGCCGAGACAATTCTGTAATTGCAAGTAAAAAAAAAAAAAAAAAAAAAAAAAAGAACTCGATCTAAACGTAATTTAATCAGTCTTACACCATCCAAAATAAAAAGTCTCATCTCTTGCTAAACTGTCTTCCTTCTCCGCCTTGTTTCAAATCTCCCCTATAAACAATCTATTGTACCAAGGAAAATGAGAGATCTTAATGATTTTATCGGGATAAAAATATTTGAATTCTTCGGGATTTCTTCAGGAAAATGACTTAAAGAGATGTCTTTTGAAGAGGGTTAAAAGAGAGAAAAAAAATGCTCCTGAATTCCAAGCAAGTTTTCTCCCCTCCCCCCCTTATTTCAGACCTGATTAAACATTCCCTGCCTTTTAATTAATAGCTTTTTTCCCCGCCAAGAATGTTGACTTATGTGAATTTGTCGTCGGGCCTGTTAGGTGGTCAATAAGCAAGCCTTCTTACACTATTAGGTGGCTGCATTGAAATGAAAGGAGAAAAAAAAATTAACAAGGAAACGTTTTTTAACGATCCAAAATTCTTTTTTATTATATTTGTTGCGTTCTTTGAGGAACACAATTAAATTTTGTCGAGGAATGCTGCGGCGTAGCCGTATCTCGCGCAGTTTTTTTTTTTTTTTTTTTTTCATTTCCTTTTCGTTCTCTCCCCCTAACACCATCACTACCACCACTCGCTTTTTTTTTTTTTTTCTTTCTTTCTTTTGAGATGTGTTTTTGGAAATAGAATTTGATTTCGATTATCGACTGTAATTTTTTGTCAACTAACGGAAGAGTGGTTTGTTTAAAATTTATTCGGCGTTGTCCGGTGGCGTGTGTTATTAGAAACGTGAAATAGGGGGTACGAAAAAATTTTAATTAGACGAGTCTTTAATAAATATTGTGTGTAATCAACGCATTTATTAAATGTTTCTAAAATATTTGCCAGGTTTAGAAAGTATTTCAGGCATTTATGAAATGGCTATTACATTCTAACTATACGTTGTAAAATGTTAATTTTTATTAAGGTATTTGATTTCTCAATTTTATCTTCGCAAATTCATTATTATTTTTTTAACGTCTATATTACTCACAGGGTGAACTTACAGGCATGGTTTATATTGCAAAATTATTTTTTCTAAAGTATCACTTATTTTCTGGAGTATTTAGACGCGTTTAATGTTTAATATTGCATATAATATCATGGGTTTTCGAAAGAATTTTTTATTAGGTGCGTCTTTAATAGGTACTGTGTACAATCAACGCATTTATTAATTAAATGTTGTTAAAGTATCGCGGTATTTAGAAAGAATTTCAGGTATTTATAAAGCGATTATTATGTTTGAATTTTGTGCTATAAAATAAAAATTTGTATCAAATGTATTAACGTTTAATTTCCTAGCTGTCATATCTTAACTAATTCCTTACTATTTTTAATGTCAGGATAAGCTTGCAGATATGGTTAATATTATAAAATAATTCATCTAAAGCGTCACTTTTTTCTTCAGTTTTCAGACGTTTTATACATATAATATGATTATTTAGCGAGTGATATGTAGTTTATGTTTATTAAATATCGGTTTCTGTGAAAAAAATGCTTAATTAATAAAGAGTAAAAGAATCCTAAATTCTACATGCAAAAAATGAGAAAATGTTTCATCCTATATTTATAATTAAGCTTGTATATATTTAATTAATGTTTTTCCTCTAAAACGCAATTAGGAGTCCAAATATTTATTTTTTGCGATAAATTATTCATGTGCTAAGTTTTCGGTCTATAAAAAAAATCGCAATGTTCAAACTAAAATTAATAATGAACCTCCTGTGTGAATAATTATGTTAAATTGCCTACATAAGATATTTAAAAAAAAAAAAATCGGTATTACCATGTCTTAATATAAAACATAGAATGGAAGAACATACACAATATATATGGCGATTGCAATGTTTTTCAGCTATTTGATTACCTAGTTTGTTCAACAGACAATATTTATTGTTTTAATTTTATTATAAAGGGATCTATCTGTAAAGTAAACAGAAAAAATGTATATATATTTATTTATATATTTTTTTTCCTAAACTAATTATTCCTGATTTCATTGTGTTCTGAATGCAATTTTTATAGAATAATGCAATGCACTCTTATTTAGAAATAAGCAAATTAGCAAATGCATCTCTTTTTTAGATGCGTTCGTAATTATATAAATACGTGGCACCTAAAGTCGCCGTCTGGTTTGTCCGTCTGCGCGCACACACAAATGACAAAAAAAATGTATAAATGAAAGTATATGCATTAAATATCTATCAACTGTTTGTTGATAGAAGTGGTTGGTTCTATTTTTACTGTATTTCAGGTTTTAAGAGTTGACTCCGTATATATACTTAAATAATCTAAGCTAAAATTCCCTTTGGAACCTCTGTGATATCATTAAGAATTTCATACATATAGTTTGAAACAAAATAAATAAGAAAAAATATATAATGGTGGGAAAATAATGTTAATTCATGTCTCTGTGTGAATGATGAACACATTTATTCCTTACAATCTCTTCTGAATTAGTACGAGATGTCCATTTCATAAAGATTGTCCTTTTATTTCCATTTTAGGCCTTTGATTAATTATTCTTTAATGATAACTTTTTCCGGCACCCTGAAATTCACTGAAATGTGTTTTATTTATTTACTATATTTGTACAATTCTTATAATATTGGCCATTTATAACGTTTAATCCCTGCCTTCTCATTTAATGATTATGGACTAGAATTCTATCGCTCTCCAATTTATTTAATTAGAGGCGCATTTTAAAAGCCCACTTGCATTGCATGCATAATCCTTTGCCGCTAATCCTTTCAAACTTATTACTTATGCGATAAGAAAAGACGTCATTATGAGTGACTCGTCTTTACTGCGTAATCCGTTATCCAATGGGTAGATTCAAATCTTTAGGTCTCATGCTCCACTGGCTCTCCAGAAGAAGATCTGTGAGAAAGATGTCCTTAGTCCGCTTTAGAAGTATATATATATAAAAAAAAATACAGATGGGCTGCTTCTGTTTCTGCTCCACAGACTGGAATAACTCCACTTTCCGGCTAGAGTGAACGCTGTTGTAGCGATAAGGTGTCTTTCGTTTTAGAGCGATATGTGGAATCCCTCATCAAAAATTTGGCCTCGTTTTTTAGTGTCTTGATTCGTAGAGAAAGCGTTTCTCTATTTTTTTTTTCAGCCGATTGGTTGGATGGGATTATTTAGTTCCGTTGTTTCAGTTATTGAAGATTTATTGACCATGTCATATCCACTCTTGCGGTAATATGTCTTTATGTTTTTCCGCATTTTCTATTAGTTATTGGTTGTTTGTAAGCTGGCGAGATTGCGCATTTAGGCAGTGTAGATTTTTACGTTTTATTTTGTGTGTTTTAATGATTTTTTTTTTTACCTTATTTTAAGAAATGCTTATTATAAATGAAAGATCGTGATCTTAATCATCGTTTTATCTCTTTTCATATCCATTACTCATAATTCTTTGATTATTTTCTTTGTTTTATTGCTCTAAAATAGACAAAGGATGTTATTCTAAATCGACCTTGCATTAAACGAATGTTGATTTTAAATATTCCGTTATCTGTAAATGTGAAATTATTATTTCAAAATATTTATGCATTTTTTTATGATATCACTTATCAACAAAGATTTTGTATAGCGAGGGCAGATGAGACGACGCATAGACAAATATATTGAAAACCTGAAAAAAGATTAACAAATTTGAGGAATATTTAAAAATGTCATCTAGTTTATAATTCCTTAATTTGAAACAGGTTATTGAAACACACTACAAATTGCAACTACTAGTGGATGGCGAAGTAATAGAATTCCTCTATGTAGTTATATAAGAAAATTCTGAATTTTAGAAGAAGTATTCAATAAACCTTTCTGCACTTGCCTAAACTTTAATAAAATGTTTTAATTTCTAATCTTACTGGGCCAGAGGACCAGCAAAAAGATTGACAGAGTCAGTACTTTCCAGTTTATTAAAAGTTTGATGAATTTTAAGAAATTTAATATAAAACATGCTTTAAAAAAATCCCGTAAACTGTAATGTATTTGGATTCCTTTATGCAATTCTGGAAAATAACTTGGAGTACTGCAGAGACCATTCTTAAATGGGGAATAAGCTAATGATATAACGTAATAACACAGTTGACCTTCGCGGCTATCCCAGCGTTTTCATAAAGGTTTGAGCACGAACAGATAGACAGATAGGTAGACAAACCAAAAACACTTTTCAATAGTATTTAGAAATAGTATAGTCTTTTTAGTTAGAAATTAAGAAATTTGTAGGCTATATTAACGTTCGACCAACAACTGGAAAATAATAATTTTATAATTTACAAGAAAATATTATACATATTTAAATATTTTGTAAGAATGCATCTTGATATCAAGAATTTTATTAAGTCCCACACCCACTTGGTCACATATTCCCACAAACACACTCATCAGACAATATTCTTAGATTATTTTGGTTACTTATAAAAACAATGTAGATTATGCGATAATTTTCTATCATTATTTGTGCATGAATCCATCAATTACACCCATGATACTAAATTTCTTTGTGAATCATCTAGCAGTTTTTCCTATTTTTCTGTCTCAAGGAAAAAAAAATTGAATGGAGCGGAAAATGATTGATGCACCATGATCAAGCTAAGACGACCATGAACTTTTATATACATATCGCAACCTTTGAGAAATACGTCACTGTTGTCTACCGTCTTCTTTAACTTATTAGTCTATTTCTATTTGCATTGAAGTATGAAATAATTGATGATCAAGTTAGAAACAAATTGGGGTGGGCTAGCACTTGATGGTAAGAAAGCATATCAAATCCTTCGTGCGTAAGGTGCTCAAACAAGGCATTTTCCTTAAGAGTTTAAAACATGGCCCGACATACCCAGTAGCTGAGATTCGGTTTCACCCTTTGCTAGTTAGATGAAACCAAAAACCTCACTTTTGGTATGAAGATTGGAATTTACCACGCATCGCTGAGTTCACGGCTGATGAACTTACTAACGAGCCGAACTGTGAAACAACATTTACAGGGCCAGAAAATGAAGCAAAATGGATATGTTATTTTTTCTTCACGTGTCTGTCTGTTTTTTTCTTTCTTTCAATCGAGCTATGGCGTCAGTGAATGATAAATTATACAGATGAATATAAATTTCAGTTGTCTTTTTTCCCCCTATAATATCCATCATTGATATCAAAATCTACATTTTATTCGTTTTATTGTTTGGTATCTTTAGTTTGTATCTTTTTTTGTTTATTGTTATTTTAGTCTAGTACAAAGTGATCAATTATGTGTAACTTAATTCTTTCATGTTTTATTTGCATGTGAGGTTTTTGTTCTTGTTCTTGTTTTGTTTTGTTAGGGGATTTTTTTTTTTTTTTTAGTTCCGAGCATCTGTAGACCTATTATTTACTATGAAAATCTTTTAAAATGTTTCTTTTTCCCATTGCAAGCATTGCTCTATTTAGATTCGTTACCAGAAAAAAAAATATTTTAATATTTTCTAGTGATAATGTAACTTCGATCACATTTGCTAAAGTTTAGTGTTTCAGTGAAGAATATGATCATTTTAAGTTTTATTAGCTATTGTGGCAGTTTTGCAAAAATGCTAAATTATACCTTCTTTTTCGGTATGTGGTCTATTTTTTCATCAAAATGTTTTACTTACTTTTTGTGTCATTTCAAGAAGACAAAAATGATAAAGTCCAACTTTTTCAAATAATCTAAGTGAAGAAGGGAATATTTTAACTGTCATGACATTTTCCATAAAGCCCACATTGCGCCAACAGTAGGCTCGCTTCTATAAGTCTCCCTTTTAGTGGGAGTCTTTAGTGGAATTTACGGCATAAAGCATAGAATAATTATCCTTTTAGATTTTCTCCACACTGATTACGTTTAAAACACGTAAATAAACTTCTTGATTAAAAACCTCTCTTTTGCTGCTACTTCTAGAAAGCGAAATTTTATTAATAACTTTCCGATGGGCTTAGGTATCTCTCATATACAAATCAAAGGGGAAAAATCTAGTGAAGGTCTTCCAGCTTTTTATTTCTGGATTTGTTTCTCTGGTAAATAGGAACAAGAATGAAAAATCATACATCAGACATATATTATAAAACACTTTCCAACACTAACAGAATATTATTAAGAAATTTCACTTTTTGATACAATGAAATATGTGATAGCTAAATAAGCAATAAAAAAAATAATAATGTGTCGCAGTAGATATTTCCTCATAGACCATAATGTGTCGGAATTCTTTTGTGTGTCCCTGTAAACGAACTATAAATGCTACACTCTTCATTTGCAATAGCGAACATTCTATAAAACACTTTCCAACACTAACAGAATATTATTAAGAAATTTCACTTTTTGATACAATGAAATATGTGATATCTAAATAAGCAATAAAAAAAATAATAATGTGTCGCAGTAGATATTTCCTCATAGACCATAATGTGTCGGATACATGTCAATCCAAATATATTTACGCGAGTTAGAGAAAAGGCAGACAAACCGAATTCGTAAACAATTTTCAGCAATGTTGGAAAGTGATAAAAGGCAGCTTCATCAGAATAAATAATAGTTTTATAAATTAATATTGTCCAAAAGAATAGGGATTTTTTTTTTCGAATTTAGCGAAGATACCTGTCAGATATGTGTATCTGTATAACTTTTTCTTATATACTTTTAGGGAAAAGCTATTCTTTGTTAATTCGATCTTCATTTTCATACAGTCGAGTTCTATTGCCACGAACTCCACAAGACCACGAAAATATGTTCGTTGTAATGAAATTTCGTTATAATGGGATTACATTTCATTTATAATGGTTTTTACCAGGGATTACTGAATATATCGTTTTAATGATAATTATGTCTATCGGAATGTCCTCTAACTGAATGTGACTGCATACGACCATTATTTTAAAAAATCGAGTATCTGTCCTTTTCAACCAAATGTGCCAATAAAAGTTAGCATAATAGCAAAAAAATTTTATTTTAACTTTTTTATTCAACTTTTTTTTTTAAAGTTTGAATTTAAATAATTAGACAAAATTAGTTATTCTTAGAAACATTATTCAATAAATATAAATAATCTCAATAAAATCTCAATATGTCTCAATAATTACATTACGTACAATTTTAAAGCTTAATGATTATTACAGTTGTGCATGCATAAAATCAAATTGTAATTATTTGTGTACTGACCTTAAATAACATGCATTATTATTTTTTTTTTAATCTAAAAACACATTATCAAATCATAATATGCTAATTATCTTTCCGCGAAATTAAAATGTTATGAAAGCAATAAGACAAGAGTTATAAAAGATTACTAAATATTTTCCTCTCATAATATATTTTTTTAACTAATACAAAATTACACTTAACCTTGTGCCTTTTTATTAAAATTTCACATTACGGGGAAATTTAAATCCTTTTTTTTCATCCATAAAAAAGGAAAAAGGTGAAGTCACTTAACATTTAGTGTGGAATTCCTTATCATTAGTATTTGATTTGACTAGATGTATTTGATGGTGCGGAAAAAGGCGACATTTTTATATTTTTTATTTGCTTCCTTATTTGAGAAGAAATAATTACTTCTTAACCATTTGCATACACAATTGTAATAAGCTTTGAGCAATAAAATTGTTGTACGTAATTATTGAGTAATATTAAAATATTTACTATGTCATTTACTATTGCAAATTCGACGATTGAACTACTCTCACATTAATTGAAGCAAATGTAAGAACATTTTAAAAATTAACTCATTAATGAAATCTTTTCAAAGTACAAAAATATTAAGAAATTGTATTCATTTTTAGGGCTATACATATTTTGTTAAAAGGTGCATATACCCGATTTCTGAAAAAAAAAAAAAAAAAAAAAAAAAGTCAATTATACTTCAAATGATGTGACAAAACTAGTACTGTAAATATTACTGTAAAAATGTTCTTTTAAAAATACCATTAGATAGATACGACTTTTTTGTTCTTAAAACTTATTACAACTGCGTATGCATCTTATCAAAATGTAATTATTTCTTCTGACCTTAAACCGAATGCATTCAAGTTTTTCCGCCTTTATCAAATCATAATATGGTAATTATTTTCTCTAAAATTAAATGATATAAAAACATAAAACGGGAGATATAAAAAATTACTAAATATTTTCCTCTCATGATAATTTTTTATATACTACAAAATCACTCTTAACCTTGTCTCTTTCTATTAAAATTTCACATTACGGGAAAATCTAAAAATAAACCCCTTTTTTTCATCCATAAAAAAAAGGAAAAAGATGAAGTCACTTAACATTTTGTGTGGAACCCCTTATCATTATTTGATTCGACTAGACGTATTTGATGACGCGGAAAAAAGGTGACTTTTTCTTTTATTATTATTATTTGCTCCCCTGTTTTCTGCGGCTTCTCTTTCAAAGTCCACCTCTCCTGGGGCGGTATTTCTTGGTTTTAAGCTGCCTTTCCGGCCCCAGGCTTTAAACTTATCGAGATTCGATTGAAACCTCACTGTCTCCTTTAGTGGAGACATTTTATAGGACATAAAAAAGCGGGGACCGATAGCATATTTTATGACATACGTGGCGTGTGTTTATTAGTATTACCTATGTGTATGTGGCATTGAATAAAGAATTTTGAACGTACTGTGTAACATGTAAATAAATATTTAATTATCTTATTTTTATTTTAGGTTTTTCAAATTCTATTAATTAAAGAAGAAAAGGAACTCTTATACACCAGTGTGGCCTATTTCTTAATATATCGGTAAGGAATTTAAAATTAAAAACTTTTCTTACTGTACTTCAGTCAGTAGCAATTTATCACTGTATTTCAATATGTTTCTGTTTATTTTGGTTAAAGCACATGCTATAGTTACCACATTCTAAACAGTTTCTACTTTCTACAAGGTATTCTAAAATGGATTGATGGTTTTTTAAATGCAATAACAAGCAAACGGTGACAGATATTGGAAGTTCTTCTTGCAGGAGTGCAATGTATGAAGTCAGGAAATTCTTCACTACTCTTCCTTCTTCGGGCTCCAAATATCATCGATAGATGGCGCTGTGATGTCTCAAACTGCTAGAATGCTCAAACTAAGATACAAAAAATATCAGAGTTTATTCAGTGTTAACCTTCATTCTGTTTAGCTGTTAAAACGAAATAAAAAGGTTTGCGTTTTGAAATTGCAAAGTTATCTTGAGCAGTATTACAGTTTGAGTGCAGCGCCAGCTATCGGTGGTATTTGGAACTAAAACAATGAAGCTCGTAACGAGATTTCTGACGTCACACATTATTCTTCTACAATAATAACATTCATACATATCAACGTTTATTTGTTATTGAACTTTAAAAACGTTCTGACAGTATTAGGACACCCTATAGTACAGATGCACTATGTCCATTTTTTTTTACAAATCTGAGATTTTAGCAAAACTGAAATCGTTATCAAAGTTGAAATCCAGACCACACACAAGCGTTACAAATCCAGTTTATAATGCACTGAGCTACGTCCAGAAATACACAGATTTCTACTAAAAAATTATCTCGGAGATAATAGTTTGGAAGTAGTGGTATTCGAAGGTTTAAAAAATAGTCGTCTGTAACAACCCTGTCCATGGGAAATTTAGCATGTAAACAATGAACGAATACATTCGGTGGTCAAAATCTTAACCAAAATGAATTTTCTGCTTTACTTTATGTTAGGTATCACTGACATCCAGCTATTGGTAAGTTGGATGTCACTGTCTTGAAATTCATGGAAAGCGAGTATAACTAAGTGCAAACAGAAAGCATCCATGCAACCATTGAAAGACACCTTAAGTATATCTGTTTGCCTAAATTCTCTAAAAAATAATAAAATGCAGACAATTTGGAGTATTTTTAAACATGACACATAAAACGAGAACAGAAACAAAAAATTTAGTGAAACAAAGATGAGATTGTTCGTATTCCATTATGAAATTTCAGGACTAAGTACAAACATAAATATTCCTCCTGCACAAATATCTTATGCCCAATTTATTTTTAATGATTATAATTTCTTGAGATCAAATAAACATAAGGGAATCTTTGGTGGACATTTATTTGACTTCACGTCTAAAGTAAAATTTCTGGTTCGAAACACATTTCTTTGATCCGAAAAACATAGGCAGAACGTTTGATATGTGATTATGTAGGTATAAATGGCTCCAAAGGCCTGGTTCTAGTTTTCTTTTTTGATTTTCAACGAACTACCAAAATTGGACATAGAAAATCCGTGCTCTTAAGTGTCGATGTATTGTGTAATCATTATTCCAGTAGAATCATATGGTATGAAACTTTTAGGTACTATTTGAAGTATAGGTATTATTATATTTTTTGTAGTAGCTGTAGATAGTATTGTTGCTACATTCCATTTACTACTGAAGCATTTTACTACAAAAAAAAATAAAATAAATAAAATAAAAACTACAAAAATATCTTCTATTTTCATTACAGCTTTCTATAATTTTTAAAGAATCTATATTACCTATGAATAACAAATTAACAATGCTTAATTAACAATAAAATACTTCATAAGCAATTTATAAAAAAGCACACACACATATTTGTTCATGTAAACTCAGATAGTACTAAATGTCACCGCCTAAAATATTGTTTTTATATCCATGCCAAGTTCTTTATAAAGTTTGCTTTGTTTTCACAGCATTGAATGATCACGTCCCATTTTCTAAAATGCTTGCCTCAAAGCTTTAAGTTTCTAAAGGATTAATTTTTTTAAGAAGCATCCTTTCATAATTTCTCTCGCTTGAAGTATAATTCGAGCTTTTGTAATCGCGATTTATTCTTTTAAATTTTTCATTGTTCTCTACTGTATACGTATTTTTTTGTTGTTGTTTAATTCATAAAATAAAATAATGGAAGTTTTTGATAATTGTTATTATTTGCTTTTCATTATGTTAATAGTTAAATGCCTATCGAATGATAAACTTGATACTTTATGTGAAAAATGCAAAAAAAGTGCGATAAGAAATAAAGATACGATGTCATCTTTCGATTGTTTATATTAAGATAAAAAAAAATATATATATTTGAATATAACTTAGTATATGATTCAGTAAGATAATTTGCACAATAGTTTTATTGTATTATTCACTAGATTTCCACAAAATTTATTTTAATTAAAATTATTTAAACAAAACTCTAAAACGATACAAGTTAGAATGATGCTATCTTTCATGTTGGCCCATTTCTATTGTTAGACCTTATTGGCAGTGGCTTAATTTTATTTTTGAGAAGCCAAGAAAAATTTACTTTTATAATTAATATTGTTTCATATTAAAGATTCTTCTGTATAATATTTCCATTAATTATTGTACTTAAAAAAATTACGGTAAAGAAATTTAAGATAACTTCGTTGGTTGTTAAACCTTAATTAAATTAATTTGTGTAGGTCAGTGCATACATTAGCTTCCCAAAATGTTATTTTAAAAATTATTCAGCTGCTAATTTGAAATTAATTCAATCTTAAGTTAACATAGTTTATTTTCCTTATATGTACCTTGTCCTATATTCCCTTGAAATTTAACTTTAAAATTAACTGAAAGTTCTACATCATAAAACACCTTTATTTAACCTCTGTGTAGCTACAAAGAAATAATGAAAGTTATCTTTCAATAATCGTTTTCTCTTCGCACATTTAAACCAATAAAAATTTCTGCATAAATTTCACTGACCTTGCCCTAACAATGTGTAAATATATTCAGCTAACATTCGTCTATTTTATTTGTTTTCCTTTAATGTTTAAAAATTATAAAACAGTTTGTTTGCAAATGATGAAAGCTTACTCTCGTCACTGACGAAATCTATGTTGATTGTTCAATAAAAACTGGTTTGCAAAGAAACACCAAAAAATGCTAATAACACCTTTTGTGAAAGGGCATCTGTTTGTTTGATAGACAAAAGCAGTGTTTGTTATTCTGGACAGTGTTTTAATGCAAGTATCACTTCAATAATGCTTCAACTTCAGAATTATAATTCAAAGGAATAAGCACTGGCGTGATCATTCTTGCTCCATTTTCTTTATAATACGTTTGAAATGTATCCGTTTTCATTGTTCATTAAAAGTTTTATATAAATTATTGAGAAACCTTTTAGTATGGATAGACTATTAAATAAGTTTATGCGTCTATAAAGTGTTTTTTTTTTTTTTTTCACTTTGAAATTGAAAATGTAAAACAAATCCCCAATTATGAAATGGAGCTATTTAAAACTTTGTCTCTCTGAGAAAAATTATACTCAAATATTTGCTTGAATTGCACCAAGAAATGTAATTTTATAATAATACTCAAATATCATATAAAAATATTTCTCACAGTTGTTTATTTTAAACTACTTTTTCAGTTTTGTATTTTCAAATTATCAATGCATTACAAATAAATACAACAACTATAATTAAGAAGGAATTAGATGTATACCAAAAGTTGGATTCATCAATATGGCTGATTCTTATAGACGGAATTATTTATTTATTTATCTGACAGTGGATAATTTGATTCATACAACGGTTAATTATATTAACCAGTGATTCAGTTAAATTATATTGCTGAATTAATATTTACCTCTTTGGAAATTACCGAAAATCTATCCATTCAAGATAATAATTAATGTGCATTAAAAATTCTTATTGTAAATATTTCTTCAACCATTTAAGAATGATGAGTTTTAATCTGGGAATTAATTTAGAGCAGTATTTAGTTAGCATTCCTTCGCCCCAATAAATTCAAATCTGTGACGTAAACCGTGAAACTGGTGGTTTCATGGTGATGTAATACATTAAGATGCGTAGCCAGTGACGTCTAACGGTTTCGCTGTGATTTAGTATAATTCGATGCGGTAAATCTTCCCTAGGTGTCGGTATACATATCATCGAAATTACGGTTTCTGTAGTGATATATATGGCAAGAGTCAAGTGTAAAAGCAAGTCAGAAATCCGAGTTTTAGAGTTAAATGTAAAGTCCCAAAACTGAGAAGTTTGGAAGCCAGAATTGTAAAATGCGGGAAAGAACGTGAGAAACATATATTCAGAAAATAATAAATTCCCGTATTTTAGTTTGTCAATGTTTGATGATAATCACATAGGTGGGTTTATCTATTATTTAATATCTTAAGCCGGCAAATAAACTACGCTCCATCAAAATTTTGATTTAAAAAAACATTGAGAATTCTGATTTGGTGTTAATTTGTTATTAACATTAATATAAATGAGATTTATTGAAAAAAAATCAATACATCATTTTGACTAAATTTTCTGTATGAGTAAGTCTGCACAAATTCTCTTTAAAGAATAGGATTGTCATATTGTGTAAAAAAACTGCCAAAAATTTCTCTGCTGAAGAAAATTTGAGAAAACTTAATGCAACCGCCTGATACTCGAGATTCCGGAAACCTTTCTTTTACCTTCAGAAAGTATGTGGTAAAGTACCATTTAGAAATCACTGAAACAATAGGTTTCCGGGGTTTTATAAAATATTTCAGGAATTAAAGGATATCTTTGCTGCCCGTAAGTTTCGATATAGACATTTTTATTTATTTAAAAATATACAGGTTTTTGAGGTTGCTAATATGTTCTCCTACGAAAAAATTATCCAATATAAAGAGAAATATTTTCAGAATCGCAAGTAACTTATAAGGATACTATGAACTTTTCTAAACTTTCTATGGATATCAAGAAGCGTTTCTGCAGTTTTTACAGTGTGTAAGCAAAGACTAGTTTTGGTCCTATTGCCAAAAAGATGGTTTTTTGGTTGAGTTTCTGAGAATAAATAACCAAAATTCAATTTACAATCAAAGAAAACTATCAAATTCTCATGTATTTACACCGTCAGTGCGACATCAGCTATTTTTCATGTTGGTGCATAATGATGAGGATTAACCCTTAATTGCTGTTAAAGGTTTCACAGACCGCTGCTTTTTTTCAATTTTCATAGTTTAAATTTACAGTTTAAATGTACATACTATAATGAAATTTTGTTTCGCTTGGAGCTCCAGTACCATCGCTACAGTCTTCGGTGAATTTTAATTATAACAGGCCTGTGCATAAGATTTAGAGGAATTAATCATGCATTTTTATTCATACTTCAATTAATATGTCTCGGAGACCGCTAACATTATATATGCGATATTTTTGTCATGACATTAAGGGTTAAAGAAATGAAAGTGCTAGAAGACTCGCCTTTCAAAATTAATTTTCATTAATACAGCAGATTTTTTAATTTAATTTAATTTTTAATTTTAATTTTTTATATTTTTTTGTAGTTATGTCATCAGATAGTGATTAAACTTCAAGTTATTCTATTTTTTTCCCCGTCAGCGTTGTCTCATGATTGCGTTTCAGTAATCACGTTTTAAGCGGTAATCACGTCAGTGTTTGTTTTAGCAGGATATTTTTCCTGCAAAATGTTAACTTGTTAAATAAACTGAGTTTATATTACATAAATTTTATATAAATTTATCATACTAAATATATTTTATAATATCATTTCGAAAGATCTCATACGAAATATTTCATAACATCATTTCGAAATATCTCATACAAAATATTCCATAAATTTCTCATACGAAATTCTTATTACAAAAAATATGTTAACCTTGTAAGTTTTTTTTTTCTTTTGGTGTTTGTTCATATTATTAAACACCGTAACATCACATTTTTCTTTTTCTTAAGAGTTTAAGAAATAAACTTTGAGTAAACTTGCACTTAAAGAGTGAAATGTCAGTTTCGTTAAATGATATTAACCTACTTTCTTTTTATTTTATTAAGCTTTCTGTTCCGCTCATGCACATTTTCTTTCTTTAGAGTTTTTTTAAGAGGAAAAATACTCCTCCGTCTGTTAATTTTTCATACTGTTCTCTTTTTTAATATCTTTCTATCCATTCTTCTACTTAAGAACTCGTGCAATAAGTTTTTTAAGAAATATATTTGCAAATTTATAAAGCGTCAAATCATTTGCGTAGGTGCCTTTCTTTTTAGCTACATTTTTAAAGTAAATTTTGAATTGTAATAAATATGTAAAAAAAAATTGCTTAGAGATATATTCTAAAAAAGCCACACTTTCTTTATCGGTATGCGTACAATCATTATAAATGTACAAAATTGCCCCCAAAGAATCTTTGTTTTTCTTCCTGTTCTCATCTTGATTTTTAAAAGAGTTTTTTTTTTTTTTCCAATAATACATTTTACAAGTTAATTGAATAATATCGGATATATTTTAAGAAATAGTATTTAAATTTTCACTAATGTTGTTTCTTCAGATTAAACGCAATTTACCTATAGGGTTTAACTTAGAATAAACAAAACGGGGTGTGGAAGGATACAGGAATCGTAAAACCTTTACTGTGAATTAGAAAGAGTACGGCTTACCGTAATACTAAATTTCATTAAATTAGTCATTACTTTTATCTGAATCCTGTGTAAAAAATTATTACAGTATTCACTCATCAGCCTATAAAGAACCAGTGTTGCCTGATTGGGGAATTTTTTTTATTAAAAATATTTACCACTTTTTCCAACTGGTAATTTTCGCTATATTTAATCATGGAATGTCTGCCATTAAATAAAACTAAAAGATTACCAATCGAATAAAGTGGATAAATAGTTTTAATACCAATCGTTTGAATAAAATTTTTCCCCAATCGGGCAACACGGAATAAATTTAAATGAATAATATATCTTCTGCTTCGTCCTCAATCAGAAATAATTCTTATTTTTGTTTTAATGTTTTTATTATTTTAAAGATATTTATTTAAAACTCTCTTATGAAATGATGCTAGGAAATTTGTTAAAGAAGTTTATGAGGGGCGATTTGGAACTCAATTTCTGTAAATAATAGGGTATAAGACATATTTCTTAATTTGTCGGATATATGAAAGTACAGTTTCATCTTCTCTTAATTCATGGAGGAAAACAAAAGCATGGAGGAAATTAAAACTCTCTTATAAAATAATGCTAGGAAATTTGTTAAAGAAGTTTATTAGGGACGATTTGAAACTCAATTTCTATAAATGGTATAGGGTATAAGACATATTTCTTAATTTGTCGGATATATGAAAGTACAAGTTTCATCTTCTCTTAATTCATGGAGGAAGCGTGAAAAAACACTAATAGGCATTTCCCGCTTTTTTGTCACAGTTGAGTACTGTTTTACTTTGATCATTTCTGTCATGCTCTAATCGTCAAAAGTGGTATAGAAAACGCGGTCCCATTTCGATACGCTACGCTATAAAAAAGTAATGAAGAAATTGTTGGCAGATATTTCGTTAAAAGCATGGGTGTAAATGAATTGCGGGCGTTTATCCAAGGATCAATTAAAATATCAGTATTTTTTTTTCCTTTTACATTGCTGGAAAATAAAAGGCGTCGTGTTTATTTATTCAAAGGAATTGACTGTTTCGGAACTGCAATAGAATATATAAAGAGGATTGATATCTAGACTTCTAGGCTTAAGATTAACACCTCGCGTTCCGCTCGCTCGAGCGTCACTCCCCTCCCGGATGATATCTTTACTATGGATGCCTTTGGCAGAATCTTTTCCTAAACTCAATTTTTTATTAACTCGCGCGAATAAAATACGCTATTGAAGCACACTTCAGCATGCTCCTATTGAAATATTTTGTGTGCGGTTCTTTTACAGAGCCTAACAAAAGAATTCAGACAAATTACTGTTTCTGTCCAATTATGTTACAAGTCTGTTCTAATTCGATGAAACTTTAGAATGTTACTTAACCGTTTGAATGCCCACCGTAATGTCAAAAAAGTCCTTCCGGCCGGTACCGGGAGGAAAAAGCAGCTTCCGTATCCCTTGTTTTTAAGAATTCAGCTAATTTTACTCAAGCACAAGAAGCTAAAATGTATGGAACCCGATTATAGAAAAATTCTCAGTTTTCGTCAATATTGAAATTGTATGATAATTTAAAAAAAGGTCAGGTATCGCCAAGTTGACTTCATTTACGAAGACCTATTTTTGACGCCAAATTTGGCTATATTTCAAGTCCAAGTACTTAAAGAAAAAACTTATTGGATTTCTAATTTTTTTTTTTTTTTTACAATGTTGAATTTGAATTTTTTAAGTGGCCGCTATTTTGAAACAAGATGATAAAGCTGGCCAACGAATTCGGTCGAGACCTTCGTATGTCCTGCGCACATGCTCAGTCACATGCAAATCGGTTCATAAATACGAGTGTTACAGCATGGCAATAATTAGATTGTTTCAAAATGTCAGCCACCATAGAATTGCAAACTGGCATATCTCAGCCATTTTTTTAAAACAGAGGCAAAAGAAAAAATATTCCGGATTCCCTGTATCAAGGCCGAACACTGGAAATAAACCCTTTTTGAATATTCGATTGTTTTGTACACCTTTTTGAATTTGAAATTTTTCTATTTTCTTCTTCAGGCTGCTATTTTTAAACAAGATGGTGGATGAAGCTAGCCAGGAACTCGGTTGAGACCTTCGTATGTCCTGTACACATGCTCAGTTACATTCAAATCGGTTCATAAATGTATGTTACAGACAGCATGACAAAAATCAGATATATATTTATTAACTTAATAGTATTCTGTATACATTTTATACTTACCTATCTTTAAATTGGGATTTGGGTAGATTTTGTTTTTAGGACGTTTGCTGTGTTTTGAATTCAAAGGTATTTTATGTATATATACATATACATAAACCTTTGAACGAGGGGTGGTTTAGGTGTATGGGGTCACGATCGGTGAAAACACCGAAATTTTCCGAAATGGCTTTCCTCCGGACGGTTGCAATAGGTACGTTTTAACTTTTTGTAACGGATGCTACCTGAAATTCTGATCCCTAAGCAGAGCTACAAGCAGGACTTAAAGTTCATAAACTAGAAATTTGTTGCTAACTTTCGATTTGCTGCTTTCGGGCTTCCAATATTTGTTCCACTCCTCAGTTACTTAGGGCTGAACTTAATTATCTCAAAGCTATTGCTGTTGATCGTGGTTGTTCCTCTAATATTATAGATTCTATTTATAAGAAATTGACGAAACCCGTCCATTTTGAAAAGAATCTTAATTCCAACGCTAATACTTCAGTTGTTTTGCCATTTTTTCCCTAAAATCAGTCAGCAAATTGCAAAAAAATTAAGAAGGTTTGAATTCAGTGTTATATTTTCTCCTGTTAATAAAATCTCCTTTTCAATTCTCAAACACCCCATTCCCATTGATCGTATAGACGTATAGATAACTTTTGTATATACTAAATTTCTTTCCAGTATGGTCTCTCTTATATTGGTCAGACTAAACGTGTTCTTAGATTTCGTTTAAAAGAGCATGAAGGTTATGTTAAAAATCAGGAGCTTAAACGTTCTTCTATATTGCTCGACATCGTTGGTCTTTTCAAAATAAGTTCAACTTTTCCTCAGCTACCATTATCCAAAAATGTTCTTCTAACCTTGATCTTGATTTTTGGGAAGCTTACCACATTATTAAAAATTCTCAATCCTTAGTCAATGACTTATGGAATAATAAGTACTCCTGATTTTCCAAGTATTTTCAAAGCATTAATTTAATTTCCCTTTTTTTTTGGTTTTCTTTTGTTTCTTTCGTGCTCCGGTAGATGTCTCTACTTGTCCAGTCAGTTGTTTCATACTGCTTTCTTCTTATTGGTTGCTTTTGGCGCGTTCTTCACCTGCATCGGGTATATAAGGCACCGCCTCTCTGTCATTTTGCCTAGTCTTGCTTTTTCTAGCATTTTGTGCTTTGCTCTTTGTCGAACTGAAGAAGAAGCTCACTTGTGGATTCGAAACAGCTATTTGCTGCTTTTTTGTGCATTATTTGTGCATTTTTTACGTTGGTTTTCTGCCTTTTAATAAAACTTCCATATCTATTTTAACTGGAAATTGTGATTTAAAAAATGTGGTTTTCTAATTTTAATTTCTGGTACAAAACATACTTTGAAATAAGGAACCCTTTTCAAAACAAATATTATTCAGGCAACTCAGTGAACAATTCCTGTGTGAATCGTATATGATTATGTTATTGAAGCATACTGCAGCATGTTCCCATTGGAATATTTTACTGAGCGTAACAAAAGAATTCAGATAAATTATTTTTTCTATCCAGTTACTGCTAACAGTTTGTTCTAACTCGATGAAATTTTGGAATGTTACTCAAAAAGTTCGCATCACTTGTAATTCACGCTTGGCAAGTTGTAACTTTTATTTAAAAAGAAAAAAAAAACGAAAGTTTGGATAGCAGTGAAAAGGTGTTAATTGCGACCGTCTATCAAAATATCAATCAAAATCTCAGTTTTAGATATATAACTTTTTTTTCACCGCAACAAAAGCAATGCGTCGTTTTTATTTCTTTAGGGGAATTTACTGTTTAATAACTGCAATAGAATACATAAAGAGGAGGAATATCTAGGCTTAAGATTAACACTTCGCGTTCCGCTCGCTGGAGCGTCACTCCCCCTTCCGTACGATATCTTTATTACGGATGCTCCTGGAAGAATCCTTCCTTAACTCAATTTCTGATTCATTGGCACGAATAAAGAACGATAGATGATGACATATTCTGAATTTCCTTAGACATATTTATGATGTATCACTGCCATTTTCATGTGGTACCTCCGCCCCCCCCCCCCCCACTTTTTATGTGTTTATAGTGAATATGTTAGCTTTGCAGATATATCGAAATGCATCTCCACAGTGGTGTACGTTATTATAATAATATATTGTATTTCTTTCTTTTAAATAGATACGGATGAGTTCATATTTATACATTAGCATAACAAATTATTTCCGTTATTTTATACATGACCTCGTGAAGAAATTTCATTGTTGTATGTTCCAGAGACATGCTAACTTATTCAGTGAAAAGTATTTTGTGTTATTCATTAGATATGGAAATATTAAAAGCTTTTGTTGTTTCTTTTTAAGTACTTACATAGGAGAATCTTTTCTTCAAAGAGCTGTATGTTTAACTCATGTGTCATAAACAGTATGTGTTGTCTGTGACGCAACCCTACGTGTTTGTGCTAACTGAACTGGTAGCAACAAAGACATTAGAAAAATGCGTGTTGAATAAATTAAACTACTTGTTGTGGCTGTGTTGTTGTGTGAAAGATTAGTTTGCGAGTTGATATGCTTAAAACAGGAGAAAGTTGCTTACATCCATCACACAATAACACATAACAACGTCTGTACATCGTGGTGCAGTACGTTCGTATAAATTTGTTTAAAACAACAACTAGGAAGCTTCCAAGACAATTTTAATTGACATGGCAACAAAAAATTCTCTTTCGTGACTGGTACATACATTTTGAGATAAAAGATTGAAACGACTGAAACAGTGTATGCGAACATGTTAACTCCAGCGAAAGTGCATAAAATTAACACAAAATTCAACAAAAATTTATTAGATATGCATTTTTAGCACTTTTTTGTGATATGTTTTTGTTAAATGCATTTTTGCATTTTCTTCCGTTTTAGGGTCACATTTTCATGTGACACGCATTGTAGTCAATATCCAGTGATGTTATATTGTAAAAATCGCTACAAGTTTGGATTTAAGAAGCATGCAACCATCTTACGAATTTGCCTAGATGCTAGAAATAGAATTTCAAATAAACTATTCGACAATACAGTGTTTCTAACAACAATATTCTAAAAGTTTGTTACTTCCGTTATTTTATACATGACCTCGTGAAGAAATTTCATTGTTGTTTGTTCCAGAGACATGCTAACTTATTCAGTGGAAAAGTATTTTGTATTATTCATTAGATATGGAAATATTAAAAACTTTTGTTGTTTCTTTTAAGTACTTACATAGGAGAACCTTTTCTTCAAAGAGCTGTATGTTTAACTCATGTGTCATAAACAGTATGTGTTGTCTGTGACGCAACCCTACGTGTTTGTGCTAACTGAACTGGTAGCAACAAAGACATTAGAAAAATGCGTGTTGAATAAATTAAACCACTTGTTGTCGTTGTATGAAAGATTAGTTTGCGAGTTGATATGTTTAAAATAGGAGAAAAATGTGTACATTCGTCCCACAACAACACATAACAACGTCTGTACATCGTGGTGCAGTATGTTCATATAAATGTGTTTAAAACAACAACTAGGAGGCATCCTAGACAATTTTAATTGTCATATCTACCAAAAATTCGTGACTGATACTGAAACAGTGTATGCGAACATATTAACTCCAGCGAAAATGCATAAAATTAACACAAAATTCAACAAAAAATCATTAGATATGCATTTTTAGCACTTTTGTTTGATATGTTTTTGTTAAATGCATTTTTGCATTTTCTTCCATTTCAGGGTCACGTTTTCATGTGACACGCATTGTAGTCAATATTCAGTGATGTTATATTGTAAAAATCGCTACAGGTTTGGCTTTAAGAAGTATGCAACCATCTTAAGAATTTGCCTAGATGCTAGAAGTAGAATTTCAAATGAAAACTATTCGACAATTCAGTGTTTCTAATAACAATGCTCTAAAACTTACACTAGAGCTATCTATTTTCACTAAAAATTATGCATGAAATTTTCCCTTAAAAATTAATTCACTTAACGCAAAATTTCACGATAAATATTGAAATTCTTAGAGAGAACAAGTGAAAAAGAATCGGTTCTTTTAAGTCGTTGTTCAAAGATAAAAATTCCCTCAACTTCCTGAAAATATAAATTTTTAATTTCTCGCTCTTCTCGCTATTTCATTATTCGACTGTAATTTCAATTGTATCTTTCCAAACTTCTCTTCGACTTAAATTGCTTTCTTTCTAACGAGACTTACAAAATTTACGGCTGTGAATTAATTGCATAAAAAAAAAGATCAAAGCTTTGAAAGGCCCCAGCTCGTGTGACCGAATGAGTTTATTTATTTAGGGAAGTGAGTTCCTGAGAACTGTCGCTGAATTATAAAAAGGGATCCTGGAAAATACACTTTTAGTGCCTTGCCGTCTGTTCGGCCGTGCGTTACTCCTTTTTCTTTTCCTTGATTATGTGTCCTAAGAAACTTGATTGAGTTCAGAGCTTTAGCTGGAGTTTTCCCGTGGCTCATCTATCTACCTCTCTCTCTCTCTATCTTTCTCCCTCTTTAAGCCATTGGTGCGGATAACTCGTAAGTAATCATGAAACATAGATTTTCTCTCTTTTTTCCGACTATTATGGTAGTATGTTCAGCAAAATTATTTGGACTGTGATCTTGTTACGGATTTGCTTCATTGAGTTAACTCACATCCAACGAAATATATGAGAGAGAAGCTACGTTATCCTAGGCAATGTTAAAGAAATCTAGACGTTAATGATATTTTTTATGCCGATGAACGAGCATTGGTAAATTTGTTACATGCAAATTAAATTCATTTTATCATTTTCTTTCACAAGCTAGATTTTTTTTTTCCTTTAGAGAAAGTTATAAAGTATAGGCAGCAAGTGCGTTTCGTTTGAATGAATGAAAATACCATAGTAAATTAAATTCAGAATGAAAGGACTCTTGAAATTTATGCATTAAAGGTTTGTTCCTATTTTCAAGCATAATAAAATAATAAATAAAATATTTTTTTTAGCTCGTAGCAGTTTTTATTGACACATCTTGGAAGGTACTAGTAACCAATTATTAGCACATTCGAGATCACTGTCTCACGAAAACGTTGTAGATCATGCAAAAATCTCACCTAATATTAAAATTGAGCGGACACTGGAAGTAATTATTAAAATTATTATAATCACTTCCAGCTTCGAATAATCTTTATATTGAGTTTTGATAATAAGAATGATTAAAAATTGCATGGAATGATTTTCTTGTCATTCTTATATTTCAGTCACTTTGTGCTAGAGCAAACCATTTAATCTGGTATTGGTTTTGGAAAAAATAAAACCTGAAACTTTTTCAAAATGTTATTAAGAATAAAAAACAGACAATAAAATATAGCTATGGCTATGAAATAATGCGTTAATAATAATAGCAAAACTGATTAAGAAATAAAACATATTAATGAGATTAGATTTATTATTGTAAACTGATAAAACTATTAGTTCGCATCCATCAAGCATTTAAAAAACAAGCATGTGATTTTACCAGACTCTCTACTATTACTTTAGTAAACAATTAATAGAAAAGGCATATCGTGTAAGCATACTGCTTAACAGTCATGCTCTCTTCTCGGATTATTTCATTCTGTACATCCTACTTAAAACAAAATAATACTCTCTTAATAATCACCTTGTATCGAAGCCATGCTTGTTTACATGCATGTAATCAATTATATCAAAAGAAGAAAACAATCCGCTGAAGCAAATTAATGAATATAATGAAAAAAAAAAACATTATAAGCAGGTATGCTTTTGTCTCTTATCAAATGTAAGGTAAAACACAGGGAAAGCAAAAAAGGGGTACATCCTCCTAATGTCCCCTATAAGAGTGTAAGGTCTGAGTGAATCATGTCCATCACTTTATAATTTGTATCAACATGTGAATATTCGTATGAGCAGAACATATTAATAAATTCATATGAACCTGTGAATATTCGTATGAACAAAACATATTAATAAATTCGTATGAGCATTTGAATTAAATTTCAATATTTGTATGAAATTTTGAATTCATTATTATCGTGTGAATATTCATATCAATATTTTAATTAATTTCTATGAACATATAAAAAAAATAATAAATGAATAATGTTTCCAGTTCCAAATTCGCTTGAACATGTGAAGGAATAATGTTCACCGTTTAAAAACAAGTAAAAATATCAATATTTTAATTAATTTCTATGAACATATAAAAAATAATAAATGAATAATGTTTCCAGTTCCAAATTCGCTTGAACATGTGAAGGAATCATGTTCACCATTTAAAAACAAGTAAAAGTTTCTTAATAATCATTTTGTATCGAAGCCATGTTTGTTTACACGCGAATAATCAACGATATCAAAATAACAAAACAATCCGCTGAAGTAAGTTAATGGGTGTAATGCATGCAAAAAGACAATGCATTCTAAACAGGTATGCTTTTATCTCTTATCAAGTGTAAGGTAAGACAGCGAGAAAGCAAAAAAAGGGTACACCACCCAAGAGCACTGTCTCGTATGGAGGCCGAGGTATGAATGAATCACGGGCATCTGTCCAAAATCGATTCTAAACCTCGGTGTGGTGTAAACGGGCGGAAACGCGCGTGTGTGTTTTCTAGCGAAATCGAGCACTTGGGAGCTGAGAAAGAATACTCAACAGCAGAAAGTCATTTAACATATCACGCCCGGGTGGCCTGGAAACAGCACCTTTCGCTCCGGGAATTTTTTTTTTATTCGTTGTCAGTGTTTATGATGTCAGAATGGCTTTCTTTTCAGGCTAAATTTAAAAATGGGAAGTGGAGGATCCGTGAAGAGAATCGTAATGTGCTTCAAATGACAATGCAATACTCCATTTCATAAAAACAGACAACTTTGATCGCCCATTTTTCTGACGGCGCTGATGATATCACTTAAGGTAGTTTGGAGAGCATTAATAGGACTGACATAACTTTACATCTATTTTCATTTAACGGGTCAGGACGAAAGCTCCACGGATCCCACGTGTATACTTACAGTAGCAATAATCTTTATCATTGCATGCGTGATGTTTTACTAAATGTATTAGTTCAAAGGCAGAATTTTGCGTTAATTTTGAAGTATATTATTATTTTTGGAATACTTATCACATCAGCCATAGCTGTTGAACTTTCTGATTTTCAAATGGCGCATCTAGTAACACTCAAGAATTTTATTATAAAAACCATATTAGCGAAGCCTGAATTAAGTTTGAAATGTTTAAGTGCCTTTCTTTAAAATAGTTTTTGAGAATGGAGCTTTTGTGCAGTAGAATATAGTAGAGTGTAGTAGAGACTTTGGTTTTCCCCGTTCAGACCTTTGTCTGGTGGGGTTCTTGTCCGTTGAGGCTTTTGCCCGTATTCCTCATTTAACAATATGGTGCTTCAGGCAGTGGCGTAACTACAAGTGTGGAGCCCGTTGTGAGGCCCTCTGTAAACTACTCTTGATGCATACGTAAACGAAAACAGTGGAAACTTGTTTTAACCGTATTATATGAATAAATACTATTAACGTCGTTTAATAAAATATCATTTTGTAGATTGTTTGCCAGAAAAAAGCAGATTAACTTTATATATAATTCAAGATAACAGCAAAATTTACACTATTCCCATTTCTTTAGTATAATGTCCATTGACAAGTTAGCCCTTCCCGCACTTTAGTAAATTTTCCCACATTAAAAGAACTGCTCAAATAATGAAGAACAGAAACATCAAGGCTCCTTAATAATACAACGGAATTACAACGGAGACGGATCTGTCGTCTATTCCAAATTAAAAAGAGACTGAAAATAAATAAAACCACGTGCTTATTGACAGTTTTTATAATGCGTCGACAGTTGCCAATGTTTCGATCATTGCTTTGCTATAAAAGAAAACATACCAAGGTTGTTCGCATATTTTTTTAACGATTTTGTTGCAACATATCTGAAGTTTGACAATAAATGCTTATATTTGAAATATTTTATCTGATGTTCCTTATTTTTGACTATCGTTCTGTACCGCAGTTTCGATAACAACAATGCTTTTTGTAGTCTAAATAAAGTATTTTGAACTACTCCTCCTGAACTGCTTTCTATAGACCAGCAATTGTTTTGGATCTGCATTTGAAGATTCCTCTTTTCAGGAGGTCAAATCCATAAAAATCCATAGAAGACACATTTGGGAACATGGTAGGAATATAATTAAAAGGGATAGACCTGATTCCAGCTTTATTTTCCATTTTTTTTTCAAGGAATTAGATAGTAGTTTTCGAAGTATGGTTGCTTTCTTTGTCCTGGTGGAATTCAACTGTTAGATGACCCTGCGGGTACAGAGCTGGTACTTCATCATTGGATATTGGAGATGAAATGAATTTCTGATAATACATAGAATTAATTTTGACATTTTTTTTTCAACTCTCCTTATTTTTAATTTATCGTTATATGAGAATGTAGTCGCAATCATAAATTCCTTCCTGAAGCTTTCTTTCGATTCTCTGAACCAGTATTTAAAATTCTCTCTCTTATATTATGGTAGTAAATTCCTCTATTTTTTTACAATTATTTAGGTACACCAGCTTTATAAAGTGTGCTGTTAATTGACTTTGCAACAATTCTTTGAGTTGCTGGATTTACTTTTAGAATTAAAGCTCTTACCTTCTGAGTATTCTCAGAAGCTCGCTTCCTCTTGGGATACTTGTTTATAATTATTTTCCTGTTAATAGCACTGCTTGTCGATGATTTTTTTCTGTATTCTAACAATATTACTAATTTGACCGTTAGAAATTTTAATTCCAGGCTTCATACATCTCTTTTGAATCACAGAATAGGAATGATTCTCTTCGGAAAGTATAAAAATGTACCCTTACATCCACAACTTATTTACACTCGCCCTTTTGTAAATAAAAGCAAACTTTAAAGTTCCAGACGATACATTATCTGTTTCGTTACCTTTCCTATGTTCGAGATTTATGACATTTCTACTCCCAGTTACCCTGTAGTTACAGCTCCGGCTTTAAATAAAACAAAAAATTTTAACAAAAGAATAATCTTTAAATCAAAAACCGAGGAAAATGGAAAAATCTGTATGCGAAACTTATTAAATGTTTTGTATGCTAAAAACATTTATATTTAAAGGTGTACTAAATCAGTAACATTTTTAATAAATAATATTTACTCAACTCAATAAATATATTCAGAATATTACCACTTCAACTACATGCGAATCACTTCGTTCTTCAGATACGAATGATATCTTGTTCATAAAAAGTTGAGAGAAATCTGCGGTTTCTATAGTGATTACAAGAATGGGATTTCATTACTTCTCTTGAGTATTAATATTAATATCATACTTCCAATGTTTTCTTTAATGCTTAAAAGTATTTAATGGAAAATAAAAGAGGCAAGTTGTGTTCTTTAAACGAATTATTGTTATAGAAAATATTTATCTAAAAATCTTATATGAACATAATCAATTCTTTTTTAAACATTTATCTGAATTCACATCGGTTCCAACGCTAGATCATTACAGATATGTGATAAAAATAAAAGTTTATGCTGATTGAATTGTTCATAGTGTTAAAAACTAAATTTATTTATTTAAATTCTTCTCTTTTCTTTCTGCTAATGTGCATGTTTGTGTGTAGAATTCGAACGGCATTTTTTGAATTTTGTGGACTCTTAATAATGTATTTTCTTCAACCTTATCGATTTTGCATATTCAGCTAAATGTATTTTACAAAAAGCATAGGCTTGAATTGGATCACCTATTTACTTTTTAAATAGAAACATTATTCACGAATTTGAAAGGTGTAAAATGTCAGTAATGCGACACTTCGTTATGTGAAAAAGATGTCTGAGATTAAATTCACTGTCATGCTTAACAAGGACGAAAAGCGTTAATATAAATCGCGCAATCTTAATTAGAATGGATTATATATATTTTTTCTGATTATTTCTTTTATAATTCCCATTACTTTGCTTTACTCTTGACTTGCTTCATCCCCCATCTAATTCCTTTTCTTGTTCTTTCTGAGATTTGCTTTCCATGAAGACAATAGGGTAAGATGATTCCTTTGCCACACCTGTATTTCGCCAGGAAAATCATTCTCAATCACATTTACTTATTTGAAATGTGACAGTCGACATCCGAGTTGAAGAATTGATTTCGGATTTGAATTGAATATGTCACGAAGACATGGACCGGTTTACGCGACCTTGGCGAGACTACATGACAAAGTCGCTCCTTCATACTTTCACTAATCGTTACTCAATCAATCCGATCATCGTACGTGTGGAGAATCAGCAAAGTTCGATTTCGAGAAAACCAATGATCACAATCTACAGCTCTGTGCCTCATATCCAGTCGTTTAGTTCATATTAACAGGTATTAGGTCTTGGGCTTAATGAAAGGACTCGTCGCTTTGTGCGACAGCGTTTCTTTTTTCTTTATTCGCCCGCGATGTTGATCTAAGGAATGCAATTGGTTGATTTGGTTAATTGTGGGACAGGCCTGCAGCTACGAGATTTGGCTTAGAATCAATAAGCTCTTTTTCTATACTGCCATGTCTGGGTCCACTGTAATTATGATGCACGACATATCGGCCAGCTATTTTCTCGTGATATATAGATAGGGGCGGGAATTGGTTTACTTTCTAACCATCCCATGGAACCGAATGAGAAAAGAAATATCTTCCTTACATACAAATGTTCCAAAAATATTAATGTTTATTTGGAAAGGTGTTGCATTGATTTATATGACTCTCTGTGATAACATTCCTCTTTCTTCATTAAACATAAATATATGCTCAATAAAATAGCGAGACTTTGTTTCTTGACATGCAGAATAATAACAGCTTTACGTACATATTAGAGCCTATTAATTTTTATAATTTCTTAAAAATAACTGGTTTGTACTGATTATTTGCACTTGCTTTTAAACCTGACAGCTTTATTAATATGCCGTGCGTGTGTGTGTTAGTTGGTAGAGTCTAATATCAATAAAAACGTATGTTTTAGTTGATACGCCTATCTTTCTGTTTGCAATATAAAGACTTATTAACTGTCTTCTGATTTTTTTTAAATAATAGTGCAATTAAACATTTTAAAAGTAACATTATGAATAAACTGTTGAAGTTCACAAAATAAAAAGTTAACAAAGCATACTCATATTTCTAGTTTTAATTCTTTAAAAAGAGGTTGTTCAAGAAAAATGCATTTATAAAATAGTTTTGGAAGAAAAATTTTGAACTTTGTCTGATGTTATGAAAATTTTCCTAGTTTATTATTTTGCCATGTTCTTATTTGTAATGTTATCGACCCTAATTGCACGCTTTGATATTGGGGGTAAAAAGGAATCGACAACTTGATGTATTTTAGTCATCGACGCCCTAACTCAGCTTTCTTTCATGTCGAATCCCATATCGACATAATTTAGAATTACGACTGTTGGGAAAAATGTACTACTTGTTATTTAAGAATTTGCTTTGTATCAATCGGCGTTCAAGTTTATTTATTTATTTTATTTTATTTTATTTTTTATTTATATATATATTTTATTAATAAACAAAATTTAAAATTTCTGTTATTAAAAACTTTTTATAATTGTTATTTTGTATAGAATTGTTATTTTGTAAAGTTATTTTGTATAGAAATGAAAAATGGTTTCAACTTCATTAAAACTTAGAGTTTTTGATTCTTTCAATATGTCATTACGATTATATATTTAAAAATTCGACTTTTTAAAGTTATAAATTCTCATCTTTTGTAATAAATTTTATGAAAATTATCTGGTTTGAAAAATAGTATCAAGGTAATTCATATTTTGCTGCCAAGTGATTTTTTTTTTTAGGTCTTTGAGTATTGATCTGTTATGTTTCCTGGCATTTTAAGATTATTCTTATATGTGGATTCATGTTGAACTATGTTTTTTGAAACGCTTCAAGCAAGACATGATTTAAATCGATTTCAGATAACCAGTACAGTACCTGTTTGACATCACAATAAATATTCCCGATTTCTATACGGAAAGAAATTCTATTTTCAGATTTTTCGAATGCTATTTTGTGGAGCATCAATATAAAGGATCTATTTGCTTCACAGATTTATTCTTCTTTGGGTGTGGGTGGTATCGTAATCTTTTCTAAAATAATTTCGAAATATTCATCCTTCTTTTACCATTTCGTATTTAGGAAATCGATTTTTGTACGAAAATTAGGTAACTTTGTTCAAAGATGCATACCTTATTATACTATAAAACGTTTTAAATCAATATGTTTTTCAAAGTTATATAACTTTGTTTTAAGATGCGTACCTGATTCTAGTGTTGTTGTACAGGGTGTCGCATAAATCCGTTCCCATTTCAAAAATTTATAAACAATTAACAAATTTCCATATCGGAAAGTGCGGTTGGCACCATAAGACTTGTTAAAAGTGAAATTTTTCATAGCAAAAGAAACAAGATAGTTCAAAGAGTCCCTCAAGTCCGTCCACTTTTCAAAAACTTACAAAAATGTAACAAATTGTCATATTGAAAAGGGCGGTTGACACCATAAGACTTCTCAAAAAGTGGAATTTTTCATAGCAAAAGAAGCAAAATGGTTCAAAGAGTCCATAAGTCCATCCACATTTTAAAAACTCATAAAAATGTAAAAATTTGATATATCGGAATGTGCGGTTGACACCATAAGACTTGTCAAAAAGTGGAATTTTTCATAGAAGAAAAAGAGTTCAAAGAGTCCCACAAGTCCATCCACATTTCAAAAACTTGTTACATTTTTATAAGTTGCCTGATCGGAAAGTGCGGTCAAAAGATATGTCAAAAGTGGAATTTTTCATAACAAAAGAAACAATAGGGTTCAAAGAGTCCCATAAGTCCATCCACATTTCAAAAACTTACAAAAATGTAACAAATTGTCATATTGAAAAGGGCGGTTGACACCATAAGACTTTTCAAAAAGTGGAATTTTTCATAGAAGTAAAAGCGTTCAAAAGAGTCCCATAAGTCCGTCCACATTTCAAAAACTCATAAAGATGTAAAATATAGTCATACCTATAAGTGCGGTCTGCTTCACAAGACATGGCGAACAGTGGGAATTTGTGTAGCAAAAGATAGTTCAAAGAAATTTTGAACTATTTTTTTTCTTTTTACACAAAAAATCCGACACTTTGTGATTTAACGCTTATGGTGCCTCTTTGTAATTATCTGTTATGGTGTGGACCATACTCCGAACGACAATTCCTTATTTTTTATGAACTTTTGAAATGTCAACGGATTTATATGGGACACCCTTTATACAACATTCCTTTTTAAATCGGAATATCTTTCAACGTTATGTAATTTTGTTTTTAGAGACGTACCTGTTTTTCCTGATATACTATATAGTATTCTTTTTAAATCGATTATCCTCTTCTAGAGTTTAATGAGGGCAAATTATGTATTCTTTTATTTTCGTGTATTTATCGTGCATTTTTGTTTTCATGCATGTATCTCGCCGGGAGAAGTTGTTATTTTCAATTTAATCACCGAAAATAGTCTGCCTACAAAATTGCATATTGCTTTAAGATGTAGTTAACGATCTTACACCTTTTTGTTGTTGTTATTTTGCATCATTGCATCACAACAGCATTTAAATAATGATTGATGGCTCAAGCGATAAAAGCACGTGAACAAATTTTTGCATGTTGCCTGAACATACAGATTTAAATGTATCCATTGCAGCTAGTCAAAATTAGAAATTAGGTTTGTTATTAGTCAGATCGCAAATCTCCCTCCCTAATGTTGAACTTATGAGCTTGGAATGCATCCGTGTTTTTCGGATTCTTCCTTGAAATTCTGCCTTTATTTTTCTGTAAGCTCTTATTGAAGGATGTTTCAGTTTTATTGTTAAAATATTATTTACAACTCTTCTGCTTCACTTAAATTTTAACACAAAATATAAAAGTAAGTGTATATTTTAGAAACATTTTGTCAAATAAAAAGAAAGAAACATCTTTCAAGAAGAATATACAGGAGAAATAAGGTAAACATTTTAATTTTCAGGGGAGGTATTTGAAAAATACGGATGCATTCCAAGTCCACGGGTTTAACATTAAAGAACAGAGTTTGCGATCTGAACTGATGAGGAGCCTTATGAACTTAAAACGTTGCTTTTTTTACCAATAATTTTATTATTATTTATTTGTTCTTCGGATTCATATATTTTGACAGTTTTCTGATACGTTTCTGCCAGTTTAAATATATTTACCATAGCTGGCAAATATGTTTACCCAATTGTTGTCAGAAGGTAAAAGTTATTTTCAGGAATTATTTTCAATTTTTGTGCTTATGTATTTTGACAATGTTCTTTTATTTTTCTTCAACTTAAATTTATTTACCGTATTTAGTCGTAATTAACTGTTGTCAGACAGAAACAGTGCTTTTCAATCAAATATATATTTTTTTAATTCATTTATTGTGACAAGCAATTTATATTTTTCTCTCAAAATTCAAATGTATTTAATAGACGTTCTACATAAAGGTGAAAATAAGCACTCGCCAGTCGCCACTCGTCGATTAAACTTGAAAAACTGGCGATTAAAAATGTGGAAAGAATCGGCCAAATGCAAGATTTTCCGATTTCCTTTTTTTTTCTAAAATTCGCGATTTTTCCTCGCCCGTTCGACAAAATTCATGATTTTTTTTCGTGCTCAATCGCTGAAATGCAAGATTTTTTTCGCGCCCGTTCGACGAAATTCATGATTTTTCCACATCCGATCGGCGAAATTCTTGATTTTTCAGCGCCCGATCGCCGAAATTCTTGATTTTTCCGCTCCCGATCACAGATTTTTTTTCCTATCCAATCGCCGAAATTCCTGATTTTACCGCGTCCGATCGATGAAATTCAGGATTTTTACGCGTCCGATCGACAAAATTCAAGATTTTTCCGCAATCGATCGCCGAAATTCATGATTTTTCCGCATCCGATCGCCGAAATTCATGATTTTTCCGCACCCGACCGCCAAAATTTATGATTTTACCGCGCCCGATCGACGAAATTCAAGATTTTTCCGCACCTGATCACCGAAATTTATGATTTTTTCCGCGCCCAATCAACAAAATTCATGATTTTTCTGCACATGATCGCCGAAATTTGTGATTTTTACGTTTCTGACCGACGAAATTCATGCTTTTTCCGCACCCGATCGCCGAAATTCATGCTTTTTCGGCATCCGATCGCCAAAATTCATGCTTTTTCGGCATCCGATCGCCAAAATTTAGGATTTTTCCGCACCTGACCGCCGAAATGTATGATCTTACCGCGTCCGATCGATGAAATGCTGGATTTTTTCGCGTCCGATCGGCGAAATTCATTATTTTTCCGCACCTGATCGCTGAAATTTGTGATTTTTACGCGCCCGATCGACAAAATTCATGATTTTTACGCGTCCGATCGACGAAATTCATGATTTTTACGCACCCGATCGCGGAAATTCATGATTTTTACGTGCCCAATTTACAAAATTCACGATTTTCCGCACCCGATTGACAAAATCATGATTTTTACGCTCCTGAATGACGGAAATTCATGATTTTTAGGTTCCCGAATGATGGAAATACATGAATTTTATGCTGCCGAATGACGGAAATTCATGATTTTTACACTCCCGAATGACGAAATTTGCAATTTTTTCTGGACTAATTGACGAAATACACATTTTCTGAATTTATGAAGATGTTAGCCTTTTTTGATCTGCGGGCCCATAGGTTGTGCATGTGTAATGTATATCATGTTGTGGGTTATTGTTTAGTGTATAAACATACCTATTTTATAATTGTCAGATCTTAATTCTAGACAAATATTTTTTTTAAAAAAAGTACTTATGTAGTTAGTTACACAAGTACCTAAGCTTAGTGAGACTTATAGCTACATAACCATGTTTTGTGTAATTTTGCTGTTAACTTATTTTTAAATTTAAAATAGATTAGAAATTATTATCTCAAGTTTATGCAAAGCAATAAAAATTTAAATATTTTTATTTAGTAAATAAATTACTTTACTGTAAACAAATTATATATTTTTAAAATTAAATATTCAGTGACATAAGTGTACTTACTGGCTACTAAAGAAATTATTCTTACTCGCCACTAACTGGCTACTAAAAAATTCAACCTACCGGCCAGTGGCTACAAAGCAAAATTCCTTATTTTCACCTTTAGTTCTACAGTTAGTCATAAATAACTGATGTCAGTCGGAAACGAAGCTTTTTTAGAAATATTTTTCTGGTTTTTGGGGAGTACATGTATTTTTAAAACCTTATATACGAGGGAAAGTCATTAAGTAAGTCACAAAAGATAATTAAATAATAACTTACAATAATATTCACTTCAAAACTATTTTTATTTCTCAACATTACTCTCCACCAATATTTATGCACTTATGTCATCGTTTTATCAGTGCCCTAACACCAGCTCCATAAGATTTTTTGGGTTGCTGTCTCAGCCGCATTAGGACTTCAAGTTAAACCTTTTCGTCATCTGTGAACATCATCTTGCAACTTCTTCAACATCCACCATACAGCTTCGACTTAGCCCCAAGCGATTTTCATCTGTTTAGTCCACTAAAAAACCATCTTGGAAGCAAGATGATGTTCACAGATGATGAAAAAGTTCAACTTGAAGTCCTAATGTGGCTGAGACCGCAACTCAAAGAATGCTATACAGCTGGTGTTGGGGCACTGATAAAACGGTGATATAAGTGCATAAATATTGGTGGAGAATATGTTGAGAAATAAAAATAGTTTTGAAGTGAATATCATTGTAAGTTATTATTTAATTATCTTTTGTGACACTTAGTTAATATGACTTTCCCTCGTATATATATATATATATATATACTTTTGCTAGTTTTCATCTTGTAAACAGGAAGCCCCGGCTATGGACGTTATATTTGCATGTTACATTATTTAACAAAAAGATTTTCCCTGTTCGTGTTTATAAGTGAATGTATCTAATCGAAATATGTATATGCATAGTACTCTAACTGTAAAATACAATTTTTTTTGTATGTTTTATGGGAAATAATGCATTTTATGGGTAACACATAAAATGCAAAAGTACAGGCCGTGGGCAGAATTACACGTGTCCAAAAGACGTGAATTTGCGTCTCCCATCAGCAATGTGTTAAATGTGTTTACTGTAATTATTGAAAATTAACTTTTAGCGGATTAAAAACAGTTCTTTTCCAGCAATTGTTTTGAACTTTGGAATTTACATATTTTGGCAACTTAAATATCTCTCTTAATTTAAATGTATTTTATGTAACTAGTAGTAATTAACTGTGTTCAGTCGAAAAGAGTAAGGTTTATAGAGAACATTTTTTCGAATTTCGGATTCATGTATTTTGACAACTTTCTGTTGTTTCTTTCTTTGTCTCGCTTTTCTCTCTTTCTCTTCTTTGATATCAGATATGAGTGCAGATCTCACGCAACACCTGTGAAGTATCTATTTCCCGTTTGCAACTTCTACGGAAGATTATTAAAAGAAACGAAATCCTTTTCCCTGCGGCAACTAGATTCTTGTCTGATGGCAAAAGACACGCTTCAAAAATGGTATTATCTGTCAGCAAGGGTATTTCTTAAAACGAGCGAAGTCACGCAGAAGAGCATGGAAACAATCGCTGATTTATCATACTTGTTCGCATGCTCATTATTATGAAATAAAACCAAATTTAAGGTTTCTTTTTGTGCGGATAATTACTATATTATGATTCACTAACTCTCAGAAATTATGGGAGTGTATCTACTTCGTTATGAGGTTTAAATTGCTGTTTTCTCATTATATCTATATTTAAAACTCGTTTTTATTATTTATTGCCTAGTATCGTTTAAATGTATTAGACTGTCTCGGAGATAAACAGGGAGACGGAGAAAATTCTATTACAGCATCGCTTATTAGAGGTTATCTGACTAAAGACGTTTTAATACTAAGGTTGTTTCAAGTATTTCTTGTTTTACAATAAAAGTTGGATGTAAGACATCCATTAAGATTACATACCGCGCGTGCTTATTCTTTTAATTATGGTTTCCTTGACGAACTTTAATTTAATTTTCCATAGAGTAAGTAACATTAAAATTATAATTATATACTACATAGTTTTAAAAGTGGGATTTGTTAGTAAAAAGAAAATCATGTATGAGAAAAATTAAATTGTTTATTTCGAAAAGAACACCTTGTTTTAAAAGAATTTTATCGCATGTTTTAAAACAAATTTTAACATCTATATTTACATCCATGTTAACAATTATTGTTACATTTATATTTTAATGGATTTTGAAATTTTAAATACTTGAATGCATTTTATTGTACTTCTGTTACCGGTTCATCAGAGAGAGATAAAGGGAGAACATTTAATTATAACATCGCTTATTATAGGCAATCTGAGTAAAGATGTTTTCATATTAACGTTCTTACTAGCTACGTGGTTTTTCTTTTTTCTTCCTTTCTTTCTTTCCTTTTTTTTTCTAGTATTTCCTGTTCAACAGTAAAAGATACATTTAAGAAATTCAGTGTAAGATTACATCCTCCTCGATCTTTTTCAGTAATGCTTTTCTTTGTAAACCTTCAAAGAAGCTTTTTACATTTTCAAATTTCCAAAATTCGATTTTATCAGACGCATTAAAATTGTACTGTTCCCCTGATTCAAATAGTTGTATCTCATCGTACTCTTCTCAGAAATCTCCACAGTTCTTTTAACCCTTTCGTATCCGATTTTTTTTCCAGTTTTTGTGAAAATTTACTTTTACTTTAAGGTTATTAAAAGTAGCTATCCAAATCACAAAATTTAAAGGTTACTGAAATTTAACGAATATGGCATTTACTGAAATCTAACAAAAATAATTATTTTGTGTGCTATTCATGTGACAATAGGCTAAAGAAGAAAATTTGAAGACGTTTGAAAAAATATCTTATTACAACAGTATTAAACAGGTATAACATTTTCTAATATTTTTTATATTTCATCACAGTTTATACGTTCGAAAATGCAGCCTCAATTTTAAATTTAAAAAGTGAAACATATGGTTGAAATAAAAAAATCGCCAACAGTGCAAAGAGAATTAAGAAAACTATTATTATTATTATTATTATTATTATAATTATTATTGTTCTTTTTAAATTTCCTGAGGGACTCAGCGATTGCTATTTCAATGTACGGAAAAAACGAAGCATTTTTCCGTCGGCTGCTTGAAGAACACCGGAAAGCCCTGACATGTGCTGCCACAATCGTTTGTACACACGATGGAATTTCTTATTATGGATGGATTTATAAATAATAATATCGATAATAATAATATCGATGGATTATTATTACTGAATGCTAAATCATAAAGGAAGTCATAATAATAAATGTATAACCATATACTTTTTTATTACAGATATATAATAACGAAAATAATTATTAAGACAAAATAATACGTAATGGAAAGACATGTACTATTAATAGTACACTCAGAACCGAAAGGGTTAATAAATTTTCCCACTCAAACATTAGCATTTCATTTCGTCAGGCTTATTTAACCCCTTTTTCATTCAGTATTATTTTGTCTTAACAAATATTTTTGTTAATATCTGCATACAATAAGGATAGTATATGTCTATACATTTAGTATTATGACTTCATTTATGCTTGAGTATTTAGTAATAATAAATTAAATTAAAAATTGCTAAATTCTCTTTTCAATAATATTCAAATTTTAATTGCTTAGTAGCCGTAAAGCCAACATAGTGAAAAAGTATCCAAGCCGGGACTCGAACCTGCGTCATCAGTATAGCGCACTGACGTTCTACCAACTGAATCACTTGCGAACGATACTCAGCCTGGCACTTTCTCACTATAACATGTTGGCAGGGCTACAAATGCAGCACAAGATGGAATATTTTCCGTGAGCCACCAACCTTGGGGCAAACACGAAACCAAAGAAAATCCAGCATCGATAATGTTGGGTACTTTTCACTATGCTTGGGTACTTTTTCACTATGTTAGTTGTACGCCTATTAAGCAATTAAAATTTGAATATTATGGATGCAAGACGTGGGAAATTTTCTATGGAAAAATTTCTAAGTCTCTTTTCAATATTGATGATTCTTTAATTTCAAGAATATGTTTCACTCTTTAAATTTAAAATAGAGACGAATAATTTGTGATAAAACATAAAAAGTACTAGGAAGTTGTTTTGTTATGTCTGCTTAATCATGTTGTAACGCCGAATTTTCCAAACGCCTTTTAAAATTCTTTCTTAGCCTATTGTCATAAAAATAGTACGCAAAATAATTATATTCGTTACATTTCTGTAAACGACATATTTGTTAAATTTCAGTAAACCCTAACTTTTGTGGTTTGGATTGCTACATTTAATATTATTAACGTAAAATTAATTTATCTCTGAAATAAAAAATAAAAAATATCTGGACTTTAAAGGGATAAAGTATAAGAACCGAAATTAAAATAGTCTTTTTTTTGCCAATGAATATTGTAGCTGCATTCACATACCGGCTTTCGCGCAAATTTTTTGGCAATTTTTCTCATTTTATTCGAATTAATATAATGAAATCTTTTTTACCTTAAAATTCTTTGTTTAAGTACAGTATTTCAGACAAACTTTTGTAATTTATTCGAAGATGAAGCAAAATTAAATCCAAGAGATTATTTTTCACATACTCTTGTTAACAATTTGAGTGGTATTATTCTCTTTAAAGGATTATATACCAACTGTTTTAAACTATTTTTTCAAAAACAACTCGAGTGACTAAATTAATAATATGTTAATTTGTGTTGATATTTAACACTTGTGTTGATATTTAAAAAAAAAAAAAAAAAAAACGCTAAAATTGCCGTTAAAAATGCTATGATGAACTGTGAAATTAAATCAACTGCTTCACTTCTTCACTGAAAAGAGATTTTAGGTAAACATATTTTGAATTTAGTGTTCTTTATAATCGTAGTAAATATTGAAACGTGAGAAATAGTATGTCTATTAAACGAAAGGAAAATAATAGGAAAGTTTTATAAAATACCGAGATCTGTTAATATTTCATTTTACTTTTTTTCTAATTTCATTTTACTTTGAATTTGTCTGATATTTTACTTTAAATTTTACATTTTGAAATTTCACTTTACTTTTTTTTTTTTCATTTTACTCATTTTTTCTTCATTTTTTTTTCAGGTTTTCTCATATTATTCTAAATTTTCCTTTTGCTTTAAATTTGATTTTTTACATTAAAACTGCGAAATTTTGGGAAAACTGGAAAACGAATAGAAAAACATGAAAACCATCATGAAATCGAGTTTCATAAAATATTTTTTTAAACAATAAATATTAATATATTTTTTAAAAAAATAGACACCGTTAGAAACAAAAAGGTACCCTGAATAAGTAGGTATTTTTATATTTATTTGTTTATTTATTTATTTATTTATTTGTATTTTTATGTTGAACTTGTGGATGGTAGTTTAAATCTGAAAAAAAAAAAATGGAAAAAGTTAAACTAACACGTAATCGAGTTTAGACAAAATGTCTTTTGAAACAGCAAATGTTAATATGTATATATATATATTTAACAAAAGTTACATTTTTTTTTTCTTTTTTAACTTCCTGAGGGACCCAGCGATTGCTATTTTAATGTACAGGAAAAACGAAACATTTTTCCGTCGGCTGCTTGAAGAACACCGGAGAGCCCTGACAAGTGCTACCACAATCGTTTGTACACACGATGGAATTTCTTCATTTTGCGATGTTCATTAGGGTCTTTAATTATCCCAACTAATTACAAAAAATCAAAAACTAGCTTTAAGGTGCATAATTTCAGACATACGGGTCCCTTCTTGTCAAATATTGTAGCACAACAATCCCTTTAGAACAAAAACAAAGCACACACACAGAGACAGAGAGAGATCCATCTTTACTATTAGGGATAGAAGATACGCAAACTGATCGATTTATTAATCGATAAACTATCGGTTAAATCGATAAATTAATTTTCTTAAACAAATTTATTATGCCATTTTATAAGATTTGATTTTTCCCCCCATTAGTTAAAAAGGAAATTTATGCAATTTAATAAAAGACAATATATGTAAAAAAAAAAATAGTTGATATATATTATGACAACTATAAAATTGGTTAATTATTAAGATTTTCCTGTACTGCGAAATATTTCTAGAAAAATTGGAGAAAAAAAATTAGAAATGGAATGTTCTCTTTTTTGTACACAAATTATGTCAATTTGCTATATATTTTTTATTGTTATTATTCAAATAATCATAGTCTGTGTGTGTTTGTTACTTTGTGTCAATTTGAAAACCTTTTCCCCTTATTAATTTAAATTTTAAAGATTGGTTATGAGTAAAACAAAAGATGTTCCTTTTATTTTTTATATTTTTTTAGTTGTAAGATAGTGTGTCAAGGGGAAATACTTTTATAATCAGAAAAATAAATAACCATTTTAAGTGAAATTTATGCTGTGACTCAGTTTAAAGCTATACTTCAGATATTTTTTTATCTAAGATTTCATAGGTTCATTACACCTTTAATTTATGAATTTCCATTACCTTGATTTTATACAGGCATTTAAATATTATATTAATTCTGAATTAGTGCTATGCGGTAGAGAAATAAAAAGCTGACTCTTAAGAAAAATAAACAAAATTTGTCTTCTAAAATTTTTTCGGGAAATTCGAATTTAATATCCATTCTATTTTTCATTTGTTAACTATAATCGGCTACATATAAAGAAAATTAAACTACCCAAAATGACCCTATCCTGCAACAATCATACATGTATTTCAGTTGTAATTCGATATATCTTCATGATTTATGTTGCAGATGTTACAAGGCTCATCTATTGCCTTGGGATCAGTGTCAGAGCACGCTATATACTTCTAAAACATTTTTCACTTTCAATTCTGCAAAGAAAAGAGAAGAAAAAACCATAGAAAAGAAAGAAAACTTAGCGTTAGAATTCAAGATGGCAAAAGGCATGTTTCAAAAAATAGCCCAGGCCTGACAGTTACACTTCTTCCAAAACGATGTAAAGTCACGCACCGAGACATAAAACAATCAAGATCTTTAATCGGTCCCCGGGCACATTTTATTAAAAAAAGAAAGAAAAGAAAGTAAAAAAACACTTATTTAGCTCCGGGCGGAGCTTTGATTCCAGCCGGGTGGGCCCCCTAACTGTGGTGGTGTCAAGCGTAACTTTGTCATTAAACAGATTATGTAATTTCTTTTCTTTTCTAAGTGTTGGTTATAATGACTGATAGCTAACTACTATTTGATTGCTCACTGATTCGTAATTTTTTTCCTTCTGTCTGGCAGACAAGAGTAGGCTCACGGATCTATCTGATAGATAATTGCTGTTAATCGCCGCCCTGTGAAGATTTTGAGATTTAGTTTAAATTTGGCGTGAAAAATTAATGCGAGTCGAATTGTTTCCTCTCTGTTTAATTCACTCCTCGTTTTTTTTCCTTCGTGAGGTGTTATCATTGTGCGTTTAAGGATTATATCCGAGGATGGCAAACTGCCATAAAAGTGCTTGAGGTTATTAATAACTAGAATTTGTTTTTATAACTTATTGTGTTAGTTTCTTGCAATTTCTCAAAGAGTCATCTGCGTTTATTAAATTACCTTATTCTTAAATTTCATTCAAGAGTCAGTGCAAGCCTGTTATTTGAGATATTAGTGAATTTGTCTTTTAAACCACAGTTCTTGAAATCATTGTTTTAAAATCATTAAAAAATGATGCCATTCGTTAGATGGTTGCGCCAAATTCTAACTGTGTTAATGATAAAAAATAATAGCTATGGGCGGATAAAATCACGATTTCGCTCTTTGAAAATTCCATTATCTATTAAAACAAGTATGATGAGAATATTATTGAAAGTTTGTTGATTGTGAAATATGCTATCTTTATTAGAAAATTATACATTCTCTAAGTCGTAATATATAACATTATATGTTGAAAAAAAAATTGAAAAAAAAAAAAAAAAGATGCTTAACAAGATTTAAAGATTAAACATTTATAATGCTTAATAGAGTTTCGAATATATTTAGATCCGCTGAAATATGCGGGTTTGTAAATGTTATTATCATTAGAACTGATCTTTCAGTTTTTTTGCAACTATTATTACTTGTGAATTTTATTGTTATTATTAAACTGAAATATTTAAGTGTAATGTGAAATATTTTTGAAATCGTTCAAAATAATATATTGACCTCCCCCCCCCAATATATATATATATATATATATATATAAAATGGTTTCCCCCTTAATAAACATTATTAGTATCATTACTACTAATATTATTAATAAATTGATACTATACTTATTTTGATTTATTTCATTTTCATTATATTTTCTTGATGTTTTCTCAAACGATTTATTTTGGATATTGTCTTATTTCAACTGATTTAGTTAAAATTTTAGTAAACGCATGTTTTTCTGATTTTTATTATTAAACTTCATGTATTTCTAAATTTTCCAAAAATTATTTTTATGCTCAAGCTCTATAGATCAAAATAATATAAAAGTCAATTTTGTAGTACTTTCTAAAATGTACCTGTAATAACACCTAGATTACTATTCGAAAAGGGGGGAGAAGACTGGAGCAATAAAAAATAATAATTGTAAAAATCGCAGACAGATGGGGCTTTTGAGTATGAAATGTAATGTGTAATACAAGATCAAAGAATTAAAAGCGTAAAACCGGATGGCCTACCTAATTTATTGAAAAATGTCACAGTGAATGTGGTTACGCTTTCGCATGGCGGTACCGATCAAGTTCAGGTTCCCAATGGCCATTGTGCTGGAGGACACAATCCAGGCGGTACACGACGTGCTCATCTGCGGAATGTAACGCATCAGGAGTGATGTTTCACACATGTTGTGTTATGCGACCTTTTAAGTCATTGAGGTTTGCGACACCTCCACTGTACACAATATTACGGATTACATTTCACACTCAAAAGCATAATCTGTCGGCGATTATTTCAATTATTATTTTTATTGTTCCATTCTTCTCCGCCCTTCTCGAATAGTAAGTGTACTGATTTTGTTTTCATTCGGGTTATTCCTTTAAGCTACAGAGAGCTCCAAATAGAGATACTTACATTATAACAATCCGGTTTGCTCTTATAGCATATCTCTTATGAATGTTATGAAATACCTTGCATTTGTTATAGCGCAAGTACTGTACACAAAATATACGAACGCGCCTGCTCGTGTAACAAATAAAAAAAAAAAGTATTTTTGCAACCAGTATATTCTATTGCTTTCCACACTATCATGTAACAGGTATATTAAACAATAAAATATAATTTTGCAAATTTATCTTTACTTAAAACATTAATTGAAAAATCCAGTCGTAAAATTAATTTTCTTCCTCTCACATTTTCCTTAAATCCAAGATTGATTTATTTTTTCGACGACATATAAATGTAATTTAAATGTATAGCTTTCAAGTAAAAACTTCTTCATATTATTCCCTGATCCCTCATTTATATATCTTTCTTTATATTAATCACTTCTTCTTCTCGAAATAATGTTTAAATTACAAAAACGGATATGAGGATTCCTCTAGAAAAAAAAAAATCGAAATAAATAAATAAACAAATAAAATAATAATAAAAGAGGGTATGGTGAGTGTAAAATTTTGCTATTTATTAAGAAAATAAATTAGGTCAAAGTGGAAATAGCATACTCTCCCACTATAAAAGTTTTTTTTTTTTTTTTTCATGATTTTTTTTTTAAACCAATGGTATATAAACAGAACTAGACATATTATAACCGCAGGTTTTAAAATTTTTTATTTAGAAATCTTTAAATTAATTTAAAAACATTTAAATCCGTAAATTACTTAGATTATAATGTAGTTTCCTTTAACAATTTTTTTTAATTCTTCCACCAAAAGCCTATCTATTGCAGCCATTGCAACTGTCCGGAGGAAGCTGCAATGGCAAATACCAAAAATATCTTTGTCATGCAATAGCGTTCGTATTTATAAACCTATTTGGATGTGACTGAGCATGTTAAGGACTTAACAGATCTCGACCGAGTTCGTTGGCCAGCTTGATCCGCCAGCTTGTTTAAAAATGGCTGCCTCTTAAAAATTTCAAACTTGAGCAAATATACGAGAAGAATAGAAATCCAAATTTATTTTTTGCGTAAATGATGATTTTTTGCGCCTTGATACAAGGATTTCAGAGCATTTTTTGTTTCCTCTCTATGGTAAAAAACGACTGAAACATAGCAGTTTGAAATTCTAGGGTGGCAGCCATTTTAAAATAAGACAGTGGATTTTGTTCTATAATCGGGTTTAAATTATGAGTTTTAGCAAACATGGTTTCTCGCAAATTTCCTTTTATTATTGTAACCATTGTTGCAAATTTCATATACTTAAAGCTACATATTCATATCCGCCAGCGTCAAATTCACGCCAAGCTTGGCGATACTTGGAAAAACGCCGCCAAATTTGGCGATAAAAGTCTGCCGTAATAAATGAAGCCAACTTGGCGATAGTTGACTAATATTTCGAAATTCCCATTCAAATTCAGCATTGACGAAAAGGAGGAATCTTCTATAATCGGGTTCCGCGCTTTTAGTCCGTGTGTTTCAGAAAAATTAGCTGAATTCTCAAAAACAAGGGAAAGAGAAGCTACCTTTTCCTCCCGGTACAGGCCGGAGGGACTTTTTATCTCGTGTAGCACAGTTAAGAGTTAATAAAATCTGCTTCATTATTTTTTAAGCTACTGAGATTTTGTGAGTGTTTAGCATCTTTATTTTTTTAAGAATTAAATTCTTTTTTCCGAGATAAAAGTTGTTCTTGTTGCCAATTTATGTCACAAAATTAAGTGACTTAAGTGCGATTACTGCAGATTTTGACGATGTTACTACATTACATTTGGGGGAATCGAGATTTCCTGTTTATTATAGTAACGCGGTCGTTAATGTTTTGGAAAATTTGAAAGGACTTGAAAATTCTTCATTCTTATGGATCACCCATCTTTAGCATTTGTTTATACCGCTTTATATTGATCACGGCCTCATCTCCAAAGTCTCCAAATGATGCCTAAATAGGGTTGGGAGAAGGGAAAGTCTTAAAGAAAAAAAAAAAAAATAAAAGAACAAAGAAATAAGTAAAGAATTTTTCTTTCCCATATTGAACGCTCCTTGAAGGGATTGGGGGGTGGAAGCAGTGGCTGTCAGAGGAAACGAATGCCGCTCATAAATTAGAATAGGAACATAGTCTACCCCCCCCCCTTTTTTTGGTGGAGGGGGCATTATGCAAATGAGATCGTGTCAAGGAAATAACTCCCTGACCCTGCCCCGAGGTAAAAAACGAGTTTCTTTCGGTAGGATGTGGGCATGCGGAAAGGCTCCAATTACAAGTGATGAGATTTTTATTTATTTTTTTGTATTTTGTATCTTCTTCTAGAAAAGGACTTTCAATGAAGTTAGTTTTTCAGTTTATTTTTTTTTTTTTTTTAGAGTGAAATCTGATTTGCAGAGATGTATCAGTCTCTTTTGGAAATCTAGACTGAGAATCTCTGAATGTTTTCTATTTGCCCTATAAGTCCAATTTTTATGTCGTACGTGACTCAAAATTTAAAATTCCGTTTGATTTGAGAATTGGGTTTTATTTAAATCCTCTGCCCCCCGATTCGAAACTGCAAGAGCAACTAAGATAAAAACCTGTGAAAAGGTGAAGATGAAAAATGTGTGTGTTTTATTATTATTATTATTATTATTATTATTATTATTTACTATTTATTTCTTCTTTTTTTACACCAGGTAAAAATGTTTATCAATCTCTAAAATCAGAAAAATATGGAACATAGCATTAATTTTTTAATTTTTAATTTAAATTTCTCTTTAATCCACAATTGACCGCCTTTCTATAAGTAGTACTTTATTAAACGTCTAAAAAAAAAAAAAAAAAAAAAAAAAAAAGCTACGTTATAACATTTTATAGGACTTCCATTGGAAAAAAATGGACGGGTAAATTTAATTTAATTTTTAAATAATCCACAAAGGAGCTTTAAAAATGTTTAATTCTTTACTCTTTATTAAATAGGATTTTTTTCCCCCATACAAATACACACAGTTTATTTTTTCTCGAAGAAAGGCATAGTTATTTGTATAAATAAAAATATATTAGAATAATATATTTTGCAGCTACTTTTATTTAATACAAAATAAATACAAAAATATATAACATAATTTCAAAATGTTTGTTTTGTATGTGCTAGTACTCTCGATTATTGATGGTTATAAAAGTTTTACAAGTTATTTTTATACAATATTTTTTATGAGTGGTCCAATAAGGCATAGATCACTCTGAGGTTAAAAAGAGAGGGGAAAAAAATCTATTGCAAAACAGCGATCTTTAATTCCTTGCTTGTTTCAAGCAGTGGTTCTCAACCGGTGTGCCATGGTACGCTGGTGCACCGTGAGAGGAACCAAGTGTGCCTAAATATTTTCAGCAAAGTTCTATCAAGATGATACGAATTAACAAAAATATCAATACTTCAAAACGCAACATTCTAAATTCTTCAGTTTACTATGTAAGGAATTTAGTGCTTGAATACTTTTAAGAAATTATGAAAATGGGTTCACATATCCAGATAAAGATAATGCTTTCTGAAAAAAGAAAGTAAATAAATAAATAAATAAATATGAAATAAAAGGTTATATTATAAATGCAGTAAAAAATGTTCGAAATAGTGATAAATAAAGTGTAAACTGGATACAAATCTTATTGAAAAAATTTTACAAACTTTATGTTTATGAACACCAATTTTAAAGAATATACCAACCTACGAGTGCTTGATACAGTATCTCTGTATTAGAAGAGAATTGTCTGTTTTTTACGCGCTATGTGCATGCATCTTAGCAAATATTTATGTGCATTACCGATGAAGAAAAGTTAACAGAAGTAAGAAATAGTAGATAATTAATTGCAAAGAAAAAAATTAATAAAAATATATTTTGAAAAAAAAAATAGATATTATAGGCGGTTGGTTTTCTCTGAATTTCAAAACTCTTTTGTGTTATTAAATTGATTTAAAAAAGAAATATTTTTTTTAGTTTTTTCTTTTTTTCAATCATCCTAATCGTAGTGTGCCACAGAAATAACCGTGGGATCAAGTGTGACGTGAGATAAAAAAAAAAAAAGGGGGGGGGGGTGTTCAGAATGACTGGTCTAAAGTATCTTTTAATGTCATTTCATCTAGTTGAAATGAAAAGAAATAATAAAAAATTTCAAGAGAATTGGTTTAAAAGAATTAATTTTAAAAAAATCAAATGAAGATAATTGATTTAAAAGGAATAATTTAATGAAAAGAATTAATTAAAAAATTGAAGAGCAATGGTTCAAAATAATTAATTGAATGAAAAAAAAAAAGAATTATTGAAAAGAATTAATTGAATGAAAAGGAAATTAATTGAAGAATTAATTTAAGAATTAATTTAAGAATAAATAAAAATAATTAAAATGAATAAAAAGAATTAATTTAGGAATAAATAAAAATAATTAAAATGAATTAAAATAATTAATTAAAAAATTGGTGAACAGAATTAATTCAATTAAAAGAATTAATTAAAGAATTGGTGAAAAGAATTAATTAATTGAAAAGAATTAATTAAAGAATTAATTAAAAGAATAAAAAAAATTATTTTATCTAGTTTTCATTTCACCATTGTCATTTTATCTAATATAATGAAAATAATTACTACTAATAATAATTTTTAAAAAAAAAACAGATATTACAATCTGTGTTTTTTTTTTTTTTTTTTCTCAATTGCATAGGTTTTTTGTTTGTCTTATTAAATTAATTAAAAAGGGAATATATTTCTTTCAAATTTTTTCTTTAAGAAAATTTTTTCTTTTAAGAAAATTTATATTCATAGCTCGCTTAGTAAAATTTTTTTTCACTTTCATTATTATTGCTCATACTGGATGTGCTATTTCACTTATTTCCTTTGTTTTCCTTTTATACTGGTTTAAATTTTTAAGAAATTTTATTGGCTGTATTTGTGTTTTCTCTTTTGCATGTATGCTTGTGTGTGTCTACAAGAAAGGCGGGGATGTTTTTTACTGTTAAATTTTATTACCTTTTCATTAAATTAAGCTACTTCATTTTAATAAATTCGTTCAAGAAATGTAATATATAATCATTGCCTTCATTCATCATTTATGTACTACGTTTTATTCATTTTCGATTAAAATAGAAGTATTGTTCGACAGAGTTATACGAAATCACGAAAGTTATAAAGTAGGTTTCTTCTTTCCTTCTAGCTTGATTACGAGTTTGCTATCATTGTATTCAGTAAATGTTTCAGGGTAATCAGTTACGAACTGTCTAAGAGTTTCTTTAACATCAAAGAAACAAAGCAAATTTTTGTGAGAAGCTTTTTGTCATAAACAGATGATAATATAAATGGATTTTTATCTAGTACTAAAAAAATATCTGTCAATCATCAACAATTAAGTCGACGAATTGGTATATTTTCCCTGTAGCACATCTCTATCCAATAGTTTTCTTATCAAAACTAAAGTAAATCAACAAAATAATCTCATTTTCAAAAAAAAAAAAAAAAAAAAAAAATGTATCTGACAATTTACTCAGCCGGGCATTCAATAAAAATATATTATTTGATTTTTCATCTTTCAGCGATAAATATTATTTGATCGGGAATAATTAATAATTATGTGAATTAGTTTTATTTATCTATATCAAATTATTCAGAGTAAAAAAATCCGTAGCATAAATCTATTACATGAGTAAATCTGAGGAAACGATAGTATATTGTGCATAAAATGTACGTACGTGAACTGAAAAAAATAGTGTTGAAACTTTCGCACTTTCAAATTTGTCTATCTTTCTACTATACTGTTTGAGACAGAATAAATGACTAGACGTAGTTAGATTCCACGTTAAATTGAGATTCATCATCGTTCGAGCATAATGTAACAAAAATCTTCAAACGTTTTGCAAAATTTGAATATGTACGAGATGCATTTTTATTAACTAACTAAAATTGAAATCATTCCCTATAGTAGTAAAATATTATCGTAACAATATTGTTTGTATTGGCTATATATATCTTGTAAAATACTGACTTACTATGGATATGGCTTGGCCAATATTGGCAATATTGTTATCAAATGTTGCTCAAACCTTGAAGTGTTTACATTTTCTTAAGTATAGACAAGAAATAGTTCGCCATTTCATTGTGTTGAAACTCCATTCACTTCCAAAGTAAATATTTTTGCAACATTTGCGTTTCATTGCAACTGTTTAAAATATGAAACCAATATTGGTATTTCATTGGAAGTATTCGAGATTAACGTAATATTTGCGCAATATTGGGATCTAATAATGTCATTATTGGTTTCATACTATTATTATGTTTAAAATTACTCAGCGTTTTCGTATGTGTTTATTAAATCAGAGAACACATGCGACAGACCGCAGCGCACCGGGGTTGGCATAATATATATATATGTATGTATGTATTTATATGTATGTATTTATATATATATATATATATATATATATATATATATATATATATGTATATATATGTGTGTGTGTGTGTGTGTGTGTGTGTGTGTGTGTATTTATATATGTATATATATGTGTGTGTATATGTATATATGTATTTATTTATTTATTTTTTATTTTTTTATTTATTTATTTATTTATTTTGGCGCAAATTTGACAAGAAATCCCTGTTTCCGAATGCTGCGAAAACAGCATGTTAGTTTTATTTTATTATAAAACACACACATTTATTTTATTATAACATACACACAATGTCTATTATAAACATACACAAATTATTTTACTATAAAATAGATACATTGTAAAATACTAATATGGAACTCAATAGAGCTCAATGTTATTTAAAAAGCGACATTTTAATATAAATAGATATTAAAAGATGCTAAAAATCCTCCAAGCACTTTCGACGGGCACCGCAACCCTCTTCAGGGAGAAAAAAAAAATTTACTTTCTTTACACAATTTTTTTTTTTATATAAAAAACACACATTTATTTTATTATAAATCACACACGATGTTTATTATAGACACATACAAATTATATTATTAATGCAGCCCGGTGACGGAAAGACAAATCCAATTAAAACCACTAATCTATTTGCTTCCGGCATTATACTAATTAAAAGAATTTATATTATTATTTTTATTATATTATTATATTAATATTATAAATATATGTGTTATACTAATAAAAAATTTAAATTATTATTGCTTTTCTAATTAAAAGAAATAACACACATACATTTTTCTTATATTTATTCATATAATGGATTAATGTCATTATACATATGTGTGATTTAAATTTAAAACACACTAAAACAATTAACGAGTACGTCAATTTTTTTTTTGTTTAAATTTAAATAATTAAGAAGTACCAGTGAAAAGAGAAAATAAAGACAATTAAAAATGGCAATTAAAAAAGCACAAAAGTGCCTCAACCGTTTTGATTAAAAATGTTTAATTTAGACTGAAACGGTAAGACCCAATTTAATTAAAGCCACTAATCTATCTGCTTCCGACATTATATATTATCTAGGACTAAAATTATTTTTCTCTTTCCTTAGTATTTTCCATTTCCATGTGCATCCATTGTTGCGCTCAAAACAAACCCCATTCTTTATATTTTGCGAATATTTTCCTTTGTATACTTTCAGTATTGCATCTGTAGATTTTCAACGAATGCATCGAACTATCTATTGTAATTTTTTGTATCATTGTTGTTTGCTATTCCCCATTTTTTTTATCTACTGATTTATATTCATGCGTGGGCTAGTTATTTTTTTCTTTTATCAAAAACCATATATTATTGAATTTCTAATACTACCTGGATGATTATTTTCTTCCTATGGTTGATTTGTTGTTATAACTTTTTACTCATAACTTTTTCTTTTCTCTCTTTTTCCTTTTTTTTTTTCTAACATCGCATATTACTTCATTTTTATGATGAATCTGTCTTTTTTTTTTTTTTTTCCTCGTCTCATTCCAATCTTTTTCTAGCGTTTCTTAGCTCATTTTCCATTTTGTGTTCATTGCTTTGTTCTTATCTAAGAAACTTTTCTGTTTTATTATGTCTGTTTCATTCCATTCCTTATAAAAGAAAATTAAACTTATTTTTTATTTGTTTGTTTTAAAAATATCCTGTTTGTTTCATTTTCTGCTTATGTGTCAGTGTGCTCAATGATACTTATATCAAAATCGAAGGTTTGTTTATCTCAAACTAAAAGCACTTTTTTTTCTCAAAAGTAATTGTTTTTCTTTCATTGTTGAATATTAAGAGTTTTTTTTTTTTTTTTCAACGTTAGAGAAGATAAAAAAACATTATTTTTTCTGCTGTACTTGTGTAATACTGATTTGCTTGCTGTTATTAATATTCTATGCTGCCATTGCATAAAAAATATTGTGATCCAAAATGAAAACAATTTTTTTTTTACTGCATACTTTTAATTGCATAAAAATATTTTATAATTTTAAATGTAGCTATTTTGTAAATTTGGATATAAACATTTTGTAATTTTGTTAAGAATTCGGTTATAACGAGAAGACCAAACGAATAACCAAATCTAACTGGATGAAAATTAGTTATTCTTACTCGAGTTGCTAAAACTTCTTCTAAATGGAAATGTTTCGATATTTTTGTTATGTTAGCCTATTTTTATTAGAAACTTAAGTATACAATATCAAGTGTCATTTAGGTGCTAAAGCTTTGTCTTTCAAAGCATATTAGTTTTAATTGCACAAAAATATTTTATAATTTTGAATGTAGTTATTTTGTAAATTTGGATGTAAATATTTTGTAATTTGGGGAAGAATTCGGTTATAACGAGAAAACGCTCTCTCCTTTGTCTCTTGTCACAACCAAACTTAACTGGATAAAAATTAGCTCTTCTACTCGACATGCTAAAACTTCTTCTGAATGGAAATGTTTCGATTTATTTGTTATGTTAGCCTATTTTTACTAGAAACTTAAGTATATATCAAGTATCATTTAGGTGCTAAAGCTTAATCCTTCAAAGGAAGAAATTCAAATATTAATTAATCATTTTAGTAGCGGACGACTCAAATTACTGTCATATTTCGCTGACTGTTTTGTAATTGATAAAAGCCATGCCTCTTTATCCATCTGCTTTAAGATTTTCTTACCCTCTTATTATGTGCCGGCATGCTTCATCTACTTCATCGTAACCGGTCTTCAGGTTAATGGCTTCAAAAGTATAAATCAGTCATTGTTTCTGAATTTTATTAATCTTCTACAGACTTAGTTACAAAAATGATTGATAACCATTATTCTTTTTTCGCATCCTTCAATAGCATTTCGGCGTTATTTGCCAATCAAGTGATTACCACCCACGTTCACCACGAACTGACATCATCGATTGGGCAGTGAAACGAACACATCCTCGAATCGCTTTCACCCAACTCCAATTCCTCTCATTACCTTTCGCCAAATTCCTAAAATCAAAAATATAACTTCAAAAACCTTTGGTACCTTTCCGCAAAACTGCACCCAGAGCAAGTGATTGGCATCTGCTGGGCTCGTCGTGATTTTACCGCAGGCACCTTTCAATTTGGACCTTTTCTCACGCGGGATTAAAGTCAACAGCCCAACATTTCTGCTGGCCATCGAGGACATAATTAAGTTATTTAATTGGAAAATCCAAATTTGGCAACAGCCCTCAGAAACTTTATCAGAATTTCGTTTAAATGAGACTTAATTGAATACAGCCCTGATGTCTGAAGCAACTATTTGAATATTTGTTGAGTAATTTGCTTTCCCATATTTGATGAATTCCGTCTTTTTCTACCGTCATGTAATTTCTGTAGTGATTAATTGTTTACTCATTAACCTTTACCAGCGTCGACAAATGTGATGATTTTCTCGCCGATGTTTACTTGTGCGGGTTTCGCCGATACGTTAAATTATAATGCATATCTTCATACTTATTTTATATTAAAATTTTTGAATTTTTGAGATTAGGAAAATTAAATCGTAGTTTCTTAATAGCTTTTAAGTAAAAAAAAAAAAAAAAAAAAAAAAAAAAAAAAAAAAAAAAAAAAACATATTTTGATTTGACATATTTGTTGGATAATTAGATAACTAAAATATTTTGTAAACTGGAATTGATTGCGCTGGTTTCAAAACAACATTTAATTAAACACAAAGTGCGTTACAAGTAAGCAGCATATAGTTAGACAGTGAGTTATCACAATTTAAAATGGCCTTATGCCCAATTTACAAGAATAGCACTATAGAAAATTACTTATACATTCTCTATTCAAGCATCAGCCAGCCACTTATGTTAAGCTTTTCACCAAAAAACTAAATACTGTTATAATCATGACATCAACTACTTTCATCCTAGCTCCTGTCTTTTACATCAACGGAGTTGAGGTGTTTCACGTTCTTCTAACATCTATAATTGCAAAATAATTTAATACTACTTACGTATTTAATTGATTAACTGGATCTTATGATTAAAAAAAAGTCCTTCCGGCCTGTACCGGGAGGAAAAGGTAGCTTTCCTATATCTTCGTTTTAAAATTTTAGCTAATGTTACACGAAAACAGCAAGTTAAAATGCAAAGAAACGTTTACAAAAGATTCGTTAATACTGAATTTGAATAAGAAATTCGCCAAATTATTGAGCAATAGTCAAATTGGCTTCATTTATGAAGACTTATTTTGGTCGCCAAATTTGGCGATATTTCGCCAAATTTCGCCAATTTTGTCAATTTTGTCGCCAATGTCGCCAATTTTGGCGCTAACGGATATGAATATATAGTTTTATGCGTATGATTGGGAAAATTATTACAACAATAAAAGAAAATAATTTGCAAGTAATGGCGTAATGTGCTGTTTTGTTTCAAAATGTCAGCCACCCTAGAATTTCAAACTGCTCTATCTCAGCCATTTTTTAAGATAGAGGTAAACCAAAAAATGCTCTGGAATCCTTGTATCAAGGTCTAACACGTAATTAAAAAATAAATTTGATTTTTTTATTTTTTTGTATATTTATTTTAGTTTTAAATTTTTAAATGGCCGCCATCTTGAAACAAAATGGCGGACCAAGCTGGCCAACGAACTCGGTCGAGACATTGGTGAGCTTAATACACACAATTAGTTTCATCAAAATCGATTAATAAATACGAGCGTTATCGTATGACAATGGTCAGATATATATATATATATATATATATATATATATATATATATATATATATATATATATATATATATATATATATATATATATATATAATCAACATTTGAGCGGAGGGTGGTTTTGGGGTCATGATCGGTGAAAATATATCGAAATTTTCCGGAACTGCTTTCCTCCGAAAGGCTGCAATAGGTAGCTTTATACTTTTTACTTACCCATCATACGTAATATAGGGTAAATCTTGCAATCGTTTTGAAAATCGAAAATTTTTTTTTGACGGATTTACACGTTTCAGACACTGGAGATTCCGAAAAACATATTTTTAGAAAAAAAAAAATTGCCGTTCGTCTGTGTGTCTGTGTGTCTGTAAACGCTCTATCTCCCGAAAAAATTGAGATAGACACTTGCAATTTGGTATGTACTTAGTATGTAATAATGGGAAGAAGCCTATTTCATTTCAATAACCTCCATTAACCGAAACTACTTTTTTCGGACTCTCGAAATATTCGTTCTGATGAAAGGTATGTAAAAATTTTCGAAATTGTTTATTTTAAGAAATGAATATAAAAGACAATAAAAAAACATAAATTTTGAATAAAGCATGAAGTCGATCGGATAATGAGTTGCCGAGATATTTGGAATCCTATTTCCCACACTCTTCGATTTTTCATGACCCTGTATTTCATCCAAATTTCACTTCAAAGATATATTTTAATTGGAAATTTGACGCTTAATCAGATGCAATAAACCGCTAGTTAATAGGATTATTATTTTTGGAGTTATAAGGAAAAACCTCTTTCAAGCAATTCAGTAATCGAGCCTTTAAAGTTTGTGACGTCATCAAGCCACGATTTTATTTGAATTGCAATGCATTTTATAAGTGGTTTACACATTTTTATTTTAATATTTTACATTATGCATATCCATGATGGGTAAGTATTACGGTGGCCCCCAACGACTAGTTTAGTATTGAAAGCTACCTAAAAGAACACCTTGTGCCAAAAAAGGCTGTGTGTGTGTATGCAACGTACATTTTTTCATATAATTATGTAGAATGGCATATTACCAATATACTAGAATACGATTCAACAAACCAATTTAGACCAAAATATCTTTAAAGAAGTTCTAAGGAAACTGTGTAAAGTGTAATTTTAAGTCCCTGAATCATTGTTAGAGTTTATCGAAATTAGAAAAAGATTATGCTTTTTTTTTTTTCATTTTACACAAATGGTCAGTTCACTGAGAAAAGAAGAAACGAAACAAAAAATAAAGAAAAATTTCAACTAAATTTGCTGGAAGTTTTGGCATCCAGAATATTTTGCTGTAAATTAACAGCACAATTTGATTTAAAATTTATTATTTTTAAAAGTTTTATTACAAAAATGTCTGTAATCATTTAAAATTTCACAACATTAATTTTTATTATTTCTCCCTTTCTCTCTCTCTCCCTCTCTCTCTCTTTCTCTTCCTCTTCCTTTCTTTCTCGCTCTCTTTTTTTTTTTTCTTTTTACGATGCAGTATTAGACTTGATACGCACATTTTTTTTCATTTATCCTGGAAAATTAACAATAGCAAAATAACAATTAATAATGTAACATAATTCTTGGCAATTTCATCTATCTATTAATATGTTTGTTGCATTCCTTTATAAAAATCATTTAGATACATTATTTAATTTTTAGCCATGACATGTTACTGCAATAGATTTGTAAAGTTTTTCGTGATTTGTTTCGCTGTAATCAGATTATTGCTTCTTAGAGTTTGATTTTCATTATTTTTTATATTTAATTAATAGATCTTTGATCCTCCGGTAATATTTATTCCGGCAAGCATCAAATAACTTTTCTAAAAATCTGATACTTATGAGAAAAACCCTAAAAGAAAAATTCAATTATCTTTTTTCGTTTTGCGTACGGGCCTAATTACAGATTAATTTCGAATATTTTTTTTTAATAACATGTTTTTCATCATTCTTACCTGCTAGGAACCACTCGATATTTGATCTTTTTTCGCAAAGATTGAATATTATATCTGAATTTACTCTTATTAAAGATTTCCTGCGAATTATATTCTGTCGAAGACCTTTCTTCTTCTTTTTTTTTTTTTCTTTTGCATACGCTTGTGCACTTCAGTAAATGTATGTATAATTTTTTAAATGTACGCATTCAGCAAAAAATACATTTAAGTATAATGCATTTAAATCACACAGTGACTTTTACAGACACTATAATAAGTCTAATCTAAAGTCTATTAGTCCATTCTTTTTTAAGATATTAGATGATCTGTACTAAGTTTTCTTTACCCTTAAAGCAAACCAATATCAATCACAATGAGATCTAATATTATGCCGATGTTGCATTAATCCTAAATACTTCCAGTGAAGCTATCATTATTAGTTAAATATTGGCTTTACAATGGAAGTATTTGCGTTGAAATGCTAAAAATGTAAAAATATTGACAACGAAATATGTCTTGCCAATATTTGTATTAGTACAATGTTTGTAAATTGTAAACAACTCAAATTGGGGACAATATTTCATGCCAATATTGGCCAAGATATTGCTAAGATATAGTCAATATTGACGAAGATGTAAGCAATATAATTGGTAGTATTGGTATGGGTACGAACTGGTGCGGGTACTAATACGAACAGTAGTGGCCCAAAATTATTTTACTGCTAAGACAGTCCAATTTCACAATTCCATCCTTTTAAAACAGTCAGATACTGGCAAAAATTTCAGATCATATTTTTTCAAAACAACTGCAAGACGAATTGGTAGTCTACTCTGTCTTAAAGTACTTCATATAGTATAACAGAAAGGAAAATGAAAAACCAAATTAACGCGTTCGGCTTTATTTTCGTCGTTTTAACGAATCAAATTCATAAAAAATGTCAGTTTATTAAATAAAAAATATGATAAATGTCATTGGTCTACAAAAATCGTATCTTTAATAAGCAATCAAATATCATTACTGTATCTTTTCTCTCCCCCAAATCATGTCCTGTCCAATAAGCTGCTCTTAAAAAAAAGATATTTGCTATGAAAGCGGTCTCCTCCAATTATTTAGCCCGTCACATCTTTAATTCCAAGTCAGTAATTTTCACCAAAATCTTTATTGAAAAAGTATATGCTAGCGGCTCACCCAATACAAAAAGGTCTATAAATAACACTAAAAAAATACCCGTCCAAACCAGTTTTTCTAAATAGAATAACCATGTTCATTATTTTTCGTTGAGTGAGAGGTTTTGTTCCAGGCGACCCGCAAACAAGTTCGGAAAGGGGTCAGCAGCAATCCCTCCCACATCTCTCCTTTCTTTTGTTCTTTTCTTTAAATGATTTCCCCCCCCCTTTCTTTTTTTCTCAGCCTCTTCCCCTCAGATTGTGGCATTAAGCCGTTAAGATACTGGACATCATAAAGGGCGTCACTAGTATTTTCCAATCAAGGAAGACATAGTTTGACCGTGGTTGTTTTTCTCTCGTACTTTTTTTTCTGACTTGTAATTAGTCGTAAGTATTAATATTGAAAAGGTTATTTATAGGGGGCATAAAATGAATGATAGATTATTTAACCTTTACGTAGACATAAGATTAAGGAAGGGAGGATCTATCTTATAATACTTCTTTATCGTCTAAATTAGTCGCTTCAGAGATGTACGCAAACACCCCTGTCTTTTATTTACCATGTTTGGAAGTATTTTTCTCTTCTTTTTTTAAAAAATGCCATTTTATCGTTTTTCAATGTAGCGTCAATGATTCGAAATTGATTTTCTTCTTCTTCTTTATGTAATGCAACTTTTGCTCGAATGTCACGAAATTTCGACAAGGTATTTTCGTGGAGGATAGATAATTAATTGCTTGTACGACAGTAAAATTCTGTAACATAAAACGTTTGGTGTAGATAAGAAAATGAAATTTGATATGTATACACACAATTTAAGCTTGTAACTTTTATATCTTGTTATTGGTATTATCATAAATCAATATCAATTAAGATATTGTGAGGAACTTGTGCTATTGATATATATTTAGAAAAATAAAATATATATATATATATATATATATTAGTTTGGCGTTGAGCCTTAAAATGTATAAATATACACGTATCGCTGTTTTCCGAGATATTTTAGAGGAAAGATAAGCAATCGCGGATTTATTATCACTTTTATTTTAGTTTATTTATTTATTTTATATTATTTTTCGATATAAAATTTATCATCTCACAGTTTTCCGTGAAGTTTCTAATTACATTTTGCCAAACGGTTATATGAATAACATTTATGAAATTAACATATGAAAATTTAACATTAGTCAACATGTATGATGCATTGCCATGTGGATGTGAATATTATGCAGAAGTTGTGACATTTTAAGGATTCTGTATAATTATTGTGAGTAAAATATTTTATCTACACTTTACGCGTTCATATTTCCAATATTACTATTTCAAAACTGTTATCTCGTGGTAATTTCGTGAGGTGTTAAATGCAGTTTTTGGGATAATCGATGTGAGTGAAATATATTGTATATTCTTAATGGTTTTTTATTTCCTATTTAAATATTTCCAAATTTTAATATTTCCAATTGTTGTCTGGTAATAATTCAGTGTACCTGGATGATTCTACTGATCTTAGCATTATGCCAGTAGAATTATGAAACACTGAATTATTATTTAAAACACATGTGGGTGCATCCAGGCTGATGAGTACATGTGCATGTGTTTTTTCATATCCAATTCATATTTAATTCTCATGTGGTCCAATTTTCCATTGTATATGGTTCATATTTAATTTATTAATCCATTTGTATTTACTTAATTGCAACTCCAATTTATAATATTTTTTTTTTCCCTTTCTCTCTATTTCTTTTTTCTTTTTTCAATATTCTTTAGGTATGAGTAAAATTTGGCCAATTACCATTGAAGCACAAGCTATGGTAATATTATGTTTGCACATGTTAATTATTAGCTATGTGGTATTCTGTATACACAATATCATTAATTATCTCTTTGGAGATTTAAGTAGAATGATAATAGAACTTGATATGTTTTTTGAAATTCATAGATATTATAATTATATATATATATATATATATATATATATATATATATATATATATATATATATATATAATGCCAGCATCATTTATTCAGTATATATTATAGTTAAAATCCGGCATTAAAAAGTGACTGAAATAAATACTAATAAGTTTCTGGTGTTACATTTATGTTTTTTATTCGATATTTTTTATTTTATTTTATAAATATTTCAAAACGAAAATACTTTCTTCTCTTTTATTTATGTAGTTTTTAATACTGTTTCAATTTTGTTAAATGATGAAATGAATAACATTCATGAAATAAATATACAAAAATTTACCATTCAAATAAAATAATAATTAATCAATGTCTTATGTTCTATTCACCTTTGGTACAAATTTCGTTAAAAAATATTTATTTCAAAATGTTTTTTAAATGTCATCGGTGTAATGTTTGATTTTTAGTCAGACGTTTTTCAGTTACCATTTATAAATATTACAAATAGAAAATGATCAATTTGCCTATACCAATATCGTGTGTAATAATTTTATCAAAAAAAAGGAACGTCCAAACAGAATTTTTAATTTAATTTATATAGCCTTTAATGCAGTTTCGATTTTTATTTTATGAGAATATCTCGTAAAATTGCATTTATTAGTTTAGCCTAGCATTTATTAGTTTCCCATAGAAACTTATAATCAAAATCTTTCGTTTCAGTACTGTTTATTTTAGCGCTTCATAAACAATATAACTTTTGTATGAATAATGAGCTTCATTAAAAGGTCTTTTGTTCAAGGATAATCCAAATTGTGTAAAATTTATTCTAAAGGTATTTTAGGAACCGCCTTGTTTAAATCTCTTTTATGTCAGTCATAGTCAAAGAAGTCAATCAAAGCTGTTTCACCAAAGCTTATTATTTAATTGCTAGTTTCATATGGAGAAACTTTAGTAGGCTGCCTTGCCTATAACTTTTCATTTGCTTAGATTGAAATTTAGTAATTACATACATGCAGCAGTAGTGTCATAAAATTAAGTTCTGCACCGAGCAAAAACTATCGCCTAATTAGCAAGCTTTCGTAAAGACTTATGGATGCTTATAATTACTAATCCAAACGCTTTCTATGGTAGAACAAAATTTTCAAAAAAAAAAACTTGTGCTCGGCTTAGATAGCTAATTAAGATGAAACTAAATTGAAATTCTTCTATTGTCAACATCAAATAATTCCAAACGTTCCGATCTGTAAATTCCATAACCATTACGAGCATTCTCAGATCTTAGTTCGAAATTAGCAAAGTTTCCTAAAGACCTGTATGGACTCTTATAATTACTAATCCAAATGCTTTCTAGGGTGAACAAAATTTAAAAAAAAGCTTTTGCTCAGCTTAGACAGCTAATTAAGATTAAACTAAATTGAAATTCTTCGATTGTCAACATTAAGTAACTCCAAATGTTCCGATCTGTAAATTCCATATCCATTACAAGCATTGTCAGATCTTATAATGCAAAATGTTCTTTTTCATTGAGTCTTTGTTTAGTAATATATAAATTAAAATAAAAGTTAATTTTGTGAAAATTGAAATTTTTTTAACGAAAGATCGAATCTAAACTATAAGCATTTATTAATACTAACAGTTTTAAGTCCTCCTGTTTTTCTTTCTAATTAGCTTGTTTGGTTTGTCAATTACATATTTCAAATCTTAACACGAGTTTACTTTTATAGAGAAAATTTTTGTGAAGGGACTCGTTCTCCAAAGAAATTTTTTAGTAACTGGAATTTTGTGAAGGACACCCTTTTATTAATTGGAATTTTATGAATGGGCTTGAAAGAGGTCCCAATTTTGCCATGCACAGACCTCTGAACAAAGGCGGATCCAGCCCTTTATTTAGAGGGGGTCATATCTATTTTTTTTGGGGGGGGCAGGGGGAAGGTAACATGTTTTCATGACAAATTTTTGTATCTTCTTTTTCTATTCTTGTAAGTCCAAGTTGGCTATTTTCTGATATAAGCTGAATTAATTTTCATTCCTAAATTCATGAAATTTGTAGTATATTCGTAAATCAGGGTTGCTAGCGGTCAGAAATTTTTTCAGGGGAAACACACCAGTAATTTCTCGCCATATTTGATCGTGCGATTACGCGAAAATTTCAATAAGAAAATACTGCTATTTTCTTTGAAAAATTACTTGTATGTATAAAAGTTGTAGATTCTCTGTTCTATTCAGATACCAAGAAATAGGAGTTCCCATTTTTATTTTTTATTTTATCTAATCTTGCAGAAAATGTTACCAAAGTTCACATTTTAAGCCGACTTTTGGGGCTCAACAGTTATGGAAATGCCGTCTTGAGGTTGTAATTGGATACAATTCAAGATGTACGACATTTATAGAAAAATAAAAAACGTTGTTCGATTCGTTGATGCTTAAACAATAACTGCAATTTTCATGTATTTCTGTATGAAAATAACTCTGTGAATATATCAATAAGATTAGAATTTTTAACGGAGAAAAAAATATATATGTAAGCACCTTTTATATATATTTACATTAAAAAGTATTATTTTATAGAAATGTTCTTCGTTTACAGGGGGGTCATGACCCCCATGACCTCCCCCTTGGATCCGCGCTTGCCTCTGAATCCTCTGACCTCTGAGTTCCGTTACGTTCCGAAAGTAAAAACGGAACCACTATAAGATCACTCCTGTGTCTGTCCGTCTGTCTGTCACAGCCCTTTTTCTCGTAAACTATGGGACGTGGAAAGTTCAAACTTGAGAAAGTTATAAAGACTTTTGCTCACATATTTTCAGATTATTCGCCATTCACAAATATGTTTAGGAAACATTTAGGGGGGTAATTAAGTTATTTGAAGGAAAAAGAAGTTTTCTTTTTGTATATCGTGTGAGGTCTCGTGTGAAAGATCTCGTAATATCAAACTCAAAAATATATTTGTTTTAATTTTAGGTATTATATTTTCAGAGATATTGTCGAAAATGCACTACAAAAATATCCCCCCCCCCCTCTATTTCGGAATCTACTGAAACTAAAATTATGAAAAAAATAGGAGTATTAGGAATTTATTTAAACCAGGCTGGAAAACTGTAGCGATTTTCTTAGGTAACATAGTTTTAGAGAAAAACGCATTTTTCCGTTACACACAAACGTTACTTTTCGGGCGGTCAGCGGGGGAGTTAACGGGCCCTCGAGGTATCTATCGACACAGAATCATCCAAGGATATTTGATAATGACTTTCGAGAACAATTGTCGGTAATTGGGCGAGATATTAATTAAGTTACTTAAAAAAAAAAAAAAAAAAAAAAAACTCTCGCAATTTGGCGATTTCAATCTTTTGTTTTCTTGCCGAATGAAATATTTTTGTTATGATTTCGCGCATTTGCAATCGGCAGCGAGAACCCTGTATACACGCATAGAAAGAAATACACTTTTGTTTTCCTTATGCATTTCTAACTTTCCATGTACGATAAGATGCCTATATAAGGAAACTCACAGTATTGTCACAAAATTAAAACTTGTGTCAAACAAAAACAGTCGCCTAATTAGCATATTTTCGTAAAGACTTATGGACACCTTTAATCACTAATACAAATGCTTTCTAAGATCGAACACAATAATGATTTTTAAAAAAGCCTGTGTTTAATTTCGATAGATAGCTTATTAAGGCGAAACTAAATTAAAATTCTTCTATTGTCAAGTAACTCCGAACTGTTAATTTCATATTCATTACAGGCATTCTGCTTTTACCGAATTTTTGATTTCTTTAAAACTTTCAGACCTCGTACGTTATTTTTGTTTTATTAAGCTGCCCTTCTCTCGCCGAAGTTGCATCATTAAATGAAAAGAATTTTTCTTAAAAAGCTATACATTTGATGGTGCCTGCGTTTTTCTATCGCTTAATGCTCTTTTCCCGTGAAAGCTTTTGTTTTAAATTTCAAATGAAGTTGTTTGTGATATGCCGGTTGAATTTTTCGTTATACGTTTTGTTTGCAGAATTGTGCGAGGAGGGGAAAAAAAAAATCTGTTTGGAATTTTACTTTCTTAAATTGAGATTTTTTTTCTAAGTGTACATTAAACTGAATCTTTGAGTCAATTTCTCTTTTAAAACTTTCTAAATTGAAAGCTTTTATTCTCTGTTTGTTTATTTTGCTGCTTACGTGCATTCTTGGTAAACCGCCTTTGTAAATAATTGCCCTCTGAAAGAATACCTAAAAGTCAAGCTTACCAAACTTCTTTGATAAGTTGATGTATTTTGTTTATACGCATATTTTTTCAAGAGAATTAATAGGATATGTAATTTATTTTCAGATTTGTTGCAGTGCAAGAAGAACTATTTTATTTTTGCGTAGAAAAAAAATTTATGGTATTCTTAAATTGTAACATTTTTTTTTTAGTCTTTTAGATAAGATTTTTTTTTTAATTGTTCCTTGATAACGAAATATTTCTTTAAACAAAAGATTTGTTTCACTGTTATATTCACAATATGATATACAAATTATGAGGTGACGTGTATTCTTCTATAAAAAGACTCAGGTAAATATGTCTAACTCTTTTACCAACAATATATTAAACAGAGTCCTTGAGTGAATTTCTCTTTGAAACTTTCTAAATTGAAATATCGTATTCTGTTTTTATTTATTTTGCTGCTTACATGCATTCTTTTTAAACCGCCTTATTTCTGTAAATATGGTTGAACGCTGAAAAAAAAGCCCAAAAGCTAAGTTTACCAAACTTCTTTCATAAGTTGATGTATTTTGTTTATACGCACACTTTTTCAAGCACCTTAATAGGATAGGTAATTTATTTTCAAATATGTTGCAATGCAGAAAATAAACGTTTCATTTTTACGTAGGAAAAATTTATGGTATTTTTCAGATTTTTTTTTTTTTTTTTTTTTTTTTTGTATGCAAAAAAAAAAAAAAAAAGCCGTGTCTTCTTCCATAGAAAGACTCAAGGTAAAGGTGTCACATTCTATTCTAATTTACTAACAATATATTAAACTGAATCTTTGAATCAATTTCTCTTTAAAACTTTCTAAATTGAAGGCTTTTATTTCCCATTTGTTTAAGTTCTTGCTTGCATTTAGTTTTGGTAAACCGCCTTTTGTAAATAATTAACTGCTGAAAAAAAAATGTAAAGCGAAATGCTTAAAAGCTAAGTTTACTAAACTTTTTTTATAATATTTTGTTTATTAGCATGTTTTTTCATGCTCGTTCATGAGATAAGTAATTTATTTTCAGATTTTTTGCAATGTTGGGAAAAACATTTTATTTCGTCGTTTAAATCTTACAAAGCTCACAAACAATATAGATGTTTTAGAAAATAAATAAATAAATAATGAGACGAGCGTTTCCAATTGGATTTATAAACTCAGCTGTCAGTGACATCCAATATTTTCTTAAGATCTTAAAATTGTACTTGAAATATCTAATAATGAATTCTGCTATTTCAACAAGTTCTTGTAAAGCTTTGCTGGATTTTCATCAGTTGCATTTTCTTCATCTCTGATATCATTTTCGTCGTTCTTAAAATCTCCTTCTGTGCTTCACTATTTCGTTTTCGTTCCATTTTAAGAGAGAAAAAAGGTAATTTTAATGCAGTAAAACTTGTGAAAATGGAATCTATAATGGGATTCTATTTTAAACGGGAAATTTCCATGGTACCGTCGAAAGGAATGCCATACAATTATACCTACTTAGGAACACCTGTCTAAAACGGAATTTTTCTTTTCCCTCTTTGCAGTTTTACTGTTGTTAGATTTGTATTAATAACTTGACATAGTTTATTATATTTGTCTGGAGTTTCAAACAGCTTAAATTATCATTATTAACACAAGTTCACAGAAAAAATCAACATAATAGGAATTTTTTACGTACATTATAATATAATTCTTAATGAAATTCTCTTTGGACGAAAAAATATGTCGTTATAGGCAAACTTATCCTAATTGAGATCGATGGGTATTGATATAGATGATTGTAGCCAACTTTACTCAAAAGTTTAAAGAACGCTGAAACATTAAATCATTAATTCTTAAGCAAATTTCAACAATATACTAATTCTGAAACAAATTTGAACAATATACAAATTCTGAGACAAAATTTCAACACGATACTAGTACGGTCTCATGTTTTGTAATACATTTTCTTTTGACAGTGATCCTTTGCTTGTTTTATTTCAAATACCTTTCGTTATAGTATGTCGTCAAAGTCATGTATCCTACATTTTAGACGAATAAAAAGAAGAGAGGCAGAAATTGAGCCTTCCTTAGAATATTTTCCGAAGATAGATAAATCTTAGACATTTTGTTAAATGCAATTTTTACCAGAAAAGGAAATCAAACTTATCAGCTTTGGATAAAACTGGACATGAAATGTATTTTAAACATTACTAAAATTGTATGCGGATCGAATGAAAAAATATTTATATCGATTTGTTTGAAGCATGATATCAGATATTTTGAATTTTCAGCTTCTGCAAGAATCTTCTGCTTCAAATATTTATTTTGTCAGATTTTGTATAAAAACGTGATATCAAATCTGAAATAGAATGATTTCTGGGGATCTATATATTTTAAAAAACGTTCTTTGTTTTTCTGGGATTAAGAATTGTCACTTTATTGGTGTAAAGAATCTCAACTCCTTCTAAATTCTTGTTTAATATATTAGGGGTAACATTTTCTGGCGATTCTTAAAAAAGTGAATTTAATGTTAAAATGCTCAACTTTGTCTATATATATATATTACAAAATTTAAAATGCCGTACCTTATTAAATTTATTGTATAAAAAATTCCTTTTATTAATATTCCATTTACAACCCTAACTTATTAAAATACCCCCTTTCTTAAAAATATTCCATTACTGTCCATATTTAAAACATTTTTTATCCTAATCTACTTAATTTCACTTTTTATTCACGACAAATAAGGTGTAAAAATCATATTTCATAAGAATATTCTTCTTAAAAAACCTGTTTTTGTAATTCCCGCATTTAAATCTCTTTTATTTCTTTTAATCTGTGTAAATTCACCATTTTCCTTTTCCTAATAGTCTAAAAAAAAAAATCATTCTTTTAAAGTGTTTTCAATACGTAAAAACCGAAACTTATTCTTTCAGTTTCTTGCGTTTTTTAATTTCGATAATGTTCTAGAAAATTCTTTTCCTACCAAAATCATGGGAGAGATTTATTTCTTCCATATTAATTCACCGATAAAAAGAAGTACGCGGCTAAAGTTGAACATGCATTGCGTAAAATATGTCACATGTTACGAAATTCTTCTTGCGCCGCTTCACTTAAAACGAGCTGACAGAGAGAGAGGAGGGATTTTGTCGTCGAAGAGATTGTTAAAATACAATGATGCTGGCGTTCTAGTATGTTTTAACATAGAGAATTTCTAAGAGAGCAATCCTCTGGAATTTAAAGATGAGTGTGTTTTAATAAATGAATTCGAGTGCCATGGTGTTCTTCTTTCCTTCATTTAACATACTACTCGGCCTACTACTGCTTAAAGTTCAAACTACGACTGCATTAATTTAAAGATGTTTGATAGCTGAATGCAACATATATATATGTTGTTCAGCATTTTAATTTTGAAAAATTTAACTACAGTGTCGTACGATGACAGTGACGAAATTATCGGTGAATTTAACAACGCAGTTTTACAATCTTGTAGTTTAAAATTCAAAGGCAAGTTTTATGATTAGGGCACTAAGTACCTGTCAAAAGGGAGCAGAATCGAATCGCCGGAATGTTTTTAGTTGTTTGGAGCTCTAAACTGGAAGTTCTGATCTGCTACGCTCTGTAGACAAAAAATAACCACGGTGTACTGAAAACAACCTTTTACATACTATAATGGGGTGGTTTTTACTTATTTATTTTTATTTTTTATTTATTGTGGACATTACAAACATCAAGCGATTTGTTTGGTATATTGAGCATTTATTAATGCTGATAGAGTATATGTTAAATCTAGTCATTTATAGAAAATGCATGATAATGCACCTAAATCGACTAAGCTGATTCTCTCTTCTTAAAATTTTCCCTACCTCCAATAATTGAGTCGTTTTATACAATTTATATAAACGGATATATATTTTTCTCGAAAAATATCCTTTCTATCCTACAGTTCCCAACAGTCAGCAGTAAAGCTTAACCATTGTTAATGCATGATTTTGAGAATGCAAATCAAAGTTTAACAGTTGATATCAATAAATCATATTTTTCCACAAAAAAATTGCTTTCTGAATCATGATATACATACTTGTGTATATTTATTAAAAATATTTGCTATTTTGGCGTTGTGTAATCGGTTATACAGCTAAAATATTGATTACAAATATTCTCTAAACCGTAAAAGTGAGACCAGACGTATAAAAATTTTATAAAATCAGCATTAAATTCATATACGCAAAAATTCTATAAAAGCAGTGTATTATTTGATGAAAACGCTTTCTGCACCAACTTAGTTTTCTATTTTAAATCTGTTTAATTCTTTTGGATATCCAATTTCAAAAATGTACCGTGCGTTGTTTTCTACTAAAATTAAATATTTTTTATTTGTATTTTATACTCTAAATTTTCAATTCTTTCAACGATGTCTTAATAAAGCAGCATAAAACTGTTTCATGTTTCAAAAGTATTTTGCAAAATCTGTTTTCCTATTATTTCTTTTTAATGGTATTCTCAAATTCAAACTCGCTGATTTTTGACACAGTTAGGAAATTGTTTTCATCCGTCCCTTACATAATTTTTTTAAAGAAATTACTCTTATTTAGGTTTGGAAGAATGGTACAACTTTCTTTCACTTCTTCTGCCAAACAATGTTGTCAAAGTTAATATTTAAAATCGTTTTTTGAAGAATGAAAATCACCATAAAGTTATCACTTTGTGTCAATAAAGATATTTTCCATATATATATATATATATATATATAAATTACACAGCCACCATTTTAGCTAACTGGTGTTGAAAATCTTTCACAGTCTAAGTAAAATTTACACGAAGTTTGGTTAAGTTTATCCTAAGAGATTTTTTACAATCATTTTCTAAACAATTACAATGAACTCCGAATCTGAACAAGCTTCACGGATGTATTGATTTCAGGTAAGGCATTGGGGCATGTGCTTTAGCCAGGGACAGCCAACCTACGGTGCCATAAGTGGCACGCTACAGATTATTTTAGGTTTTCGGCACGCATAGATTCAGGTTCTAAATCGAAACATACTGCAATTGCATAAAATGCATTAATTTAGAGAAGCAAGAATGTAAAATTAGCCTAATAAGGGAGTTACTTAATATATAAACTAACTCTTCTAGTGTCCCTCCCCTCCCCACCCCCCAAAAAAAAAGGGAGGAAATGTCCTCATATGACTCCCCATGTTAATAAATTGTTCTCTATCTAAACACCTGTACTTTAATTATAGCCACCCTGCAGATTTCTCTAAGGTTGTTCTCTAAAGTGCCTGGGCGATTATTTTTGTGCTTCCCGTGAAAACCTTTAAATATAAAAATGTAATAAAATATTGCCCTCTTTTGCTCAGCATTCGCGGCACGAGTTCTGAATCTTTTCCAGTGAAGTACCCGGCTTAGGTTTAATAAATAGCGCCAACGGATAATGGAGATTCGTCTTCGTTGGAATGCGGAGTCCGGCGCCGGACAATCCGCTTAGCGCTCCACCATTTGGCCCCTCCCTCCTCTTTTTCTTGTGGTTTTTCATCTGACCGCTACCTGCCTTGGGAGGGGAGATGTGACCCCTAGGTGTTTGTTTTTTGTGTTTCTCGTTTGTTTACAATGTTTCTGTCAGACGATAATTTGTGTTTTTGGTACGTAGGTATAATTTATCGACTTTGTTCGAAAATGGGCTTAGATAAATGTAAGTGTGTGTTTATAACTCGTCATATCAATATTAGAAAATTAAAACGAACATTAAAAACAATCGCCACTATAGAGAGATTTTTTTTTACTAATTAATTATGAAATTTTATTAATTCTGCACAGTGAATATAAAATAACGTTACATTTAAATCACAGTAGCCGGTATTTATATTGGGCATGCAAAATAAATAAATAAATAAATAAAATGATAATAATTTCTTATATTACTAACTGTGTAAACTTTCTTTTAACATGATCGCTCGTGCATCTCGACCTGTGATTGTACATTTGAATAGCTTTTGTCGTCATTTGGTCTTTGTGGTTTGTAAAATCAGTATACAGCTGGATTAGCATTTAGTAATTTTAGATAGCAATTTTCTACGAACATAGATATTTGTATTTATATCTTTTCATAGCATAAACTGAATGGAATAATCATTTCGGTCTCTATGAAATGTGGATGTAGAATTTCTTTTCGACCGAAATTTTGAATTGATGACATTTTTTGTTATTTTTTGTTTAAAAACATCCATAAATTCATCACAGAACTTTCGTGCGAGAAAACAATACGCAATAATTATTGTAAATGTTTTGTTATACAAATGTTTAATTTGAGAAAATACTAGATGCTCGTGACAATGAATTTATGGAGGATCAACTAATACGTCATTCGTTACATATTTATAAAATGACCAAAACATTAAACGAGTCATTTCAATTTCTCAACAGGCAATGACTAATTTCACACATCAAATTTCGCTACATAATCTTCTAACAAACTTTATAATATTCGCCATCTCTAGACACTTTTTTTTCTTTATTTTTAAATACTGGCCTCGGAACGATCTCTTTTTTTTATACCCCACCAGTTTTTATAAACAATGCTATATGTCTTGCGTCAACTTTTGCAAGAAAAATCTACCAGAAAGTGGACTTCTACAACATTTGCAAAGATAAATCCAAAACGAAAATTAGTGCTTGGAATTAATGACCAAAAAATTGACCGCTCCATGGCTTGGTAATATAACAAAATCAAACGCTAACCCTTTCACAAATAAATGCTTTTTCGATTGAGATAGAACACATCCCCTTCATTAAAATGCACTCATTATAATGTTATACTCTACTATTTATAAAAGTAACTCGACAAACATCAAGAGCTATGTTTTAATTCGTTTACATTCTCGAAAGACATGGAAATTCTAATACAACATCATAAATTACATACTACTTTTAAATGATGCACGATGCAGACTTTGACTTATTTAACTTCATTACTTGTTCTAAAGATTATTTTACCCTTGCTAACAAAATCATATCCTGAACGACCTTCTTTGAATAAATGCTCCGATAATAATTTATTCCCTCAAACTACAGTATTTCTGTTTCACACTAAATAATTCAAGTACTTCAAATGTGAAAATATTTCAAAGATGTTGAGTGAATTAGTAATGACATCGTGTCTGAGGGAAAACTTTTTTTTTTCTTTTTGCGTGAGAAATACTGGTAACGCGCTTGTTACAGACGGTAACATGAATTGCTGTTCAAAACATGCATATTTAAATATCCAGATGTAATTTGAAATTTTGAATTGTACCCAGATGAACTGAAAAGCAATTTATGTTTTTGAATTTGTTCCTTCACGCATAAGATAGGTAATTTGTTTATAATTAAAAAAGTATATGATCAGTTAAAAGCCAGTTTAGATTTAAGAGAGCATACTTGCGAAAGCCTATACTGAAAACAACTGTTATTGCGGTTGCTTTTCCTCGGGAACTACTAAAACGATTTCAATAATTAAGTAATATGCGAAAGATATATGAATATCAGCTGTTTTTCTCATAGCTTTTTGCAATTGGTTTGTCTCTTTAAAAAATAATACAAAAAAAAATGTACCCGCAGCAGTGAGCATATAAAGGCAGAAATCAGCATAGATCGAATACTTTGTGCGAATTTTAATGCATAAACAAAAAAAATTACAACGTTATAACGCACAAATATGAAAAATGGCACAAAAAAACGCATACGGCCGTTTCAATGATACATCGATCCCCTTCCTCAGTACTCGGTATAGCCAGTACTCAGTATAGCCAGTCCCTCAGTATAGTCAGTACTCGGGGCTATAACCGAGGGGTTCTTTAAGCCCATTTTTATCATTTTTTTTTTCTCGCACTGAGTAAGGGGATCGATGCATCCTTGAAACGGCCGTATGCGTTTTTTTGTGCCATTTTTCATATTTGTGCGTTATAACGTTGTAATTGGTTTTGGTTTATGCAGAAATTAGCGTATGTATTTCGAGAGTGTAAGACTGATTTATTGCATTAATTTCATAAAAATCCCTTGTTAAAAATTTTAAAACTTAAAATATAAGAACCAAACAGAGTGCAAGCTTCCCAATGCATTAACTTTACATTTTAATTTCTTCATCGCAAGGAGATTATAAAAGTAACCCATTTTTTGGTACGTACATGGGAAATCCAAAAGAACAAAATGTTCAAATACATTATTATTTGGCAGAAAGGTGTCATTTTATGCACTAATCATCTCATTAAAAACAAAAATGCCTGACTGAAATAATTTCGGATTATAAATTTTTACCTCTCCCTATCCATAAGTACAGTTACATTTTTTTTTTTCATTACTTCAATCAAAGTTTATCGACATATAACTTGTGAGTTATAATTTTCCAACTGGACGAAAAATGTCCGGGCCAGGATTCGAACCTTGGGATCTCTTGGCTGAAGCTGCCATTTCTATACCAACTGAGCCATCCCAGTCAAATCTGGAGGACCTAATTCATCCAGTTAACCTTATTGATCATAGCATAAGGTTAACTGGATGAATTAAGTCCTCACGATTCGACCGGGATGGCTCAGTTGATAGAGCAATGGCAGCTCCAGCCAAGAGATCCCAGGTACGAATCCTGGCCCCGACATTTTTCGTCCAGTTGGAAAATTAAAATTCATATGATTTCTTTACCAATTTGAATAATTGTGTTAAAATTAATCTATATATAACCTGTATCTAAATTTACGTATGTATCATATTTTTAAAATAATAAGAATAATAAAGAAACGTAATATCATGCATATGCTTAAATTTTGTCCGTGCTCCAGTAAACTTACAACAATTGCTCAATCAATTCACTTCACATCATACTGGTCAGGAGTTATATTTAAAGCTCTTTCATTAACAATGCATTTCTAAATTAGATGCCTATTTTATTACATTATTATCTTATTCTCCATTTATTGCACAATTCAAAATTGCTTGCACATATTTGTTGTAAATACTTAACTATCTCATTCTTATTATATATATAATTTAGAACTAATTGCACTTGTTTACTATGAATTGTGCAATTCAGAATCAATTGCAAACTTTAAAAAAATTTTAATTAAATAAAATTTTATTACATAACTCAAGTGAGTATTTTTCCGTGTTATACCCACGAGTTCTTTAACTAGCGTAATTAATCTGTAGCAGAGTGTAAAAAAAAAAGAAAAGAGAAAAAAAGCGAGCGAAAGTAAAAGCAATTTTATAACGGATTTCTTTTCTTCCTTCAAGCAATAAACTCTTCGTATTAGGCCCCAATTATTAGGAACGTAGTGAAAATTAACTACGTTTTTTATTGTAAAGATTTTTATAAGTTCTAACGTTGTGGAACGTGAAACAATAAGGGGAGGGGAGTGTCAATAAGCCTTTGTTTAAGATTGTAGATTCAATATACGCACATTTTGTCGGGTTTATTCTCGTTTATATTAGCATTTTGTAAATTTTTATGTTTGTTTCAAGTTGTAAATTATTTTTCATATAAATCTAATAATCCATGTTACCTACTAAAATTTGCAGTATTCTTTAATTTATCATAATTTTAATAGTATTCAATTTTTCTATTTTTCTGTATAAAATCACTGAAAATTTTGATTTAATAAATAATTCGATTCAAAATATAGAATATGTTAAAATTTAAGGGTTCCCATCTAGATAAAATAAAAGTATGATGTGGGAAGAAAATAAAACACTTCCCTATCTAGTATACTAAATCAGTTTTATCACTTCATAATATAAGCATTACTGAATTTATAAGCACTGTAAAATCTATGAAAAGAGACCTGTCTACCGCGAAATCCTGTCTGAAACAGAAATTTTCGAATACCGTTAAGACATTGTTGAGATTATACCGTAAGAAATACTGTTAAATGATAGGAGTTAAGACGAAAAACTGTCTATAATGGAATCTGGTAATTTGCGATTTCGTCTTAGCAGGTTTACTGTAGCTAACACTAGAGCTAGATGCTACGCGATAACAGTTTAAAATAAATAAAACACGTTTTCTACGTCGTCCGAAGTTACACAGTTAAAGAGATGGGCGCAGAAAGGACCGAATGCGAGACTTATTGCTAACAAAATTGTGTACGACTTTATCCAATGGATATCTTTGTCCTCTCCCATTCTTCATTATATAAAACTAACATACTTATTGGTAGAAAAACAACGATTCAATGTAATATGTTTGAATGTTAAAAAAAGAAATTACAGTGCAGTATGATACATCTTTGCCCCACCAGTGGCTGAGAGAGTCTGTTCTTAAAGCTGGTAGAAGGTAAGAGGTGCTGGGTTCGAACCCATGTCGCACTCGTCAGCCTTTCGGAGTTTTTCGCGGTTTTCTTCGAAGCTTGTGTAAATACGGGTTAGGTTCCCTTAGAAAGACCCCTCCCTCCCATCGGCCTATACTCCTTGCGCAGTTGATAGGCTATAAAAAAAAGCGTGATACATCTTTAGTAATTTCTATAGCAATTTCATACCAGTGGAGTATGAAAATAGTTGAACCCGCAAATTTAACATGGTACTGTAATTAGTTTTACAAAATGAGTAAAAGAAAAATATGTTCTAAAATCCCCAAGGAAAAATATTTTGAAATATGCTTTATTTTAAATTATTATTTCGAAATCTTGAGGTATGAGGGCGAAAAATAATAAATACTTAATATGGCATCAGAAAACGCATATTTTTAAGTAATTTTTTTAGAGCACATATGATAAGAATGCTTTTAATATCTTTTGAGGCTTTTAGACATTATAAAAATATTCCGAATTTGTCAAAAGTTCTTTTGCAGGTTTTTGAAAAAAGTTTTTCTTGCAATTATGAGTAATCATGAAGATAGAAATGCATCTAATTCAAACTCGAACAATAATTTGAACCACAGAAGAACAATTATTCATTTCTTGCTGTCAGGTAAGAAAAGCAATTACGTTTGAATAGACGATCCAGTGTGACCCCAAGCGAGATGAACATACCATAATTAAATCGTCGAGATAAGCATCCATCATATTCACGCATGTAATATTTTCATCATCTGGAAATTTATGGCTATTTAACTCTTTATAATCAATTTCATTAAATTTGCTGTTGATTAAACAATTACAGTTAGTTTTTAAAATAACAACCCTATATTAAAACCAAAAAAAAAAATGCAGTAAACAATAACAGAATATTTTGATGAAAATACATACGTTATCTTCCAGCAAATTGGGAAAGAAAAAAAGAAAAAAAAAAAACAATGAGAAATAAATCAGCATCCATCATTTTCTAATTTACCATATTTCTAAACTGTATATAACCAAACCCAAGGTAGATAGTAAATATCTCATTAATTTTATGACTTACTAATCCTTGTTCTGTATGCTTTCCCTTAATTAACGTTTCATGGGAAAATAACCCCACTCGCTAACCTTTGGAATCTCAAAGGTCCACGCATCCCTATAGGAGGCAAAGGTACTTTTCCCCCGTCCCCCCAAAGCAAACGCTCTGCGGGGTGTTAGCAGAACCCATAAACTACTGAGATTGGCCGACCTCGAGGAAACAACGGGGCCCCTGAATCCCGCTAATGCCTAATTAACGTCGGGTCCACCCCCTGTGGGGCCCTTTCTTGTTCTGTGGGTCCTGTGGCTTGTTATTATTATTGCCGGTTGAGTTACCAAGTGTTGTTTTCCATTTTCTTTCTAGACTTGGGACTAGTGAGTTGTGTGGACCCCTCCTAAGCAGAGCTCTGATTTCACTTGGATACAACCGAAGTAACCAGCATGGATTTTTGTGGAGGAATTAGCAAGTTCACTAAAGGTGAGGATCATTTCGCTCGCTCTGTTTGTGTTTTCTTATTTGATATGTACGATTGTGATACTACTGAAAAGCGATTGGGCGCTTTTATTTATATTTTCATCGGAACATCTAATTGTTTTTAAGTACGGATTTTTCGTAGGAATTAACAAGTTTAGTAATATTTGACGATCGATTTGCTCGCTTTGTTTCTGTTTTCTTTTTTGAAATGCACTGTAGCGATACAATTGAAAAATGAACGGATATTTTTATGATTAGAGGTTGTTGTTTTTTTTGTTTTTTTTTCGTCAAAACATTTAATTTTTTTCAAACGTGGATTTTTGCGGAGAAATGAGCAAGTTCATTAAAGATTAATCTCGTTTTGCTCACTCTGTTTGTGTTTTCTTATGTAAAATGTGTGTAAACGATATTGCTCGAAAACCATAGAATAGTTTTATTTTTTCTAAAATAAAACTAGGTGTATTTTTTTCAAATACCACTCTCCCCCTTTTTATAGCATGTATTTGCGTGAAGAAATTCGCAAGTTCACTAATGTTTAGAATGATTTTGCTCGATCTGCTTTAGTTTTCGTATTTGTAGTGTACGATTACTATATTTCTGAAAAGCGATCAGCTCTTTTATTTATTTATTTTTTCATCAAAATATTTATTTTTTTTTATACGGAAACTGTTCACATTAAATTACTGGCGCAACGGAATTATTCATTTATTTTATTTATTTATTTATATTGTAGGAAATTTTAGATTAGTTTTCTTTCAAATAAGAAATAATTGTTTGACAACACAATTAATATTAAATATTTTGAAGTTTTGTAGTCAATCTGTAGAATGTCGCCACCAAAGTCAATAAATCAATAAATAGGCATATAATGTCAATTAGATTGAATGTTATATAAAGTTTAGTAGTTTGGTTTATATGTAAAATATTTTTCTCTCTTTTTTTTTTTTTTTTTTTTTTTTTTTTTTTTTTATCAAAGTATGTTTGAAAAAAGTCTTAGAAATGAGTTGTTATAAAAATAATCTTACGAAAATCGGAAATCTGGAATTTTAAGCATAGCTTATATGCTGAGCTTATGTATGGAAGAAAATTCTTGATTGATTATTATTTAATGTGTTTTTTCCCATCTGTCTTTTCACCTGGAAATATAATTTTTTAGTAGGTGAAAATTATTTCACATGAAAATTTGACGGCATCTCAGCTCCAAGCTTGATCCCTTACCTGACATTCCCGAATTAAAGCATTTATTATTAATTCATTGTTTTGATAAAATGCTTTCTCTTTTAAAAATATCTACCTCTTTTTCTGAATATTTTTTTCATGTATTAATTGATTATAATAATATTTATAAGCACCATTAAAATTAACTTACGGTCTGGAACTGTAGTTTTAATATTGGTTTCTTCTGTTTGCATTGTAAGTTGTTAAAACAAACAAAAAGTATGCATGAGTTTTTTAAATTTTAATAATGGTTGTTAGTACTTTAAATGAAAACAAACAAAAATATTCTCTAATTTTAAAAATTTTTATAACCATAGTTTCTGTTTTAAATGAAAATAAACAAAAAATAACGAAACAACAAACGTTACAGAAAAATAACAGATTTTTAAAATTTTGGTAATGCCTGTTAGTGTTATAAATGAAAAAACAACTAATATACTGTTTTTTTATTTATTTATTTTAGTAATCGTAATTTTGGTTATACTTTTTGTATGGATGTATCTTAAATGGAAATATATATGGGCTTTTAAAATCTTTAATTAGATTTTGTACATTTTCCAGATTATCTCTCTACAAATTGTTTGAATCTTAAACGAGAGTAATCAAGAGTATACTCGTGTTCTTAAAATGTTGGTAATGTTTTTAGCATCTTAAGTGCAAATAAACAAAAATATATGCACCCTCTTTTTTTTTTTTTTTTTTTTTTTTTTTTTTGTAAGTATAGCTTTTGTTTTGGTTGTTTGTATCTTAAATGAAAGTAAGCAAAAAATGTACAAGGATTTTTTAAATTTTTGCTAATGCCTGTTAAATGAAAACAAACAAATAATACACTCAGGTTTTTTTTTAATTTTAGTAATTGTAATTTTGGTGATGGTTGTTTGTATGAATGTATTATAGATGGAAATAAACAAAATAGATACATGGGTTTTTAAAACCTTTAATTAGATTTTGTACATTTTCCGGGTTATCTTTCTACAAATTGTTTGAATCCTAAACGAAAATAAACAAACGTATACTCGTGTTTTTAAAATTTTGGTTAACCGTATAGTTTTAATGGGTAATAGTTCTTTTTGTTTGTATTTTAGATGAAAACAAACAAAAAACAAAACCGAGTTTTTAAAATTTTGGCAATTGTACTTTTAATAATGCCTGTTTGCATCTTAAACAAAAAACAACAAAAAATATACTCTTAAAAATTTTTTTTGACTGTATTTACTACATTTTCCTAAGTAACATCTTTTTCCAATACATGTTTTATCTGTAGTTGTAACGCTAAAAAGAATGATGTAACACATATACTTGGATTAACTGTCGAGAAAATGTTTGATTTCGACAATTCAAATTTTAGTAAATGTATACTAAATTAAAAGCATATAACCTACTTTTCATTTCTAAAAGAACAGAGAGATTTCATTATTAGAGATTTCAATAAAATGTCACAAAAATGTTCGAAAATTACATTTATAAATATTTTACGAAATTTATTATTTTCATGGACATTTGAAAATTTAGTTAATCGGAAGTAAACATATATTTTATTCTAACATTACACATTATTAATGATATTATTTTCGTGCGCAATTTAATTTTATGCCCTTTTCCTTTATAGTTTCTGCATATTTCCCATGTGAAAAAAAATATTGTAAATGGCTTGGTTTATTGAGTTTTGAAAAAGATATATTCTTCCAAAATAATAATAAGGAATTGAATAATCAAACAATAAAAAACGCCAACAGACATTATCTATACATTTTGCATCACATACTTTATATTAAAAAATAAATTCAAGTTAAATCAGATTAGCGTATTTCTCTTACTTTTTTGTTTAACATGTTAATCATAAAAATACAATTAAAATGCGAAAAAGGTACTTTAACTTTAAAATCATCGTTTATTTATATTATGAAGGTTAACCTTTACTAAATATTGGCGACCACTCGAAGATATTACTATCACCACGTGCTTCTTTATAGTGGATTTTAAAGTCCTTTTAAACAAGCTTATGTAACAAAATATATTATATAAACTGTGAAATGGCAAATGACTATGAAATTTAAATGATCCAATTATTTTTCACGTTTCATGCGTACATTTTTCTTTATGTGTTTACTAATAATAATAATAAACAAACAACCCATTAAAGGTAGTATACATACGGTTGGATTTATCTTATTTTTGCTGCCACTATTTTTGCCTTTACAGCAGTTCATCAGTCAAGGATAGATGTTATCACCTGACACCTGCAAACAATTATACCAAAAATAGCAGAAAGCTATATATAGTACATGTATATTTAAATCTTTCTATTGTGATTCTTAGTGCTTCTTTAATACTTTTAGTGATGAACGAAACATTCTGTCTTTTTTTATGAGTCGTATTATTATATCGTCTTTTATTTATCCTAATCCACAGGCAAGTAAGATGTTTCTTAAAAATTGCGTTTTGTTAAACAAAAGAAAATAACAATAATAATAATAATGTCGCGTTAAAAAGTGCATTATTGCTGCTTCAGATATTGCATGCATTTATATCGGTTATGTACTAGATATACAGGGTAAATCAAAATGAATATAGCGATTACAAACGGCTATAACTATTTAATGCGTACTTCGACACCCTGCGATTTTTTTTCTATGGGGTTATGTGTATGTGCCTCCCATGCCCAAAACAATTGAAGAACTCAAAGTACGCATTTGTAATGCGCTTGCGTAGGTGACTGAACAAATGCTTCAGAAGGTATGGCGTGAAATGGACTACCGCCTAGATGTTGTCCGTGTGACCAAGGGAAGTCACATCGAACATCTATGACGAATGTATACAAAATTTTGAAGTTCCGTCTACATTATGTGTTAATCTTATCGATAAATTCTTTTACATTAAATAGTTATAGCCGTTTATAATCGCTATATTCATTTTGACTTACCCTGTATTATGGTAATGCATTCGTTATAATAGAAATACATTTGATTCATAAGGATTTTGCAGGGGAATGTTAAACGTTGTGTTATAACGAAATTTATGTTTTATCGGATTTCGCTCTACACTGTAAAAAATGACAAATGTTTCTTATTTTATGAAAATATAACCACGAACGAAAATATAATATAATCTTCTGAGTTATCCGAAATTTCAAATAGCATGTTACATTGTCTTTTGAATCCCCAGAAACGAATACATTTTCAAAATTTAAAGAATAATTTATAAAAACAAATTATTTTTAACTGCCCGAATTTTTCAGAAACGTTTCCGAAGGGATTTTATGGTGTATTAATGAGTGTCCTCTGCCTGGAATACCTGTTTTTCGAATGTTATCCATTCTCAAGTACACGTTTTCAGCCTCATAAGTTAATTTATACATGAAAGAGTAAAGAAATAATCTTAATTTTAATGTTATTGTTAACGTGGTTAATTTTGCATGTTTGTCTGTTAAACATTTTTTTGAGCATGAAAATGTTTACTTCAGAATGGATAGCATTCGAAAAACAGATATTCCAGGCTGAGGACACTCATTAATACACTATAAAATCCCTTCGGAAACGTTTCTGAAAAATTCGGGCAGCTAAAAATAATTTGTTTTTATAAATTATTCTTTAAATTTTGAAAATGTATTCGTTTCTGGGGATTCAAAAGACAATGTAACATGCTATTTGAAATTTCGGATAACTCAGACGATTATATTATATTTTCATTCGTGGTTATAGCATTTTTTCATAAAATAAGAAACATTGGTCATTTTTTACAGTGTAGCAGAATTCAACTATATAATATCAGGGGTCGATCCAGGAAAATTTTGGGGCCTATTTAGGGCCCTTCACTAAATTCCATTTAATAAAACAGGCTCCTTCACAAAATTTCTGTTAATAAAACAGGTTCCTTCACAAAATTCCTCTTAATAAAATAGTCCCTTTCACAAAATTCCATTCCATAAAAATGTACTCTCCATTAATTATTTTTATTTTGTTAGGTTTTAAAATGTGTCAGTTGCAATAAAACAAGTTCACCAGAAACAAAAACTGTAACAAAAGGACTTAAAGAAGTTTGTTATTAAATGCTTGGTTTGAATTTGTGTAGCTGGATTTCATCTTTCGTAACAAAATGTCATTTTCACAAAAATATAATAAATTTCACAAAAATGTGATACATTTCCCCAAAATAACTTTTATTTTTCACAAAATGGGCCCCAAGAAAAAAAAACCTGCATCGACCCCTGAACATTATACGATATGATTTCCTGGAAAATAGTGACATGTGAACGTGTTTATAACAATTCAAATATCTTATGTGTTGCTATATTTGCATGTATATGCTATATTTACATGCCCATACCTATGGAATAATAACTGATTTAACTGCAATATTTTAATACTCAATTCAGTAAGCATGTTGTCTATTCTATGCTTAATTGCATAAATTTCGCCTACGGAATATGACTTGAAGGAGAGATTTCGCAAAATTTTGATCGTGTCACATCATCGTACTTTCTTATCTTTAGATAACCTTGCGACCTGTACTTATGCGCCAACCTCTGCCCCAAATCCACTAGGAAGTAGCGTAGATTCGCCGAGACACACCAAGGTACACAGAATGTCAAAATAATATTTGCTGAAAAAACACGAGTAATCCCCCATAACAAAATGTCAGACTAGTGACTCCTCAGCTAAAACAAATGCATGCATGGAAAATAAATCTTCGATATACTCAGGCATCCACGTCAAAGATTAGATTCAATCCATAACATTTTTTTTCTCCTTTTTTTTTCCGAACCTTGTGTCTAGATCTACGAATACCTCCTAGCGCGTCGTATCGATAAGGAAATATATTCGAATGTCTAAAATGTAGTTACATTTGAGATACATGCATATATACATGTAACCACTAGTGTTCATATATAGGAAAAGTGAGAAATTACCCTGCTGTCTACTTTTCATCTTATAATAAATGTGCTTGAAAATATGGATATTTGTAACTGTGTGTTCAGATAAAGAAAAAATGTTTAAACTATACAGTTTCTCTCTAATTAATGAGTACTTGCTTTTGTTAATCTATTAAAGATAAACTGCAGATTATGAAATAAAGTAAACCTTAATGTCTCTGTGCGAAGCCTGTGCCGATTATTGGGTATACATTAGCATACTCTACCTCTGTATATTTCGCCTCTGAGCCTAATTGGTATGATAAATTAAATTAATGATTACAAATAGATTATAACATGCGTTTCCGCAGAAAATTTCAAATGATTAGGACAACGGTTAATGAAAATAACTTTGATATCACGCAAACAAATTTCGCTTTGTCTTTTACAAGAAATACTTCACTCATTATTTACTAACAACAACAACAAAAAAAATGTCTCGTTATAAATATTTCACTTTTTTTTTTAAATGTTTTATTTTTCAGAACTGCAAAAGGTACACTTTGATTAACAGATATAAAAGGTACACGGACGTAGGTAATTCTTTGTATTGGGTTACAGTACTAAATAATAATAATAATAATAATAATCTTTAAAATTTCACAATTTTATATTTAAAAAAATCCAATTAAAATTCTAACTGATTAGTTATTTTTAGCTGTTGATTACCTACATTATTTCACCCTCCCCCTTTTTATTTGGATAAAGTACAGCTAATGATGGTGGTATTAGGAGGATGGGAAAACCCGTTACACACATGAGTACCTGAAAACGTTTTATAAAAAGCAAAATGTTATAACTAAGTCATCTTTTATAAAAAAGATGGCGCTTTCCAGTTTATACAAGTTTAGAAATGGAAAGAGGGAGGGAAGGGGGAACAAATAAAAATAAAATGTCTATCTGATTAAATTATTTTTATAATTAAATTCCTTTATTATCACAATTTATTATCACCTTGAAACTCTTGTCACTGCGATACGAGTTCTCTCCACTGCTATCAAGTCCAGAAACTGGTGTATTTTCTGGACATGTAAACATGTTAACATATATAATTGAGGTGAATATTATACCCAGTTCTGTTTTCAAGCTATTAAATGATTACCTAAACTAGATATCCTGGGGCAAAAGTCGTCCGTATCCATGTAACAGAAAGACCTTCATGTATGTTAATGGTTATTAAATTGAATAATAACGATGACAATGATTAAATTATCGATCAATACCGATGTTTAGTTGTTACGAAAATAAAATTTCGAGAAAAGCAGAAGTTGCTATTTAATGATTCGGTGTTACATATCGTTTGAGTCAGAAACCTTGCAATTTCTGCAATTACTAAATCATTTTTGAGGCAAGCACTTTGTAAATTGGGCGTAAAGTGTAATTAAGCGATATACTCAAGATATTTTGACTATTTTAGATCAGATATTTTTGTTTAAAAAAAATAATTTCATGCTCATTAGCATTATTATAGATATTTTTAGATGCTATGTTTTGAACTAAATATTAAGTATTCATAGATATATTTATTAGTATTGCTTCAAGCTTCGCATAATTTCAAAGTTGTTGAATTTTGTGGCTTACAGGATGACATTAAATTACTAATTATAACTAACAATCATGCAATTTACGAAAACATGAAAGTTGCAAATATGTTAATTAGACCCTAATGTATTTTTATAAGTTTTTAATTCTGAATCCTTCTTCATCGTAAAGGTATTTCTATTCCTAATAAAAGTAATTTTAAATACTTTCTAAATTTTTTGTACAATTATTATGAATCTTTAAAATAATAAAAGACATCGCATTTATCTTAACATAATTAAATTTACTAAAAATAAAATTGATTTATATTCAAACCTTAATTGCTTAATAGGCTAGCCAACATAGTGAAAAAGTACCCAAGCCGGGACTCGAACCCGGGTCATCAGATTAGCGTACTGTCGTTCTACCAACTGAACCACTTGGGAACGATACTCAGCCTGGAACTTTTTCACCATAACATGTTGGCAAGGCTACAAACGCAGCACAAGATGGAATATTTAATTAAGCATTTAAGGTTTGAATATTATGAATGCAAAGCATGATAAATTTTCTCTCTGGAAAAATTTCCAAGTATTAAATATGAATTTATAAAATTGATTTATTAATCCTTTAAAAAAAAAAGTTTTATGAAAACAAAAAGTTTAGAATGATTATCATTCAGGTATTTGAAATCTTATTCAGGCGTATACATAAGGCATACGAACAACGGAGCAAAAGTATTCTTTGTCCAAAAATGTGGAAAACAATTGAATAAACATTAAAACTAATCACATATGTGATGTAAGATTCAAATCCAGTCAAAGTGTATTCCGTAACTATGGCAATGCACGTTAATGCAACGATTTTCACAGGCAGTTTTAAAATCTAGTTAGAAAGTAAAATTTCCTTAAAATTCCATTTAGCAAAATAAATGATAGATTCTTGAGCTTTTAACTTTTTTTTAAAGTTAAAGAAAGAGATTAATGAATAGAAGAGAAAACATTTTTCTTTGTTATTAGCAACTTAAGTTTGTCTGGAAGTTATTTTTAATAGTTTCTTTTTTCAGAATAAATGACCGTGGAAAGAAATAATAATAGAAAAATACATTAACGTTTTACGTTAAATAAATATTTTTTAGCAACCAATAAATAAGCTCCATCTAAATCAAGTTGTCACATAACCTGCGTTATTTGACACTGGCACGCTTTAAATTCAAAGAATGTGATTGTGGTCATAGATGGCAACGTTGGGAATAAACTCGTACCGATACGTCTAATTTACGACGGCTGATTCTCTTTCAAGATTAGACGTTGTTTCTCGACGTTAAAAACAGCTTCTTTTTCCGGCCATTTCACAGTTATGTCTCAACATGGAATGTTTCGTACGATTGAGATACAGACACTTTGCGACAAGCCGTATCAGAAAAGGTGGGACAGAGGAATTCTCTTATCAGCTGAATTGGACTCCCTAGGCGGAACCCCTGAGAAAGATGAAGAAAAAAAAAGTGGAAAATGTCTAGTTATGTTACGGATCATAATTTAATACCGTTTTTAAATTGTTTGTTTTATGTATCTGGGAGCACTCACAGATGTGTCGTCTATGAAATACATGCACAGTTGAACTTGTTTATAACGAGCTTCAGTGTAATGAGAATCCGCTTTAAACGAACAAAAATGAGAAAGAATTACTGATCTATGTACATCGTAAAAAATTTGATTGTTGGAAGGGAATAGGCATTTAAGGGACAAAAATGTTTAAATGAAAAAAAATCTCTATGTATTCTATTGTATTTTTATTGAAATAAAGTCTCAGAAAAAGCTTTGAATTAAATCTTGAAGAAAAATGTTTTTACTGTAGTCAATCGTCCTAACTGACTTTTTAGTCTAAAAAAAGATAAACTTTTAATTATTTTCATCTTTTGTGAATAATTTTAATTTATTTAGAAGCAAAATATAAGATGTAAAAGGGACAAAAAAAAGTTTAAAAGAAAAATAACAATATTTTAAAAATTGCGTAAACTACACTGGTGTGCAAAACTTAAGCAACAAACACAAAATGCTAATTTCTGAACACGGGAGTACTCAAAAGGAAATTCTTTAAAGAGCAAGTGTAGAAAAGAGGTACTACCCTAGCAGCACGGCCAGTCGATGTGAAGTCCCCTTGACGTCACACATGGTTAGAAGTGTCACAATCGCTACGGTGAATCAAAATATGGGATATTTCACAGTCTCATTATTACTCTCAAATGATTGTTAACACTTAAAACACTTACTGTCGCTTTGTGAGGGGTCACCAGGTGACATTATAACGAAGTCACCTTGTGATTCTCAAGTCACTGTCAGTTGAAGACTGAACTTTGAAGTCATTGTGAGCATTGCATTGTGATGAGTCGCCAAATAATGTCACAATGAAGTCGCATGGTGACTTTCCGGTGATCGACACTCTACTGTGAAGTCATCATTGCACTCCTTTGTGAAAAGCCACCAGATGATTTAATTTTTTGTCACTTGAGAACTCATCACAGAACAGCTATCAGGATGACTATACAATGGAGTGTCAAAATGACAGTCACATGAGAGTCACAAGACTTCATTGTAAAGTCACCTGGTGACTCGTCAAAAAGCAGCAGTCATGGTGACCGTTCAGTGGAGTGACCAAATGAGAGTAAAAATGAGACGAATGAAAGATACCACATTTCTGTTTATTGTAGTGACTGTGACAATTGTGACCATTTGTGATGTCAAGAAGACCACATCGACTGTCTGTGCTGTTAGGGTAGTACCTATTTTCTACACTTGCTGTTTATAAAATTTCTTTTTGAGTACTCCCGTGTTCAGAAATTAGCATTTTATGTTTGTTACTTAAGTTTTGCACTCTAGTGTAATATTTATGTTGCGCTTGTTATAAAAAGCTATTATTTATTAGTTAGTATCAAGACTTTTTGTGAAGGTCACGGTTGTTGAGCGTCAAATTTCAGATTTTGTAGACTATTACTACTAGAATGAGACTATTACTACCTTATTGTCTATCCTTAGGTTTCAAAAGATGTTATCAAGTCCCTGCTTTATATGCTTTTCCTTATGAAACTTACATTCCTCCGTATTCCATATTTTTTTCCTCTTTTTACTTTTAATTCCTATACGAATGACTCTTAATAGTCCAACACTTGCAACAACTGCACGATTTCTTTCATTCTTGTTTCTTGTGTACATTTTTACACTTTTTTTTTCACTTCACATATTAAAGAATCAGTACGGTATAAGGATAGCCGTATATCACTTATTGTTCATTCAGCACTTTTTCTAATTTTGCTATTTATTGTTATTGTACAAATGGATTCGAAAATATTTGTTCAAATTGTACAAATTGTGGTCATTTGCAACATTTCTCTACATTTGCACAAATGTTATTCAGTAATAAATTTTTAGATTGTTATTCATTTCCCATATTTAACATTCAATGATGTGATGGTATAAGGGTTTTTTGCCGTATATCGTTTGTTGATTATATTAGCTTTTTCTAATTTTGTTTATTCTTGTTATTTTTCCTACTTCAAAATTGTATTTGTACAAATGTACGTATTAATTTTACACTGGTTTTTCTTTCGCGCATTAAAAAACATGAAAATGTAAGGATTACCATGTATCATTTATTGATCATATGAAGGAATTTTCTAATTTTGTTTATCGTGTTGTTTTTTTCCCCTGCTTTTCAATTACCTCGCATCTTTCTTATGAATGGCATCTTACTGTTTAAAAACTAGCATCTTAGACCAAAAAAAAATAAAGCTGAATTATTACATGATTAATTAATACATAAAACACTCTTAGATATGTTTTCATAAAATACTAAAAAGAAAAATATCACACATATATATTTATTGTCTTCTTACTTACTTACATAAAGAAAATTCAAAAACAAAAAGCGATGCATTCGATCATGAGATGCTTTACAAATCTAGCTATTGTTCAGCCTCAGAAATACTTAAGGATATTAAGTTCTAAAAAAGGATTACTATCGTTATATTGGTTGAAACATTTTTCTTGTGCATGCCCCATTATAACCTTCCATGATTGTCTACTATCTAGGAACTGAAACAATGTTTTGACCAGCGCGTGCCTTTTCTAAAACGACGGTGGTATAAGCACTTAAGGAAATTTATAGAGAAAATAAGTAATGGTTATAAATATTTTATTTGAAAAGCTGCTTCACTTGTGGCGCCATGACTGGCCACCAGTCAGGGTGAATCGATTTTTCACACAGCAAGATTCTATGGCTATGCATCATGAAAATATATATCTTTGCAAAGATAAAGTTTATATCTGATATAACGAGCGATAAAATGTAAGGATTTCTTACGCCGTGTTCGTTGATTTATTTATTGTCTTTCAGCCAGTTTTAGAGCATTTAAAAAATTAATGTTATAAAAAAAAACTAAATAGTAACCCTTCAATGCATGATGTAAATGATCGGCTTACATGCTCGTTTCTTTCCCATTCAGCAAGAGGAGTTATTTTTTTTTTTCAATAAATGCATTTTGTATCTATCTTATATACATTCACATTTCATTACCTAGAACGAAAGAAGAGTCTCCGATTGCAACATAAGATTGATGAGATCGATCCTAAGATTTAATTGCATCAATGATAAGCAATGTATGTTCAATTAAATAAAATTAATAGTGCATTTAAGAGTTAAGTGATTAAATTAGTTTAGCTAATGGTTTAAATAATATTATTATTTTTTAAAGCTGTGCATATTGAATAAAAAAATTATGTTAATGAATAATTTAAGATGACGACTCTTAAGTTACTTTTTACATTTCTATTGGAATGATGGAAATGTAAAAAGCGATTTAAATTAAAATTCTCCCAAAATTTTTGAAATAATCCTGTAATTATTTTTAACATGTCCCAATATAGTTGAACAGTGTTTATGACATCGGTTTGTCTGTCTGCTGTCTGTCTGTCCGAGCTCTAATTTTCGTATATACATTGTCATGTAACTGCATTGCCATACACATTGCCATGTAATTGATGGATGTTTATGGCAATCAAAAGAATTCTGTTACTATGGGGGGGGGGGGACGTTTGTGGTATATTATAATGATGTTACACTATTACAAACTGCACTAAAACATACTTTCTGTAGAATTTTAAGTGTGTAGCATTTATAGTTTGTTTACAGGGGCATATACAATTCTTTATTGGACAAAACAAACCGCATTAAAATATTCAAATGAAAACCAGGTAAATTTGAAATTGATAAAAAGAGACATTCAAATCGCAACAACTAAAATTTGAGTCATTTAAGTGGCGTAAAGGTAGGTAGAAATTGTAGGTCTAATCATTTTATACATGTATCTACAAAATAAATTATTTATCTGCTAATAAATTTTTTTCTAATGCGACCATAAAAACATTTTCAAAGCAAAGCTCAATTAAAAGTTAGTTGTTCGTTTCAGAATTTTATAAATTTAAGAAAAATCTGAAAAACAAATTATAGATTTTTTTTAAGTTTAAAACTGATGATTCCCCTTAAAATCCACCAAAATTAAACTAGTTTAAGATATCCACGCCTTTTGAAAAATAACAAATAAACAGAAAACTTTTTCATTATAAAAGAAAATATTTATCATACTGCATATCGCTTGGCGCATTTTTATTTTCTAAAATAGCCCACTTTGAATATTCGATCTTACTCCGCAACTTATGGTCAGTTATAGTTATGTCTCTTTTCTTGAATATGATCTTCATGCAAAAATTTCTTTGAATTTGAGGCATGTAAATATTGCATACGAGCGCTTGTATTTGTATTCTTCACGATATCCGTCATGTTTTGACTTTGCAAAGATCTTCTATGCCATCTTTTATACCGCTATAGAATATGATATAAGGAATTATTCGTAAAAAATTTATGAGTTTACTGAAAGCATTATGCATACATATGAAATATAAATTTTGTATTCTAGTTACATAAAATAATGATAAATAAAGAATGATGTGGCGCGATGTGTTTTATAAATTATGAACTTCCATAAAAGATAAAATGAGATTATTAAAGTAAACGTGTGGTGAAAATTGTTTTGCCGTTTTCCGAAAGAAAATTGTTACAGTAAATATTGCAATTTAAAAGTAACAGTTTAGCATATATTATACGAAATAAGAAGCGATAGCAAAAAGTAAATATTAATATTTATGGAAATTTTTGTTGGAATAAATAAATAAAATTTTCTATGAAATTTTTTACAACAATATATTTATGATTTTGATTAGTCTTTCTGTTTGTCTGTCCTTTGTTTTTCTCTTATAAACGATCGCACTGCAGTTTTTAATTTTCAACCGACTTGTAAACAAATTAATTTGGATCTACAGGATTATAAATTAACTTAGTCTTTAAATTACGAGCAGCAAATTTGACGAAATCGTGAATATGCTGTAATGTTTCGATAGTTTTACTGAAGTGATAATTTTTCATTTTAAATTAAAGATCGGAAATTTATACACTCTGTTCTTCTCGTGCACTATTATTGTCTTTTAGGCTTTGTACATTCAAACAAATATATATTGAAGTTGTTTCAACTTTGATTTTGTAAATTTTTGAACCACTTTGAAACGCTGCTTATTTTACTGTTTATTACTGTTAATTTTTACGATATAATACTGGCAGCTGTGGTGTTAGTATTATACTGTAAAATCAACATTTTTTCCCCCTTGCATTGTAGAAAATTCTTGAGACCCCTCTAGACTTTCGATACTAATATCACGTGTAATCGTATCTATACGTATCGTGTCTTTACTATATCGTAATATCACATATCATTGAAAAAAAATTAACTGTTAAATAAAAAGTTTTATGACAGGGGAGGACTTGCTCTCTACTTCTGGCTACATTTATACATCATTGAAGTATATGGGAAACGACAAGCTGTACATTAGCTGCGCAAAAAAATATCAAAGTCGTCTCTGACTTTTTTGCCGATTGGTTACGGCGCCTGCTAGTCAGTAAGTTTTGAGCCGAATGCCGTTAAAAAAGGTCAGTGAATACAAAACGTATATGTTCCATTTTGTAATTAAAAAATATATATATATTTCTTAGATTCAACCACAAAATATTCAGAAGGAAGCGGGCCAATAATTATTTTTAATTGAACATCTGTCCATTGAGCCATCCAGTTTTTGTATACATTATGAATACTTAGAAAGAAAAAGTATTTAGATAGCAATAACAATTGTTCTGGAGGAGGAATAGAATTTTAAATGTTTTAAATTTTCTTTGTTTCTTTCTTTCCTTTTCTTTTATTTGGTGGATGGGGATGGTGGGATGTCTAAAAACATATGACCTAATGGCATTTGTTTAAGAATACCATACAAAAAGTTTAAGAATAATTTACCTTTTCTATTCAATTATTTTTTTGGATGCAACAAAGTAAATTTTATTTTCTAATGCCCATTTTCATGATATATGTCGTCGTAAAGAGTTTTATCATCTCTGCCAGCCGAAGACCAACCGCTGCGAATTAATTTTCTCCATCCTCTTCTATAAGCCATAATGGCGATATGGTCAGCTTGATTTTCCAACAGGTGTCAGATCCGAAAGTATAATCGAAACCTTTTTTTTTTCGCCATCATTTTCTCCATTTTGATGGGTGGTCGTGTAATCAAGAGAACAGTTATAGGACATCGGGCGCGATTTATTGGGCCGTTAAAGGGCCAACTCTTATCTCCGGAGTGGATTTGATAATAGAATCTAACAGCGAAACAGGTTCTCATGGAGGCCCTAGCTTTAGGTAAGCGATAAAAGCCAATCGGCAATCTCTCGCTGCATCCAGATACTCGGAATAATTCGGTGGGACTCGGTAGTTCTCGGGAAATAAATCTGATGAAAAAACTTAGTGAATGAATATTTAGAATCTATCTCGTTCATATGATTTGGTAGTTTGGTTTTATAGCTGAGTGTATGCTTCAATAGGAATTGTTTCATTATGATAGAAGACTTTCCTTTTCCTCTTGGTTGAGTACAAAAATTGAAATTTTGAAGACCGCATTTATCTCTAAATATGTCGTACCAAGTCAAAACAAATAGCTTTTTTTACTGCCCGTGTTTAAAATAGATAGTCACATAAAATATTTTAAGCTGTTTGAAATATTCTATTAAAAGAAAGTACGCTTGGGTTTTTCGTTTTATCAGATCTCTGAGCAACTAAATCGCTTTGGAATGTGGACAGAGATAACTCGTGTCCATAAATATAATATTATAGAACTTTTACTGGTATATTTCTTTTGTTAAAAGATTTGTATGAAACCGCGAGCTTCTATTTTCTTTTTTATTTGGATTAGCAATAGAAATAGAGAATTGTCTTTCATTCACCAAAAAAAAAAAAAATCTGTGGTTGTTTTAAGGTTTCATGTAATGTTGTTGCTAATGTGTGCGGATTGTATTTATTTTTTCTTACGTATATCGTGAAACCGGTTAATTATTCAACGTAACATATGTTTTTATGTGGTATGCAATTTAAATTCATACAGATAAATTTTAAAACTTTCTACTTTTAAGGGTTCGTGATACCCTTTAAACTATTTTTGTTTTGTTTTTTAGCATTTTATAATGCGTTTTTAACATATTACTAAGTGTTTTTAAGGGGAAAAAATATTAAATCTAGAAAAAATGCAATTCTGATAGTAAAATTTCTAAATTTTAACTAATTTTTTTTTTTTAAATCTTAAAACCACATTTTGAACTTTTTGAAAAAGTTTTTGTTTCATACTTTTCTTACAAGAATTCTAAAAAGTTACCTAATTTAAATGAAAAAAAAAAAAAAATGCCATGACATATGTTGAAATACAACAAAAAAGACTATTTTACTTAATATTTATATATTTTATTAACTAACTAAGCTATTTATATCTTAACCTTAATTTCACAAAGCACATCATAAGGAACGTCGATTAAAAAAAAAAAAAATACCAAGTACATTGAGAAATATATGCCGATGTTCTGCCGCTTTGAAAATACTAATGTGTCGAAAAAACACAAACTGAGAAAAAGACTGTAACTCTGAATCACTTTAAAGGAAAATGGATGCAATAAAATGTATTTTCACATGTTTATAATTATCGTATGTTTATGTAACTTTACCTGAATATTTTAGATATGTCTAAATACATTTAAATAAAAAATTCAAAAATTGATAATTTTGTCCTCCTCTTCCCCCCATATGAAGTATACCTCGCTCATTAATGATTTATTTTAATTTTTCTAATCATATATTACATTTCGTTATTTAATACATTATCAAGTGCATTTAAATTCACTAATTAACTCTGAATATTAAATTAAAATGATCACTTTAATAATTGTATCATACATTTCTATTGATTCCATTATCTATCTATCCATCATTTTCATGTGTTTTCATTTTAATTATATATATATATATATATATATATATATATATATATATATATATATATATATATATATATATATATGAATAAAACTTTTTGTCAACATAATGCTAATAAATCACAAGACAACTTCAACATTACTCAAACATTAGCAACTCAAACATTATATATCAATATATTTATATATTTATATATCAATATATTTATAATTCAAACATTAGCAAAAAACTTCACTCCTACAGTGCAAAATGCACAGTGACACAACAATAAAAACAGAAGGGAAAAAACAAAGTAATAAGAAAATGGAAACTTACATTGTGAAACACGTTATCAAGGGTATATATGCAGTAAAACCTCTGAATAAGGGAAACCTCGGGACTGAAGAATTTGTCCGATATTCAAAGGTAAACGCATACTCTGTAGTATTCCATCAAAATAATGAAAATAGTTCAATTTAGGTTATTTTTTTTTTTCGTAATTATTATTTTTTAAGTATAAAAGCAAATACAACCTTTTACGATTAGATAATTATTATATGGAAATGAAGGTAAAAAATGGCAAAATATTAGTTTTAAATGTAGTTTTTAAATCTACTGTTATGTAAAATGTTAAAACTATATATATGTTTTTTTTTTTCCCTTAACAATTTCATTTGCATTGTTGCACTAATAGAAAAAAAAAAGCAGCAAAATTTCGTAAATTGTTTTTATTTTATATTTTCCTCTGTAATTCACTACAATGGTGCTTGAGGTTTCTTTAATTGAAACCGTGAGACAGTTTTATTTTTGCATTGCACAGTCTTCCGCGTCGCATCAAAAATTATTCAGGAAATATTCTCCTCCTGTCCCAAAACTTCACTTGTTTGCAAAGAAATCTCACTTTAAGCGCGCCTAAATGCGCTCACTAACATCCATTTTGCGGAAGAAAAGAGCATTAGCGTGGAATTAGAGTCCGTCTGCCTGGCGTAATAACTTCGTTACTTGCTCACTCTTCAGTAAATATGGTTCTCCAAATGGATGCCGACCGCCCGAGTCACTACAGCGAGGCAATTGTTTTGTTTTAAGCAAACCCCGAATTCTTCGCCGCAGCAGCACGTTCTAGGCATAACTCGATTAATTCCTGTGCTGTTCTTAATCGCATTTCTGGCCCGTTAAGAAGCGTGCAATTAGCGGAGTACCCCACGAGGTGTTGACCTGCCTGTACGTGAACCCCTTTTTGTGGGGGGAAGGCTAATTTTGGTAATTGCCATTAAACACAATGTGTGTGATGAGTCTGCTTCACCCGCCTTTGTTAAGGTTCCTAACCGTATTATTTCTGTACTGAATATCTCTGTTCATTGGTAAATGTCAGATGAAATATGCCATTCCCACTTGAGACCTTAAGTCTGAAGTCTAATTTAATTCTTACTTTTTAGGTATTTTTCTGCCAAATTCAAGTTATTAATTAAGAAATTCTGTTTAATAAAAATAAATGTATTGCTTCTAAATTACAGGGCTCATTTACTGGTAATCAACTTAAAATAATCTGTTTTAAAACTCTTTATAATATTCATACTCGAAATTTGTATCAGTGTTCGTGGCTTAAAACGGTTCGTTTCAAAATTTTAACTGTTTATATATATATATATATAAATGTGACACATATATATGCAGAAATTAAACTATACTTTAAGTCTGACCCATACTTGGATCCAAAAAGAAAATAAAAAGGTTTCGAATCACTCCTGGATCTACTGCATGTTGAAAGTATTGATGTGATTCCCCGAATAGTGTCGAATTATGTCAATGTTCTCAACACAGTAGAACCAGAACTTAAAACTTTTAACTTAACTTAGTTTAAAACTTTTTTTTGTTGTCGGTCCAAGACCAAGTAACACCGTCCAGGATCCAAGTAATATCAGTTTACGGTGTTTAATTTTTTACTTTTCTGTAAAATTAAATGTTTACTAAACCACAGTTTTTTTTTTCTGTTGGCTTGATAAAAACATTTTATATGCCTTGACATTTTAAATATTATTGACTTGATGGCAAAGAAACACCAGGATAAATATCGATTACACTATGTTACTTAATTCAAATAAATCCAACAAAAATATACAAATAGTTAGCACAAAAAATGTGAAATTTACAACTGACAAATAATTAGTCAGGTGGTTTTTTAATTCCCTTTGTCTTAAAAAATTACATATAGTTTTAATCCTTTTGTGCTACATACAAGGTTGTCAGCCAATCTGGAAATTCTGTAAAAGTCAGGAAATTTATAGTAACATTCAAAAAAGTCTGGGAATATTGATTGAAGTATGAAATTTTCAATGCAATTATGAAATTGACAATTTCATGGAAGAAAGACGTCTCTTACTAATCAACATAGAAAAATTTCAGAGTAAATAAAATGAATTTCCTTAATAGCCTTATTTTCTTTTTATACTAACCAAACAAAATATGAAGTTTAATTTATAATGGGTAAATTTAGTTTTCTGCAAGTTTTTTTGTTTGTATGCTAAATAAAATAAAATTTTTCCAAAACCTCGTTTGGAAAAGTGGAAGAAAATGACCTGAGAAAGAGGCATCATTGTCAAGAAAAATTAAAAAGTTGAAATGCTTGCCAACGAAATTTATTATAGTTTGCTACTTGTTTAACAAACTAGGAAAAAAAAATATTTTTGCAGTTCTTATTATGATTCTTCCCTGCTGCCCTTACTTTTTTCCCTTATACCCATCATTATTACTTAAAAATGTCTCTTGCTTTTTTCAATTTAGTACCGTCTATAAATTGAAGTTACTTGGATCCATAACAGAAAAGAATAACAAAGGTTTCAAATCAGTTCTGTGTCAACTGTGTTGAGAGTATTGGTGTGATTCACCGAGTATTGTTGAATCGCGTCAATACTCTCAACATAGTTCGACCAAGACAGATTTAAAACATTTTTTTTTTCGTGAGTTCAAGTAACCCCGCATATATTTTTTTTTATATATATTTATATATTTTTTTAAATAGTAATATATATATTTTCCTTTTTTGTACAGGTGCTTTATGAGATGAGGTCTAGTCAAAAGGATCTCAGCTGAAAGCAGAGAGATGGACTTCCGGCGGGCGTGGTCAGACGGCCGACGGAAGGCTGTTCTCCAGCGGAGGACCACTCCAAGGTGGTGGTGGTGTGTCCTGTGGTCCGTCCTCTGCCTATCCTGGTCATCTTTTCTTGTGGCAGACTGTATGATTGTCGCCTCATGGAACACTCCTAATGAGACAGTAGTTTTTCAGCACATGACGACGGACCCCATGTCGGGTCGTGTATATATAGGGGCACTCAACTGGCTGTTTCAATTTGATGCAGCCCTACGTTTGGAACAATCTGTGCAAACAGGCCCTGTTAATGATAACATTTTGTGTTACCCCGGGGATTGCCCCGAAACGGAACTTACTCCTACAGATAACACTAATAAACTGCTTGTCGTAGACGAGACGTCAAGAAAATTGATCGTCTGCGGCAGTGTATACCAGGGCGCGTGCCGACGTCGCGAGCTGGACGATATAGCGCGGGCTGAGGACTTAGTGAAGGTGCCGGTGGCTGCCAATGACGCAGAAAGCTCTACAGTGGCCTTTGTGGGACCTGCTCGCTATAAGGGGTACCCTTACAGGAGCCTTTATGTAGCAGCAACCCACAGTCGTTTGGGACCATATCGTGAAGTGGTACCGGCCATCTGCAGTCGCAGTCTAGATGAAGGCCGCCGGCTGTTTGAAGTTGTCGAACACTCTTTCTCGGCCATCTCGCGGGTGGATATCAGCTCGCAGCTGCGGGACTACTACCTGGTGAAGTACATATATGGCTTCCACTCGGGGGACTACATATACTTTTCGACATTGCAATTAAGTTCTTACTTCCGTGTGCTCGCGGAATATGGATATGTGTCACGGCTGGCACGTGTTTGTGTTAATGATGCTGGATATGACTCTTACGTCGAAACAACGCTGCAGTGCCTGGGGCCTGATGGTCGTGATTACAATCTACTCCAAGACGCACATTTGGTGAGAGCTGAACCTTCGGATCTGCTGGTGGGCGTCTTTGCAGCCAGTGCAGATCATACGGACCAGAGTTCTGGCCGGTCTGCAGTGTGTGTTTTCTCTATGGCTGATGTGGAACAACGCTTCACAGAAAACATCCACCTCTGCTATAACGGCAGTGTTCCGTCCCGAGACATGGATTACATCGCTGGAAGCATCCAGGACTGCCCTGCACCTGGGGTACGTGAAGCCATTCTTTCCGCTCTTTCTTCAAAGGTACCCACCCCCCTACTCTTATGTTCTCGTTTTATTCTGTTGATTTTCTTAATTTATATTATTTGAATACAACAATTTTATCACACACTCAACACAAAAATATATTCATAGCAGCATCTAATCGACTTATCGTTGTTATTTACTCGCAAGTTTATTAAAATGTTTAGCAGAAACGAAATATTTCATTTAATGTAATAATTATTCCTATTCACGTCAAAAATGCATTAACAGGAAAATTCAATGTATCTGAATCTGCGTTTCGTCCTTTAAAATGTTCAAAGAAATAAAATATATTCTTATTTATAGCAGAGAAGCAATTGATTTTTCTTTAACAATCAATGGCATTAATATGCAGTTGTAAAAGTATTCATGTGTATTTGCAAGTTGAATATGTCATTTGATAATCTTTAAGGGCTTTTTTTTTTCACTTAAAATTTATAAAATTGCTACTCTTTGTAGGAATTAGTAATTTCGAAAACAAGTGCCATTCTCTTTGGAAACAGTGCATGCTTGCATTTCTCGATGCTAATTTAGGGACCAGACGCTAAGTGTTTCCATCGTCAAAACACTTTAAGTACATTAAAGCAGAAATAATTTCCTTAGATCAGGTAAACTGTAAGTTAGAGTGCTTGTTCGTTTACAAAATACCTGCTTTGAAGATGGCATTTGTTACTTTAATAACACAATGCTGTAGCTACGTAACTTTGAAATTTGTTCCGAAATATTTGATGTTCAATCAAGAGGTACGAATGATATTGACTTATCAGTTAAATTCAAATAATTTTAGAGAATATTCATGTACACGAAAAATACAGAAAGTATACTTTTTGAGTTGAATTACTATTGAAATTTAATACATTTTGTTTTTATCGGTCAAAATGTGCAATTATGCTATGCAGCATAAAACATTTGTGCTGACAAAAGGGAATTTGAATGTAATAAAGAAGATATCGACTTGATTACATTGTGAGATACTTTTATTGAATGAATACATATATATATGAGGAACTTGTTATAGCTACTTCAGTATTTTATTACATCATTTAGTTTTTATGTATAGAACCTTTTTCAGACTGTGTGATATTTTAGAGCATTTTTTTTTTCGTGCGAAACATTTATGCTGACAAAATAAATGTGTAATGAAATAAAGAGGATATCAATTTGATTAAAATGTGAGCTACGTTTACTGAACGAATATATATGAGGAAATTATTAAACAAGTCGCTTTCTAGAGCTACTTCAGTATTTCACTAACTCGTGTAACTCTTATGCATAGGATTCTTTTTTAGACTGTATAAGATCTTAAATCATTTTTTCGTGACTTTTTAAATATCTAGCTAGTTTAATAATAAGAAAAAACTAAATTCCAATCATACAATGGTTTCAGAAACATTTATGTAAATGAAACCCTATTTTTATATTGTGAGTCTATATGCATAGCCGCCAGACTTCAAATTTTGTAATAAATAATAATAATGACAATATTTGTAACAATTAAAAAGTTTAACGGACATCCAGGAAATAATTTTCATTTGGCTAATTTATTTCCATTTGGCTAAATTGATTTTCTTCTTTTGGGGTCCCTTAGAAAACCTCTAATTATTTCTATAAATTTTATAAATGATAATAATTACTGACGTTTAAATTAGTTGTTACCTATATTTCAATTCGTGTAGCGTATAGAAGTGTCAGCTTATTTTTTTATTTAAATTTAAAAAAAAAATACCTGAATGATTCATACTATAAACTCTAGTCTCATTATAAACATTTACCTCTAGTATCATTATAAACTTTTAATTAAATTGAAAACGAAGAAACTGAATTGCATTATACGATTTATTTTGAGTAGCTACATGGAGCTACTGCATCAGCATAATTTATTTATTTGAATCAGGAATTTTCTAATATCATGCTAAAAATTAAAAGAATTTCTAATCTTCCAATCAAATACCAAAAATATAAAGTATATATATTTACCAACAATATATACATGTGTTAATGTATTGATATATTACAATGTTGTTTGGCTGAAAAATTTATGTTATTTTTGTCAACAGACCATTTCTGAGTCAAGAAATGACTATTCAAAACAAATATATGTAAATAATTTGAGCTAAAACAGACAGCCGGGTTTTAGGCGGTCATAATCGATTACTTTCTAAAAAACACTGTCAACTTTTAATAATTTGTCACAATCTATCATTTGGTTTGAAAGAAAATATGTTTCTTTGCATTTGTTTTTATGCTTTTGTCAATACCCTACAGAGATTTATTTGAAAGTTTCATTTCACTTGTTCAAGTTATATATTGTTTCATAATTTTTTAAAAAATTATTTTGTGTTTACAAATATTATTTCGTTTCAGAATGTGTTTATCTGCATTTCATTGGTTTTATTTATTTATTTTTATCCATAGAAGGCAACCCTTACCCATGGGAGTGCCTAAGGGGGTTGTGCCTTTATCTTTATTGGAATTAAGATAACCATATATTTTCTGTATGTGTTTGCTATTTATGGATTTCTTATATTGAATGATAATGCTTTTATAAAAATATTTTATCAGTAGTTATCACTAGTGTATGGAATTTAATTTTGTTCCCTCAGCTATCAAGTATTTATTGAATTGCATTAATGTAATAATACATATGGTATATATTTTCATGAAACCACGTATACGTCGGTTTTTACTGAGAATTTATTATTCATGCTTCATTAGAAATCTTTGAAATTGTCATTACTGAAAATTTATTTGATTTCTCTAAAAAAAAACAAAAAAGAAAAAAAGAGAAAAGAAAGAAAAAAATTAAAGTAAGGTAAAAAAAATGGTACTTTTTCAAACAAAATATTATGTTTAAAAAATTTATTTTTCCATTTTATGGAAAATTGAGAAGCGTTTCGCGAAAATGCGAAAATAAAATTAGTATCTCAATTTTCAAAGATTTAATTTGTCACTTTTTATGTTTTTAATATGTGTAATATAAAGTTTTATATATAATTTTATTTGTACTTTAAATATCATCTGTTCAATTTCTTAGTTCAGTGTTGTTAAAATATATTAAAAAGTTACTTTACTAAAATAATAACTTACAGAAATATTTTAATATAATTCTGGTTGAAATGTTCCAAATTTATTTTGTAGTAATTTCTACCGTAGTTTTATTATGATGCATATATATATTTTTTTTTTCTATTGGGCTAGATAAAATAATTTTCTATTATAAAGAATAAAAGAAAAAAGAGATTTAAAGTAACATTATAATTGTAAGTCTGCTTTTTAACATTTTTTTAATGCAGATATTCAATTGATACCGATCAGGATTAATATAAGCAGCTTAACACACTTCTCTTTCAAATTGCCGTCATAAAAGAAAATTTCTTAACTAAACATTTTAAAATTGAGATTTCATTATAATGTCTATAATATAAGTTGTACAAGTAATTGAATAAATTAAAAAGTTTTAAGCGTGCTAAGAACAATGCAAATGTGAAATACTATCAGGTAGAACAAATTTTCTTTATTATAGCTCATAAAAATATAAGAAAATCAAGTTATTTGAAAAATTATTTCATAAGCATTAATAACTGCAGGTTTTCAATGAAGTGCATTTCGAAAAATAATGAAATGGTTTTTTTTTTTTAATTTAAATTAAGGAACATTTTAAAGAATTTATGGCGAAATGTTTTGATGAAGATCTTTATTTTATTTTTATTTTTTTAAATCTCAGGTGCAAACATTTAATATTTTTCTATTTGACATTCCAAAAAAGGTCATACTTTACACTTCATGACTTGAACTCGCATTTAGGAAAAGAGAACAAAAAAAAAAAAAAAAAAAAAAAAAAGTTGACACTGCAAAATGCTAAAAGTAAATATTTGAAATGAAGATTTGGCGTCAAAAATGTTTCATTGTATTTACTGTGAAATATAATTTTGATACAATTTTTTAGAAGTTAAAAGAAAATTCGTGACTATAGCAGAGGAAAAAAAATTTAAATTGTGACGGAATAAATATTGCTACTTATTTTGTAAAACTAGATTTTCTAGTAATTTAAAGCGTAATTTAAATTAAAATTCTCTACAAAATACAGATTTTTCAAAGCAATAAAATTGTATTCTGGTTAGTTGCTGGGAAATTTTTAGATGGCAGAAAAGTATTAATAATTTTATTTTAAAATATATAAATGTCAACAAAATCTATACTTTGGCAGTTTAATGCTACACAATCAGTATATACATTCAAGAATTCAAAACAGCTTATCAAAGCTTATTAAAAAATAATAATAATAATAATAATAAAATGAGTTAAACTTTGTTTTGCTCGCTTGTCTGAACAAAATTGATTCCTTTTGACATTGTTTGAAATTTATTTTGTATCTTCAATTATTTTTAGAAATTGCACCATAGACCACATATAGGAATTGATTTCCAAACTTTGGGATCCTCTTAAGCAAAATTATGCGTACTTTAATTACTAAATCAGGCCTGTTTTTATTTAGCCACCATCATAGAATGAGGCTCCTGTTCTTCCGTAAATTAGTGCTCGATTTTGCATTTAAAGTTGGAATCCTAATTTCGGGGAAAAAATAAAATGACAGCTTAAAATATTTGTACGCCAGTAATGAAGTTGTTTGCATAAAGAAGAAAATCATCATTACGAAACTCGGGGGAAATTTTACTTGATTCTAACAACAGAGAACTCGTCAAAAATATAATAGGACGACATGCGACAAACTCGGCTCATATTTATAGCGTAAAATATAACAGCTACTTGTTCAAATTCAAATGTTGTCTATTTTATGATGAAATATATCGAAAAAAAAATATCTGCATAGCACCACTCAATTCAAAACAGCGTTCCAATCAAGCCCACTTCATTCCGTCTTCATCCTTTTACGACTTCCTCCCACACTGATGACAAACTTTAAAAATCCTCTGGATACTCACTTGCAGTCGTAGTCCCCTTTATTTATGGAGATGTACTAGTTTTACGATCCCCCCATAAAGTGCGACACCTTCTCTAATTGGACGAGGAAGGACGAAAAATCTTTAATTGGGAGACGTTTGTCACATCCCTGGTCTTCCGTAACGAGACGATACATACGATATAACTCACTCTTGGCCATGAAAAAAAGAAGAGATATGTCTCTTTTACCGCGGATGAAAGATGCTGGAACTTATACTTTATGACCATAGTTTCCATCTGGCGCTATACACCACTTAAAATGGACTGTCGTCGCAGAAGAATTGTCCAATTAACTGATGGAATCTTCACGCTGCATTTTTGGAATTAATCATTTTGAGATTAATCCCTTTGCTATTAATTATCTTAAAATTGTGTCTCGTTTTATTTCGGATAAGACCTAGGGAAAGAAAAAAAAGAAGTGCGAAATTATTGTTCGAGTTGTAGCTTATTATGGGATTGCGATATAAGCTCAATGCAATTAGCTGATTGAGAGACTGTTTGTTGCGTTTTAGAATTCGGCATTGAAAGGTTAGTTTTAACTGCATTGTTTATTCTTTCAGAATTGTTTTAACTCCATTTAATGAACAAAGAGTTAATGAGATACACTGCAATTCAAAATATAAAAGTTTTAGGAAACATTTATTTGGTATTAAGTCGCGTTTTACTTTGTTCTTCTCTGTCTTTTCTTATTGGTAATAACTTATCATTCGAATGTAAGTATAGGTTTTATTTTAGAGTTTATATATGTGAAAATCACTGATTAATTAATTAAAAAAGCAGTATTTTCAAGTATTATTTATTGAATATTACAAAACTTTGTTGTCATAAAAAAAAATTAAAAAAACCCTCAATCTGATTAAAATCAAAGTAATAACTTGATGAAATCGTTAACAAGCAATGATGTTCAACCGATATTATACTTCAAACAATATTATTAAACTAATAAATTGTTCTATGGACTGTTTACTACCACTTCAATATCATAATTATAATCTAAATCATCATCATCATTATTAATATAATTAATTATACTATTTAGGACAATTTTTTCTTAAATACGTGTTTAATTTTCCGTCTTTAAAACATCACGAATTTTTGGTAAGAAGAAAATAAATATGTAATATTTTTTATTAGTATTATTATTAATTTTGAATTAGTTACTGAAATATTACATAATATATTACAAATCGGTAAATATTATCACTAGTGAAATATTTAAAATTTCTTTAGAGATTTATTTGAAAATGAAAATTGTATACATCATTAAAATGTCATCTTCATAAATATATTTCAGTTCATGAATGAAAAACGCAAACTAGTCTGCGGCTTGTAATGTTGTTTAAGGGTGCTCTCCCGTCACGCGAAAACACACGCTCGCTAATGTTAATCCTATGGGGCATTATTTTTCTAATATCTCGTTTGTATTTCAATATTTTTAAATGATTTTTTTTTCTATTGGATAGCATAAATTAATCTATTTCCGCCGTTGATTACTTTTTCGATTTTCTTTGCGGATTTTTTTTGGAAGATACTTTCACTTTCGAAACAAAAATCGTTTAAAAATATTGAACTGCAAACGAGATATTAGAAAAATAATGCCCCATAGGATTAACATTAGCGAGCGGGTGTTTTCGCTTGACGGGAGAGGACCCTTGATGAAAACAGCTTACTGAAATGAGAAGCTAAATTTGTAAAACAGCTGTTTATATATACATTTAAACAAAGAGCAAAATTAATATACTAGATTAAGAGGAGAATAATTTCCAAGAAAATCAAGTCAAAAGTAATTTCTCACATTTTACTTTATTAATTTCGTAGTGGTTGAGGTTAAAATACCACGAGGGTGAATCAAATATAAAGGAGATTTTTTTTTTGTTTAATATCAATAGAAATTTTCTATACTTGTTGTCATGTCAATTATGGTAAGTTGTTTACGGTCTAAAAATGTGTTTTGCATTTGTTTTATTCTTCATGCATTCATTTGTTTAGTCGCTAGCAACTAGTATTATTAATAAACATAGGCACCTAGTGCGGTTGCACAAATTATAATTATCAAACTTTCGACAAATGAAAATCTGAAACCTATGGAATTTTGGCATAGATTGAATGTACAACTTGGAAATTACATCCTATAGAGGTCTCAAATATGTAAAAGGCATAGGTTGTTTAAAAATGACTGTGACGTGATGAAGATGAAACAAGGCGATCCAGTATGGAATGGCGCACAGAAAGTGAAACTGCTCCATTGAAGAAAAAACTGGCAGAGTTCTCACTAATATTTTGGGGGGATTTACGGAGTATTTTGTGCATCACTTTTCTTCATGAACGACACACGTACAATGCAGTATAGTAATATTAATTTTTGAAAGACATGAAAGCTGCACATTAGTCCAAAAGACGTTCTATTCCAATTCGAATGTTCGTTTTCTGTAAGACAATGCTATACCTCACAGAACAGGCGTAATGAAACAAAACTGTCACTGTAAATAACTCCATCACCTTCCTAATATACCAAACTTATCATCCTCTAACATTTATTTGAATCACCTTAAAGAAGCGTTTGGAAGAACAAGATTTTCATCGAATAAGAGATTTTTGTGAAGTATGATTTATACACAATCTATTTTATTATTATTATTATACAAGAATAGAAAAATTCCCACTATGTTTAAGAAAGTGCGTAGATGTTAAAGAAATCTGTCTATAAAAAAAAAAACAAAAAAAAAAACGTTATAAATATAATTTTGGTGAATAATATTTTTTAAACAATCTATTAAAAAGTCCTCTTTCATCTGATTCATCTTCGTATAAATATGAAACAACTGAAAAATATAATTGAGGGGTCGGGACAAGAAAATGCTAAACCACATTTGTAAACTTCTGAGATATATCAGTTTGAAATATAGATAAAATACTCAAATCAAGATATATAACATAAAGTTTTTTTGCCAATGCTTTGTAACATTTGAGATATTCTGAATAAGAATATGGCATTACTTTAATGATTTACTATTATGTTCTTTGTCAATTAGCTATCTTCATTGGGGGCATAAACATCTGAGGCAAAAACGAAACCTGGGACATATGCTGACACCAAGTGACATTAGAAACAAATGATATGTAGGGTATTTATAAGTTAAAATACTAAGCAACAGATTACAGTGTTAGATTTATTTCACCAAAAATGTGGCTTGGCACTTTCTTGCCCCAACCCCCTTAATTGTTCTTTAATGTAACAGAACTGTGAAGCCAATGCTTAACTCGCACCCTTGCGGTAAAATGGCGAATGTAGCTCCTCATGAGTTTTTCATGCCAAATGGTTAAAAAAAGAAAGCTACAAAATATTTTTTATGCCATTAAATTTTTACAGTCAATAATTAAAATAAATTTAATTGCAATTTCACCCTAATTAATTACGTAATTTTGATTAACAAACTTTATTAATCGTATTGGTTTCTTTTGTAAAAAAAAAAAAAAAAAAAAAAAAAAAAAAAGTCTTCTTTCATGCACAAATTTTCACGATTAAATCTTGGGTAAACTTTAATTTGAAAAAACTTTTATAACTTAAATATTTTAAAAATAGTTTTGTGTAATTTTAATTATATATGTATATTTTATAAAAGAAGGAAAGATTTCCAGAAAAAAAAATTATATATTGTAAAGGGGATTTGAAGATAACAACCGTAGAGAAAAACATTAATTCCGAATATCACGATCGCTCAAAGGATAACTTAGTATAAACAAGTTAATTCTCAGTAGTAAAATTTTCTTTATTCGATATAGGATAGAAATTCAACTTGTTTAGATACATTCTTCAAAAATTTCAATCATTATCCGGGTATTCGAAAATTTATTTAAAATTAAACACAGTTTTGCGTTTTACTAAACATGAAATTCCCTCCGAAATTCCTGACACTGGTACGAGTATTTGTGAGATTAATTTAAATTCCCCACGCCTATTAGCCTTAATTGTTTTATAAAGTGGATGTGCGAACATGAGGGGAACAAATCAATTTTACATCCAAATCCGCCACAAACTGCACAAGTGACATCTGCTTACTGAAAAGTATGGAAGTCCCATGAAAGTCTCGTTTGCCCCTAGTGGAACATTTTCCCTTCATCCCTAGGATCAATATCCGATCGCTTTTGAATGATTACTCCCCTAAGGACATTGATTTGCGATAAGTGAGTTATTTGCGTACAACTATTGCCATCTGGTGACAGCAAACGGAACACTCCATGAGTAAACTTTTTCTCCCAATATCCAGTTTTGAATGTCTCGTTCCATGCTTAGAATTTAGATTGGCTCCCGCGGGCACTATAACGCCCTTTGGTGGGTTTCTTGGCTAAATTTAGTATGTTTTCTGTCACCAAATTTTTAAAAGATAAAAAAAATAAATATAATAAAATTTATTTTAAAAGGTTATTTTTTTTAAATCAATAATATTTGCTCGGTTTTATTTTGTTATAGGAGCGATTAAAATTTCGGTTTCCTTAATCTACAAAAGTTTTTGAAATAGGTTCCCTTTCAAAAAAATGTAATTCTATATTTACTACATTTTGGTATATTATTTTCATACAGTTCCTGAACCTGCCGTCTAGTTCCTGAATAGGCCTTAAGGCTGGCTATCAATGTGAGACATGTTCTGTGCACCGTATAAACCGTGTCTGTAGTCCGTGTAGTGTATCGCTAGAGCTGCAATGAATAGTGAAATGATGTAATAAATGTTTCCTAACACGTGAATAACGGCGCTTTTTATTGTTTGGCATGAGCTGAAAAGTTGGAAGGCTTGCTATACATTTGCTAAAAAGTAACATGAACAGATTTTTCGTAAATGTTTGAAATAGTCAACTAATAATAATAATAAAAAAAAAAAAAATCCAAACACAAATTCTAATATTAAATTGAAAACATACTTGCTACATTATCATTATGAAATATGTGATAATTATGAGTTAAGGTATTTTAAAAATTAATAACATATATTGATCTCAAAATGCTAAATATTTTCCACACATTTCCATGTGTGTAATGGCAATGTGAATGTACTTAATTTCAGTTCAAGGCAATAATAATATAGAATACAGGAAGAAAGTCCTTTTCTAAGGTACAAAACTTCGCTAAATTATTATCAAAGCACAGGAAAAGCAACACGTTTCGAAGGATGGATTTCTTAACATATATTATTGATCTAAAAATGAAAAGTATTTTCCGCACATTGTCCAAAATGTACTTAATTTCAGCTCAAGCCAATAATAATATAGAATACAGGAAGGAAGGCACTTAATAAGGCACAAAACTTCGCTAAATTACTATCGAAGCACACGAAAAGCAACGCGTTTCGAAGAAATTGATTTCTTGTATCTACCAGTGACATATGTTCATTGTATAAAACGTGTGTGTATAGTTACAACTGCAATAGTTAGGATGATATATTTCACGTTTCCTATTATAAGAATAATAATGGTTTCTTTCATTATTTGCCACCAATTGAGATGCGCCCCTGCTTGCTGAAAAGTTGGACAGGTCTGCTATACGTTTGCTTAAAAAAAAAAAAAAAAAAAAAAAAAAAAAACGTGAACAGATTTTTCGTAAATGTATGAAATAGTCAACACCAGAGAAAATATGTGATTATTATCAGTTAAACTATTTAAAAAATTAAAGACATACATTGGTCTAAAAATACAAAATATTTTTCGCATTTTTCCGAAAATCTACATAATTTCAGCTCAAGGCAGTAATATAGAAATACAGGAAGGCATTTGATATTGATAAGATACAAAACTTCGTTAAAATAATATCCAAGCACACGTTTGAAGGATCCTAATTTCATCCTAATGAAATATGTTGAATGTAACCAATATTGTCTTCTTTAAAGAATTTTCTTAAAATCAAATCATCCATTAATTTTTATTTTCCAACTCTATTTGTATTGCATAAATTTTGCAGTCACATTTTACTGGTAAACAGTTCATCGAAAGTGAAATTTTTGAACCAAATTGAAAATGTAAACTGGTAAAAATTCTTAAGAGTTATAAAAATCAGATATGTTTTTTTAAAAAATAAACGGAAGACATCTCCGTACGGGAAGGGTATTAGCGTACAATGCATAACAAGCCTGAAAAACGTATAACTTACTGAGAAAACGTACAATCTGAGAGACCTAAGTGCATTCCTCTTTTTTAGGCTCCTGCATGTACCACAAAAATCAACAATTCTGCCTTTGTTGATAAATGGTCAAACGTGCTTTAGCTAAAAGAAAAATCTTCCACTCATTACAAAAGTGTTGTTTTTGTTTCTTTTTCTTTTCTTTCTGTTTTAGTGGTAATTTAAAGAAATTTTGTACATTATGAAGTAAATCTTATATCCTTTTGCATCAGTCATTGTTGGAATTAGAAGAACAGTGCGCTTTTATTGAAATGAGAAATAGATTTTATCAGTGGGACAAACTGAATTGTCCATCACTAACTTTACATAAAATTTTCCTTATTTGTAAAATTAAATTTCCCATTACATCTCAGAGAAATTTTTTTTTAATGCTGTTTGTATTTTTATGCATGGTAACGATAATGATTTGGTAATTTTACGTATTCGTAAAAAATATTCTGCTTTGCTCCGTTTAATTTATATAATTTTGTGTATTCAGTATTTAAGTGTAATTAAACTTATTCCATATGTATATTCACCGAGTATATTTTGTTATTCTGTAATTTTGTTCTTTTTCCCTCGAAATTCTAGCTATTTAGTTAAACAATCAATTTGTTATCCCCTTTCTTACATAGGAAAGCTTCACATTCTCGTTCTCACTATGTAAATTTAAAAACAACATAAATTTAACCGTTTTTCTCTTTAGACGGGCGGCAACATCTTCAATTTCTGCGGGGAAGCCCTGAAGCTGAACGGATCTTTACCCATGACAGCAACTCCTGTCATTACCTATGAAAATATTACATTATCTTCTGTAGTTGCCACCACAACATCCCACCACACAGTAGCATTCCTTGGAACGAGAAATGGACTTCTTAAAAAGGTGAGCTTAAATTTTTTATGCCATACATTTATACCAGTGAAAGTTGTATTTTAAATTTATAAGTCTAGAAAGTTAGAGTTAATTTTATTTTAAAATACATATACATATTTTTAAAAACATGAAGTACTGATAAAAAATAATAATTTAACGTCTAAAAGTATCGTATCGCTATGGTATTGAAATAAAATGCTAATGTTTTTTTATACTTATAGTCTAATTTTTTTTTTTTTTTAAATCTTTACGCAGCTTTTAAAAGATTAAAATTAACATAAAACAAAAATAAACATCGTTACTCGCGTTATCGTAACAAATACGATCTTATAAGTTATATATAACAAAACGAACCTATAAGTTATATTTGAAATCGAATGGAGAAAAAGGGGTATGTTGAAAGAATGAGTGTGTGTGGGGGGGGGGGAGGGATTTAATTCATAGTAGATGAATTATATAAGGTGTCTAATGTTATCGTTGACCAAATAGCTAAATCATAAACTTTCAGTAATGAAGTTCGAATTGTATATATATATATATATATATATATATATATATTTAAATATTGTTCTTCATCATATGAAAAGTCATTTACGTCAAAACAGTTATTTTTTAAAAAATTACAAAATTTTAATTTTTATACGGACTCTGGTCCTATAAATTATATTTAGAAATTTATTTTTTCATGTTCTAACTGATAAAACAGTAAAAATCCCTTTTTTATGTAATCAAAACTTGCGTTAGAGCTCTAAATATAACTTATAGGTTCCAGGGGCCGTGTAAAATTTAAATTTCATAACTTAAAAAAAAAATTGTTTTGACGTAAATTGCTTTTCATATGAGGGCATTTGAAACATCTTTGCTCCTGGAATAATACTTCTAAAACTAACGGAATTAGCTATTGATCAACGATAAGAAAGGGTCACCCTGCATATTTCATCTTCTACTAAATTAAATCACCCACATATTCATTTTAGCATATCGTTTTCCCCCTATTTAATGATACTTGTTATGATAAAACGAGTCACGCTGTTATTTTGGTTTTATGTTAATTTTAACCTTTTAAAAATGTAGTAAAGATTTTAAAAATCTTTTTGATATCTCTCCCATATTTTACTATAATTTCATTTGGATATCTTCAAAATAAAACTTCTCTAATACATGCGGAAAATCATTGGTGTATCTCGTACAGTTGTAAAAAAATATTCAAAAGTTTAACATCATTGTTTAGCCTCCTCAAAAACGCATAAAAAATAGCTACACGGTTTATGAAAAAATATGCTTTTTTACAGATTTCTTTGATGTGATAATTAATATATTCTGTCTGTAATTTGGACGATTCAAGGTACTATTTGTATTTTATTAATTATCATCTCTAATTGTTCATTCGCATTAATTAAAATTTTATCAAGAGATCTTATCTTTGCTATTGATTGAAGAAACTACTTTGTTTTTGTTTTATTTAGAAAAATTACAATGGAAAATATAATGCCATACTTAGATATAGTTTTTATGGTACCTTATGGAAATGAAGTGAATACATACTATAAGTAATAAAAAAAATAAATGTAAGTAAATAAATGCAAATAAGTAAATGTAAATAAATAAATAAATAAATAAATAAATAAATAAATAAAAGTAAATAAATAAATATAAGTAAATAAATAAATAAATAAAAGTAAATAAATAAATAAATATAAGTAAATAAATAAATAAATTAAGTAAATTTATAACTAAATGTAAATAAATAAATGTGAATAAGTAAATAACTACATGTAAATAAATAAATGTAAGTAAGTAAATAAATATAAATAAATAAATATAAGTAAATAAATCTAAATAAATAACTAAATGTAAATAATTAAATAAATGTAAACAAATAAATGTAAAAAATAAGCAAATAAATACTTACGTAGAGGATAAATTAATAAGTTACATAAGTTAAATGATTTTTCATGAATTGGAGAAACATATAAAATGCTAATGCATAAAATATACAGCGGCTGTACAACATTAATTCTTTTTCATTTGAAAAACAAGTTATTACTTTTCAACTAAATCTGGTAATGCGCAAATTTCTTTGATCTCTCAGCGGTAAATCACCTCTACTTAATCAGTTACTCAGCTTGAAAGAAAATCTTGATTATATTTAGTATGCCACTATTAGCATGTACTTGTCCGAAACTTTTTTCTACTTTCCCATCTAAATCTTTTCCCTAACCAATTTCTTTCTCTATCACTAGCGGGGCATTTTTCTAACCCAGAAACAGCTGTGAACAAAAAAAGGATACTAAAACCTTAGCAAGCGGAAAAACAAAATTAATAAATAAATCTCCTAACGCAGGTTTTTCTGCTACTACTTTTATTTCTTTTTGCTTAAATAAATCCAAAGATTAGATGGATAAGTCTAAACTTCGCAACCCTCCCTTTCTACGACCGAAAAAGCCCCTTTCTTTGAACGATCTATCATCGAAACATTCCAAATGGGTAATTTTTAGGTTCAGCAAAAGTTTTAAGAAATGTCCACCTTTTACTTGTACTGCGTTTTCCTTACCACTCAGATGTAAAATCCTTGCGTCTAAACTTCAAAAAGCCAATTCTCTTTTTCCATTGCTAGATAAAGTTCGTATCATTTTCTAAGATAAATGTTCAATTGAATTTATTTAGAAAATTTAATTTGTTTGTGGATAAATATTTGATGTCTGGAAAAGCGCAACAGAATTTTGATTTTACTAATATTTGTTTTCCTCAGCCGAGCCACATTTCGTGAATATATTAGGGATGTTAAGGGAGCAACAATACTTTCGAAACCCTATGGGGGAAATAGCTGATATTGAAGTACTTTTTTATGGGGAACTAGTGAAGCGATTTCAATATATTTTTGTTTATTAGTTTTGGCAGTATTTAAACTACAAATCGATCATTCGGCAAGAAATAATAATAAAAAGAAATACAATTGATGACTGAGAAAGCGAGTACATTTATATGGGAACTAGTGAAGCGATTTCAATATATTTTTGTTTATTAGTTTTGGCAGCATTTAAACTACAAATCGATCACTCAGAAAGAAATAATAATAATAATAAATACAATCGATGACTGAGAAAGCGAGTACATTTATATGGAAACTAGTGAAGCGATTTCAATATATTTTTGTTTATTAGTTTTGGCAGTATTTAAACTACAAATCGATCATTCGGCAAGAAATAATAATAATAATAAAATACAATCGATGACTGAGAAAGCGAGTACATTTATACGAGATCTAATGAAGCGATTTCAATATTTTTTGCTTATTGGTTTTGGCAGTATTTAAACTACAAATCAATCATACAGCAAGAAATAATAATAATAAAAAAATACAATGGATGACTGAGAAAAAGAGTACATTTATACGAGAACTAATGAAGCGATTTCAATATTTTTTGCTTATTAGGTTTAGCAGTATCTAAATTATAAATTGATCATTCGGCAAGAAATAAAAATTTAAAATACAATTGATGACTGGAAAAGCGTACAAACACAAGGAAAGTGACACAACTCAAAAATACTATATTTCACAAGAGAGGCAAAATTAAGATTGGCCTTTTTTTTACTCTAACATAAAACTATAGCACTTAGCTTTGCAAGCAGTTATAAGAACGTAACATAAAAGCGTAAAACCCTTAAGGGTCCTCTCCCCTCACGCGAAAACACCCGCTCGTTAAAGTTAATCCTATATGGGACAGTTATTTTACAATATTTCGTTCGCATTTCAATATTTTTAAAAGATTTTTTTTTTGTATTGGATATACTCTACAATGCCTTCCTTTTACTTTTTCGATTTTGTTTGCGGATTTTTTTTATGATAATACTTTCACTTTCGAAACCTGTTCCGAAAGTAAAAGTATATTCGTGAAAAAAAAAAAAAAAAAAAAAAAGAAAAAGAAAGAAAGAAAGAAAGAAAAAAACATCCGCACAGAAAATCGAGATATTAAAAAGGATGCGCTGTAGAACAATCTCAGCTGTCCTATGCATTAAAAAAAATCGCAAATAAAGTTTATATCATAATCTAATAAGTGCATTTGAAAACTGAGCTAAGTCAATTTGAGGGCTCCCAAAACTTAGAGGCTGAAGCCCTTAGCCTTGTGGGCTTATGCAAAAATTAGGCCCCGTTTTCATCATAATATTAATTGTTCTGTATTATTAAAGAACTAAAATAAATACACATACCCCAAAACAATATTGGACGAATATCGTTTGACTAGCTATATCTTGGCTAATATTGGCTATATCTAGGATAAGTATCATCAATTAGAACCATGTCAGATTATGAAAGTGAATATTGCACACTCTCTCTTTCTTTCCCTTTTATTTTAGTTACTTACAAAACACGTTTAATGCAAAATAAATTAAATGCTTAGAACACATAAAAATATAGCGGATATATAGTTATATTTTTATTAGGATAAATTTTGATTTAAAATTTTCTAAACTATACTGCTTTGATAACTTATTTCAACATATCATTATAAATATCGATTCGGTTTCCAATCAAATACAGTGATACCTCGGTTTTCGTCGATAATCCGTCCGAAAACAATCGGCGAAATCCGAGTTAATTATATCCATATAAATCTATGTAAATCCAATTAATTCGTTCTGAACACTCCAAAAACGTATCAAAAACACATTTTATAGAGAATAAGTAAAGCGTTTAATACTAAAAACAATAAGAAATTAATATAGTGATCTTAGCGTATGGTATCAAGTTACTGTATCTGGGGTCACTTCCGTTTTAGGTCTTTTGGCAGTAGGACTAGCTTCAGAGTCAGCGGACCTGTGTCGCTCAAAAAAGCTGTCGAAATTGGTCTGTTTCTGCCGACTCTTTAAGATTTGCCTAAAATGGGGCAAGACATTATTATTAAACAAATTATTTACAAGAAACTTCGCAATCAATAACAGAAAAAAAAATACACAGGAAGTAAACGAAATCCGAGGCAACCGACGAAAACCGAAACAAAATTTTCACCGACAAAAATCGACGATAACCAAAGTCAACGAAAACCGAGGTATTACTGTAATTATTGAAATGCAAATAAGGAGACAACAGTCTGTTTTTTATTAGTTTGTGACCGTATCGAAGTCAGCGACCATAAACATTCTTTCAAACTGTCCTAAATACCGCAATGCACAAAATACTGAAATAAATTCTTTCAAAACGAATAGCTGCAATCCGTAACATATTTTTATCCGGCGTGAAGAAACATCTAAGGTAATTTTTGAAAATTTATGAGATTGTAATAAATCTCAACACCCTAAATGATAGCTGCCGACTCCGCTGGAAGCCTTTCACCCAGTGATTTGTGTAAAAGAAAAATTTCGATGCGATTTTTTTTTTTTTTTTTTTTTTTTTTTTTTTTGTATAAATGTATACGTTTTTCGTCTTTGCCTTTTTTTCAATATCAATAAATTTCTCGGAGAAAACTCGTGATGTATTCTTGATATGGAGTAAATCAGCCGTTCATTGGTACACGTTTGGGATGATTCTTCATTCTTGTAAGACGGTTATCATTTCTAAATAGCAATATTTTATCAAAAAAATTTTTATTTTTTATTATTACTTAGAATGCTTGAGAAAAAATTCCGAAAAAATGCATGCCTTATTTTAACGCATTCCAAAAATAACTAAGCGCATTTATATTTCATCACTTCACTTGCTTAGGATTAAAAAAAAAGAATGTGGTTAGTGAGAAAAATAAAAATACTATGTTCTTATCAATGTTTTACTTCTTTTGAGAAAAAATGCATTTTAAGATCATATTTTTCTGAAGAATAGTGTAATTATGCGAAGCGATGAACGTTTTCATACAGAGTCCTTCGTCACACAATTTGGAGCCGAAGACACATTTTGGATGGTGGTGGTGGTGGTGGTGGGGGTGGGGTGGGGGTCACTTGCATTTACTTTCCTTTCCCTTTGTACAGTACAGTATGTATTAAAAAAGTTAGATATTTGTAACTTGCTAACATTTATGCTTGGTTTAAATGTTTATTAAGTGTTATCAGTAATTCAAACATTTATTAAAATAATGTATGTAGTGCATATCAAATAAATATGATTTATTTTATAAAATGGTATTCAAACGCGGTATTAATTTGACTGCAGTTACCAATTAAAATTTCTGGGCCTAAAACATAATTGTTTGATCTGCGGATTATACCACGGAAAGTATGGTAAATCCATCCAGTTCGCAAATAAAGTTTATATCATAATCTAATAAGTGCATTTTAAAACTGAGCTAAATCAATTTGAGGGCTCCTAAAATTTAGAGGCTGAAGCTTTTAGCCTCGTGAGCTTATTCGAAAATTAGGCCCCATTTTCATCACGTTATTAATTGTTCTGCAATATTAAAGAGCTAAAGTAAATACACATACCCTAAGTACCAAAACAATATTGGACGAGTATTGTTTGACTGGCTATATCTTGGCCAATATTGGCTATATTAGTATAAATATTCGAAATGATGGCATGAAATATTCCCCTAGCATCTTCTTTAACCCATGTTTACATTTTTGCTAACATTACACCAATATTTTGTAAAATATATTTTGACATTTCACTGAGATATTTCTAATATAGAGCCAATACTTCTGCAATATATGAGTTTTATTGCAAAAATTTCCAATGTAAAGTCAATGCTTCTGTAATAGTGTCATTTTACTGCAAATATTTTCAAAATAAAACCAAAATTTAGCAATTATTAGTATTTTATAGGAAGTATTTCCTATGAAGACAATATTGGGCATTAATAAAATCAATATTGTTTTGCTACTAAAATACAATATAACTTATCACATCTGTTTTGTACATATTAGGATAAACAATGCAATGAAAAAAATTATTAAAATAATAGTTTTATCTAGAAAATAACAATGCTGCTTTTTCAACTTTATATCACAGATATTAATTTGTTACTCTAACTTCAAATACTTCTCTCTCTAAAATATGATGTTCGATCCGAAAAGAAAAGATAATGATCGATTCTAAAGATAAAGCTTTTGTTTGATTTTCTACGTCATATATCCACTATAAAATATAGATAATACAGAAAAGGTAAGAACTGAAGATAAACTTTTATAGCTTCAAAATAATCGCAACAAAAAGTGCCCATTGAAGCATCGCCTGAGGCAGAAAAATATGTTCCCGTCAAATACCTTAACGATTTCTGACTAAATATATAAACTATTAATTTTTATCTTTGCCCGGCAGAAGAACTGAAAAATTCGGCTTAGAGATTTACTGTAGGATATATTTGAACGTTTATAGCTCTTCATATTATTGGAACAAGGTTAAAATGCCATTAAAGTAACATATAATGTAAAATTTGAGGCTTATAAATCAAAAATTAAAGGGATATTTTTGTAAAAGAAAAAACTTTTTGTGATTGTTGGCTACTGAGAAATAATCCATAGTTGTGACGTTAATTTTTTTTTTTTTTTTTTTTTTTTTTTTTTTTTTTAAATTTTCATTTATTCTTCTCTTTGTTTACATGAAAATAATAAAAACTTTTGGTTTTAATATTACTTTTTAGGTGCGTTCGTAATTATATAAATACGTAGCACCTATAGTCGTCGTTCGGTCCGTCCGTCTGTCCGTCCGTCTGTCTGTCCGTCTGTCTGTCCGTCCGTCTGTCTGTCTGTCCGCATATAACAACGCAAAAACTACCCAACCAAATGGTTTGCAATTTAAGATATATTATCTTTGCAGAATTTTGTCGAGACATTTCAAATTTTATTAAAATCGAATCCAAACTTTAGGAGATATTAATAAAAATATTTATTAAGAAATTTGATTTTTTTTTAAATCGGTGCTTTTTTGTTAGAGGAGCTTCCGATGGATGTTAAATCGTCAAGCGACCGAGATACTTATTTTATGACAAATTAATCTGCAGACGATATAATTCATTTCACAGAATTAAAAATCATCAAGATCTGAATATTTATATAACTAGCTGATATATATATATATGAATATTTATATAACTAGTTAAGATATTTGTATGAACAGTGTCATAAAATATATACTTAACTAGCTGTTTAACCCGTTCTACGCACGGGATATCATGAATTTAATTCTAAAACGTGCGTACGAACGCACCTCGTTTGTAACGTTTGACGTACAATTTCCAACTTGTTTTTTTTGAAAATGTACTCATTCTCATTCATAAAATAAAGCGTATTTTAATGATTTAGTGTAAAATCTTGATTTGTCGTTTTTCTGCCTTTGTAACATTTTATTTTTATGCCAATGACTTACGACAATTGAATTAACTAAATTCCTCATGGAAGCTCCTGTATTATTGTTTTTCCTGTACTGTTGATAGAACAACGTAGCATTGTATTTTCCTGCTTTCCCAGCGTTATATTTTGCCAAAAATAAATTAATGTTCATTTTGCTAATTAAAAATATTATACTTAAAATCAGTTTGATTTTTTTTTTAAATGCTTCGGCAATTATTAACTTTTATTGCCATAACAATATATATATATATATATATATATATATATATATATATATATATATATATATATATATATATATATATATATATGTGTGTGTGTGTGTGTGTGTGTGTGTGTGTGTGTGTGTGTGTGTGTGTGTGTGTGTCTTTCTTACTAAATTAAATTTGAATAAGCTCATTCGAGTCTTATAGTTTTTCTAATTACGGTATATATTCTTATCAATATTATCCTTTGTTTGGTATTCTTTATTAAACGTATGCATGAAATAGTCCATCGAGCACTAGTTTATAAAGTATTTAGTTCTAAGTAAAAAACGAAATACGATGATATATTACATCTAAACTAAATAGATGATACAATATTGAAATTTTTCTCATGCTCTGTCTCGTGTTAAAAGTTCCGACCAAAAAATCTTAGCCTTGAGTTGCTCGATTAGACTCCTAAAAACTACCGATATCAGCCCTGCCTCTTCCGCTTGTTTTTTTGGAAAGCATTTTCGCATGACCTAACCGAGGTGTAAACTAAAATAACACGCATAACCTTTCGCTTTCACGACATTATTTAGAACAATCATCTTGTGTCTGTCGCCACATGCTTCAACCTCAAGCGCATACCACATTACAAGTGTTACGGAGTTCCACCCGCGTTTTGTCACCAATAAAGACAACCACTTCTTTGAAAAGAAAAACTCCAATAATGCTGTTAACTGAAAAAAAATATTGTGGATGAAATAAATGTACAACTCGATCATAACTCTGCTCGGAACTTCCCTGGAGGCCTTTCCATCTTATTTCCGCCCTCAGTGTAGTTAAGACATCAACGATGTCACGCCTTGGCCCAGATGTCCCAGATGTGATTCCCCTCTCTTGCCTGTATCGAAGTCCCAAGAGAGGATGGAGCGTTTCATACCATCCCCGGATCGCAATATGAATCCGTGGGAAATAATTCGTTTTGATGATGATATCTTTTTTTTTTTTTCCGCGGTCACATCTCTGGACCTTAGGTGTCATGTAGCTTAATATAAATTTTTGGAAATTTCGTCTGGAAGAATATTGGATGACGCGAGTTGATATAAAAGCTTTTTCATAAAATTGTGTTTTGATGGAAAGAGATCATCAGTTGGTTTAATGCTTGAAATAAAAGTTGAGTGATATATATAAAATATATGTGTAAGTATGCACTCAGAAAAAGGAATTGATTAAAACTACAAAAATGTTTTGTTGAGTACATTTTGGTTGTTTTAGCAAAATTCAAGTAAAATTGGACCATTTTACTTCAATTAACAAACCATTTTTTGCTGACGATACAAAAATTTTTTTGGAATTGCAAAAAAAAAAATGGTTTTCAACAAAAAATTTTTTTTGTTGATTCAAACAAAATTTTCATTGACCTATATTTAAACAAAATTTTTGTTTAAATATAGGTCAATAAAAATTTTGTTTGAATCAACAAAAAAATTTTTTTTTTGCAATTCCAAAAAAAAATTTTGTATCGTCAGCAAAAATGTTTTGTTAATTGAAGTAAAATGGTTCAATTTTACTTGAATTTTGCTAAAACAACCAAAATGTACTCAAAAAGCATGTTTTGTAGTTTTAATCAATTTCTTTTTCTGAGTGTGTTTGGATACTTGAATCCTGCATCGGTCAGAATGGCTATAATTTTTTCAAGTTTTGTAACGGGTAGGGTTGACTAATTGTGTATCGCATGCGTGTTCGAGTATATCCGATTTTTACAAGAGAGTTCAGAATACTGTTGCAGATGAAAATAACTATATATATATGAATGAATGGAATTAATTCGTTTTGCTTCATAACACATAAAATCGGTAGTTTAACTATGATTGTATTTTCAATAATTGCGTTAAAATATAGTAAACTTTCTGCCATTCCTGATTTCGGTTGACTTCAAATGAAATTTTAGGTTTCGGATCGGGTTTTGGGTATAATCGTGACCCTCTAATGAATACATGTGTGTATATTTATATGTGCTCCATATATGTAGATGGTATTATTATTATTTTTTTTTTTTTACGTTTTTGTGAATTGCATTTTAGTAATAAAAAGAATTTGCGAATTACATAAAATATTCAAAAGATATCCATAGTATTCGTTAACATTGTATGTATTTTAGAAAATAAGGATGTTTCTTGGGCTTAAGTCTGGAACGTAGTAAAGGTAGTCAGTTGGAATGATGTTTTATGGTTAGGGGCATTAACGTTATTATTAACGTGGTGTATCAAACATGTTTTTCAAACATTTACAGGGTTTTTCAAAGATATCATAAATCATAATTAAATTTTTAAATTCGATACGCACAAGTAGGTAATTTTTACAAAAGTTTCAAAAGATCGGTCACAAATCCCAACATATTGTTAAGCTACTAATTGCTGCATTAAAACTTCTTCATAATTTAGAATGACAAACGAAGAATCTCTATATTTTTGTTAAATGTGTTATAGAAAATGAAATATCAGTCACAATTATTCGTTTCGTAGATTTCGTATCACCAGTTGTATGTTTTAATAGAACCCCTCTCCATAGCTTTACATCGAACCGAAATTCTTTGTTTCCTTACGCTCGCTCATTACTCTTAGAGAAATCGCGAGAATCGCCAGAAATAAACTGAGTGACATTTCCTTAATATGTATAGTGACACGGACAACAAATGTTACATGCGAGTAAGAAAAGTAAAAAAAAAACACTTTATCCGCAACGAATCCGAAACCAAATCGTGATATGTCGCCCGACTTGATGCGACCTCGACATTGCTCTGACAAGAAAACCCCCGCCTGGGCAGTCAGACCTCCCTTCGACGCCAATATCGTCGGGTCGAGACCTTCTTTTCTCTGTTTTTAGTTCATGCTGTAACCCAAAGGGGGCGCTGCCAGCGAAATAATGGAATCTGGCTTTGAGAAAGACGTCTTAAATAAATAAGCATAAGATTGTGTTTTCGATTATGAACCGCTGTTGGAGATCGTTTTCTTGAGGTTTTTTGTTTCTGTAGAAATATTCGGAAGAAAGATTTAGTGCTTTAATGAGAGGATAGTTTTTGCGGGTCAGTAATTAATTATCCCCGCGTTGTTGTTTTCGAAATTATTGCTTTACGTAGCTCATCATTCATTTCTGAAATATAAAAAATTGTAGGTGGAGATAGAGGTTTCGAATGAGCGGGTTCTCCAAACATAAAATATTTATTTGAAAAAAAAAAAAAATATTTTAATTTATGTATTTAAACGTGGAAGAACCACTTAAAATAAGAGGGTGCATTCTAAATAACATTTATCATCTGTTTTTTAGTACAAGAATGATGTAGCGAAACCTCATTAGTCATATTTCAATAAATTTGAGGTTTTAATTAACTCTTTAGAGGTTAATTATGTACTAGATTTTTTAATATTTCTTATGTTAATGACATAAGTAATACCAGAAAGTTTAAAATCTGGAGTTGGTAGCTGGACTCATTTTCCATTCATTTTTTTTCCTATATTTTCCATTTATTAATTTTTTTCCTCTCGATATTGATAATTTTTTAAGTTTTATGATGGGAGCTAAGCAATTAATTAAAATAATAATAACAATTATCTGCATTTTATATGATAATGCAAATGTATTGTTTACAACGTGAATCAATAAATGTATGTTGCGTTGTATCCAGGAATTAAATTTAATAAAACGAAAAATCAAAAATTGGAAAACTATGAATATCTTATAGAATCTTCAGAAGAGCTTTATAAGAATATTGAAATTGAATACATGTTATTTCATCAAATATTGTCAGCATTATGCCTAAAATCGATAATATTAAGCGCCTTATAACATATATATGAAACAAAGAAATAGAATAACCTACAAGAGTTCAAACAACAAAATAAATAAACCATTCTTCAACCTAAATAGAAATTAGATCATAAAACATTCTGCAAAACTCACCAATATCTATATATACACTGCTCAAAACAATTAAAGGATATTGCAGTTTTAGGTGGATTTTGTATCTGGGAAACTTTTTAGCTAATTGATACATGGTCGACAGACATAGTAGGTTATATGAGAATAAATTACACATATTTGGCAGAAAAAAATGCATTTTATTGCACATTTGTGTACAAAAGGAAAAAAACACAATTTGTGCATATGAGAAAAAAAGAATAAGAAAAGGTGTTTTCTTCAAAGAAAATCATTTTCAGTAGGGGGTATGGTTTCCACGGGTGGCCAGCAACGTTGAACACCTTTGAGGCATGGACTCAATGAGGCTATTAATGACGAGTTGGGGTATTCTGCCCCACTCTTCCAGAAGAGCTCTTTCCAGTTCTTGGAGAGTTTGTGGGGGTTGTTGGCGGCCAGAAACTAATCTTCCTAGAGCGTCCCAAACGTGCTCGATTGGATTCATGTCTGGAGAACACGCTGGCCATTCCATTCGAACGATTCCTTCCTCGAAAAGGAAATCCTCCACCAGGTTTGCACGATGTGGCCTGCAGTTATCGTCCATTAAAATGAAGTTATCTCCGATTGCTGCAGCGTAAGGGACTACAATAGGTCTGAGGATCTCATCCCTATATCGGCGACCAGTCAGAGCTCCATCTCGAATGATGTAGAGGTCAGTGCGCCCGTGAATGGAGATGCCACCATACACCAACACTCCTCCACCGCCAAATCTGACACTTTCGTGCACGAACGCAGGATTATTCCTACTGCCACGGTCCCTCCAGATGAAAATACGCCTATTATCCGGATGCACAGAAAAACGGGACTCGTCAGAAAACAGAATATTGCTCCATTCATTTCTCCTCGTTGACACGCTCGGTTGCCCACTCCCTGCGGTCGCGACGATGCCTTGATGTTAATCTAACACATACCATCAGTCGGCGAGCATACAGACCTACAGCATGGAGCCGGTTTCGGACAGTCTGAGTTGAAATCGTGGTGCCTGTAGCCGAGCGAAGGTGTTGTTGGAGAAGAGTAGCGTTCATGTTTCGGTGTCTCCGAGCTGTTAACGCTAAATACCGATCTTCATTGGGCGTTGTTGCCCGTCTACGACCTTGCCCTGGTCTTCGGCCTGCGCATCCACTCTCCAAAAAACGGTTCCAGATCCTGGAAATGACACTTTGTGACACTCCAATGACTTGCGCTACTTCGGCTTGAGTTTGGCCCCCTTCTAACCTACCAACAATTCTCCAAGCTTCTGAATCTGTCAAATGACTTCGCTGAGACATCGTACTCATCGAAACAAAGCAATCACTGAATGCCGATCATCCTTGTCTTCATTCTCTTTTATCCAGTTGAAAGTCAAATTTCATTCGCTGCCGCTGAAGCGACGTTTTTGACGTCGAACTCAAAATTTGCATACTCCACAGTTTGAAAACCAGAAAAATTTGCATTTGTGATTCTCTTCTTCTATTTTCGGCAAAAAAAATTTCGTTTATATCTTTATTTTATATAAAACTTCAAATATCCTTTAATTGTTTTGAGCAGTGTATATTGCATCGTTACTTTTATTTATGGTTAAACTGTTCTTCTTTTAAAATTTGTTGTAGAAATGTGTTTACATGTTGTGTTACAAAATTGTAGCTATTTACTTTCATATTTACTGTATGGACTAATACGCACGTTAAATACCAAACTGAAACGTCCAATATAATATAATGTTTTTGAAAATACAAAAATTTAATTACAATTATTCTTTTAATATAAAATGGAACATAATGAAATATCACTATCTCTATATTACTCTATCTACGCATCTTACCCCTCCCCCCCTTTTTTTTAATTTATCCCTCCTTACTTCTTTTATGCATTTCAACTTTTATATTTACATACAAGTGGACGTGTATGTATGCGTTCACATGTGTTTTTGTCTGTTTCTTTCATTTGAAAGTAAACAAAAATGGACAACTGAAGCACAAGTCGTTAGTGTAGAATAAATCTTGCAAGAAATTGTTTTTCGATAAAATCTAGCAACAATTGGTCCCGAAGGTTCCATCAAAGTCTTCATTGAAGACGTTTCATGCCTAATCCAGTTAAAATAAAATCTGATAAAACGGAATCGCTAGAGACCGAAAAAAAATTCCGTGTAAAACAGGTTTCCGTATTAGAAGGTATACGTGTATGGTTATTCTTCCAGCATCGAGATTATGAAATGTTTCCGTCTGAAAAAGGAATCGCTTTTTACAGGTTTTATTTTAATGCAGTAAAACCTGCCAAGAAGGAATCACAAGAGACTGAAAAAAAGTTCCATTATAACAGGCTTCCGTTTTAGGAGGCATAAATTTATGGAATTTTTTTCGACGAACGTTGAATTTCTGCCGTTTGAGACAGTATTCCGTTATAAACCATGGAACTAGAAATGATTTAGTTCGTAGTTCCATGTTATAAACACGTTCTATTTTATCGAGTTAAACTGTACATCAAATCTATTCCAGAGGTTGCTATAAAGTGGATAAATTTTAGAAGGTAGCTGTAAAAACGGAACCTATCTATAGAGCAATCCTGTACTAAACGGGAAAAAAAAGATTTTAAAAATTAAAAACATGGTCCCAATGAAAGAAATACCTTGAAATTTTACCTCCTAGGACGAAAATCTGCATAAAACGGAATATTTTTCTTTTACACAATCCTAGGAATGGTTATTGATAAGGCACATAATTCTCAAAATAACATTTGTTAATTGAAAATTTGAAAATTAAAGAAAAATTTGTTAATTGAGTTTTTTTAAATAACACTTGCTCTTAAAAGCTTTCTCTTTTCCTAAAAAATTATCATAATGTGGAAATATAGCAATTAACCTTTGATACTTAACCTTTTAGACTAGTCTTATGATGGCCATACGAAATCCTTCAATAAATACTTTAATTTATTTGATATGAATTTGTTTTTTTCATATATTTTATAAGACGAATGCTCTTCTACGTTCTACGTTACTCCAAATTTCTGTAGAAAAAAATAATGTAAGCCTACTGACGAAGAAATATGATGAATTAACCATGTTGGGATTTAGTTACTTCTAATTCGGCTTTTGTAAAAAAAAGGGAAATAAGAAAATGTTTTGTAAAAAATGTTGTTAGAGATTAATTACTTTGCCAGTTTCTATTAAACGTATTGTAAAAGAGTGTCATTATTCATTAAGGCGTATGTATGGAAAAAAAAGTTATACACCGGTATTACCAAGACAAATATCTCCTGGAAACGAGAAAAAAAAAATACATATATTTTTTTAATATATAGGTATCATTTATAAGTTTTTCTTTTTTATTTCGTTCTTCCTGTAAGTTGAAAAACTGTTTCTCTTATTTTATTTCTGGGTTTTTTTCATTTATACATATTAAAATTTAAAAATATGTAATTACATTAACATTTAACATGGCAGTATGATTTATGATAAAGGTTTCATTTATGTTCGTTTCTTTCCCATACGTATGTTTTTGAACATAAGTACGAAAAACATCTGTGCTATAAACAGAAGGTTGGCAGAGTAAGTTTAATACATACATATTTTTTTAATCAAAGATATTTTCCTTAAAATATTTGTTATTTGGGTTAATTTTTACAGAACACTAAGTGTGTTTGCACAATTTTTTCCTCAACTATTATGAAAAAGAGTTAAACATCCTTTGTTTACTAAAAGCATATTTTTCCTATCATATGATATTTTTTTAATATCAACCATTTAAAGCATTAAAAACGTTCATTTTGAATAAATAAAAATTATTTAACTCTACCATCTTTTGTTTGTACACAGAAAATGCTGCGCCTGATTATATATAAAAAACATACAAGATGCGTGCAAACAAATATTAATCTGTACTTGTTTCGGGTGGTTATTTATTTACTTTTAGTAAAATTCTTTGTATTCATTAGTATTCTCTTAGAATTTGAATTGATAATCTGTAAAGATTTTACCGAAATTGTCTAACCTTTTAATGAATTTTTAAAAATTTATTCTATCTTAATGTAAAACTTAATTTTGAAAGACAAATTACACATTTTGAAAATTTTCGATTCATTATTTTGGATCAATACCAGTTTATTAAATATTATTAATACAGCTTTATAATGGAAATTAATATACATGTTTTTCTTTTAAATATTCAAGCTTAAAGGATTGTTATTTGAGTTTCTTTTTGTGTTATGCTTAAAGTAAATACGGAAATCATTTAAACTAGGAATTCAACAAGCCGATTTCAATTAATGCTCTTCAGCACATTTTTGAATGACAATAACTACCATTTTTACCATTTCTGATATAAATGGTAAAAATAAAATTTTGTCATCCTACAACTACTAGTAAAGCTATCTTATTCCATTTATTTTCAAGATAAAGTATCATAATTTTGATTATGAAATGACATTTTTTTTTCTAAGCAATTTTATTTCTTTTAAAATAAGTTCATTTCATATATTATAAATTTATATTTCTTGAAGACTGACATGCAGTCAAATGACATAAGGAATCACTGACTTGTAGTTGATAAAATTAACAGATCTTTCGGTTCTTATTCATTTAATGCTATTTAACTTTTCAAGGAGCGCGCTGTCGCAAATTTTACGACAGACGTGATTTTCCTTGCACTATGTTTTCCCAAATGAACCCTTAAATAAATTTAAATTTTTGTTACTGATGATGTGTGTAATTGGTCTTTTAACATGTCTCTTATTATTCTTATAAAATATCTTGCGTTTAAAATAGTGTTACTTCTCTGCGTAAAAAAATGCAACTCGCACCTTCTTGTACAAAATATTTTAAAAGTTAAGATTTAGAAGCATGCAATTCACATTTTAACTGTTTTGAAAAAATATAAGCCCGTAATATGTAAACAAACTAATATATTTATACCAGGATTTAAAAAAAAAAAAAAAACACTCAATATTTACTGTATATTTAGTTTAGCAATTAAAAAGAAGAGAGGCTTGTGTTTTAAAATTTTGAAATTAATTTGAATATTCTTAAAGATCGAAACAACGCAACGCCATCTGTTGACGAAAATTTTAATCACTTTTTTTTTAATTATTGAAAAAAAAATAATAAGCTATTTTATAAACCTGTAATATTTAGTATTTATATCTATTAATAAAGTTCACGAATTATTGACAATTTAAAATTGGAAATTCCGGAACATCCTGTATTTTCAATTAAATAATTTGAAAAGTTTAGTGAAATAGCTCTGTTTAGTTTCCTTTTTATCTCGTGATTTAAAATGAATAATTTAAATGATAAGTACAAAATTCTATTCTGTAGCAATATATTTATTTTACATAAAATATTTCCTCCATGAAAGTGAAGTTCATTTGTTTTGATAACTTTTGTCCGGAACTTAAGTTGATCCTTAAATCGAAATATGACTTTCCTTCAAAATTGTTTGGCTTTAAATAAGTTTTAAATAACAAACATTGCTTTAAAATATTACGACAGAAAAAAAAAATCACATTCCCAGCATTAAGTTTAATCCATACACGGCTGTAGCATTCTGACTTTTCCTACAACTTTTAGTAGTTTGTGCAGATACCAAAGTTCACATTCATAAAGAACACAAGGAATTCTTTGTGACTATTCATATTAGCTTCTTTCTTTTATGACTAATAAACGTTTAAAACGAACAATCCTCCTGCATCAAGGGTCGCTCTTAAACTTCGTGTTTACTGAATACGATGACACCATGTGTTTCTCACCTCTTAAAAACTCAATGTATAAAAGAGTTAACTCTTTCAAAATTCAGACTTATGTAAACCATTGCACTAACAAGGCATATGCCAGTTAGTTGAAGTGGGAAGAAAATGCCTTAGGCGAATAAAACAGGCAGGAAAGTGCGATGAGTAGTTTATGATTCGTCCTCCCTTAGTAGGCCCTCCTTCTAGAAAAAAAAATGAAAATCTAAAAAAGATAAAATAAAATAAAATAAAAAGGGTTTTTACGATCAAGAATTTTTACGAGGCCAGGGACTCTTAACGAGCTCCACTGCCGGCACTAAAACGATATCCAGAAACTGTCATCGAAAGATTGCGCGGCCAATGACAATAGCAAAGCCCGGATGGAAATGCGGGGGCGAGCCACAAAATTATGTTAGGGAATATGAAGGACTTAGCGAAGGATAAGCGAATTTCGTCAAAATGACAGTAATCCTTCCCGTCAGTGAAGTACAACGGGATGACAAAAATAATAAATAATTTTTCAGTCCCCGTTTGCATTATTTTTCTTCTTTGTTACAATATTATCTATGCCTTTCATCTCGAAACAGCTTATTAAAATTCCGGAGACAGATTTATTCCACAAATTTCCCATTCTTTCCCTTTTGTGTCTATAAATTTCAAAAGTGGAAATTGCATCTAATGGGTAAAAACTTTCGGTTGTTATACGCGACTAATGAAGCCATAAAATGCTTCTGTATTGAGTTCGATGTAAAATAACTAGTATTATTTTATGTAGTAATATTAAAACAGAAACTTATGTAAAATTAATTTTATGTAAATAAGCGTTTGTTGTTTAAAGAATTACTAATTTTTGTCAAAGAAGAAAATGTATCTGATAAGGTGATATATTTGGTATGTGCCTCTAGTCTCCAAATTAGAATTGCTCCACATAAATTATTTTTTTCTTAGTTAGTTTCCATTTTTGTTACTTATCAAAGGAGCTTATTGGTGAAGTTCTTAAAACTTCTAATGAGAGGGGCTGAGAAAGACATAAATCTCGCACGACACGTATTGATGTGTGAAAAATACTATTAGAGATATATTTATAAAGTAAAGCAATCTGAATTCACGTTAGATGTTTAGAGAACTTTAGAAATCAGACATGATCCTTCTGCCTGGACCATGCAGGATTGATTTCTCGAGCTTTGGTCCTGAGTTTCATATATTCTTCCATGGTAATCAAGTTACATATTGAATTAAGTGCGATCTGCCATTCAATGAAATTCTGCCTTCCAATTCTATTTTGATCAGCTTACAAAAAATACTCTGATGTCCAATAACGGGATTTAGGATTAAAAAATATTTTATGTACTGACTATGATAATACTAAAAAAAACATTCATTCAATTTTTCAATTAAATTTACATGAAACGATGATATCATTTGTCGAACGGAATCATATGAATATATGAATTAAAATTATCTTTTTACGTAGTTTGTTTCTTTTAATTTACAGTTCACAAAAGAAGTGTGAAGTAATTCCATTTCACGAACTAAAATTATTCGAAGCATTTGTATACAGGATGTTTCATAAAAGATGGGCAAAACTTTAAAAGTTGATAGTACACATCCAAGCAAACAACTTTCATCAAAGAATGCATGGTCAGAAATGAAACGCAAAGGGGCTGGCGCATTTGGAAACTTGGTTCATGCAAACGTTAAAGCGCCATTGCTGTTGCGAGTAATTGGGAGAAGAACGACACTAATAGAATGCAAATGTGATATGGAGAAGAAGAAGAACGCGTATGCAAACTTTCGCCTTGATTAATACATAAAAGCCACTGATCCGAGTATGCAACTGTCAATCGCGGTAGGAACGTATCGGAAGATGTTGCCCTTCACTAATAGGGGAAAAGAGTAATTAATATTAATATGCATTTTATCTACTTAACTGCAAATGGAAATGACTCAGAGGCTCACCGACTGTACGGAGAGCGACTTGCTTTTGTCACTTAATCGTTTTTGTGTGTTTTTGCCTCGTATAACAACATCGCCTTCGGCGCCCTCTAGCACCTTTCCGTTTTAATTCCGACCATACATTCGACGACACTAATAGAATGCAAATGTGATATGGGGAAGAAGAAGAACGCGTATGCAAACTTTCGCCTTGATTAATACATAAAAGCCGCTGATCCGAGTATGCAACTGGCAATCGCGGTAGGAACGTATCGGAAGATGTTGGCCTTCACTAATAGGGGAAAGGAGTAATTAATATTAATATGCATTATATCTACTTAACTGCAAATGGAAATGGCTCAGAGGCTCACCGACTGTACGGAGAGCGACTTGCTTTTGTCACTTAATCGTTTTTGTGTGTTTTTGCCTCGTATAACAACATCGGCGCCCTCTAGCACCTTTCCGTTTTAATTCCGACCATACATTCTTTGATAAAAGTGTGTTTGTTTGGACGTATACTATCACCTCTTAAAGTTTTGCCCATCTTTCATGAAACACCCTGCAGACATTATTACCGGGCTAAAAGACTTTTTTAAAGTGTAATTTGAGAAGGCCAAAATATTTGCTCAGGTGTTTCAATCAAATTAAAGAGAAATTCTATATAAAATTGTTGAAAAAACTCCAAATGTTTAAAGCGTAACATAAATGGACACTCTTTCACAACATAGCTTGGCGTATATCATAGGTTTATTTCAAAAATTCATGAAAGCCATTGATAATTTTCAAACTTTTGGTATGCTAAAACCTGCTTCTATAAACTAATTTAAAATAATCTGTCGAAAATTTCAACTTTGCCATCCATATATTTAAAGCTGTTTGGTAATTCTGTCAAATCTATTCCATCGAAATTCGATCGAATACGCATGCGTCAAAAAATCACCGGCCAATGAGGTGAGGGTCTATGACTGTCTCTACAAACGTGTTTGGGATCGTATCATCTGTTGTTTTTTTCTGTTGTCACGTTGCGTTAAACCTAGGAAGATATTTATCTAGAACTCACTGTGGAGTGTTTAGAAGGTATTTATTTTATTTATTTATTTTATTTATTGTAATTTGTATGAATACTTAGATGTCCATTTCGGATTTACTGTTTAAAAATGAATTTAGGCTCATAAGTTGGCGAAATCCCGATGGAAAATTTTTTTTTAGATCTCTATCATTTTGTTTATATAGTACAGAAAATAATTATTCAAACGTGTAGAACACGTAATACAAAATTGGACCACTTATGGTCTGTTTATTATCGGGAATGAATCTTATGGTGTTCCGATTGATAATGAATTCGATTATGTAAATATAATGTCAAAAGACAGTACGCACGGTAGTAATATTTTTATTATTATGTGTTCGAAAAAAGCATACAAAACGAGTGTACGACTCTTCTGTGGGTATGGCGTCGGCGAGAAGTTTAGATTACAATTGTGAGGTATTTTTTCATTTTATCTTTATTTATTTTGTTTTTATTTAGTTCATGAACATAGAAATATATATCTATTTCTGTGTACATGATTGAATTCTTTGGATATCTCTTAATTCTTTTTGTTCGCGAAATTATTTAGTGCGAGTAATGTAATTGTTGCATGCTTGGTGTATTTTTTGCTACTGAGTACTATTTTGCTTATGAGTTTTTATAGGTATTTTTTTTCTTTTTTTATTGAAGGGGTTTATTTTCATTTGGAAAAACAGAAATTTCATTTTTTGAATATAATATTTCAGATGTTTTAATAGTTAACATTCGGCTGTTTGAAAATGAGGTGCCACTTTTTGTTGTTGTCTATTGATAGACGATGTTAGAGAATCAATGCATAAAATACTCTGCATGTACTCGCCTAATACTAAATATAACCCAATGCTAAATATAACCTAATACTAAAATATACAAAAGGCTGTTTCAGCATCTTACAAATTTCTATTATGTTTCATTCTAAGAGTTCCTAAATAAGCCAGACTGCAAATATATTTCCAGAAAAAAAGAACTGATCGTACTATAAATAGTTTCCATCCAGTATAATTATATGGTGAATCCAAAGAATTCAACAAACCAGAATAAATAATGATAAAATGAAAAAGTACCAAATATTTATTGTAATCCAAATTTCCAAAACACCACTCACTCGGGGGGGGGGGGGGGTTTCGCCAATCCATATATTTAAAGCAGTTTGCATTAGAAGTGTATTTGAGATTTTTTAAGATCGGTCATTCCTCTCGAGTTACTTTAATTTTGAGATTTTTTAAGATCGGTCATTCCTCTTGAGTTACTTTAAATATGACAAGTTTGGTTTACGATTTATCTTGGATAACTATTATCAGGTAATTTTTCATTTTATTATTTTGGTTTATTGAGTTGATGAACATAGTAAACATAATCATGATTGAGTTTCTTGCTTTCGTGAACACAAAATTAGAGATACATTCTGGTGTATTTTTTTCTTCTTTTTATGTCGTATGTATATTGAAAATTAAAATTTTTTAAACCTAAAAGTAATGGTCGAGATTTTATTAGGATTTATTTTTTGAAGGAGTTTATTTTTACTTTGAAAAGCTGAATGTTTTAATATTTACATTCGGCAGTAAAATATCGAAAAGTTTTGATTATATAAAACAGTTTGAAAATGATTGCCACGTTTTTGTTGTTGTTTATTGATTTTTGCTTACATCATGTGCTAATTTCCAAAATAATTTACAGAGCCAGTGTGTAAGTGGCCATATGAATTAGTTAAAATACAGCAGAATGTAAATGATTTTCTGTACGATACAAACAACATCCAAAGGATTCAATCATGAACACATGTTCATCAACTCAACAAACCAAACTGAAAAAATACCTGATAATAGTTATCCAAGCTAAAAAAAATAAATATTTTTGACTTCAAGAGATATAAAAAAGGTTATTTAGTTTTTTTTTTTTTTTTTGTAATCTTTTTTACCACTTCCCCATATACCATCAGTTTCATAAGAAATCTCTGTGAAAACATATATTTTACACTTTATTGAATGTTTTCATTTCTTAATTGAAACATCAAACTCAGTTTAAAGTTATAGTAGAGTGTAAAATGTATATTTTCATTAAGATTTGTTATTGAATTAATTTTGCTTCATAAACAATTCTTGAATCTTTTGATTTATTATTGCTTTCATTATTGGGCGATAACGATTTCATTTTATACTAGATTGCATCTCTGTTCTGGGCGATACTTATTAAACTCATAATTTGTCACAAAATGGTGATTTTATTGACTTTGTGCTTACAAATCAAAATGGTATCTTGATAATATACATCTTTACCCAAGAATGCGACAAAACAAAAGATAAATTTTCAAACTTGGTATAAAAAACTTAGGTACTTCTCTATTATCCCATCGTCCACTTTTCATAACAAAATACTATTGCCAAACTGTATGATTAAATGCCAAAAATGCAGTCCCATTTACTTGATGTCGGAAGTATTATACATGTTTGTTATGTCATCAAGTGGTTTTTAATTCAACATTTGCGTGTATTAATGACAAAGTTCTCCCGTTTATTTGGCGTTACAGTTTGGCGATAGTTTTTTGTTATGAAAAGTGGTCGATGAGATAATAGAGAAGTACCAAAACTTACATATATGAGTAGATTCCTTGACAGTATTAATCATTACTCGATATTTTAAAACTGCATCATATTTGTAGAATTATATTAATTTAAACAATGCTTTTATTGAAGTGTGAAGAAGCACATACTTATATGAAGAACCATATATTTACATAATCATTTTCATTAGCAATCGAAACACCATAAGATTCATCCCCGATAATAAACGGACTATAAGTGGTCTAATTTTGTATTACGTGTTCTACGATATTTTTACGTACGTTTCAATAATTATTTTCTGTACTATATAAACAAAATGATAGAGATCTAAAAAGACAATTTCCATCGGGATTGATTTCGCGAATGTTAAATGAGCCTAAATTCAATTTTAAACAGTAAATCCGAAATGGACACCTAAGTATTCATACAAATTATAATAAATAAAATAAATGCCTTCTAAACACTCCACAGTGAGTTCTATATAAATACCTTCCTAGGTTTAACGCAACGTGCAAGAAAAAAACAACAGGAGATGATCCAAACACGTTTCTAGAGACAGTAATAGACCCTCACCTCATTGGCCGGTCCTACCGGAAGATTTTTTTGACGCATGCGTACTGTGTCGAATATTGTTGAAAAATGATTTTGAAGAAAAAATCGGGAAATTCACAAAATGGTTTTGGGAAAAACTTCACCAAATGGTTTCAAATTTCTTTGAGTGACAGCGGGAAAAAAAATTTAATCTTACATTCAATCATCGCAATTGGCGAGTGTGACTATTAAGTTTAGCCAGTACTGGCTATAACATCAATCACCAATTTTCAGTATTACTTGCCGATTGGTGAGTGTTAATTTTGTCTTATATCACAAACTGTATTTACATATACTACTAGATATAATGATTATGAATCATGATTTTTCTGTTATTGGGCGAGATTCATGTTTTTTCAGCAATTCTTTGACGAAATTCGTGTTTTTTCAGAGATCCTTTGAAGAATTTCGCATTTTTCTCGCGATCCTTAATGAAATTCACATTTTCCAGCGATTCATTGATAAAATACATTTTATTCCGCAATTTTTATACGAAATTTAGTAAAAAAGCGTGATTTTTTGGTGAAATTTCCTTTTTTGCGATTCTTTGACAAAATTTGCTTATCTTTCACGATCCTTTTGCATGATTCACGTTTTTTCTGTGGTCTTTTAACGAAAGTCATGTTTTCCCATGATCCTTTGATGAAATTAGTGTTTTTTCCTCAATCATTTGACGAAATCTGTGATTGTTTCCCCCCACGAAGATTGGTTAGATGTTTTTAGTCGGCAGGTGCCCTAAAAAGTCTGTGACGCCCGTTGCTGCATCGCACACATTCGTCCATGGGGCATTGTTTCATTCCTGACATTTCTGGAAAGAAACAACGTTCAACTCAATGGCTGAATTGTAAAGGGCGAAATGTGTCAAACATTAGCAGAAAGAAAGTGCACAATTCGTTCGTTCATGGAAAAAATCGTGAAATTCATTAATTGATAGTCGATAAAATGCGAAATTTGTCAATCGATAGCGGAAAAATAACAAAATTCATTAATCGACAGTGGAAAAATCGCAAAGTTCATCAACTGGTTTCGGAGGAAAAAGTTTTCGAATGACTTCGAGAAAAAAAATCACAATTCCGTCAATTTCGGGGAAAAAATCGTGAAATTCGCCAAATGGTTTCGAAATTTGTCGAGCGACAGCAGAGAAAAAAATCTTTTTCCATTCAGTCATCGCAATTGGTGAGTGTGACTATTATGTTTGACCAGTGGTGGCAATAAAGTCCATTGCCAAATTTTCAGTATTACTCGCTGTTTGGCAAGTGCTAATTTTGTCCTATACTTCAAAACCCTTTTAATCATCACATCAGTGTGCAGGACAATTTTTTTACAGGAGACCATTTGATGAATTTCGTGATTTTTCCGTTATCGATTGACCAATTTTACTACTATCAATTGTTGAATTTTATAATTTATCAACTATTGATTAGCGAATTTCATGATTTTTTCCATGAACGTTTGACAAATTACGCAATAAAATATAAGAATATCGTTAAATTGTCTTGAGTAAAAAAAAAATTATTGTCAAATGCCTTCGAGAAAATAGTTGCAAGTTGAAATGCCTGTGACCTCTTTTTCATGTTATGCATCTCTGGGGTCCATCCCCTCACTCCCCCCCCCCAAGTGGGACACTTTTCAAAATTTTGCACACACCCCTCATGTAATATATCGCTGGAAAAGTCTTTGACCACTTATTCATGTTATGCATCTGCGGGATCCATCCCGCCACTCCCCCCCCCCCTAAAGGGGGCTCTTTTCTAAATTTTGTTGACACCCCTCATGTCATATATTGTTGGAAAGGTCTGTAACTGCTTAATCATATTATGCATCTCCGACGTCCATCTCCCCACTTTGCCCCCCTCCCCCACAAAGGATACTTTCTAAATTTTGCACACAACACTCATGTTATATATCATTGGAAAGGTCTGTGACCACTTAATCATATTATGCACCTCCGATGTCCATCTCCCCACTTTGCCCCCCTCCCCCCCCCAAAGGGTACTTTCTAAATTTTGCACACAACCCTCATGTTATATATCATTGGAAAGGTCTGTGACCACTTAATCATATTATGCACCTCCGATGTCCATCTCCCCACTTTGCCCCCCCAACCCCCCAAGTGATACTTTTCTAAATTTTGTTGACACCCCTCATGTCATATATTGTTGGAAAGGTCTGTGACTGCTTAATCATATTATGCATCTCCGATGTCCATCTCCCCACTTTGCCCCCCTCCCCCCTAAAGGGTACTTTCTAAATTTTGCACACAACCCTCATGTTATATATCATTGGAAAGGTCTGTGACCACTTAGTCATATAATGCATCTCCAATGTCCATCTCCCCACTTTGCCCCCCCTCCCCCCAAAGGGTACTTTCTAAATTTTGCAAACAACCCTCATGTTATATATCATTGGAAAGGTCTGTGACCACTTAATCATATTATGCACCTCCGATGTCCATCTCCCCACTTTGCCCCCCTCCCCCCCCAAAGGGTACTTTCTAAATTTTGCACACAACCCTCATGTTATATATCATTGGAAAGGTCTGTGACCACTTAATCATATTATGCATCTCCAATGTCCATTTCCCCACTTTGCCCCCCCAACCCCCCAAGTGATACTTTTCTAAATTTTGTTGACACCCCTCATGTCATATATTGTTGGAAAGGTCTGTGACTGCTTAATCATATTATGCATCTCCTATGTCCATCTCCCCACTTTGCCCCCCTCCCCCCTAAAGGGTACTTTCTAAATTTTGCACACAACCCTCATGTTATATATCATTGGGAAGGTCTGTGACCACTTAGTCATATTATGCATCTCCGATGTCCATCTCCCCACTTTGCCCCCCCTCCCCCCCAAAGGGTACTTTCTAAATTTTGCACACAACCCTCATGTTATATATCATTGGAAAGGTCTGTGACCACTTAATCATATTATGCATCTCCAATGTCCATCTCCCCACTTTGCCCCCCCCACCCCCCCCAAGGGATACTTTTCTAAATTTTGTTGACACCCCTCATGTCATATATTGTTGGAAAGGTCTGTGACTGCTTAATCATATTATGCATCTCCGATGTCCATCTCCCGACTTTGCTCCCCTCCCCCCCAAAGGGTACTTTCTAAATTTTGCACACAACCCGCATGTTATATATCATTGGAAAGGTCTGTGACCACTTAATCATATTATGCATCTCCAATGTCCATCTCCCCACTTTGTCCACCCCCCAAGGAATACTTTTCTAAATTTTGTTGACACCCCTCATGTCATATATTGTTGGAAAGGTCTGTGACCGTTTAATCATATTTTACATCTCCCCACTTTGCCCCCCCCAAGGGGTACTTTCTAAATTTTGCACACAACCCTCATGTTATATATCATTGGGAAGGTCTGTGACCACTTAATCATATTATGCATCTCCAATGTCCATCTCCCCACTTTGCCCCCCCAACCCCCCAAGTGATACTTTTCTAAATTTTGTTGACAACCCTCATGTCATATATTGTTGGAAAGGTCTGTGACTGCTTAATCATATTATGCATCTCCGATGTCAATCTCCCCACTTTGCCCCCCTCCCCCCTAAAGGTTACTTTCTAAATTTTGCACACAACCCTCATGTTATATATCAATGGAAAGGTCAGTGACCGCTTAATCATATTATGCTCCCCACTATGAAATTTGTAAAGTTAAAGCAACTATAAATTTTATTTTTATGGTACTATCAAGTTGTTTGCCGTCAAATTTTGACGGGTTCCATCTAGTCTGTTCTAAACAGGTAACTGACAGTTTTAATAACTATCATTAATGCAAAATTTTGTATACATTAAGTAGATGAACTTTGTAAAACGTAACTATTTTAATTAACCAACAGGTATATCTCATATTTACCTAACACGTAAGCGAACCTCTATTTGAAATCACTCGGCAGTAAATTTCCTTTGCATTAGCTGAGTACTACATTCTAATCTCGGCTCTGGTGGGTGTGAACATTTAGTAAATGGATAAAGGAAAGTGCATTGAGAGGCAGTTTGCTGCTCTAATGTGTACCGATTCACTGCATAAAATAAATTGAGTTCTTGAAGTGCTTCACTCTTATTCTGGCCAAATAATTTAAGTGCTAAAAGATTACTCATGTGTCCTCTTATATTTGCACTTAAAATAAGTGTAAACATTATTTGATTCCAAGTTATTAAAAATATGCTTCTTCTATTGATTATGTCAAAACAATATATTTTTTTTTTTCATGAATTTTTACAATGAATTTTTCATGTCTTGGATATTTGTTTCTCTAGATACAGTAATATGTTTAATAAATTTCCGCGTGGAAAAATTTATTATTTATCAGAAGATAGCTGACTAAAGTTTTAGTCAATGATTTTATTAAATTATTTTGCATTTTTAATATTAAAAATTTTGAGATTTTTTTTTCCAGAAGAAATACATTTGAAGATAGTATTGTTTAGAAGAAATTGTTAGATTTTGCATTAATGCAAGATTTTTTAATTATCTAGCCTAAATCGAATCCTTTTTATACTTCTTGCTTTTTTGAACACCAGTTTTATCTTTTGATAAATATTACTTTTAATTATAAATAGAAAAAAACTTAACTTTATACCATTATGTCAAATTGTAATATTGAAACATTTTGTTGATTTTCAGAGGTAAAATGCATTTGAAAAAATATTTCTTTATTAAAATTTGTAGTTTTTGTATCAACTTAAGTTTTTATTTCTTATTTATCTAGTGTAAATGAAAAACTATTAAATTACAGTTCTTTTCTTGTGAAGACCAGCTTTATCATTCAGCAAATATTATTAAAATTTTTAGAACAAAAATTTAATTTACAAAAAAAAGAAAACAAAGCATTATTTAAATGACTCTATCTCTTATTTTCTTTCAGTATGTACCAATTTCATTTAATGGATTGCCCCCCATTCGGGTCCATCAGAGAAGTTATCTACTCGATTCAGTCTTTCAGCATTACACAAACAAAGACAGTCGGTTATGAAACTCTCTTAATAACTTAAGCTTCATTTTAGGAGCTGTGAATTCAGATCAAAGATCTCCATTTTTATTGTCTCTTTTTTCTTTTTTTTTTTTTTTTTTTTCGTACAAATACTTCATTCGCCTAGGAAATATTTTATGGCGCATCTTGAAGATTGTTGTTCTTGAGGAATGGCTAAGAGTATGGAGCACTCTAGTTGCCGCCTCCCGATATAAAATTCCTAATGCCACTCAATGTCTTTTCGGATTTTGAAAGCTCGGTCATACGTCGGCCATACGTCGTAAAAAAAAAGAGTGCTATCAGGAAGCAACGAATTTGAAAAAGTCCGACTATATCCGTTCTCGACCGTAGTCATAAACATCCAGTTAGCTAATATCGCATATCTGAAGATGAAATGATGAAGGCACAGATGCCTTTCTCAGATCGTCCCTATCGCTCCTTTAGTTCTTCTTTACTCCTTTTTTTATGAACATATAGCTTTAAGTGATGCCTGGTTATAGGGGTATTATAGGGTTTGAGAAATTCCTGTCCAGAATATAAAAATGTAACCCGCTCTAAGTAACTTATTTTGGATTCCAGACAAATTGCTCTTTTCGACAGATATGAATTTATTGTATTATAAGATTTTATGCGTCACATTGTTAAATCTGAATGCATTTGCATATTTTTTTTATAAATATATCGTGTTAATATTTTATAGATATTTACTGCGCATGGTTAAAATTTACAACTTCTCTTTTGCAAAAATCTGTTTTGTTTATAACTTTATTCAAATATAGAGCAAAAGATTTTTATTTTTTTTTTCTTTATAAGTTAGTACATTAGAAATAACATTATATCAAATGTGATTTTCCTTTATAATTGGAATTCAACAGGATTCAGATATTCATATTCAGCCGTTTTTTTTTTTTTATCTTAGTCATCTTTAGTTTTATTAGTTTATCTTAGTTTTTATTAGTCATCTTTAGTTTTATTTTGTAAAGCTTATCTTCTATTAATAAATCATTTAAAGTAAGTATAGTTAACATTATAATTTATAAACAACTCTGTTATTGACGTTGTTTCAGCAAAGCACCAGTCATACGCCTTTCAAAACATCTTAGGCAGAACGCTCGCGTATGAGGGAAATATTCCTTTAAAATCATGATGTAGGGATTAATATATCCACTGATACAATGCCATGCCATCGTTAAAAAATATTATTTATTACTGCATTACTTTTAAATAGTTTAAAATACTGTACTATGGTACTATAATATCGTTACTGCATTTCTAACATCGCGGACATGCATATTTTGCCACCATATTTAAAAATATATATATATGTATAAAAAAATAATTTTGCAATTCTTATATAATAAATATAGATGAACAGACGATTTTGTTTGATTACTCTATTATGAAACGTTTATTAAATATTTTAAAATATCTATATTAATTTAAACTTCATGTACTAAATAAACGGTTGAGTATTGTACCTGAGCCCTAAGTAAAAGTGAGAAAAAAAAGAGTAATTTGTAATATTGGAATATAAAAAGTGCGTAACTCACGCCAATATAGTATATCACTTATTTAAAACAAAGTAACATAATTTTTACTTTTCTTTCCTTTTTTTCCCTTTTTATTAATTTTGCTTTATTTTCCGGAGAATTCTCACGAAAATTCCAAAAAACATATGAATTTTTTAAAAAGATGCAATCGAAATTATGTATCATATAAACAATATTTTCTATATTAAATGAACATTATTCAATTCTAAAAACATTAAAACTTCATTTTATTATATAAATCTGTGAAAGGCGTTCAACTGTAAGACATATTGAAATTTCAACACCATCTTTACCTTTTTTTCTTTACTGAAATAGCCCGGCATGAGTTGCTAGATCTCGTTAACTTCTTTCATCCTATCTTGATAGAGAAAAGTCTAATATAGAGATTTATCTCTTTGCTATCAAAAACCACCCAGCTTCATAAATTGCGAAATAATCTATGGCAAGGGAGATTTAATAACACCGCATGCGATATCAGCAATTTTGAAATAGCATCATTAATTGGGTAAATATTTACTTTTCAGAGCTTCCCTAAAAGAGATAATTATCTTTATTTGTGAGTCAGGCTTTCGTTTTAAACGTAAAATATGTGTTCACACATATACAAAAAAAAAAGAAGGTAAGATAATATTTTTACTATCGTGATTGAATCGAAAAGACCTTTAATGTAGTGGTTGTTGGTTTGATGCACTAACAGCGAGAGAAAGGGAGAACCAAAACAAGATAAAAAGTTTTCATTCATGTATTTAAATTTTAAACATTAAAAATATCACCTTCGTTTTAAAATTAAACAGGATTTAATTTCTGCTCTATGAAGTTATTAATGGTTAAAATTAATTTGATGAAATAATCTATTGAACACTATTTAGCAATCACTCATTACCTAACTATTAAAATCAGCCAATTTTCTTTTCTTTTGTTCTCTCTGTGTGTGTGTAAATTTAAGGTGGAAGAGTCGAGTTCAATCAAGATTAATTCATCTAGTTAAAAAAAAAAATGCTCCTGAATGTAAAAGAAAAGGGTAAATAAGTTCGAAAATGTGAAATATTCGTAACCATTCCCTAAAGAAAGTTACTTCAGAGAATTTTTCTTTCTTTCTTTTTTTTTTTCAAATTTTAAATTTATTTTTTCTATATAAAGCAAAGTTCTAATAAATTTATAATTTATGTGGTAAATATTTTTGAAATTAAATAATTTTATTCAAAACTCCGATGTCTTATATTTTGTTATAATTTACCGCTGTTTGAGCGTAAATATTTTCAGAATAAAAATGCTAAAATGGTAAATGTATAAACCGCACAAATTAATTGTACATATTTTACTTTCAGTACATTAATATTACGTTAACAGCGTAACTAAATGCTAAAACTTATTTAACTAGTATTGAAGTAAATTATGTATAAATACAAATACACAAAAATATACATTATAAAAGTTGATGTTAATAAATATTAGTAAAAAGCTTACTCATATTTTATTTGTGTTATATAGTGTGTGTTTTAGAATTAAAGCTATAAAAACTGTGATAGTTAGTTCATATCGACATCTAAAAGCACATATGTGCTACGTCCATTTTTTGCGATTCTGTGTGAGATTTTGGCAAAATTGGAATCATTATCAAAGGCAGATTCAAGGCAACAGGCATTTCAAATCCAGTTTGTAATAACAAAGTGTAAAAATAGGGAAAAACTGAAAATGCTATGTCCCAGAAAATCTATTTTTTGTAATGCACAAATTGGCTATGTTAAAAATTACACAGATTTTTGCGAAAAATCTAACAATAAAAATATAGATTGGTAATTATGGTATTGAAAGTTTTAAAAAATAGTCGTCTGTGGCGCTTGTTCATAGGAAATTGGGCATGTTGTGCTCCAAGCTAATACATGCGGTAGGCAAATTCTCAACCAAACTGAATTGCCTGCAATGCTTTATGCAGTAAATAAATCCTGATGGAAACTGGGATGTTATTACTTGAAATTCATGGAAACGACCATAGGTACCTAGAAGTTGATAGCATTCGTGCAACTATTTAAACTGACCAGAAAACATACGAAACTGTATTTGGCCAAATTGTACACGGAAATTTTACAGTGTTTGTAAACATGACACATAAAAGGAGAAGAGAAGCGAATACCTCAATAATAAGTGAAAAAGAAAATGAAAAAGGCTTGTAATTCATTATGATATTTCAGGACGATGTGCCTATATATTCCGCTTGCACGCAAAATGTCCCCAAACTTTTTTTTAATTATCACAATTTCTGGTCTATAATCTACAGATCAAATAAACACGTTTGGACCAGACATTTTACCTAACAAAATGTATGGTAATCTTCAGTGGTGAATATTTGATTTCATGTATAAAGTAAAATTTCGGGTTCGAAACATATTTTCTTTTATCTAAAAACTATAAACTGGAAATTATGGTAAGTGATTTTGTACGTATAAATAAACTCTAAACACCTAATTCTAGTTTTTAAACACTTCTGAAATGTTGGAATGTATAATAAGCCTTAGAAAAGGAATATTGCTTTTAGTTTTCGAGTTATACAAGAGATAAAATTTCTTTTTTAATTTCCCAGGAGCTATCAAAATTGGACGTAGCACATCTGTGTGCTGCGATGTATTGTTAAACTATTTTGAGTCTTTATAACACTTTGAGCCTATGTGAGCTTTGGAACTAAATAAAATACTATACTTTTAATGTGTTATTATTTTCCTGAAACTTATCATAAACAACGAAAAAAAAAATTTAAATTATAAAAATTGTTATCAAATTAAAATATGCATAATATCGAACAAAAGTTAACACATGTGATTGTTTATAAAGCGAAATCCATTTTATAATGATGATTTCAAAAGAACAAATAATTATCATTACTATTATTGTTATTATTATCATTATTGTAATTTAACTGAGTTAAATAATATGATAATGGATCACCTGGAAAGTTCTGCGGTATATTTCTATTGAGATATTAATGAATGATTGAATGTCACCAGAACATACAAACAAATTGTTTCTTTACATACATTATAAGAGCAAAGTTTTATTTCAAAATTCGGGTGAGAATGTGGCATTTATGGCATCAAAATATATAATAAAAAACCGCAGTACTTTCCGGGTGACCTAATATTTAAAACATAGTTTACTTTACAGTATTTGCATGCTGCAAAATATTTACAAAAGAAATTAAAATCCCCAAAGCTTAACCATAGTTAATACAAAACCATAGTTAATACAAAATATATTATTTTTTGGATTACATATCATTTTCTAATTTCGAAGTCTCGCAATTCGGTAAAAATATCGTATTTTCCTACATTCAGTTTCGTAATAATTGTAATTTTTCATGCATTGATGTCCTGCCACAATTTCTAGAAGTTTTTCACGTAAAAGTAGATTAGTTACAACATATAATAAAAACGAACTGACGTTTTTTGAGGAAAATTGCCTGTCTTAAGTGACAAGGAAATAAGGTACTTTTATTCTAATTATAAATATTTTAACCAATTTTCGTGTATTGTGTCTGTTCTGTTTTTTGACATTCTAACAATACGTCCTTTTTATTTTCTTTTGAATATTTTTTCACGATTATGGTCTGCGATACTGTGAAGGGGTAACCATGGTAGCCTCTATCAAACACCTTGAAACGTCAAACTTTTTCTCGACATTATATTTGACGCGGAGAGGCTTCTCCATTTTGCTGTTGGGTGTTTCACTTGACGTTAACTCCTAATGAACTGTGTAGTGTCCCTCAAAAATCACAATCCGTACGTGATCTGAGGACTTTTAAACTTGACAGCCTGACTCGTAGAAACCGTCGATCACGTGGTTTTCATCTTTCATCGTGTCGGGAATTTCAGTGTTATCGTTAAAAGTTCTCCAGATAAAGTGGCTATCTTTCGAGAGACTGGAACGATAGTACATTTTCTTTTTTTTGTGTGTGTGAATGATTGGCATTTTTGGACTTAAATGGAAAAATATGCAGGCTTTGCTATGATTACTAATGTGAAGAAATGTGTTGCATAGAAAACACTATGCTGTCATTAATAAGAAAACTGCATCTTTATTTATTCATTTTTTTCTTTTCTTCTTTTTATATCTAGTTAGGTTTGGATAATTGAAGTTATTAATTATGATCGTATGTTACAACTTGTTTTGAATGTTTCTTTCCATACTGAATATAATGAAAATGAAACATATTTAGATGATAGGATAGATTTTTTTAAATTATTATTGTTACTGCCATTTTTGGATTTAAAGCTAATTTTACCCCGATTTTGATTTTATTACTTATAATAACTTGCGTTTAAAACGCTATGGTGGCATTAATAAAAAAACTACTTATATGTCAAATATTGGCTTTATCTAGAATATTGGCTTATTGTAGTATCCAAATAACTTAACTCGGGATCTCACTAATTGAACAAACTTATTTTATTTAGTAGCTCCATCATACAGTTGTCGTGATTCCGATCGTTTTAATGGAGGCCCCGAGCACTATATTATTAGAGCCTTCCATGATTACCAGTAGGCCAAATCTACAAAGCCTGTCTTTAAAAAGCGCTCGTTTTGGGTTTTTGATCAGCACTTGTAATATTTTCCATCAGAGGGTGAAGGTGTCAAATTGGAAGGAAACCTTATGTTAATTGGTATAATAGCTTTTGATTAATTCCCGGAATGGTGACGTGAGCAAAGGTTAGCCTGCACCACTAACCACAGACGCTTGCAAATTGCGCTTAGCTTACATTTTAAATCTTAAAGTTGATTTAAATGTTATACTTGAAAGTAATATTTTCGGGGAAGAGAAAAAAACTTAAAAGGGGCAGTTTCAGAATTAGATATTAAGAGTTGGAAATTAATTTAAATTTTAGATTTAAAATGGTATTTTAATTGTTTAATACCTTTCATACATGTATATTTATTTATTTTTCTTTTCGATTTTTAAATGTAGTTAGGTTTGGATAATTTAGGTTAGTAAATATGATCCTGTGTTTCTAGTTGTTTTGATTGTTTATTTCAGTATTGAGAATAATTAAAACTAAACTTTTTAGATGACAGTACATATTTTTATTAAACAATTGGTAGTTTTGGACATAAATATAATTTTAAAAAAATACGTTGGCTTTGCTTTAATTTACTACGAATGAATTGCGTAGATTATATGTTGCCATTAATAAGAAAATTGAATCTTTATTTATTTACTTTCCTCCCTTGTTTCTATATGTTTGGTGAATTGAGGTTAGTAAATATAATCGTATGTTACTGACTGTTTTGACGGGTTTTTTTTTTTTCTAAAACAAATATAATTATAATAAAATACATTTAGATTACAAAATAGACTTGTTTAATTATTATTTTTAAATTATTGGTATACTTGGACCTAAACGGGAAAATGCGCAGGCTTTAATTTGATTACTAATATGAAAATATAAGCTGAAACGTGGGTTTTATTAATAACAAAATTATTTTTTTTCTAGTGTTTTTAAATGAAGTTAGATTTGAATAATTGGGATTAGTAAATATTACTATATATGTTACAATTTTTTCCAACTGCTTCTTTCTGTATTGAATATAATCAAAATAAAACATATTTATACATTCTTTAATAATTTTTTTTATATTCAAGTTTTTTAACGAAGAATTTTTTTAAGAAGAGTTTTTGGAGAAGTTTTTTATTCTATTTATTTTTTTAAGGCAATATTATCTTGCAACTTTTCCATTTTTGTTGTGTGTAATGATAAAAAAACATGCAAAAAAGAAATGTTATTATTTTCTTTTTTAAGGGTCTTTTTTTAAAATTCACTAAATTATGCTATGTTTTTATCATTAAAAAAAGTTTTGTTTTTAGTTTCTTTGTCATTTTTTTTTTTCGATTAGTGAACCGAATGTTTTACAAATTGTGAAATTAATGCATAGCTGAGGAAAAAAAATAAACATATATAAACAGATTTTTGAGCTTCTTATCATTGAAACATTTTATTTTGTTTTAACATTAATATAAGAGGTCAATATATTAGTTTCAGAATGACATGAGCTGAGATTTTTTGCGTTTGAATAACCTGAATTGTCTTACATGTCTGGAAATTTCAGGAAAGGTTATGTTAACTTGATCTATAACACTAATATTTTGTAAAGTCTTTTCAAACCAGAAAAAAAGCCATGTCTTCTAATATAGTTATGATGCATTCATAGTTTTGAGAAAACTATCTTTCTATGTAAAGATTTAGAAGTGACTGTCGGTGGAAGGAAGTAGTAGAAAAAAGAAGAATAACAACTCATAAAAACTCCAGAAACTCTTAAAAAAGAGCCTAGTTTCGACAACAGTATTTTTACAGCTCTCTTCACCTGGCGAAACATACTTGTGATCTTTAAAAATGTAGAAAACAATATGTTGATCTAAATCTTATCCTATTATGGTAGTTCGAAACAAAAGTTATCGATTCATTTATTAAATTGTCAATTCTTTTCTTAAATGCAATTTGTGGACTACCTTTCGTTTTCAAAAACTATTGTTATATATTTTTTTTTCGGTTTTAATTTTGCTTCTTACGCAAGTAAGATTAGATTAAGAATTAAAATTTCAGATTAAATTTACAAATAGATAGTACATAACATCTAATATTAAAATGGACAACATTTTTACACGAGTAAAGTGTAAATTAGCTCTTAACATAATTGTGTCTTAAATGTAATTCATTTTTAATCCACTTGTCAACACCTAAGCTCGTACTTTAAAAGTTACTTTAACATTTTCTTCTTTGAAAGAAAATCAATACTTTTCTTGAAAGTAACACTTTTAACGGTTCAAATTGATTTTTTACTATGCTTCCTTATTTTTTTACCTTTTAAAGTAAAAAATAGTTGTTAAACAAAAGAGAAATCGAACTGAACTTCTAAATTTTATTCCAAAAATCAATGGTTTTTTTTTTTTTAGTTAATAATTTAAATTTTATTACATTGTACTTTGTGTACACATATGTGTGACACACGTTGTGTAATTAATTGCTGCTTCTTTTTTTGTTCTTTTAAGATTCTGATTGCTGCTGATGAGGCAGAGGAATTCGAAGAAGTGGTTGTAGATGAAGGTAATCCTATCCTTCCTGACATGTACCTTGATCCCTCCGAAACCCATATCTATGCTGTTTCACCTTACAAAGTGAGTAATTTTAATTTTCGTTAATCCTCCCGGTTTAAAAACTTTTAAGTATGCACCTCAATTCGTATAAGACTTAAAACATCACATAGATACATATTTAATAAAGATGTGAAATTTTGACTTACTGATCAAAAGCTAAATAATATTTTATAAGCACTATATGTTTAACAAAAAGTTACTATGAAGTGAAACACCTGTTCACTTCACTTAATATACACTTTTGAAATTTTTAGCAACATTTATTAGATTTGTTAGAGTTTGAGAACATTGATTAGTACATTAACGCTTAATATAGTATGATGGTTGCATGTGCTTTATTTTCAAAAAGAAGGATTAATGTCTTCGAAATGTCTCTTTAAGTGTCTTTATAGCATTTTTTAAAACTTTGTACATTATTAAATGACAAGGAACAGTTATATAATTAAAAATAAATTCAAATAAAATTAAGGCTAAAAGATTCAAATATCATATCTTAAAAAATGTTATGCTGAATCTTTTGAATTTCTGTCTATTGGCTGATATTTTAAGTAATGTTTTTGAAAGATTGTATTAATATAAATTAAATAAAAATGTTTACAGAAACTAAATATTAAAGAGAATAAAATAAAAGCGAGCTTTGTGGCATCACTGTTCAGAGAAGATGCAAATGAATGCATAACAACAGCCGCATGAAACAGCTGCTGTAAAATGATGAAATTTCTTACCGTCGCCGTAACATTGTGGAACAGCACTAAAGACCACATGACACCGAACCAGATAGAAAGAAAATAACTTAACTATTTTATGCTTGCAATTGCATGGTGTCGTATTTTGTCGGCCATCTTTTCTTTTTTTACACTTTTGAAATTTTTAGCAACATTTATTAGATTTGTTAGAGATTGAGAACATTGATTAGTGTATTAAAAAAAATAATAACTTCATGTAGCACACGCCAGTGAATAATTCCTTTTAAAAAAAAAATCCTGTTTTTTTCTTTCGCTTTCATATCGAATTTTAAAATTTCAAATGATTCAATATAGATTTTCAACATTTTCAAAATGATTTCTATATAATTTCATTCATGATGTATTTGACATTTAATTTTATATTTACCAGATCAGCAAGATACGTGTAGAGATGTGCAGTCGTTATGAAGCTTGTGACACATGCCTGAGAGCAAGAAATCCGTATTGTGGATGGTGCTCGCTTGAAAAAAGGTAATTTTCTGATTATTTTAACATAAAAAGTGTTGCAAATGTTAATAAATAAGAATTTTCGGTCCAGTATAGGAGCCTTGGCGAGATAGCGAAAATGTTCTTGACGAGAGAAGGAAAATGTTCATGCTTCTGGCAGCCTATTCGTGGTTTCAATTACACAAGCAATTATTGCAACATTTTATAATACTAATTTAATATAAAGACGCCATTTACCTATTTTTATACACAAACAGAAATAAACTGTATATAAAATACAATAATATATATAAATAAAATGTTTATATATATCTATATACATATATATACATTATAAACCATCATAAAAGTTCATCATGTTTGTTTTCATAGTTGTTTATATTATTTGGCAACAAATCTCACTTTCTACAGCTTAAATTGCTCCAAAAAATAGCTTTTTAGATTTGCCAAGGCCCCTATAAAGTAAAAGCATCAAGTTTACTTTTGTTTCAGGATCAGAGAATCTAAAATATAAGTTTTAATCATATTCTGAAAAAACATCAATTTGTTTTCAATTTTTAAAATAAAATTTCTGTAGATGAAAGATGCATTTACGTAAATAATTATGTAATACTATTCGCACTATTTTTATTACTTCCGTTACTTCATTTAGTTATTTTAAAATAAAGCGAGAATAAAATGTTAGTAATTAAACAATTAAAATGACGAACATATATTAACGCATATTTTATCACCGTCCTATACACAGCGTTAATTCAGAACTTCTCAATTGTCACCAGAAAGTTTGATTAGTTTCTATTGGTTTATATATTATTGGTTATTTCGTTAATAATATAAAATAAAATTGCTTTTCAAAATTTTCTGGTTTGAATTAAGAATTTTTGAATAAAAATCCCACCAGATTTAGCGTTCTATATATAGGACGATGGTAAAATATGAGTTAAGAGATTCTCCGTAAAAGTTATCCTGTGATGTATTTACTTTTTTTGTTCGAATAATATTGGAAGAAAATTCAATTATATAATTATTCTAAATCATTTCTAAAGAAAATACTTAATAAATGGCCTGTAAAAGAAAGGAAAAAATCCTTTTTTTTTAATTGTCTATTACAAACAATAGATTACACGCATTCATTATCTGTAGATTGTCAAAGTTATAAAAGTTACAATTATAAATTTACAATATATTGCGTTATGGAAGTTACATTTGTATTGAAAGATATGATCTTGATCAACTGATAAGACTAAGAAAACAAGATATAAATGACTTAAACATGGTTCTGCAAACGTTCCTGTATTAATTCAATTTTTAATTTTACTTCATTTATGTATAGAACAAATTTATGTATATTACGTTTTCTAAACTTTATTTTTTTTTCAAATTTAATGAACATTTTCTGAACTTTTATAATCACTGAAAATGTTAAAAGAAAAAAAAAATTATTCATTTTTCTTGAAGTTTCTGAGTATTTTTTTTTTCAACATTCTTTTCTTTTACTCCTTTGTTTGCACATAATTAATCTTTGAAACTGTCAAGAAATTTCCAACAGTGTAAATCTTGTATTTTTCATTTTACTAAATAATAATAATAATTAAAAAAAACATGTTCCGAGATTTTAAAGAAACCATATTATTAAATATCTGACATTTGTGATAAAATTTCTTCTCCACAAACCAATTTTGACACTTTTCATGTTCACACAACTGGATACAAAGTTCGAACAGTATATACTCATCAGATTCTTGGCTAAAATGATGGGATTAAGATATAAATTCATGGTCATGATACACTATTTCATCACAACTATCAGTCATTTGAAAGTAATCAAGTAGTCATCGCACTTTAATAAGCTTGCTAACTTAAGATTTTTTTAGAGGAGAATTGGGTAGCAAGTAGCGACTTTTCTTTGTTTCCCTGAACACATTGCGTAACCTGGACATTGATGATAGCCATTAGTGATCCGCTGATAATGTCCTCTTTCAAAATTATCCGTTGTTTTCCTAATGATTAATGCTCGTCTGCAAAGATAAGCTTAAATTTAGATGTACCTGAAAAATTCGTTTGACCGTAATTAATCTTGTCGAATAGCAGCCGATGATTTGTGAATGAAGTGTACTAATACTTTTTTTTTCCGTCATCACTTTGGAAGTTCACCTGGTAGTTTTCAATTAGTATTGAGTATTTAAAAAGTATATTTGATGAAGTACTAGATATTTCTAATTTTTGAACACTAGTTAAATTTCGACGAGTATCTCCAAAAGCGAGGGAAATATTTCAGGCGGGAAAGGGGTGTGATTTGAATGGTTCGAGGGATTCAAATTTCACTTATATGTAGGAGAAACCCTGTAAAATGTACTTGAGCTGCGAAATAAAGAACTTGCGAAAGTCACAGCTGGGCTTTTAATATTTATGAAAAAGAAGCCAGCTAACTACGAGTTTAAATGGGAAGTAAGCTAATTCGTGTGAGGGTCTACCACAAAATCCAAACCATTCACTTGAGCTGGTAGGCAAATTTAAATGAGGAGCATACATTGGTAAGTTGAAAAAAATAGGCTACTAACTTATAATAACTTCATACTGTAAGAGCATACATTGGTTTGGTATGTTTTATAAAATTGATGCAGTAGATTGTATGATATTCATTATTAATAATAACAAACAGTTTCTGGATATCTAATTGCATATTTTTACATCTTTTTAAATTAAAAAAAATAGATGTTTTAAAATTTTACAAAATGAATTTCAGATAAAAATATAAATTAGATCTTTAATTGCAATAAGTTGAATTAACATAATAGAAATTGAACTATCAATCAAATGTGGTTTCATTGTTTGAGATAATAATATTATTTTTCTTATACGACTTTTCAATAAGTTTCAAAATGTTTTTTTCTATATATTTTTTTCTAAATAACATATGAAATGCGGATCTTTTAAAGCTTAAGAATAGAAAAACAACAATTCCATTTAATTCTTTGAAATAAGCCAAATCTTATTTTAAAGATTTTTGCTTTGTCAGAAGCTTATAAATTAACAAATATTATCGTTTTGAACAATTTATTAATCTTTTTTAATGTGGTGTGATCCGTATTGATTTGCTATCATGTACGACTTCCCGAAATATGTTTCTTATAAAATTAAATAAACAAAAACTGTATATGGAAATATAGTAAATACATTTTCTGTTAAATTTTTAACTTAATAAATCTGTATGTATTCAATATAACTTGAAATAATGTGCGATTGAAACTAAAAAAATAGCTAAGTGAGTAAATTTTTAAAGTCCACTCTTTTAACTTAAACACCAGAAGAAATATAAATAAAATTACTTTTTAAAATATCTTCTTAATGAACAAAAGCCATAAAACGAATATGTTTATTAATGCACCTAGTTGTTATTCCCAGTTCTTCGCATGCATTAAAGATTCTTGTGATCTTCAAAAGTCAGTGCAGCAAAAATTATCCGAAATTACATGTAATTGGATCAAGTCAGACAAAAATGCATTATACACGAATTACTTCCTATGTTTTAAATAACTTGCTCGCCTTGAAAGGTTAATTGCAAAAATTCCGCTTTTATCATTTTTTTTTCTCTTAGCGCAACAAACTAAATTTCACATTTCCAGGATTTTCAAACGAAATATATTTCCTGCAAGCTTTTATCCTCGAAGATGGTGGGAATTCTGAGAGATATAACGTTTATTAAAAGGAAACGCATTAGTCTGACATCGACGCCTTTAAACGTTGTCTTTCATATTACATGTCTTTAATGCATTTCTTTTAGGTGGACTTGTCTCTTTAAAAAGGTTATTGATCGGTGACCGGCTTTCATTGACGCTAGCGTTTCCCTTAAAACTATCTCTCCCCCTTTGTTATTCTTTGGAAGAAGTGCATTTTGAATACTTCGTGATATTTTTTAATTTTTATTTGCATTAGAATAGTTGGGGTTAATAATTCGTCATTATATTCATTGTAAGTGTGTTACCTTGACCATTAAACTTCCAGTTTCTTTTAATCATTAATGGAAATGTTTAACAGCAACGAGACATATTTTACTGACAAGTTGTTTGTTTTTTCTTTAAATGTTTTCTTAGTACTCATCATCTAAAAAGCTAAAATGGGAAGTAAGGATTAACTTTTTGTTGAAAAGATATTAATATGTAATTTAGTTAAATATAAATATTTAAATAAATAAACATATTTTTGTGTATATGAATTATTCAATTTAACATCGAAGTGGTAATATTTTCATTCGTTTTGTTAGTACTTGTATGTAAATATTAAAATAAATGTTTAATTATCAACGTTAAGCTAATAATCTGCAGCCATTTAACGATTGTGTCTCGGCGTTCTCTAATTGCTTCGTGTCGTACAAATTCAGTGTTACTCTTCAAATGGTTAACGATGATGAATTAGATATAATTTGTGTAACCAGTTAAAATGTTGAAATATGTAATATTTTTGATATTCAAATCGCGCTTTTTATTCCTCTATAGTATGCTTAGTTTTATATTCAGCTTTATATTTTTTATATAACAAAAGAGAAAAAAACTACAGATTTTAAACGAACTTGTTAAAATTGATGAAGTACAAAATTGCTGAAAAACCGCATGCCAGAAACAAAACTAGTTGTTTTGATGGAACGAATCTATCTATTCCAGGCTAAAACCCACACCAGGCTATTAATAATAAGCAAAAAACATATATCCGTTTTTGCTGTAATATTTCCATATGTTATAACATAGAGAAGAAGTATTGTAGTGTTTTGAAGAGGTTATTACTTTAACAAATCAATCCAATATTAATTTACCAGCACAAAGGATCATTTGAGGCGTTCGGAATCAAAGTAGACCAAGTCCATCTGTTTCGTTCAACCGAGTTTGAGATGAATTCCTACTCTATAGACAATAATTTGTTTAGTGCCATAACAAACTAAGTCCTAGGTGGAAAATGTGATTAGCAAATAGCGTTAGCCCTTTATGATTTTGAGCTAAATGCAGGAGAGCCTAACTTCAATATTTTTGGATAATGTAGTATGGATTTGGTACACATTGATTCTGAGCCAGTGTTGAATTCAGGAGGTGGCCCGGAAGAAACAATTCCTCTCCCCTGCACATCGAAATGCCCCCCCCCCCCGATAGATGTGATATTTTATGCATATTAACTCTAGAAGACTAGACAGTCAAAATAATTACAACTATGTTTGTGTTACGGGCAACAGCTGATTGACGAGTAGGAGGATAATTATAAGTAGGTATAAGGATATTTGTTTAATAGGTAAATTGATAATAAAATCTAGATAACTACATTATAACCAGTTTTAAATCTATTTTCCCACATAAAAAAAGCAAAATTTACAGAATTCGTAATTTTTACGAGTGTTTAGTCTTTTCCACTATCTTCAGTACGCCTAGTCATATAAGGTTTAATGGTCTAGAAATGAAATCTCCCATCCTCCCCCGGAACTCCACAATGTCCCTCTCAGACAAAAATGCCTGAATTCAACGTCTCATTTATACACCATCTTTTTTTTTTCATTTATTGTAATTGAAGTATGTTATTCATTAAATGATGGTTCTGTTTTTGGCCTTCTAGGTGTACAGTGAAAGCAGCGTGCCAAAATGCTACCCTCACCACAGATTCCAGCAGCCCTCGGTGGCTATCCCTCAACACGCAACAGTGCATTGACTTCCAAGCCATCCGACCCGAGCACCTGCCTCGGAATAGCCTCTCTGTGGTTAGTAAATGTTGACTTTTACAACTAGTTTCTCAGATTACTATCACATGAAATCACGACGACGAAGAGAACAAATAAGTGCTTTAAGTCCCAGCACTTAAAGCATTAAGCAAAAACCAAAATTTGAATAAAATTCCAACTGATAATTGCTTTGTTAAAGTGGTAAGAAATGCAGAGTCCTATTCAAAATTTTTAGAAAAATATTATGACCAAAGATACCCATCATTGCAGCTCGCGTTTTTCGTAATTTACGCATTCATATCTGTAATATTAATTAATCGTAGTGCATTAACAAATGTAATGTCTACAAATATATATATATATTAATAATCCTTGAGCTAACGCTAAATGCCACAACTATTTTCAGGTCTTCCGTATTAGTTGCTTATTTTAAACAGACATTCTATTTCACAAAATTTGTGGTAATTACGTATTATCCGGGCCAGGAGATAGATCGCCAAAAATGGTTTTCAATTGCCAATCTTGTTTATCGTTGCCAATAATGTGCAAAACAGTAATTTAATATTGTTAAATACATAAAATTGTTTAAAATGACAAATAATATAAAATAAATAAATAAAATAAACAATAATAAATAAATAACAAAAAACTGTAAACTTTAATAAAAACTAAACTATAAATTATACTAAAAAAATATACACTATAATAAATAAATAAACTATATACTTGTCAAAAAATAAGGGTTACTGTAATTAGTATAATTGGCGCCATGCTTGGCTCAGTTGTCTCTGACCTGGTGTAATACGTAAGTACCAAATTTGTTTTATCTTTAAGTAGTTGAACGTTGTTGGCATTTCCTGGGCTTCCTAGTTGACGCCAACTTTATGCCCTGTCGAGGTGTCGCTGTAAGTTGATTTTTTAAAACTTTCCTCCCAATTGACACCTTTGCTTCTTGCTGGATCAAAAAGCGAGAGCACGTGTGAAGAACGGAAGATTTGTAGAGTTTGAACTAGTCTACTTACCTGATGACCATGTAAATCTTTAAACAATATGGTTCTTGAGGCCTCCTCTGAACATGATCGGACTCCCATGATTATGGCTGTACCCTAGAACTGTGAATAAAATAGTTCGGTTTACAACGAGGTCCCGAGTGAAATGATTTTCCACCTGTAATTCGTTACACACACACACACACACACACACACACATATATATATATATATATATATATATATATATATATATATATATAATCAACTGTTGAAAGGGAATCAGAAAGTGCATGAATCACGCATTTTGAAAGTAATTTTTCCTAGGGGTATAAATCTCGTTAATTACCTTCTACATTTATTATCATTAATAATACATGTATCTCTATAATGCATTGTTCAAAGAAACAAATTAATAAAAATGAAGTCTTTAATCATTTTTCCTTTTTACTTACATAAAGCAGAGAAAAATGTTCTTCTTCCAATCATGAATTACACAAGTTAATTGAGGTAGAAGTGTGGAAACTTTGGAGTTCTTCTTAAACAAATTTAAAAATTATAAATACATTTTCAAAATCTGTTTTTCTCAAAGCTTAATTTTACTGGCTCGTTGTTTTTCTTTTTCTCAGAATCTATCACACGCAATGACTCGCAGTTTTTACAGTGAGATAATTTTGAACACAATGTTTTAATCATTTATTGCTATTTCTTTATTAAGATGGATATTTTTTTAAAAGAAATCTGCAGTTTAAAGTTTAAGTAAAATTAAAACTTTGAACGGAATTACAAGATTGCTACGCAACAGGAAAATATGACGGCGAAAATATGATGGATTAAAATATGCGAAAAATACTGGGAATTTCTCAAAGTTTCGTAAAAAAAAACTTTCAAAACACACGGAATAAAAATATTTCAATGTCTTTCCAACTAAATTTTTTGTTTACTTTTCCTTGTTCTTCATACTGCAGCAATTAAGTTTAGTAATTTGATTTGCAGGTATGCATATGCATGTTATGTTGTATGTGTTGTATGTGGCATGTTAGAGGGAAAACACGTGGAACTTTTTTCTAAATGGCAATTCTGAATTCGAAATACAGATGTTTAAATACTCAATATACATTTCGAAAATGTTAACATTTTAGTTTTAATGAATTTCAAAATCTTTTTTTAGTGAGTTATAAATCTCATTGGCCTGTTTAACAAAAGTGGAGCTTTCAGGTTACTTTACACTTGAATTACTTTTTCAATGTTGCATGGTGTCGTAAACTTTTTTGCATTAAAATTAGTAATTTTTCTGGACTGGGCACCGCTTTAATAGGACCGTGATCAAAACGTGAATCCACCATAACTAAAACTCATATTATTTTCATTGTCACCAAGTGACTAAATCTCCAAGTAACCGTAAAGTCGATATGTCATTTTGTGTCAAAGTGAAAGTGATCAAAATATCGGTGATATTGATTGCACTGTGGAATCACGAAGCAGTGGTCACTTAAGAGTTATAATATAACAAGTTAAAGAAGTCACTATCGTGAATGGTTATTTGTGACCATTGTGAAGTCGCATCAACTGTCTGTTACTTACATTAGGGTTTTTCTGCTATTTTTAATCTTACACAAAATCTCGAAGTATCCAAAGTTTACAACTCTTCTTGACAACTTTTAACTTACAGCTAAGTTTGTGCAATTTTGTTATATAATTTTTATTTTTCAACCTGTAAAAAAATCTGAAAAAGGTTATGCCCTCTGTATCTGCAGGTGGAATTAGTGATCAATCAGCTTCCTCAGCTTCCCTACGGTGCCCACTACATGTGCGTCTTCGGCAGCAGCACGCCCGTCCAGGCAAAAGTCACCGACCAGGGACTCGCCTGCCTTGCCCCCGTCCTCGCCGAAAGGCCCATCATTCCCAGCGGAAAAGGTAAGTAGATTACGCAAGAACGTGACTTTTATCAGTTGTTATTACATGCGCAAGGATAGCAGATGCATTGTACGTCGAATCCTTTAAAGCAAAATGCTATTGTGCGAATCAGATATCCATCTCGTGATGCTATTATCTTTTTGTGTTGCAGCTCCCACAAATATGTTGATGGAAATAAAAATGAATTTTGACTGCATCGCCGCATTATTTAAATGCAACGAAATCTGCTGTCTAGAATGATATTTTGTTGATTGCAAAAATTTTCTTTATAGAGATAAGAAATAAGAGTTGTTATTTTATTATGTTTTTAAAGTCATCGATGGTAATCAATACAAGGAATATAATTTTAGCATAATTCCCTGTAAAAATGTACTGTGTTTATATATGTATATATATGTTATGTTGCAGCTCTCATAGATATATTGAGAGAAATAAAAATAAATTTTTATTGCACAGCCGTATTATTTAAGTGCGGTGAAATCTGCTGTCTAGAATGATATTTTGTTGATTGCAATTTTTTTCTTTAGGGAGATAAGGAATGGGAATCATTCTTTAAAATTTATTACATTTTAAAAATCGTCTATGATAATCAATACAGTGAATATCATTTTATTATAATTCTCCTGACTGTCTGAGGGAGACAAAGATCACCCAAAAGGATGTAGACCATTAGCGTCTCCCCCGGATTATAATTCTTCTGTAAAAATGCACTGTGTTTATATCGTGTTTCAGCTCTCACGAATATGTTGATGGAAATAAAAGTAAATTTTTACTGCACCACCACATCATTCAAATACCGTGAAGTCTGTTTTCTAGAGTGATATATATATATATATATATATTCATAGCGATAAGGATTTAAAGAGGGATTCTTTTAAGTTTACTATACTTTACATTTTATCGATGATGATCAATACCGTGAATATCGTTTTAGCATGGTTCCCATGTCAAAATTTCCTGTATTTATTTATTCAATATTCAAAGCAAGCATCATTGATGAATATTGTAAAATATCTGTATTTTCAATTACAGTAAAAGTATTCACCCTGTTTGAGACAAAATAAAAATTGTGTTTATTGGGTTGTGATCTTTTATGGCATACATTGATGCTAACAATACTGATATGACATGATATCCCAAGTTATATCTATATTCACATTACGTTATCATTTTACACATAATACATACATTCATGTCAACAGATTGTAGCTTATGTCACCATATCTATAATAGTAATCATACTTTTGAACCAATGAACCAATGCAGATGTTAACGAAGTACCTGCGAAGGTCCCTATTCCAGCGTTAACCTTCCATCGATGATGTGATGTCGAATAGTCCTGGTGCACAGATGGATTGAGCAGATGTTGATCTGAATTTGCCTAGACAAATTCCAAAGTATTGGGATTGATAGAACATTGCAGCAAACACTGGGGGACATCGGAAAGGTCCCATGAGTCATACAAATTTTAAATATAAATTAAATGCTATAATACAATTTTTTTTTAATTACAATAAATTACATAGAATGCCAGAAGGAATAAATCCCCCCAACCCCCTTTGAATTACATCGGCCCCCAATATTGGTGCAGTAATGATGCTTTTAAGACACCAAACTAAATAATACATAAAGTAAATACTTAAGATAAAGTTCCGTGAAATGATCATGTATTTCTGCATGTTAAGCATTATTTAAAATGAAAATTTCCTTGATAAATTCATTTAATCATGTAATCTGCAATATAGGTTAAAAGGACGAATTCCTATTCATTGAAAATTCGGATATTGGGAGTTCAAATGTTACATTTTGTGTTTCCGACATTTCTTTAGTTGAAAGTACCATTGTTTAAACATAGATGCATCAACTAAACCATCTCATTCTGAAATTTGTAGTTAGGAAATATTCTATGAAACATCAAATAACGTATGAAATTATTATGTTCACTACTTTGAAAATAAACAAGCAAAAGTGAGCCTTTTTTAAACATAAAATTTTTTTCAAACAATCTAATTATTTGATTAACAATTTTAGAATGAAAATAAACATATTGATCAACAGATAAATATTATTTTTATATAATCGAGTACAAACGCCAATCTAAATTTTAATTGCAAATGACTATAATAAAATTTTATTAAATGTACTTTATGTCTTCTTTTATGGCTTTATTTCCATATCCCTTCTTTGATAAGACGCACTTACATCTATAAAACTTTCAAATTAAAACAGATTCAATTATATTTATTGACATTTATAACGTTCTCTTCCAGATCATGTGACAGTGGATTTAGCAGTGAGATCTAGCGAAACTAACAAGGACTTCCTAAACCGTTATTTTGCATTTTACGACTGCAGCGTTCATAAAACGTGAGTCTAATATATTATTTCTTATTATTCAAATTTTGTTTAGCATTGCATAATTATAATACTTGCATAAAAACGTCTATTGTTTATATACTAACATCAAACATTTGCTTTCAACGTATATTTCGTTTCATTTAATATGAGTTACTTTAAACTACATATATAAGCAATTCTCGACGTTTCGGTTATTCTTCATAACCATCTTCAGGAGAAAATTTCCATAAATACAAACAGCAAAAAATTAAATATGTGTTACATAATTGAGTCAAATGTTCCAACTGACAAGACGCTAAAATAACGGAATTTACAAAACATATTCAAAATAAACCTGGTGGCGCCCTCTATGAACCAGCTACTTAGCTGGAAATCATGTTCAACGAAATCAAAGTTCCTTCAATATACATTTCCAGATAGCCAAAATAGAAAATGATGAGTTATCGTTACAAATTTCATGTTTTCTTAATGACATTTCTAGAGATTCACGGATATAGGCTTTAAAAGGATTATCTTGTCTGGATTGTCTATTGTTTATTTGTTGATATACAGGGCGATCGGATAATAACTGGCAATTTTTTTAAAGAGTGGTAGAGGGAACCTAAACAAGCATTTTTCGTCATAGAATGTGCGTCCGAAAAGGGTGCGTTTAAACGTTGGTGACGAAGAAAAATGTAAAAGGTGCAATGAAAGTCAGCTTATAAGCACTAATAGATGGCGCTTATACGCTAAAATACTCTACTTATGTTTTTAATGTAGTACAAGTGTAAGCATATGTAGCGTTAATAAAGTATGAGCATGACTAAACTAAATACGTTCATAATTAATAAATATATGTTCTACTAAATATAATGATCAATATGTTCATTGTCGGCAGTCTGATTCTTACAAATCACTAATTAGCCATTTAGTGAAACAGCGTAAAATAAGAAATGTCTTAACATCGTTTCGGATTGCAAAATAATTCATTCTTTATCGGGTTAACAACAAATAAAAGTGACAGATTACGAATTAGACAGTGATCTTCGGTATATTTTATATTTAATGCGTTCTGTTAAATGCTTTATTTCGTATTTAATTGACACCAGTCTTTCTTATTGATTGTTTTGGAATAATATCATTCTGAAATCTGAAACAGAAATCAACTTTATTCGTCTTTTAAAATAACTATTATTATCATCATCCCATAAAAGCACTGGTGTTGATATTTATTCATATTTTCCAAAACCATTATTAGTGGAACAATGTTCTCCCTAACAAACTTTGACATTCATTCATCAACTAACTAAAACGATAATACAAAAGAATATTATTGAAAATTCTCCTAAGTTTTCTCAAATACACAGCAAATAAATTTTTCTCAAACGGTAAATCCTCAAAGAAAGAGTATTTTCGACAGCTTAGTAATTTTCAGATTAAATTCATATCTTACATTTCATATGCAAATTTATCATGCATTTTTATTCTTTTATACGAAATACACACATGCTTTAAAGGTAAACAGAATTAGCATAATGCCTCAAACAGTTTTTACTCTTTACCAACAGGCTGTTAAAAGACAAAGCTAAAGCTTTATTCCATAGCATCCATCAAAATTTTGTTGAAAGTGCCAAGGATTTTCAACAATTGAAAACGGGAAAGGATTAGGCCGTTTTCAAAAGTGTCACAAATTTAATCTCTTTTTAACTTTTTATCTCTAAAATAAATTTTTATAGCTTCAGAGATTAAAAGGTCTTTTTTTTTTTTTTACCCCTTAACTTTAGATAATGATGTAATTTAAGGGAAACGCTGTTAAGAATTATTGAAGAAATATTTCTATACTGCTTCAGATTACAAGAAAGGAATAATTGGATGTATGGTATAAAATTAATCTAAGTATTTTGCAGTCAACAGTGTTCAGATTTTTCGTACATCTGGGCGAAATACAATGAAGGATTTTGTAGTTATTGTTCGTGAATCTGCGGTGACAATTATTATTAAATCCACTAGTTTCTTAAAAATTTATATTTAATGAATATGTATTTATCAAATGGAATTATGAAACTTTTAAAGTGTTAATTGTTAATCAATTATTATAATTTCAGGATTGAGTCCTCCAGAACTGTGGATTAACATGTCTGAATAATAAATATATTAGCATTGAATATAATACGTTCCTATTTTATTATAATTGATAGAAAAAAAACTTAGTGTCGTATTTACTTAAATTGCGTTTTCGAAATAGTTTTAAAATTCTGTTAACTTCCGTATATTTTGATTAGTAAATTAGTGAAGTTTCTTTTCAAAATAATACTCGCACACAAAGAGATATGTGCATTGAGATGATGATAAATGCAGCCGAGTTTCATTTGAACGAACTTCATGGGACAGCAAATATCTATTCGTTATATTGAAATTTCGTTATTTCGTTTACATTTTAAAAACTTGTTGTATGAGCTGGATACATGCAATCCCGGTATCAAAATAATATTTAGCCAATATCGTTTTGTATTGGCTTATATTAACAATACTGGTTTAAAATATTGCTCCAGTATTGATGTATTTACATATTGTACCAATATTTACAGGAATCTTTTCATCATTTCATTTCTAATATTTCTCAATAAGAGCGTTTAATTTAAAATATTTTCAATATTTTCGAAATACTGGTACATCAAAGGAAATATTTGCTAAAAACCCTAAGTGTCCTATGTGTAACATTAGCCCAATATTGGACTACAATATAATCTGTAAATCATACTGGTTTGCTTATAGAAAAATTGCTTCTAATTTAAAACATAAAATAAATATAGACTGTCGTTGTCGTACTAAGTTGAGGCTTCTATTGATTTCTTGAATGGAAGTGTGTTTCTAGCTCTATACAACTCCATTAAATTTTGTAATAAAATTAATACATAAAGTTGCAAAAAAGTGTACGGCTGAAAAGGAATATGGAGAATCAGCTGATAATCGAAATAAAAATAAGATGAAGTTGTTTCGTGACTTCAAAAATAACATATTTCTTTAATGCAAATTAAATATACATTGCAGTAGTAATTAAAAACCCATATACTGCGCGAATAAAATGTAGATTTGTTTCATTAGTGGTTTTATAACTCAACGGATTTTATTTAATTTTTGTTGCAGTAAAGTATGAGTATTTAAAAAAAATGAAAAAGAGGAAAAAAAACTATTGGTTCTTAAAAACTAAGTTTCAAGTTATACTTTTGAAAACTTTCTTCTTTAGAAAAATAACTGCATTTAGCGGAAACGATTTTTTATGCCAAGTTAGTACCTAACATAAATTTTCAGCGAATTTAAATATTGACATTTGAATCGTAAACGCAGATATATAAATAAATAAAATCTTTTGTCTACGGCAACATTAATTAGATCCCTTCATTCATTTATTAATATGTATTAATATCTTAAGATGTAAATAAATTGCCAATTGACTAATAAAAGGATCAAGCAAAATAAAAAAAAAAGTTTACAATTGAATACTATATAACAATTTGTAAAATATTTTTATCAATAAACTTTAACATTTCGACAAAACAGCTTAAAGGAAAGCTTGTGATATGAAAAGTTAGAAAATAAATTAACGAATTAATGTTAAAAATATCAGCATAAAAATAATTTCAGTACAGCATAAAAATTATCGATAACTAAAAATATGTAATTATAACAAACTCAAACAACTTCGTTTTGAAAAATTTCCCCCAAAGGAAACATTTAGATTGCCCAACCTTATGAAACTCATTAAGAAATTTCGAATTCATTTTACATTAATTCGTATTTCATTTCGAAAAGTGCTTTAATGTGTTTTTTGAAAGCAGAGTTGAATTATGAATACTTTTGAATTCAGTACTGACTTTAATGGATAAATACTTGATTTAAATGGAACTAACTGATTTAATTATTTACGTTAAATATTTTTGCTGCCGTACATATTTCGCTCAAAAGAAAAAGAAAAAGTATACAGTTAATGGCCTTTTTTGTTGTTGCCAAAACATAATGCCATTTCCTTTAAAAATTTAATAACCATTTGTATCTTTGAATAAAATAATTCGATTTTTAGCGTTTACGCTTCAGATGCATTTGTAATAATTGAATAATGATTATTGCGTAATGATAAATGTTACTCACATTGTGTTTCGGAACAGTTCGCAACTAAATTAATAAATAATGAATTCGACGTTTTTCTGTTTATTTGTCGAATAGCGTGTTTGTACATGCGCTCATTCTTAAAGTTAAAAAGGAAAAGAAAAAAAGTGAATGACACGTTATATGAAATTGCGGGGAATTATAGACTGTTTTTCTATTTTTAGTTGAAGAAATAAACTATGGAAACTATAAGCATACATTCCTTGCTGTGGGATCTTAAGACATTCTATTTAAAAGTTATTTTTGAGTTTCCGCAAAATTCTTAAATTATTTTCTGGTTTCTAAATTTTCTGGATAAATACTTGATTTAAATGGAACTAACTGATTTAATTATTTACGTTAAATATTTTTGCTGCCGTACATATTTCGCTCAAAAGAAGAAGAAAAAGTATACATTTAATGGCCTTTTTTGTTGTTGCCAAAACATAATGCCATTTCCTTTAAAATTTTAATAACCATTTGTATCTTTGAATAAAATAATTCGATTTTTAGCGTTTACGCTTCAGATACATTTGTAATAATTGAATAATAATTATTGCATAATGATAAATGTTACTCACATTGTGTTTCGGAACAGTTCGCAACTAAATTAATAAATAATGAATTCGACGTTTTTCTGTTTATTTGTCGAATAGCTTGTTTGTACATGCGCTCATTCTTAAAAAGTTAAAAAGGAAAAGAAAAAAAGTGAATAACACGTTATATGACATTGCGGGGAATTACAGAGTGTTTCTGTTTTTCTATTTTTAGTTGGAAAAATTAAACTATGGAAACTATAAGCATGCATTCCTGGCTATGGGATCTTAAAACATTCTATTTAAAAGTTATATTTGAGTTTCCGCAAAATTCTTAGAATATTTTCTTGTTTCTAAATATCCTACTGAAATGTATTTTCTGTATTTAAGTATTTATCATTTTCATGCCTATATTGTAATGAAAGATATTCGGACTCGTGAATTCTCATTCTTCTTTGTATGCTACTGTTTTAATTTTTAAAACAAAACTATCCAGACGTTTACTTAGAACTATCCAAAAATCTTATTATTATCATCATGAATATTTCATTAATGTTTTCAGAGTCATGGTTTGACAATATTGACATGGATTGATATTTCAATTTTTCCTTCTAGCTCATGAGCAGATTAAATGGATAAGCAATCCTTAATTTTATTTCCCAAGCACGTTACCTTAAAGCAAAAAAAAAAAAAAAAAAAAAAAATGCATCATTGACAAATTAACGCATCATAGAAATTCTAAACAATTGTTAAATATAGCTGGAGATTGTTTTTCCATAAGTTTTCACTACTTAAAAAATTCATTTTTCATGGAAAACTTCAATGGCACAATAATAGTAATGCACATGTAATTATTTATTTTTACGCCGGTTATATTATAGTATTCATGGAAATGTTGTTCAATAAAAAACAACGAGCAAACGAAAATCTTAAGCGCTTTTTCCGGATAGATTCTGTATTTAAATTTACTTTAAGGTGATTCTCAAAAAACTAATTTCCCCGCTCAGAAACGTGAAAAAAGCTGCCTCATTTTTAAACATAAAAGCATGATATTTGCAGGCATGATTATTGAAGTGATATGTAATCGAACATTGTTTTTCATTTTCCGAAAAACGAATTGCATCTTGAGTTATAAGTGATTGTTGCCTCAGGACGCTCGTTTTTTTTTTCTTTGTGTTTCTTTCCTACGCTGTCGCGTCCAGAAATTCGATTCAAAACGTCAACATTGACAGCATTTTCTGAAAAATCTTCTGCTAAAAAACAGTTCGATTACATAGTTTCTTAATGAGAGCTTTGACATGTTGATTTGATACGTTTATCAAAAAAAAATAATTTTGAAAAATGTGTCAGATATTAGCCTGTTTGGACTTGAGAACAGCCTTAAAACTCATATTCTGTTTCATTATTATATATTATTTACGATTGTAATGTTAAATCTTTCCTTTTGTTTTAAATAGTATACACTGGTATTTTAGGGTGAATATTTTACATAGAATAATGATATATAACCATTTATTTTCCAACAGTTATAACATGCCAATTTAATCAAAAATCGAACGAATATACGAAAAGCATTAAACTTTTTTTTCAATTTTGAATATTTTAAAAAGTACTGTTTTAAAATTATTGGGTTGTTCGGAAAGTTCCTTCCGTTTGGGAAAACCAATTCGCACCGGAAAATTCTGCCGGTCAATTATTAGACATTTAAATATCGTAATTAATGTCCAATAATTAAATGATAGAATTTTCCTGTACGAATTAACTTTCCCAAGCAGAAAAAACTTTCCGAACAACCCAATAGTATACCCTATTCCCTGTTTTATTATTAAACACTATTTATGATTTAATAATACAAAATATCACTCTTATGTGCAACATTTTGTTATGTAAAATTATTTTTAAATATTCTAGTATCGTTAAGCATTAACACCAGTCATTTCTCTTTTATTATTAAACACTATTTATGATTTAATAATACAAAATATCACTCTTATCTGCAACATTTTGTTACGTAAGATTATTTTTAAATATTTTATTATCGTCAAACAGAAACACCAATCATTTCTAAAATCATTTTCTGGAATACATTTTTTGGAGAAATGTCTTCTCCAAGCTTTATATTTGAGAAAGGTTTTTCAGGAAAATAAAACAACTTTCTAAAACGAATCACTTTAAAATTTTCCAAAGTTTGAAGACAAACTACGAGATGAGCAAACCTCTGAGACAGACTTATTTTTCATACATTTTGAATATAAAACTGGCATTTCTTATACGAAGAAGAAAATATTCTCTAGTTTTACTAGAGCAGTCTTAGATATTTTGCTGTAATAATGTCAAAATAAAAAACTAGTCTACAAGAATTCTTATCCTATTTTTTTACATACATGTTCGACTAAAGTTATTCACATTTTATCTTAAGATTGCATGTAGTTAAATTCCGAAATGTGTATGTCTTCAAAACATTTTTTATGGAAAACTTAGTAAATGCCAAAGGATTAATTTCTTGCAATCAAAAAATGTTTAAACTATTTCTTAAAGAAGTACTTAAGGTGATTCTCAAAAAAAAAAAAAAAAAAAAAAAAATTCTCCAGTCAACAATGCGAAACTTTCTGACACATTTTCTAACTCATTTTTAAACATAAAAGCATAATATTTGGAAGCATAATTATTGAACTAATTTCAATCGGACAATTTTTTTTTTCATTTTTTGATAAATGAAATACATCTTGAGTTATAAGCGATTGTTGTTTTAGAACGGCAGTTTTATTCCTTTCCTGTGCTTTCGCGTCCAAAAATGCGGTTCAAAACGTCAACTTTGGCAACATTTTCTGAGAAATCTCATGCTTTTAGTGAAAAACGGAAAAAATAATAAGATTCCGTAGTTTCTTAATAAGAGCACCTGCCAGTTTGATACGTTTGCGAACAAAAATTAATTAAAAAATGCATAGTAAAGTAGCCAGTTTGGATTTGAGAAAAGTCTTAAGAAGGCATGTCTCAATATATACAACATGAAACGTCACTGACTCATTTTTAAATGTAAAAGCATGACACTTACAGGGTTAATTGTTGAAGTAATTTTTAATCAAACAGCTTTTTTCTTTCTTTTTTTTTTTCTTTTTTTAATGGATTGAGTTATAAAAAAAAAATGTGTGATGCCGGCTGGTGTTTTTCCACATTCCGGCGCATCCGGAAATTCAGTTCAAAACATCAAATTTGACAGCATTTTCTGAAAGATCTTCTGCTTTTACAGAAAAACGGAAAAAAAACAGTTCTATTACACAGTTTCTTAATAAAAGCATCTGCATCTCATGCGTTTGCAAAACGAAATGAATTTAAAAATGTCCCAGAAAATAGTAGCCAGTTAGGATTTGAGTACAGCATAGTTGAAAACAGGTCTCTGAAATGCTTGTTGGATATACACTGCTCCCTAAAATATTACATAATATAAATGAATATGTAATGTTTTATCTGTTAAAGTAGTATTTTTTTTTCCTCAATGAAAATTCTTTGAATTTTTATTATGAAAACATGACTAAAAACTCTTGCATTTAATATGTTGTACCTATTTCTTGTTTATTAGGAATTGCTTTAGTGTTCATATCCTAAAAAAAGAACGATATAAAATGTCCAATAATTATTCACTTTTCAGTATTTATTCCCTAGTAATGAATATATTTTTTAACCCCTTGGGGACGAACGACACGAATACGTGACGCATAAGATGCTAAGAATCCTCGATTATTCCCACCAGTTACTTTTTTTTTTTTTTTTTTTTTTTGTAAAGTTTTCCTTATCTAATCGCCCCACCAGTGGCTGAGAGGTTGTGCTCTCGAAGCTGGTAGACGGGAGGTGCTGGGTTCGATCCCAATCGCGCCCGTCGGCCTAATCGTTCGGAGTTTTCGTGGTTTTCTTCGAGCCTTGGATTTATCCATGCGTAAATACGGATTAGGTTCCCTTAGAAAGACCCCCACGAAGGGCACTCCCCCGGGCCTATATCCCTAGTGTAGATAATTGGCCGTCAATAATCAACCCAACCCAACATCCTTATCTAATCATAGCATTTTTGCGATTCAATTAGGTGAAAATTTCTCATTTGAAAAACCGGTGGTAACAGATTAAAAATTCTGTAAAAGACGCTCGTCGCGAAGGGGTTAATATGATTATTCACAGAATATATTTTAGTTACATTTATTAATTAATCTGCTGCATAACGGTGCTATAATAAGGTCGCATAAGCATAACCGCCATCCAGCAAATTAATTATTATCACCAATTAACTATTTTCCACTGCTAACATTTTTTATATGACACGATAAAACAGCAGATGTCGCATCTAGGCACATCCCAGTATATCTTCCCTATTGTATGGCACCGATTACCTGCTGAGCGGAATAATTATCCTTCCCGAATTTTGTTACAATTTACCACCAAGTGCGCCGATAAATGACATTGAGTGGCAAGCAAATAAATTTAATCCACGGTATTTTTTTGTGCTTTTATAGGTGTACGTCGTGCGTAACGAGTGCTTGGGCATGCAGCTGGTGTCCTCACGAGAACAAATGCACGCACAATGTGACGACGTGTTCGAGGACCGTCATCTCTGGAGAGAACGTGAGTGACTCTTCTCTTTTTTCTTCCCATTTTGTTTATTATTTTTTTTATGAAAGTGGGGGCAATTTTAATAAAAAAAAGGTTAATTTAATTTTGGTATCCACTTACTCCTCTTTACTTTATTTAGTAGGGTGCTTAATAACAATGTAATGGGTATTTCATATTGTTCTGCGGTGGAGACGGTAATTCCTACACTGCAATAAAAAAAAATTGTTGATTTTACGGTATAATGCTGGCATCCCAGCTGCCAGTATTATACCGTAAAATAACAGTAATAAACAGTAAAAAAAGCAGTAATACACTGCCGCGTATTATACTGTAAAATCAACACAAATTTTGTTTCAGTGTAGGCTGTGTTAGCTTATATTAACCAGCTTTTTCATGTCTATTTTTGCATTTTAAAAATTAAAATGATATACTTTCGTATTACTGCATACTTTTGAGATTTAAATTGCTGGAGTAGGATAATTATTTTCAGTAATTGCAAAGTATTTCATCTAATTCTATTTTACATGAATTTATTTATCGCTCATTCTTTTGTTTATAGAATCCACAAAATTCCTTAATAAAGGGTCGCCAACACTGTCCGAGCTTCAAACTTGAAGATGAAATTTTACTTCCAAGTGGTGTTCCGAAGGAAATCATCATAGAAGTTCGAAACTTACCAAGTGTTGTTGTAAGTGTATTTGTAATTCATAATATTTACTCGCTCAGCAGTGACTCTGAGCAGCAGTTAGTGAACTTTGTTTTAAAACGTTTTTTCATTCATTTCGTTTCAGGAAAACTTCCAATGTGTCATTGAAATCGAAGGTGCCAAAGAAAGAGTTTTAGCAATAGCCAAGAACAATAGGATAATCTGCTCAGAAACAGCGGTAAGCTATAATACTTATTCAATGCCATTATGGCAAATTTTTACCATATGCGTTATTATATATATCTTTATTTACTATTACTTTAGATTTTTATAGAAGAAAATTTACTATCAGGTAGAAATAAGTTACGTAATCCATTCGTTATCTGTCTTAATTTTATGATATAAAATCAGAAAGTTATTTAAAAATAAAAGACAGGAATTAATTACAGACATTTTAATTCTTCGTTTATTTCATAGGAAAGTTTAAGGAAAGAAAAGCTGATAGTCACAGATTTAGTCACAGATAGTTAGTTATTCATCGTTCTTTATTACATCGTTATACAAATCTTCAACTGTGTCTTTTTAACGCACTTTCACTGTTCTTTCTCCCCTTTATATGTATGTTCAACTGTGTTTTTCAAAGCATTACCTTCACCTTGCCTTGATACAAGGCTGCCTAATAATAGGACATTTCTTAAGATAACAGACGGTACTGTCATATCAAATTTTACAAAATTGGAGTATCATCGTTTTTCCTCCTGACCCTTAATATATCTTCCATGAATTTGAGTGTGATTTCACAAAAGTCTGTTATATATGCATCTTCTTTTTCCTTTTTTATTTTTTACTTTTTTCTCCAAATTTCTTTTCAAATTTAGTTATGTCAATTTTTTTCTTTAATATTTATGTAACGGTCTTCTTTTTACAATACATATGTATATTGCTACTAAATGCTATTTACACTGTTATTTGAATTATATTCTTGTTGCTACTCAACCATTTATTTTCATGTCAAACAATGGTATTTAACACTTTATTTCATGGTTTGTATAAGAATACAGACATTTTATTTCTAGTTAATCTATTTCTTTTATGCTCATTTCGGCCGAAGTGTATTATTATAAAACTTTTAAAAATATATTAATAGATATTTTGAAAAGAGTGAAATTTTGTTCTTGAGACTGAAGTCGCTTACGTAAAAGCTTTGCTTGTCGCACGCTTTTGTTGTTTTGTGATTCAGTAGTGATAACTGTGCAAAATGTATAAAAAAAAGAGTAGGAATTACTAAAATGATTAAATTATTAAAATAAATGAGAATTTTGCCGGTAGAATTATTTTCTTAAATTGTATTTTTAAAATTTTCCTTTGTACCCCCCCCCCCCCCCCACACACACACACACCTTTTTTAAAAATGAAATTAATGTTTTATGAAGTTTACTCGAATAATTTAAAACTTGGTTAACAGTTTAATTTTAAACACATATTAGTTTATCATACTATCTGATAATATTAGGTATAAATTTCGCATTTTGATTTTGGCATACAATGTGAATAGAAATACAGTAATCCCTTAATATTCGCGGTTTTAACATTCGCGAGTTTTGCTTATTCGCGAACATGAAAATGTGGTAAACTTAACATTCGCGAGAATCTGACTTGATTATTCGCGATTTTTTTTTTTAATTATAACTTTGCTTTTTCAAAATTTACAAAGGTTAAAGATTGACTCCCCTGTGTTTCCTCAGTATGTATTTACAAATCAATTTCCAGTTGTCTACTGAAAAAGGAGCGAGTGTTGTAGGAAAGCAAAATAATAACAACAGCAGAATACTGATTGCAATGGGGGTATTAGAAGTGGTAAGGTAACGGCATCATCAATCTATTAATTTAAAATGTGCTTGTGCAGGTTCTCGTAGAGATGGAGCTGAAGCTGCTGTATGGAGCTGAAACTGCATACATTATCATCTCTTTGCGAATAGAGAGAGAGTTTAAATTACTTTATTTAAAAAAAAAAAAAAAAAAAAAAAAAAAAAACCTTTGCTTTTTAGCTGTAATTCTTTCTCCAGTCAGTTAATTTCAATTATCTTCATTAAATAAATTTCAGAAGTATCAATATGTGTGTACATTCATACATATATGTTATGCATAACGTACTGTTAATACATATATCCTTTTGTTCTTTGAAATACTGTGCCACTCTAATTAAAATTTTATAGAACGTAACTCCACTTTCAGTGAAGAGAGATAGACTCAACATTCGCGGATTTGACATTCGCGATGTTTTCCTGGAACGTAACCCTCGCGAATGTTAAGGGATTACTGTATTAATAATAATCATTATCGTTATATCGAAACACAGTGTCTTGTCTGTCAAATCGAAAAACTTTAATATAAATTAAAACATTTTAAATACTGTTATCCCACAACGTTTCATTATTTGTTAGGTCGAGGCTATTAAACTCGCATTGTTTAAAATCAGTATGTATAATAAAGGCTGTTCGCAATATATGTTTACAAACAACGATAATAATAGGGAAGTATTGAAAATAACTGTATAACCTATCATCTAGGCCACCTACCTTTTATATATTACAAACTAACTACAATTACTCAACTTAAAAACACTTTGTAAAAAACAATGTGTTGCACAGTTTAAATGTAAGAAAATGACATGCGCTTATTCTAATTATTTCATAATTTCAAATTAAAGCAGATGCATTGAAACATAATGAGACATTAATAATGATTTCTTTTACAAGTGAAGTATTTCGCAAAAAGAAATTAGCACATTGTCAACTTCAGTTATTATTTCTTCTCACACAATGACTATTTAGTTTAGTACTCATTATAATATATATATATATATATATATATATATATATATATATATATATTCTTATTTATGAAAATGTTAATCATATTCTGAAATTGCATCTATTATATAATGAAGGGTTTTTCAACGATAGAAATTTTAATGTAGAAATAAAGAAGACAGCGATTTGAATATTTCATTTTGCAGCAAATTTTACGAATTTGATACAATTTTAAGTCAGATTTTTTTGTTTGTTTGTTTGCTTACACAAAACATAATTTTTAAAACAACCGTAAAGACTATTAATAGTCTTTTACAATCATTAACAGAAGTAAAAATAACAAAAATCATAAATTCAAACTAGTATTTATTTTTGCTAAATTTCAAGAACATGAATTCGCAATACAAATTTTGAATTAGTTTTTAGAACTTTATAGCAGAAATATATAGATTTTCACTTATAATAGTAGAGGGCATAATTCTGGATGAATTATGCCCTCCAGATTCGACCGGGATAGCTCAGTTGGTAGAGCATGTCAGCTTCAGCCAAGAGATCCCAGGTTCGTATCCTGGCCCGGACATTTTTCGTCCAGTTGGAAAATTACAATTCATAAGATTTTAACACTTCACATAAAATTAAGTATATATTTTAGAAAAATTTTGACGACTAAGAAAATAAAAGATATCCTTTAAGAAGTGTACACAAAAAATAGAAGTTAAAAATATTTATTTCCTGAGTGGATATTTTAAATATACGAACGCATCCTATGCCCATAGGTTTAACATTAGAGAGAGGAATCGGGAAGTTCACTAACGAGCAGCCTTTAATAGCCGGGGAAATCGCCGAATATTGCTACTTAAAACAGCCTTTTTGGTTATAATAATTTCAGTGATTTAAGAGCGTAGTTCGATTATATGTCTGTTAAATCTGTATTTTATTTATATTATTTTTATTTATTTATTGATTAAGTTTTAATTTCGTTATGAAATACTAGCTGGAAACAAATGCTGAAACTATTTATATTGTTTTAAGTGCATGCGATATATATATATATGGGGAACACTATTGTTGTCAATTAATTATTACATTCTAAGTTTTTGTTGGTGTTTCGGTAATGTTTCATTAATGGTTATATATATATATATATATATATATATATATATATATATATATATATCATGATTAAAAATTATTTTAAAAACCATAAAAAATCAGTAAATTCAGATTGGGATTTAAAATAAATTGCACTTGAAAGAACATTTCCCTCTCCCCCCTATTCGACGGCGTAAAAATTTAAGCTGTGCTATGCTTAGAAGTTAAAAAAAAAGTGAATTAAAAGATAAATTAATTGGTGAAGTGTTGCCACCATCAATATGATGCCAGCATTAGTCACTTACTGATGTCTAGGTAGTATTTTTTTTCTTATCATGTTGCTTAAAAAAAAATTAACCACTAACAGAAATATATGATATTGAAAGTGCTTTTATTTGCCCGCTTATCACAACACACCTCTAAAAAAGTCTCTTTTATCCCGAATTTCGTTCCCCTAGAGCCCATGCAATCAGGCTTATACCTTTAATTTTAAATTTCAGAAATACAAATATATCACGTAGAAACATGTAGATGCAGTTCGCCACTAACAAATGTAATTTGATATCTGCTACACGTGTTTTTTATCTATCGTTGTAATATTTTTATGTCATTTCCAAAATTAGGTTTCACGTAATTTTTTGATGATATCTCTTTAGAAGAAAATACATGAGATCTGTCAACCTGTGAAATGTTCGAGATGTTATCTTTAAAATTTATATGAATCACTCGCTTAATGTCACTGCATAAAAAATACTTTCCCATGCGCCTCATAAACTACGAAATTCCCATGAGAAATTAGCAGAGAAAGTAATTTGGTTTTGAGAAATGCAGCTGATTTATTCGAGGACACAAAATCATGATCCATTTCCGTAAATCCTTTGTAAATAATATTTTCCTTCTGAATTTTTTAAAGAGAGATTCATGGACGCAAATCTGAGAGAGGAGGGAACAGGATTTTGATGAAAATATGCCTCTAGTTCTCTGCCAAAGCAGCGCTATTTTTTATTTATTTATTCATTTATTTCTAATGAAGAATATAAACATGAAATAAATTAAACAAAGAATTTTTTCTTAGAACGTCACATGCAAGATAATTTAAACAAATCAACATAAGAAACAACAATAGAAAAATGCAACCAATAAGTCATATTAAAAATCCGAAAGTAAGCTTCTACCACTTTTTTAAAAAATGAAGGATTTAAAAATGTATTATTTTTATTGTATATTATTTATCACGGGACCACTGTACCTGAACACTCATTTAAGATATTTTTTAACATGGATGAAAAAATAAAAAAATAACTGAAAACTATATTCCACGGGGTTCAGAGGGAGGAGGCTCCCCCTCCCCCCCCCCCCCTGCCAAATAATTCAGAGTTTTTTTCTCTTAGCTTTTAATTATTTTAAATCATTTGAGAATAGTAAATAAATATATTTTTTAAATCATGAGAGAAAAAGAAAATTTTTATAATAAAAATTGAAAATCCAGTTAATGCAATCGCCACCCCACCCTCTGTTACGGGCGCCTATGCTTCCGTAAATCCTTTGAAAATGATGTTTTTCCTTCTGAAATTTTTAGAGGTAGATTTATGTATTTATAGCATGTTTTTTTTTTAACTTTTAAAGCAATACATTGCTGTTTTTACAAAATTTCAACAGCACATTTATCTTTCAGTACACGTACCAAGCTGAAGTTGGTAAAGTGACGGCGACGCTGACGGTTTTATGGAACGATGACACCTACATAGACAAGACGAACGGTGAGTTCTTTTTAAGATTCTTTCAGTTTAAAATGATGTATTTATCATCTGTGAACAAATTTACTGACTTCATTTTTTAAAAATTGTTAGCGTTTATTTTAAGTAGTTGGAAAACTTCTAAGAAATTTTGATCTGCTGTCACGTTAGTAGAATAGCAAATAGAATCTTCGTAAAAAGTTTTTAAAAAAATCTTTAATCTGTATTTTTAATTCAATTTAGTCGTTTAAAACACTGTGAAAGCGAGTATTTCCATCAGAAATGAAAAGAATAATTCGTGATAATTTTAGCATTTCGTTTAGAGGTCTGCACTGGCGGCTCGGCATTAAGACTGTTCTCAAATGCAAACTGGCAACTTTCTGCGACATTTCTGAATGCATTTTTATTCGTAAACGCGTGAATTTGGCAGATGCTCTTATTCAGATACTTTAGAATCGAACAGTCATTTCCATTTTTCTGTAAAACCACAAGATCTTTCAGAAAATGCTAGAGTACAACATTTTTCAGCTTATATTTCTGCAAGCCATGTATTAGGGGATAACAACATTGATGGTTAAGTGTTATGTAGCATGGGATAACAACATTGATGGTTAAGTAGAAAAGTAATATCTGATCAGTGTTGTGTTTGTATTGGGTTTATCTTGGCCTATATTAGCTAAATCTTGGCTACATCTTGACTAATATTGGCATAACTCAAAATTGGGATATTTACATTTTGCAATACTGGCAAGAAATATTTCTCCATTTCATTGCCAATATTTACAATGTCAGCCTTATAACATTGGCCAATTTTATCCTCGATTCTATCATTTGAATACGAAATCTGGAGTGCAAATGTTCATTTTTCATGTGATATTAGTGAGTTATGTGTTAGATGACAAGGTAAACGTTATTAGAATTTAAATATCTAAAACTTCCAAACGAATTATAATTTTAATAACATTTTACCAATGATTAAAATGATGATTTTTTGAAACCAACATATTAGCCTATTTTAATCGCAAATAAGGCCAATATTTGAGACTTTTCATTGTAAATATTTCCAAAGTAAAGTCAATATTTCTTTAAAATATTTTCCCCGTCTGAGGGTTTTCCTCCATGTTCATATATATGCTTGTAAATCTCAGGATATATACATTTTTTAACCACAGTTTGATGCTATAATATCTTTTATATCCCCTCATTCTATATACGATTCAAAACAGTATTCTGTTAAAAATATTTCGCGTCTACAGCCATTTTAACATGATTTCCAGAACGGAAAAACACGGGCCTGACGCTTTAAACAGTTAAAGCAATATTGTATTGAAAATATTTCCAATGTACATCCACAATTTAACCAATATTTGTATTTCATTGGAAGTATTTTCGATGAATACTATATTGACGCAATTTTAACTCCCAATACATCCCATATACCCAATATTGATTCGCTACTAGGAATGTTGTGGACGATTTTTTGTTTCATTATCCTCTTGCAGCTTACTATATATTATGAGGCAGTTTACTTTATTTAAAATAACTTTGAACGTGAATTTCAAGAGGATGGCTCTCGTTTTAATGAATCACATTTGCGCATCACGATTTGATTCAATAAAGCGAATTATCATATTGTGCGGTAAAGGTAATATTAAAATTTTCTCTTTGTTCTCATTCAAATGATTCATAAAAGAGACTGTTTCATTAACCCGTGATTCATATAAACGGATGTTCCCGTACAATGGTTTTATGTACTCATTTCCGTTTGTAATCAGATAGCAAATGATTCAAATAATAAATAATATTAAAAAATTATAATACGAAAGTATTATTAGTTTACTGCAAAATGTCAAGCGCCTTTCTCGAGTAAAAAGAACTTGAGACTTAACTGCGGTGAAAACGTTAGAAAATAAAAATAAATTTTCTAGAGAAAAGAAAAACAGGATTGAAAAAAAAAAAAGTTTCTTGCGGTAGAAACATTCGAGAGCAGTTTAGTAGAGCGGTTCTGATTCTTTTCTTTTAACTACATGTATCAACAGTTTCCAACTTTTTGACTTATTTGAGCTGAAGAGAAAAATTGCTTAGAATCGGCACATAAAATATATTAATTCTTAGTTAGTCAGTCAACTTCCCCTTGCTAATGTTAAACCTAGGGGCGTAGAATGCATTCGTATGTTTGAAATATCACCTCAGGAAATTAATATATTTTTTACTTATTTTTTTCTGTGTACTCTCCTTAAAGAGTGCCTCTCTTTTTTCTGAGCTGTCAAAATATTTCTAAAATATATACTTAATTTTATGTGAAATGTTAAAATCTTACTTACAGTTTGTCAGCTTTTAACACATAAAATATTAAATTAAGCATAGATTTTAGAAATATTTTGAGAACTAAGATAAAAGATGCACCCTTTAAAAAGAGAACACCGAAAAAATAAGATAAAAAGTGAAAAATAACCAGTGATTTTTTTATCCTGCTTCCTCTAAGCGTAAACCGACAGACTGTAAAATGCCCCAAGCCGGGAATCGAACAAGTGTCCTCGGAATAGCGCTCTGAGGGTCTATCGCTGAGCTATAAGGAACGATATCCCAACTTCGGCATCTCTCACTCTTACATATGTCGGACAGGCTGCAACCGCAGCACAAGATGGAAATGTCATCATGAGCTCACAAATTTCTGCGGCAAACATGAGAAAGCAGGATAAAAAAATTCCCTGGTTATTATTCAAGGATTACAGGCGTAATTTATTGCTGAAATTGAATTAAAAATTAACTAAGTTAAAAATATTAATTTCATTAGGAGCTATTTTAAATATACGAATGCATTCTACGCCCATAGGTTTAACATTAGCGAGGGGAATTCGGTTGGTTGATTTACGACGGCCGATTATCTACTAGAGGGATATAGGCCCTAGTGATGGAATGCACTCCATGGGGGTCTTTCTAAGGGATCCTAACCCGTATTTACGGCAAGGTTCGAAGAAAACCACGGAAAACTCCGAACGGTTAGGTCGACGAGCGCGACAGGGGTTTGAACCCAACACCTCCCGTCTACCAGCTTTGAGAGCAGAACCTCTCAGTCACTGGTGGCGAGAGGGAAATTCGGAAATTGACCGTCGCATATATTATTTACTATATGATTGACAAATAGCAATAATTACGTATAAAATAATCTTTTTTTTTTATCGGTAAAAAATATATATAATGCGCTGGAAGTTTTTAAAATACATTCACTTAACAATACAGTACACCAAAGCAAAGTAATTTTGTGGCAATGTATTTAATAAATATTTGACAGTTGCACGCGATTTAAAAAATAATATTGATGAGTACATAAAAATATCTTCATCACACGAGAGTTTGCTTTTTTTTTTTTTTTTTTATGTCGAAGCGCATTTATTAAAATTGTGGTTTCAGATGCACGGATATGATACCACAATCCCTTCTATATTTATATTAGTTCCAGTAAAATACAAATGAAAGATAAATTACAAAGTAGCTTTACAATGTGTCCCAGAATCAATACCCGAATTTAAATATCCAATAATTCATTAACTACAATAAATGCAAAGATGAAATGAGTGCAGTGGCGCAGCCAGAATTCGGTTCTAGGGGGGGTTTTGAGTTTCTGATAAAGGTGGTCGCCGGTTATATGAATCACCGGTTAATGGAATCAGAATTTTAAATGAATGAAATCACAATGCTTATCTCTGCAATTACGTTGGTTACGGTTCATTTAAACAGCGTTTACAATATTAGAGTGACAAACTATAAAATGCACTAATGAAATAACACAAAAATTGATTAGATTTATAAAGTGTTTAAAAATGATGAGGAGCAAACTTTACGATGGAAGAGCACAGTACAGCAAATAATTTTTACATAGAAAATAACAGATTTGCAATCCAATCCCCAAGGTTTCATGAGAATCACGAATTCTTATTCCTAAATTTAATAATAAAGAAGCAATTTTAACAAAATTTTCAATAGACTTACTTACCTTGCTTTTGGCCAAATGTGACAACTCAATTAAGGTAATCGATGTTTTGGAATGTAGTTGATATTAAACACGGTATTGTAAACTAAATTACTGTGCCCTTACAGTACTTTACATGGCATCGAATTTCGCATTGTCTAATGTAAATCTGATGAAAATTTTGTTAAAATATATTTATTATTGTTAAAGTTCTCTAAAAATATCCGAGTTTGAATTGTAGTCGTATCTATACTAATATTATAAAACAGCAACATTTGTTCTTTTTGCAGAGGTTAATTCTGGAACTACAGAACAGATTTAAAAAGAAATTGGTCATACGCGAGTTTTATTCACGTACAAAGGGTTCCACACAAAATATCAGAACTGTTGAAAGACAATATTCTCACATGACATAGTCACATACCTAAAACAATATTACATGCCAGAATTTAATTGGTATTGGAATGAAAAACAATGAATATATCTCCCTCTAAAACAAAGACCTTGTACAAAGTTTAAATTTGGCAGAGAACAAATCACGCTTCGGAAGAAGTCGTTCAGTTTCACACGAAAAGTTACTTGTCAATCATATTTGTCGTAATAGTAGACAATTTTAAAGCATTTAAAAAAAGTATGCTGAACAACGCGAAACTTTCTGATTCGTTTAAAAAAATGAAAATCTGTCGAGGTATGATAAATCAGGTGATTTGTTAACGAAAAGAATTTTCATTATAAATGAATTATATATTGAATTATAAGCGATTGTTGTCTCAAAATTACTTACTCTTAATGTCTTAGAATTATTCTATGAATTATTTTTCAATATTTTCCTTCAATAATTGAATTCAGTTGGTATGAAAAATTTTGACTATCATGATTCGTCTTACCTAAAGCAAAGATCTTGTTACAAGGTTTAATCTTAGCATTGTGTCAAGCGCGCTTCAAAAGTAGGTCGCAAAGTAGCAACACAGTTTTGATCCGTGCCGTTGTTTTTTAGATGGGTTTTAATTAATATCTCAGCTATTTACAGACATATTTTTTCGAAAATCATTACCAACAATCCTTAGATGATTCTGAGTCGATAACCCTTAACTCCTCGCTGAGCGCCAGAAGAATAAGACACATAAGTGATCTTTTAATAGTTCCGTTTTTACTTTTTAAGTATGGAACCTTAATAATGGTGTCAAAATTCTGTTAACCATCTCCTCTCTAACATAGGCTATATTTTATACAACAATTTCCAAACACTTTTTTTCGGTACATCACGTTCCAAATGGGTGCAAGAACAAAAAAAATTTCTAAAATTGCACTTTCTATGATATTGTTGATTCTAGAAATTTGAAATTTGGACTAGCGGTTACTTTAAAAAGATGTAAATGCTCACTAAAAATGGTTTCTATAAAGTTCGAAATTTAAAAAGGGAAAAGGAGCAGGAAACGTTCTAAATTACAATTTATTTGTACAATTAGGGCTAGAAACATGAAATTTGGCATGGTTGTTACTTTAGCGACTTACTATATGCTAGCCAAGAACAGTTTGCAGTAGCAGAAAAAAAAGATGTTTTAAAATTGCGATTTATTGCTACTGTATATGGACATGTCCGTAATCAAAAAAAGAGGTCTGCATGGGCCGAAATTTCCAGACCCGAACCTGTAGAAAAAAATTTGGGACCCGACCCGGTATAAAAATTAAAAGTTCGGCCCGAGGCTCGGCCGTGTCCGTACAAAAAATTCTTTGGCCCGACCCGGTATAAGAGCTAAAAGTTCGGTCCGAGTCTGGACCAGCTCATACAAAAAATTTATCGGCCCGGTTTAAATGCTAAAGTTTCGGTTCGAGCCTAGCCCTACAAAAACTTAATTGGCCCGAGTGAATTTCTACAAAAGATAAATTTTTAAGACGATGTGGTTAAAAATTCTCTTGTACGAGGTATTCTGACAATTTTTTTTATTTATTTTAGCTATTTTTCATGTTTATATTCTTCATCTTTTAAAAAGCGCGCAGAGCTGCGAAGTAGAGGCACACCCGTTCCAAAATACTGCCCTCCCTAGATTTATTTCTGCCTGCGTCCATGTAAACTATGTTTATTTTTTTTTATGATTCTCTATTTGTGCGCAAATGTCTGAGTTATTATTAATGTCATTAAACCATATTCCATGGCTTAGAGACTTATAAATCTGAAAAATTCGATACAGAAAAGTCTTCTAAGACGAAATCACGTAGGAGCAAAAAAAAATCAATTATAGACAAGTTCCCATCTTAGTTGGTACGCCACCTGTTCTAAATGCATTATATTCTTTTCACACGTATTCATTTTGTATGAATTAACACACTTTTCCGTTTAAGACAGGATTCCATCATAGACAGGTTTCTTTTCACATGTTTTCGTGCACTTTAATTTTATTGCCCAGAAATATACGAGTATGTGCTATTCTTCAAAAAGTATAAATTTAAAATTTTAATTGTAGAATAATAACGATTTAAAAATATATGCATTTTTTGCAAAGAATGTTAAACCAGATCAAATTTTACTGATATCTGCACGGGCCAGGCCAGGTCAATGACTTTTTACGATCTGGGTCGAGACCGGGCCTGAAAATTTCTTTCCGTCTAGACCTCTAGAAAGAATGTCTAGGTCCGGCTGGGTCCGGAAAAAATTAATCTGCCCCTGCCCGGCCTGAGTCTGCTGAAAAAAATAATGCCCACGCCCGGTCCGGTCATAAAAGAGTGATGACTCAGTTGATTTCGACCTGAAAATAGTGTCTTGCACTAACTGTCATCATTAAATATTTTGAAATATTTCGAGTATACTTATGTCTATCGCGTAGCGTGATGTATCACAAATAATTAATTTCCGTTCATTAGGAGTTCTTGGGTATGTATTATCAATCTTTTCACGCGTCTATGCAACAATTAACTGCATTACACTGCTAACATACTTTGAAAATGTAATACTCAGGAAAAGTCTGGATGATCCTACTTGTTTATCACACGACAATTTTTTTTTTTTTTTTCGCATAGCAACATTAAGAATTAAAAAGACAAAACCATTCAGCAAAAATGTTTCAGCCAAAGATAAAAATCCTTATTATGCCAAATTAAAAAAAAAAATGTTCATATTAACGTCTAGAAACGAATTCAAAGACTATACAAAACAGACAAGCATGTATTTCCTGTTGTGAATCAGTAATTTGCGGTTAAAACACAAGTTGTGTTTTAAACTTTATACCAGCTTCAAGTCTGATACGAAGTTTGAATAATCGAGAAATGTATTTTGAGTATTTACAAAATACATGGAAAAATTATTTCAAAATACATTACCAAAATACTTTAGCTTTATCTGTTTAAAATACAAATGTATTTTGAAAATGTATTTCAAATACATGTATTTTCTATACTGCCCAGCTCTGGTCTTCACAAAGTGACGCAGTCCAAATAACCAGTTTTGACTTTGACTTAACCGATGCTTGTAATATGCTCTTTCAGAGTTTTAAGTAGAATTTTCGCCGTTTAATTGAATCAAATTGTTGAATAGAATTTGACTTAACAAAGCGGCGGATTCCGCCAAGGCGGAAAGGCCAAAAAATTTAATTTTGACTTTAGTTTTAATTCATATAAACGGCAATTATAGTAATTTTTTTAGCTCTGGGAGGGGTTTTAACCCCCAAACCCCCCCCCCCCTTGGCTGCGCCACTGAATGAGTGGCATGTTTATAAGGTGGCTAGAAAATTTATGTATAGTAATTTTGGAAACATTCAACATTATATTTTTTAGATGAAATTATGATGCGTCATATTCAATTTAATTAGAATTTCTTTGCAACAATTGCATTGCCTTTATAGCCAATTTTTATCATTAAGTTTTAATTAAAAATCTTTTAAAACAACGAAACCTTTCAAACGTTACCTTGTATCAAATTATTTGCGTAAATTTGAAATTCATAAAATAAAGAACATGAAATATTATTTTTAAAAAGCACATAACTTGCCAAAATATGTAACATTTTATAATAAAAATAAACAAAACAAATTAGTATCTGTAGCAGAAAACCATAGTTTTAATTTAAATAAAAGATTTCCTTCTCCTCCTAAAATGGGTTTTGTTGCTTTAGTTAAAAACACATTATAATGTTTTTTCTCATTCTCTTATCTTTTGTGGCTCTAGTGTTTACTTAATGTTTACGCGCTGATATTTTTAACTAACGTTTAACTATCTATATTTAATTAAACTTGTAACCATTTTAACCATCGAAACTGAGTTTTAACTATTAAAATCGGTAAAGGATACCAAATGGTGGGTCATTTTTCTCTTTTCATCTCTTTCAGCTTCATTAAATGTTTTTAATATCATTTACGTAATTGTCCCGCTATAGCCCTTCGCATTAATGTAAAAGTTCGGTTCAGTTATTTCTTTAAAAACATGCTGCTTACACTTAATTAATTATAAAAGTTAGAAACTGTGACATCAGAGATTAATTGAATTGAATGTGTATGCGTAGATTATTCATTTAAAGAAACCTTTTTTAAAAAAACAACAACATTAAAATGCTTAAAAATGTCTTGTAATTTTGTTTCTGTTTACGACGTTTAATTAAAACTGTGACAATTTTTGAGACGCTGCTATCTCTTTTCATTTTCTTTATTTATTTTAAATTTTATTATTATCTGTTGAATATTTCCTGTTTCATTTCAAGTTATTCTAATTTCTTCCATTTTAATCTTGATTAACTATGTCAGTATAACGAGATGTAATTAAACTTTAATTGAATAAATTTTGTTGTATTTTAAAAAGAAGCTTTAGTGTTGAATTTTGTTTAGATTATCAGAAGCAGACTGAAATGTTTGATTAAAAAATACACTGCTGTATGTCTAGACTGAAAAATAGTGGCTGTTGAATTAAATATTCCGTATATTCATCGGATAAATTTTATTTTTATCTGTTTCTTGAAAATCTGTTAGAATGTGTTTTAAATGTTAAAAAATATATAGATACAGCAAATAGCTGCTTCTTTTTCCAAATTTATATCGAGTTTTCTTTTGCTAAAAATTATTTAACATATATATCCATTTATTTGATACTAAAATTTTTTTTAAAAAATATATAGATTTGAGCCTGTTGGCAAAACTTCCTTCTTTAAGTCCTTAATCAGATGGCTTAATTAACATTCATAATTTTTAAATCGATTTTCTGCAATTCCGTAAATAGCTTCGAAATCAAATCATCATTCAAAACCTAATTAGTTATATCAGATTGCAATCCTTATCATTTATTTTTTAATTTAGAAACATTTTGCTTGAAAATGAAAAAAATATTTATGCACTTCGAAAGAACTCATTGAACTGAAATTTCTCATGATCTTGTATACTGTATTTTATCCCTTTTGGGTATACTTTGATCATAGGATCCTACTTAGATCCAAAACAATTCAAAACAAGAATGAAAAACAATGCGTCATGCATAGATTATAAAACACTTTCCAACACATTCAGAATTCTCTAACAAAACTTCACAATATAATAAGCTGAAAGATGATGTTTAAGTAAACAAATGAAATGAAATCACCCTTTCTTGGAGATCCAGACGTTAAGCATAGGAGCATGTCTCCACGAAGGGAAATGTTTATTGAAAATTCATATTTTTGAATACAAATGTTGAATATTGCATTAGAGATTAAAATAAAATTAGTACAAATCTAAGTAAACAATTTGGAAAACGCATAACACATTTGAATACTCAGTTTCAGCAATTACCATCTATAGTCGGGAAAGCATCCGAATTCTTTTGTGCAGCCCTGTATATGATCTATAGTTTTGTCTATATACTACACAGTATGCAAAAAATTAGTTCAGTTAGGAAACACATAACACGGTTGAAAATGCTCCCTTAGAAATTTACATCGATAAGCGAAAATGTGCTCGAATGCTTTTGTGCAGCCCTATATAGGATATATAGAATTTATACACACTCTATAATATGCAACAATTTAGTTCAATTTAAAAATGCATACCACAGTTGAGAGCGCACTTCCAGCAATTATTACTCATACATAGTACTGTAACCGAATTATTTTGTGTGTCTCTGTAAATGAACGATAAATACTATGCACACTGTCTTCTATAGTAAGCGTCTTGTAGTGCACCTCAGTGATGTATATCAATTTCAATATATTTGAAATAGGGTAACATCATTGACATACAATGCAAACGATTTTTCTCCGTAGACCATAATGTTACAGCGTTCTTTTGAGTGCCCCTATAAACCAACTATAAATGCTACACGCTTCATTTTTAATACCAAACACGCCATGGTAAACTTCAAAAACATATATCAATTGCATGGCAATCTGAGTGTATTTGCGGAAATTAGAGTGCAGAAGACCAGACGGACAGACAAATCGAATTCGTAATTTTTCAACTACGTTGTAAAGTGTTAAAAAGGTGTTTAAAATCAGTTCTGTAACTACTGTATTTAGAGTATTTACGTGATTCACCAATACTCCCGAGATAACAGCGCTAACTAGGAAGATAGTACATCCAGAACTAATTTAAAACATTTTATTTGAGCCCAAGTGCGAAGTAGTTCTGTCCTAGGTCCAAGTAACCCCAAGTATTGGTAGTAATATAGTAAGAGTACTAGCAGCAGTGAGAAAGTAATTCGAAATATGTTTAAACATTCATTTTGTGCAAAAGAAATTGTAAAATACAAAAAAAAATTAGTAGTATTAGTTAATAAAATTCTTAGTAGAATATTTTAGCCCCGGATTCATTTGTAAACACGTCACTAACAGGGAAGGTGAAAAAGTAAAAGATAACAAAGGACGTTCGATCTCTAGACAACGTTTATTTATGAATCCAGTAAAGCTACCATATTTAAATATATTAGTATGAAATTCAATAGATGTGTATTTCGAACATAACTTATAATAGAAAACAAGCGCTGTTCAGTTTACAGAGACATTTTTAAAAGAAAACAGAAAGAAAGAAAATAATAAAAAATTTCTTAGGCTTAGTCGACACAGTAAGGTCTCGAAGACTTCTATTCAGTGTTTAAAAAGCATAGTTAAAAAACTGAATAACTTTTGCAAGAAAACTAAAAAAAAAAAAAAAAGATTAGTTAAGCATTTAAAGCTTGCTCTAATTATTAAAATGACTGCAAATTATTTTATTATTATGTTGTTTAAAACTTACCAATCTTTTTTTTATATCATTTCAAATGTAACTTTATCCACTCTAGAACTGTTATACATCTATTTGTCTCTCTTTTTTTTTCAGTTACTCTTTATAAGTGTCCTCTTCTTGGAAGCCATGGTGGTAGAGCAGACTGTTCCTTGTGCCTAACACGTGACAGAAAATATCAGTGTGCATGGTGTGATGGATCGTGCAAATTTGGTGATGCTTGTCTTGATCCTGTGGCAACAACGTGTCCGCCTCCTAGAATAGACTGGGTGAGAAGTGCTTGATTTATGGAAATGATTTTGATGCTCGTAATGACTAATAGCTCTATTTTATTTATCATCAATAACTTCACGGTTTGCTTCTATTCTTGCTGAGGCAATCTGCCAATGAATAGAGCTCATTTGACAATGGAAAAGAATCGATAAAATGTACTAGGTGGTTTTGATATGAAACGTTGTGGCTGTTTGAAGAATACGTTCTAAGGAATATTCTGGAATTCAATTTAAAGGACACCCTGTAGAATATTCTCTATGCTATGTATATTCTGTGCCATTCTCTATAATATGCCCATTTCATTCTGTCTAGATAAATTAACATTAATTTCTACAAAATTATAGCTTCTAAAGACTTCAGAACAAATGTATACAAAATTTCTTAAGAAAAAGGTGATATTGATTAGCTGGTATACTGTTGATGTGCACCAAAAGTGTTTTCTACAAAATGAATTCGATTAAAATTAAACTTGATTCCTTGTAATTACTTAAAAAGGAAAAGTAATGAAATGGCAGTATAAGAAATTATTCACGAAAAGAAGATTTTAAATGCATTTAAAATAGTGTGCCATTTCCTAAAATATCTTCAGTTCATTCTGCCTAGATAAGTAATGAACATTAATTTCTACAAAATTATAGCTTCCAAAACCGCACTTTAACATGATTTAAAATAAATAAATAAATAAAATAAGTCTTAAAATGATATTCTCCTGTTTGGCTATGCCACAGAATAACCGAAAATATTGGTTTGTTGTTTTTCTTGTCCTGTAGCTGAAGATTAATGTTGTCATTAGTGATTAATGTAATTAGTAATTTCGTTATAAAATAATCTTAGAGAAAAAATCATATCAATTTCTGAAAGTTGATAAAATTTCTGCAAACTTTCTATTATATCAGTATATGTTAACTTTAACCAATGAGGTTAACAGAAACTTATTTGAACATTTCTATTAGATCTTTGTCATTAGTCATGTCTCGATATGTTTTGTTCTGTTAGATTCTGTGTCACACAATATTTAATATTACTGATACGCATAAAAGTTATTGAAAGTTAAGTAATCGCAAAAGCTTAATTTATAAGTATTCTTTAAAATATAGTAATTAGGATAAATGTTTTGGGATATTAATGAGATTATCCCTTTTTTTAAATTATATTCCAATAAATATTCTAATAATTATTGACGTTCGCTTTTTGACCTATACAGGGTACCCTTAAATGTACGCTTGAAATTTAAAGTTCAAAAGTTCATTAATAAAGCTAAAGATAAAATAAGTAACATGTTTATAACGAAGCTCATAAATTTTGTATCTAGACGTTTTAACAGCAGTGCAAATTCTATTCAGTAGATGATACTTCACTGTTTTAACTTATAAGAATGCTCAAGTAATTTCAAAATGTAACTCTTTTTTTCCACATTTCGACAGGCAAACACACACGAACGGAGAACTTAAATGAGCTTCGATCCAGTTTTACCTGTTAGTTTGAGTATTCTGGTACGCCAAAATAGCCAGCGCTAGCTGTCGTTGAAAATATAAACTGTTTTTTAAATTACTGTATGCAAAATTTATGAACTTCTTATAAACATGTTATATATTATAGTTAATGAATTATTGAATTTTAAAGTTCAGGTGTTCTTTTTGCAACACTTCGTACAAGCTGTCATGTCTTGTTATTCTATATAAGTTTTACTCGTGCTGTTTTAAATTCTGTGTGATAATGTAAATACTGATTATGGCCGATTTTTGAAATAACATCTCTTATAATCTAATCTATTTTATTCATTGAAATGACTTTGCAATGGAAAAATTCACTACCATATGAAATATGCATTAAATTGTAGTGAAATGTCTGTTGTTAAATGGGAATTTGTTTGGAATTTTACCTTTTATCACCAATTCATCGGTTCTTATGATGTATTAACCACTTTGCGACGGACGTCGCTTATATGTGCCGTATAGGTTTCACAAAATTCTCGAATTTGAATGCCACTAGTTCCGAACAGTAATTTTTGATTTGTCTAATCTCAGAATTTCAGCGATTAAATAAAGTTAAAATTACTAACCAAAAATAGTGTCGCAAAGGAGTTAGTTATATTTACTTCTACGTTATAAAAATACTTGTCTATGAGATCAATCTAATGAACCTTTTTTAAATAAGACATACTGTAATAAAAACCACACAGATCGTTTTGGAAACGACCTTTTCTTCCAAATATTTAGAAAAACTAATAAACAAATAAATGACCGTCATTATCATTTGAAATATGTGCATCTTAACTCTCCTCATTCGACTAATCTGAAAAACAGAGGCTCTAAAATGCTCTTGCATCAATTTATCCTTCAAACATTTAAGTTGATAAAATATCCAGCATTTATTTCAAGCAAGGTTTTCTTTCCATTTCCTTCGGAAGGAAACAGGCATTCTAACACTGTTCGACTCAAAAGGGATCACTCAGTCCGAGGAAACGGCAAAATGGGATTACGTTCTCAAAGATGGCGTTCTAGCTTTATTCCAACCATTAAGGAGATGGAACGGGCTGGGCGCCCGAAGCTGTTTCTAATCGTCATGTATTCGTCTTTTCTTTTGTTTGTTTTCCTTTTGTTCAGAAAAAAGGAACAAAAAATGCCATTTTTTCTTCTCTTTCTACATCTGAGGTCATCACCTCTCTTCAGTGTTAAATTCCGTATAAGGATTTTTGTGCTGATTGCATATCTCGTTGTTTCCGCTCTTTTAGAAAAAAAAATGAATTCGAAATGAAAAAAAAAATATATATATATATAATTGTATTTTTCATAGAACTGTTTAACCCTTTTTAAGCACTTTTATTTAACATCGTTGCTGTTCATCTGTCTGTCTGTCTGTCTGGATCACATTTCGTAATCGATTTTTCATCCACTTCCGTCAAACTGATTTTCCTCAAATCTTGCACACTGGTTCATTTTCAATGGCTATACACATATATATATATATATATATATATATATATATATATATATATATATATATATATGTATGTATTGTAGTATGTGTACAAGAGCTCATTGTTTTGATTACAATGCATTACTCATGAATTTTTAGGGCCTTGCCTAATTAGCGGACAACTGGTTATGCTCAAGTTTTGCACACAAACTTATTATCGATTACAATCCATTATTCGTGTATTTTTAGGGCCTTATAATAAGCGGACAAACCTATTTTTGCCCAAATCTTGCACACTAGTTCATTATCAATGACTATTTATTCTCAGAACCATACGTCATAAGGGGCAAGGTCCATGGACAAAAACATTATTTTGCATTTTTTATTGCAATCACATAGCTAACGAATTGATTTTACCCAAATTTTCCACACAAGTTCATTGTCGATGACAATACAATACTCATGTAGTTTTAGGGCCGTACCTAATTAGCGGACAAACCGATTTTTATCAAGTTTTGTACACTAGGTCATTTTCGATTACCAAGCATTATTCATGAATTTTTAGGGTCTTACCTAATTAGCGGACAACTGATTTTGCTCAAGTTTTGCACACAAACTTATTGTCGATTACAATCCATTATTCGTGTATTTTTAAATCCTTATAATAAGCTGAGAAACCGATTTTGCTCAAGTTTTTCACACAAGTTCACTGTCGATGACAATGCAATGTAGCTGTAGGGCTTTACCTAATTAGAGGACAAACCAATTTTGCTCAAATTTTGCACACAGGCTCATTGTCGATTACATTGCACTATTCATGTACTTTCTGAGTCACATTTCATAAGTAACAGGCTTCAAGAGAAAAATTATCTTTTATGTTTTTGATTAAATATCATATCTAACGAACCGATTTTGTTCAAATTTTGTATTTAAGTTCATAGTTGATGACAATGCTTATTCAAGTATTTTCAAAGCCGTATCTCACTATGGGTGGGTTCAATACAATGCATGATTATAATACGTTAAGTAAAAAAAGAAAATGAACTTTTATTCATTTTTAGGGCCAGGGATGGAGCCTCTTTTTCCTTTTTGTTTGAAATCATATTAAACTTTGGATTAAAAGCATGCCACTTAATCTTTTAAATTATATTTCTTGTTGTCAATAAAGGACTACAACTGTATGTTATAAACAAATAGGCAACGCTATATGATCTGTATAAATACCGGTTAAATAAAGAAAATACAATCAAGATTGTAATTAGATTAGATTTTTAACTTTCTTTGTAATTTTTTTTTTAATATTTTGAAATAAAAGATAATCGTTCTCCCTATGGAGCAATTCAAAGTTTTAAGGCTCAAATAACCATTTAAAATCGTAAGGAAATAAACTTTTTGTGCCGAAGAAAAAACATGTTACTTCGTTTATTCTCACGAGAGAGAAAATCTATAAAAGAAAAATTCTAACCATGTTCGTTATAATATTCTAAAAAGTCTATTTTTTTTCTTTTACTTTAATTCAGCATTTATTTGTATAATTTTTAGATGATTTTGAAGTATGTATAAAACATTAATAGGTATTCAGAAATGAACGTGTTTTATTTTTTGCGATTTTACTTAACTTTCTTTGTTGTCTGTCTGTCGGGGTCAAGTATTCCAATCGATTTTTGACCCACCTCTGTTGAAACGATTTTCTTCAAATGTTGCACCTAAGTTCACTGTTGATGACAATACAATATTCATGTATTTTCAAGCATGTACCTCATCAGGAGCAGGCTCTAGGGGCAAAAACTCTCTCTTCACCTAGGCGGAAAATATTACAGAAACAAGTCAAACTGCAGTCATGATGGCAAAAATAGTTACACCAATGAAATTATTTTTCTGCCAAATCATGCATTCCACAATACAGTCACAATATAGCTTTAACTATGCCAATGACAACATAGTTTGAAATCATATTAAATATTGTATTAAAATCATGTTACTTAATTGTTTTAAGGTTATATTTCTTATTCCATGATGCTTTGAAAATGCTCCTCATATTTTCAATTTGTTTATTAGTTTCAATTATATATTTATTTTGAGATTTTTAACATTATTTTCTTTACAGATTCAACCACTGAGTGGACCAATTGAAGGTGGTACAATGGTCACAATTCAAGGAAGTAACTTAGGCACTAGTGAAGAGGAAATTCGGGACAACATCACAATTGGAGGAATACCTTGTGCTCTCGAAGAGTATTCTGTGTCCGTCAGGTAATCATATTTTCTCCAATAAGTTTAACTTTGTTGTCATTTACTTCAAAATGGTTTAATATCTTCTTATATTGACTCTTTTTAATCGCAAATATTTATTTCAAGACATGATTACGCAGTGATTTTAACCCTTCATGAGTGCTAAATCACTGATCATTTACTTTAGCTCTAAATTGAAGTACATCATTTTAGGCATTATTAATTATAAAGTAAAATACATTTACTTGACTACAATTTATTTTTCGTGAATTTCATCTGAAAATATATATATATATATATATATTTGACGGTTTAATTTGCATTTTGGATTATCCTTTATAAATCATGTGTACAGTACGTGATTTTGCTATTTTTACAGGGTTGTATGCCGTACTGGATCCAGTATTGGACCTATAGCTGCTAACGTAACGGTAGGAAATAAAGCAGGACTTACGCAAGCTAAGGAGAAATTTTTTTATAAGGTAAGATTTACTTGACATATTGAATGCTTCTGTAATAACGTGGACTTTCCATGCATTTGTTTAGGCAATGTATAATGTAAAGCGTAGTATACAAATAAGTTACCCGCATTGGGAAAAATTTCTGCGTAAGCTTGGCTGAACTACGGTATTGAACCTCGAGTTTGGAAAGGTCTCACTTGGATTAATATTAAATTATAAATTCCAGTTTATACCAAAAGTGTCTTCTAAAAAAAGTTTAGCTTAATGCTTTACTTATCTCAAATCCGAGTCTGTGTCCCCCAACTCGTGTTTAAGGCCGTCAACGAACGACATAAACTTTAAACAATTATTCTCGACTATTCGAAAGCCGATCGTACTTCTTTTCCCGAATAGCGACAGTTTTTAATTACAGTTTCGTAACTTCTACTACGATAATTTCCGTAACATGTTAGTGAATAGGCTTAACACAGCAGCAGAAATATATATGTATGTGTGTGTGTGTATTACATTAAAATAGCAATGATCGTCCATTCTGCTTACATTTACAGAAAGATGTGAGTACGTTTAAATAGAAATACACTAACCGCTTCAAACTTGTATCAGATTCTGTATAACACTTTCTTTCTATCTGAAACGTAAATATAAATTAATCAGTAAGGGATAATAAAACATATTAAATCTTACTATTAATTTATTGTGGAAATATTATATTTCGTTGTAGTTACATTACAATTAATGAATCATCTGCAAGTAATGGCTTATAATAAATATATATATATATATATAATAAAATTATTTTAGTTAAAATAGAAAACACACTGTAATTGTTTAAAGAAAGCTTTTTAAAAATTTCAAAATGAAATAGATTTCATTACACTAAGGAATTTATAATATTTGCGCAATGTTTCATCTACGAGGCTCAAAAATGGCTAACCCTTTTTCCCCCATCTGCTGTTTAGAAAAATATTTTAAGCTGAAGAGTATACTACAACATTTATAAAGGTGATATTTTACGAAGTAGCTTAAATTTCCCAAGCTTTCTCAGCACATGTAAACAGTTTGTTTTAAAATTACTTTCGCTTGAAAATCTGAACTGCTTGCATTACTTATTTAACATCTACTTACAGTGTCATGCAATCGCTTTCGAAACCAATACTTTAAAAGCATCAGAAGTCGGATTTAAAAGCAGAAAGGCTGGGTAAAAAGGAAAAAAAAAAAAAAAAAAAGCCTTTCAAATTCCACAACTAATTGGATAACGAGTCAACAAGAAGCCGAAAAGATAATTAATTTCCAGTTCCGGCGGGAAAAAGATTAAACAAATAATTCGGAAAAAACAAAATTGTAACGATAAATAAAATAAGAATGGAAAGTTTGAAAAAAAAAATCTCATTAAAAGTTTAAAGCGAAGGGATTAAAAAAAATGTAGCTTACTTAAATTAAGCGTTAAAAAAGTGAGTAGCTGAGACGAGTATTTTTATCTTTTACTCCCCCTGGATTTTTCCACTCCCCTCTCGCTATCCGCAATCTGGGAAACAGGAATAATAAAAGTAATGAAAAAATGCCTTAATGTGAATTTGAAAGTTTGATCGAAATTCGTTTTTTTATTCTTTCGGCGGGTGCATCCTGCGTATTTTTTTTTTATTATTATTATTTCTTCGGATCAAGCCTTAATTTCAAAATGAACCGCCGATAAGAAAGATTTTTGGTTCTTCTTTTATTTCAGACCCATGTAACCGAATTCGTCTGGAATTGAGTACATTGTGTCCATCAAAATTCGGAAGAGATAATGTTTCTTTAAATGAGTATATATATATATATATATATATATATATATATATATATATATATATATATATATATATATATATATATATATATATATATTGTATTACATATGTTGCTTGATTTCATTCACTTTTATAGACATCCGTACTTCTAAGTAAACCACCTCTAAATTGCTTCAAGAAAAATTAAAGAAGATAAGAAAATTCAGAATTTAAAAGGAGAATTCCGAGTTTTAAAGAGACGACGTGTCAGAAATACTGAAATATTATACCGTAAAATCAGCAGTAATAAACAGTAAAATAAGCAGTAATACACTAATACTTGTAATATAATAGCGTAAAATTAACATTTTTTTTTGGCTGTGTAAGTTTACAATTAAGAGACGGTCATATTTTTTTTTATTAGTATCTAAACATATATATTAATTTCTACAAGATATTTCTCCACGTTCTGTATAATTTTCATTTAAATAGGAAGTTCCCTTTCATTATTTACTATGAGATTTAATATTGCTGAAACAAAAATTATGCATCTAGAAAGATTTGTTTTCCATTTAAATACTTATTAATCAGCAATATTTTCAAATCATCCCGTTAAGACTATTTTTATATATTAAGTATTATTATCGTACTTTTATAAAGCTACTGTTTTAAGTGATTTATCAGTTTCTATTAATAATAGACGACTAATATCAGTAATAATCACCAAATATATTGTGACCCAGTAGTTTATCCCCGTCAGGGCCCTCGCTAAGGGGGGGGGACGGGGGGGAGCTTCCCCCACCAAACGTTCCCGAATTCTGTTACACTTGGCAAATTTAAAAACTTTTAGTTGGCAAATTTGTTTAAAACTTTAATAAAAACTATAGTATACTTTCTATTTCTGATAGACTTGGCAAAAGTTATAAATCTAATTGGGAATATTATTAAACTTTTTACAAATAAGAACTATATTACATTTTCTAATTGTGGTAACTTGGTAAAATTATATAACTAGTTGGCAAGCTTGTTGAATTGGCGAAAACTATTTATTTTTGCTTCTCAATGAGTTGGCAAATACTGAAATTTGACTTGGCAATTTAAGGTCCTCTCCCCCCTCAATAAAAAGTGTTAGCGATGGCCCTGTTCCCCGTGACCACGTCAGACAAACATATTTTGAACTAGAAATTTTATTTAATAACGAAATCAAATTCGTATAGCACAAAATAAATTACGTGTTTGTCATAAAATATCTGATTGGAAATATAATTATTTACATATGTGTGTAATGTGTAAGTAAAGCTGTGACATATATTGTGATTTATTTATCCACAGGTCGTTGAACTGAATCATGTTCATCCAAACAAGGGTCCACAATCCGGCGGAACAAGGCTGTATCTAACTGGTTCAAATTTGAATGTTGGTAGCCATCTCAAAGTTATGCTGGATGATCTGCCTTGTGAAGTAGATAGGTATATTTACACTTCTTACTCGTGACCAATTACCCTATTCAACACCATACACGCTTTTACATTAAGATATATTTTTCTGCAATTTGCAATGCGCAGAATGAGAAAATGGAACTTAGCATTCACAGCAAGCTCCTGTTTTCAGTTTTTACCACATTTCTGACTATTATCGCTAATACTCATTAGCGGGCTTCTGTTAGAACTTAACTTGCTGATACACCTCTGAAACGGCACATAAAGAAAAAAAAAGAACAAGAACTGTTATATAGTATTAAGTTCAATGTTTTTAAATACGCAAAAATTAAAAATTTAATAAAGAATTATAAAACAGAAATACAGCCGCCAATGTTAAAAAAATGCTTGCTTTTGTTTTCTTTTGTTGTTTCACTAAAAAACATATCTTAAAGCTAACTTAAAAAAATTGTTTGCATATGTTTATTCAGTAGCCCTAAATTTATCGGAAAATGTAACTTTTATTTAAAAAAGCAAACAAAAAATTTCGTGTGTTACGTTTACTGCAAAATTTCATTTACAAACAGTTGTTTTCCCTGTTAATTTTCAGGACTTTAGCTAGCAATAGTCAAATCAGTTGCCGAACCACAAGGAGCATGATTCCGTCCTACAACGTCAGCTTGCTTCGGTTGTTCGTCGACCACGCACTTCTTACGCTTCCCAACCCATTTGTCTACAGAGATGATCCCATAGTTAAAAAGATAACACCTCTTAAAAGCTTCGTGAGGTAAGAAAGTTTTTTAAATGAAATTACTCTTTGTTTTTGTTTTATTGTTTTTATTTTGTGGGATCATGCATAATGTCATAACATTTCTTTTTTTCACTTCGGTGTTGGCAGTATCTGTTTCGTTTGTTATCTTGTCATTCGTAATTTCGAGTGTTGTCTTGTTTATGCGTCTTAAATTTTGACGATTTAAAGAAACTTTGTCCCCCTTTTTAACGAAAGAAAAGAGTTTAAAAGAAGACCAAGGACAAACGAGATGGCTTGAAACATTTGTGCCGTCATGGAGAGAGTAGAATTTGAGAAAGCCAAAAATGATTCTGTTGTTTCAAAAGATGGCTACACGAACCAGCCGTTGTCTTTTGGTTCACGTCACATTGTTGACAACTTTGACATTTGCCCGTACTAGAAGACCATCGAATTTTGACGAAGACCTTCTGAGTTCTGTAATTCGTACTTGAGACACTAACTACTCCAAAGTTGGAAAAAGACACAGATAATGGAGAGATTAGACTAAATTCCGTACACAATTCATCTAAAAAAAAAAACATTTAATTCAGCCGAAAGATGCTACGAATTTTTGCATCAACCTCCGTTTATGGTGAGAGTTAAATGTAACATCGCCTTTAAAAAAATGCTAATATTCATAAATATTCTAAAATAGGACTGATTCAAAAATAAATATCATCATAAAATAAGAAGTGGAATAGTTGGAAATTTTCTTTTCAAGATTTTTCAAGGAAATTCCGATTCTTATTGCAGAACCAGTGGCCACCTTTCATGTCTACTTTGCAAAAAGGTGAAAAAACGTTCAGGATGTCCGAAAAATCTTTCCCTTCCCTGATTACAAAATTTATTCATGTCCCTTATATATATCTATATATAAGATAGACAGGTGAAACTGGTGCCAAAATGTTGAAAAACTAACCAAGTTTTTTTGTTGCATGTTTCCATAACGTGGCTGTAGTGTAACAGTGCCAGTGTCCAGGATACCGAAAATGTTCACGAATCAGGAAAAAAATCTCAGTGTGCCATCTCATATCACGAGACCGGGTCAACAAAAACAGCGCAGGGGAACTTTCAAACATCATATGGAAAGATTCCGTCCGATGTCTATTAAATCCAAGATCATTAAGGGTCTCATGGTAGCAAAGGACACACTGAGCTTTTTCGTGATTTGTGAATATTTCCGGTTTCCTGGACACTGACACTGTTACACTACAGCCACGTTACGGAAACATGCAACAAAAAAACTTCGTTAGTTTTCCAACAGTTTGGCACCAGTTTCACATATCTACCAGCGGGTATACAGCGGGTATGAGTACATTTTGTAATCAGGGAAAGACTTTTTGAACACTCTGTACTTTAGAGTATCTGAGGATATATTTTCTTATACTGTAATAAGTGCTCCACATATCTTATCAGTATTTACTATCTGATACAAGTATGATAAATAAAAAGTAATTAAACAGGTGTTGAAACAAATAATGTCCTACTTTCGGCATTTTATAAGATAAATATCTACATTGGATTGATGACAGCAAGATATAAAATCGAAATAAGAATTGAAACCATAGTAATTTGTTTTCCAAGTGCTTCCCATATGCCAATTTGAGTTTCATAACCATTGATTACAATTTTTGTACATAAAAATAATTAATTGTATGTATCTGAGTACTTTGAAAACATTGCGTAATATTTGTCTGTTTCAAAACATTTAGCTAACAATTTATGTATTTTTATCAAATCTTGATTTTATGGTTTTATTACTGCAATATTGTTATGTATTAGTTATGTAGTACTATGAGGTATAATTATCTTTTAACTGTCATGTCCGAACTTAGTCAAAACATGAATAAACAACATTTTATAATTTCTCTTAAACTCGAATGCTTATATATTTTTTTCTTTTTAAAAATGGAATTAAAATAATTTTTGAAAAAATAAAAATAATAATTATATTGATTCCTTAATCCAACTTGTGATATTTATTCGAAAGATAGCTGTGTACTAAATGAGCCAAATTTAAAGAATTAGTCGTATATATCCTTTAATGTGCTTGCCAGAAAATTTACATCCTGTGGCATGCCAACCTTCTGTAAGAGAATGTACAAATGAATCAAGAACGCGAATAATTTCCTTTGTTACATCCTTTGATACTTCAGTACTGACTTTTCCCGCCTATTTCTTTTATTATTAATGACAAATGACTAGAGGGGTGAGTCTTGAAATGACTCAACTTCAGGTCCTTCCAGAAACTGACTCCGTCAGATAACTGACTTAAATTAACTTCCCTTATAGTGAGGGAGGGGAAGACTTTTCCCTTTTAAATTTACTCGCTGACATTGCATTTCTGATTTCGTTTTGCAGCGGTGGACGAGCTGTTACCGTGAGCGGCGTCAATTTCCTGCCTGTTCAGCAACCCCGCATGGTGGTCTACTTCAACGACAGCCTAGTCAACGAAACGGTAAATACCTTTTCGCATCTTCCCTCTCTATCCTGATGATAATCTTCGCAATCCGATTAAACGGAATGGGAATCTGCCTCTTGCATTGCCCAATTAGAAATCGTCCCTCCCTCGAGGGAAGATTCCTATCCCTAGTAATGTCTGTTTTGTTGTTCAAATGTGTATGAATGTAAAATATTCCATTTGTATTCATGTGATTAATATTTAGTCGAACTAAATATATGCTTATGTTTTCATCGATAAATTTCAGCCGGCCGATTATCGTTGCATCTCTGAAATTGTTGAGAGATTTCTCGTATACGATAATGATTGATGTAATATATTCTAAAATTCAGAGTTATTTTTATCTTATAAGAAATCTTTATCTATTTTTTTTTTTTAATAATGGATATTTTTGTAGATGTTTTATTAAAGATTATATAGTAATAATTTTAGTGCGTGTTTCGCAGTTGCTATAAATATAGTTGTTCATTATTTAAAGTAAAGATCGGCGTTGAATTTCGTGTTTTGACTTTTATTTATGGCTAAACTTCACTGGCGAAACTATAGACTGACTGAGATAACAAATGTGGCGGGTCCCACGATTAAGAAAAGCTCAGACGTTAATACTTTTGTTTATGTGTGTTGTCAAAAAAAGGCAAGAAAAGCCAGAATATAGTTTCACCACAGGCACCTATTTGCGTAGTTACGTCGCTGCGGATATTTTTTTTACCATTAGAAGAAATTAAATAATATTAATAATAATAACTCTGATGAAACATTGTTTACCAAACATCACATAACATTTACTTCTCAACCTAAGTGATAAACTTTTTAATAGATGTTATGCGAAATTGATATTCTTTGAAGCAAAGTATCAATAAAAAAAAAAAAAAAGATGAGTAGGTAAGCATTAATTTTTGTCCGGCCCAATTTTTCTTTTCTTCTTTCTAAGATGTTTTTATTGTTTTAATGCAACTTAGGATCTACATTTACTGTCTCCGTCTTTGATAGTTTTTTTTTTTTTTTTTTTTTTTTTGAAGAAAAGACTGTAATTATTGCTTATCTACACATTTTCTCTTATTTGAATCATCATTCTGAAATGCAGTAAATAAACTGCGTTACATCATTTCCAGAATATTTGTTAGACAGGACAGACACAATTTTCCGAAGTTTCATAGAATAATGATAATATTGCTCTTTAAAAATTATGATTTCTGTTATCATACGATAACGTACATTTCAATCTGTTTTGTTGTTTTTTTCTTTCCAAAACAAATTTTATTTTTTTTGCATAAATTGATGTATTATTACAGTGAAAGTAAATAATTTAGTGATATACATCGGGTTGATCGATCATTATTTAGATGTCATAAATAAGACAATAAAAACAAAAGAAATGTAATTAAAACTAAATTACTAAATTATAATATTATTATTATTATTATTATTATTGCTCTATTTTATATTTGTTGAACTTCTTTTCTAGTGATAAAATTTTTATCTCAGTCTGTAGTATCTCATTAAATATTTCATCTCTGATAGAAATCAGGAGAGCAAAATTTCACTTCCACGCATTAAAATCTTTGCAGGAAATCTGTTTATCAGCAAAACGGAATGAAAGGCTAATTCTATCTCTAACTAATCCTTGTAATCCATATACAGTTTCGTTAATCTAATACTCTCTTGTTCCTAATAAATCTTTTGACTGCTGTCCAAAGATATTTCCTTGCATGATAATAATTTGTTATATATTTAACCAGCTATGTCATTATTGATTTGTACTGGGGTATGCTGTTCTATTTATAAATTCAGTCGGCTTAGAAATGAAACTAAAATTTCGTGAATGGTGCAATTTTAAATTTGATATTTGTAGATAACGAATCTATCCAAAAACGTAAAATTAGTTCGTTGGAATTTTTGAAATTCAATTTTTTTTTCATTTTGATTCTGTCTAATATTTAGAAAGAAGGTAATTTGTTTAGGCTTGTTTCTTTATTTGTTCATTTATTTATATTTTGATTGTTGTATACAGGAACTGCCAAAATTTTTAGGTACAGCATTGATTAGCACATTATTAAGTACATTTAGTACAACAACATTAGATTATTAAGTACAGCATTTCTTTTTAAATACTTCATATATGATATAATATCGTTAAGTGTGTTTTGGAAAGAAGCGCATGCATGTTATTTATTTGTTTACATGCTTAGAAAAATATGAAATTAAAATATCTGCATTTACAATACTTCCAGCTAATTTGCACGACACTATTAATTTGGATTCGTTACTATCACTTTATAATATCAATACTGGAGAAAAGTAACTCAACTTTTAAATCCACAATACATACAACCAAATCGAGTATCACTTAACAAACATAAAACTTGTTCTTTGCCTAGATTAGAACTATTTTTTTCTTTAGAAATAGACGTTTTGTTTAAGATGTGACTAAATTAAGATATTTTGTCGTTAATCTATTTAAAGACAGATTGAAGCTCACATTTATAAAAATATGTGCAGCATCAAAACTGCTTTGACCATTAGAAAATGCAGTTTTATGTTGGTTTACAGAGGGTAATCTCCATTTATATGCAAACAAGACCATAGATTTCAGTATTTTAGACTCTTTCCTCTCTAACCAGACCACAGTCTTTTTAGCCATAGTGTGTAAAAGATAACAGTAGCGCTCAAATCAAACGAACCAACGAGTCTTTCAGGGTTCGTACGCCTCCTGGAATTTTGCGACCAGGAAATTCTTCTGTACTAGTATTTTCTTACAGAAAATCTCTCCTTAAAAGAAGGTGAAGTTTCTCGAGTTTAACCTAGATTTCTTTTTCTATAAAAACAATACTGGTATAACTCCTGGAAAATTCCCAGATCCGTTCGAACTCTGGTTTCTGTACAGACTGTTGTGAGATAACGCTACAAAAAATCATTTTCCTTTAATTTATTGCGACTTTAAACTACGAAATCTACACTACTTAATGAGATTTACATTTTGCTTAAATTATTGAAAAATCCCGCTGGAAAAATATTTTGCTACCTTATTACTATACTTTATCTATTATCTATCTAGGTATAATTATACGTAGAAAAAGACAAATTAGAAGTATGAGATTTGAAATTGCCATCCATTATAGTTTTCTTAATGTGACTTAATAATCATCATCATCAACAACAACAACAACAACAACAACAAAAAAAAAAAAAAAAAAAGAAAGATCTAATATTGAAGTATGAATAATTGTTTGTTTCCCCATTTCTATACTTCATCATTATTTTTCGCCTTTAAGTACATGTAAGTTTTACCAAAAATGTATAAAAGTAAGTAAATAACAACTTACTAAAAATCACTTACACTCAAATTAACACCAAAAATATACAGTAAAGCTAATTCATCACTTTTTGCTAAAGTTATCAGACAGTGATAAAATTTAAAAACCTATTTTCTCTTCCATTCGCTAACAAAATAAAAGCGAAAGCAATTTGTATCAATCTCTCGAAGAAGTGAGTCATTGGACTTTAGTTCATTTCATGGTCTATATCTAATTTTTTCCGCTAAAAATATAATAAGAGGGAAGCATCTCTCCTGACTCTAATTTTCCAGGACAAACGTGGTCACAATTTATTTCTGATATTAAATCTTCTTTATTGCAAAAATTTCTCGTATATTACTACCGCAGCAACTTTTCTTCCTGGATGCTTGTTGTTTACGACAACACATAAAATAACCTTGTATTCAATTTATTTGAAGTAATACGATTGGTACTACAACTTCTATCTTTCTCTTTAAACAGACAAAATAGGTATAAAATACTAGATATATTAGATTTCGGGGCCATCTAAACTATTTCTCCGATATTTTCTGCCACTAAAAATGAAGACAAATTATTCCCTGTCAAATAAAGTGACTGCCCAACTTTCACCGAGCGATCGATAGAGATCTGATTTTCTGCCGTATCAAATTTGTCATTGTCGACCATTTTGGAGAAAAGTGTTCCTTTAAAAATTTGTGAAATGCCCAAGAGATGAAACTTTTAAACTATTAATCCTGTTACAACTTAAAGTTTCGATTTTCTTAGAAAAATTTGAGGTTGTTTGAGATAAAACATTCAAGTACCTGAATTACGTGAAAAGTGTAATCTTGTGCTTGATGGTGCAGGGATATATTATGTGAACCGTCTATCAATTTTGAAATACATAAAGTAGAAATCCTTCACAGAAAAATTTCTTTCGAATTGCAAAATTACTATTGTAAATAATAAGTATGTAAAAGTATTTACCACTTTGTAAATTTACATTATTTGCTCAAGCACATTAAATCCGGTGCTTTGTTTGAATACTCGGGTTTAAATTTATATTTAAACCCTTTCAGAGATAATCTCGTTATGAGTTTTTCGTGCCAAACGCTAAAACATAAACGGTCTTCCTTTATTTATTTATTTTTTTTATTTGTGTATCGGAACTGCAAAAAATTTTAAGTACAGCTTTGATTAGCAGTTTCTTTTAAAATATTTTAGGTGTGATATATATCTTTAACTGTATTTTGGAAACGAATGTATGCCTAGCATCTTTTTCTTTACAGGCTTGAAAAAACATGAAATTAAAATATTTGCACATAATGTAAAATACTTCAAGCTAATTTTCATGGTATTATTAATTTGTATGCCTTACCATCACTTTAATATAACAATACCAGAAAAATTAACTCGGATCTTTAAATCGACGATATCTGATACATGCAACCAGACCGAGAACGCCTTAAAAAACGTAAAACTTATTCTTTACTTAATATAAACCTGTTTTAAATTGGACCTTTTATTTAAAAAATAAAATTTAATAAGCACCACATGTCCAGAATTGTTCAGCAAGACATATATTCTTACATACATCTTCTGGTTCTGAGCATATTTGGCGTGATTTAGACCCCATAAGAATACCGAAATGTTATCATCTATGGATAAAATGACAAGCTACACTCGTTGTACAACTACAGTTACTGGAAATATATTTAATACCACTAAATTTATACAGTTTTTTAATTTTAAATATTCTCGTTTTTATCAATAATATGTATATTTTAGTTTAAAAATATATAAATTGTAACATATTTTCTTGAATGAAAAAAAGGGTTCTTTTATGCGAAAAATTTCATGGTTCAGTCTGCGAGGATACGTGCAGCGGCAAGGTTCGAACCGGAGAACCCACGGGCGGTATAGCCGAGATCGTTAATGTCGAGCAAAACGCTAGCTGGATCGCTTCCTGCGAGAAACTCGTTTTACTGCCCGTGCAAGATGGCGTCGCCACAGTACAGGGCGGCATGACAGGCTTTTTGTGCCATGGAGGTCGTCATAGGCTTTCGTGCTGCCATCTGTTGGTTTCGAGAGGAGATGATGTTGTTGTTGAAGGTGCGAGCTCGTCTGTCCAAGGTCACCAATGCGGGAGATATGTGCAGGAGCCAGGATCGAACCGGAGAACCCACTGGTAGTAGACGAAATTTTTAGTACCGAGCAAAAGGCTAGCTCGATCGCTTCCTGCGAGAAACTCGTTTTACTGCCCGTGCAAGATGGCGTCGCCACAGTACTCCACCCACATTGAGGAGAACGTCTCGTTGACGTTGAACGAGCGATGTTCACTCGTGTTGCGCAGCGGCTGCGAGGGTGGTGTTGTCACGGCGTGCGCGCGTGTGGCCCAAGATGCGCGGCGTGACTGGCTTTTGTGCTATGAGAGTCGTCATAGGCTTTCGTGCTGTAAGCGTTTCACAGGGTTTACGTGCTGGGGATGTTTTCAGTGCTGCCATCTGTTGGTTTCGAGAGAAAATGACGTTGCTGAAGATGCGTGTTAAATTGTCCAAGGTCACCAATGCGAGAGATGTGTGCGGCGGCAAGGTTTGAACCGGAGAACCCACGGGCAGTAAGCGAGATCGTTAGTGCTTAGCAAAAGGCTAACTCGATCGCTTTTTGCGAGAAACTCGTTTAACTGTCTGTGCAAGATGGCGTCGCCACAAGTCTTATCAGATAGAGTTCATACAGTATGGAACTGTTTCTCCAAAAACCGGGTTTCCGCGGGTGCTTATTTTTATATCAGTATTTTCGAATAGTAATAATTGACTTATTTAATCGCATAACTTCTGCAATTAAATAAGTCGACTATTAAAAATAGGAAATAGTTGTATTCAAAAATAACCATCTATGGGGGCCCTGTTTCCAGATAAACGGTTCCATACTGTATTTCATAAGTTGGTAAGACGCTTTCTTACTTATTAATTATAATTTATTTTTTAAATACTGTAGTATATAAATATTCAAAAACTTTTCTTTAGCTAATTCTTTTTCTAAAGCACTTTAGATATTTCCCTTCATGCTTTGCTAACTACGATTGCCTTTCTTTTTAATGATCTTTTTTCGTTGTGAAATTCATTTATGTAAATTCAATTTTATCAATAAAAGAAAATAATTGACCATTTATTTAAATTAAAGGAAAGTTAGAAAACAAAGATTTGATAATTGAAATGGAAATGAAAGCTTATTCAAAGTTACTTTTTATTTGAAAAAATTCCCTTTGTTACGACTAAATCATGTCAACTTGTGTTCAAAAAAAAAAAAAAAATCTAAGAAATAAATTACAGTTAAATAATTGAAACGAAACTATAAAGCTAGAATATTCTTTTTTTCCCCCTTTCTATCTTGTATCTTTTGACTGCGATTCAATATTTGCACACTATATAAATAAAAGTTGCTTTCCGTTAAGTATTTCTGAAGATATTTATTCGAAAGTCACTCGTGAATGTAGTTGAATTTTGCAGACTGCATATTTTTATTGACTGATGCAGTTCATGTTTAAAGATGTGAAACGATGTAATTAAAAATCCATGAAATAATGCGTAATAGAAATTATACAACAGTTTATAAAATTATGGAATTATGCTATTAAAAATATTTACATTGAAATAAAAATAGAATTAATTATGAATAAGATAGTCAAAATAAGAAATAGCTAAATAGAACACTGGTTCAAATATATATATAATTCACGAAGGCCCTTATTTTATTAGTTTGATATATAGTGTAGAATCACATATGTGCAGGGTGTCCCAAGGGATACGCAGCGATATGGATTTCTGTAGATTCCGATACAGATAATCGAGACAAGCATTTTGATAACATGGATGTTCTCTCAATATAGCCTTATAGTTTAATCATGTTCGGAAAATAATGCGTTAAAAATGAAAAAAAATAAGAATTTAAATGAAAAGTTGTGTTTAATAAAAATGTTCAATATAAGCGATTTTCAAAATGATTTCCGTTTAAAGAAAATGACATGACGAAGCCTGGATTCAAAGTTCTGAATTATTTTCGTCAATTGCTATTACTTCATTTTCAAGTCATCTAATCTTTGAGGGCTGTGTGCGGTATACTTTTACTTTCAAATGTCCCCATAAAAAGAAGTCACACGAGTTCAGATACGGAGAAAAAGGTGGTCATTTCCTATTTACTTTTTCGGAATCTAACCCAATTATTCTATTATCAAAATATTATAGACCGGGAGCCGGCAGCACAGATAATCACCTCATCGAGTTCACGGATGAAATTCTAGGATTAGTTAAATCTTGATTCGCATATTAAAACGCAATCGGTCTGCCAAGTCATATCTTGGTGGAAAACACATGAAAACCCGATTTTAGCGGCTGACTCGTAGGTTTACCATTGTGTTCTCCTGCTCCCACTCCTCCATGTTTTCATGCCTTTTGGTGCAGGAAAACACAATGGTAAACCTACGAGTCAGCCGCTAAAATCGGGTTTTCAGGTGTTTTCCACCAAGATATGACTTAGCAGACCGACTGCGTTTTATTATGCGAATCAAGATTTAACTAATCCTAGAATTTCATCCGTGAACTCGATGAGGTGATTGTCTGTGCTGTCGGCTCCCGGTCTATTATGCTAACAAATCGAAAATTTGCTGTGCTCGGTGAGGCGTAGCATCATCTTGTATAAACCGGTAATCGTTGATCTTGTCCATGTCCTATAACTATGGGATAACTGCATTAATCAACATGTCCATATAGAGTTTACTTGTGACGTTTTCCTTTATAAAAACTGGCCCAATGATGCCATCGGCGGACATTCCACACCAAACTGTATGTCTGAATGAGTGCAGCGCTCAAATAATTGTATGACGAGAATTTTCACTTCTCCAGAGCCCCATATTCTGTTTAACATATCCTTAAAGATGAAAGTGTGCCTCATTACTGAACTAAATACGTTTAAAATTGATTTCGTCATTTTCAACCGTACTAATCATTGAATTCACATATTCAAATTTCTTAACACCATCTCTTTCGGTTATTGTCCGAGAGATTTGGATCTTCCAAGGAAAAGGGGCAATATCAACCTTAAAATTCGATTAACTGTATTTTTACTCATGCTCAGTTTTTTACACCGCTGGTCTTACTGAACAGTTGTTCTTGAAATCTTTCCTTTTGTTTTCATCATCTCCACATTGCCCGACACAATTCGAGTCTCCCTGAATTCCTCGTAAGTTCTTGTAATTATCGTTTCGTTGGCTTTGTGGAAATTACCGAGTCTCTTCTTAAATGCCTTGGCGACTTCTGACTGTGATTGCAGTTCATGATACATTAGTACCATTAAAACAGGATTATCTACTGTATATATATATTTTTACACTAAATTAACAATCTGCTCCTTGCAGGTCTCTACATTAATATATCTAAACATGTTATGAAAATTCTGGTGTCAAATTAATTTTAAGTAATTGTGTTATTGGATTATGACACTATATTCAGATACCCTCCCCCTTATGTTGTATATCAAAATGCTTGTATCGAGGATCTTGATCTCTACCAGATTATAAAAAATCTCACGCTGTGTATCAACTGGGACAAACTGCACCTTGTAATATTTGAAATATTTATCTTGTATGTGTATTTGGAAAGGGATAAAAAAGACTAATTTATTTAATTTATGATTGCTTAAGTTTATGAGCGAATGCTCAGTAAATGTATGGCTACTATAAAGATCTTTCTAAGGAACTAAGGGACAATTTTAAGTAATTGTTTTAGATTGCGTAAATATATCATTTTTTAATTTTTTCCAAAATGACCAAAAATACATCTCTTTTTATCATTGTTGGGACTGTAACATTGTTACTATACGTGACATAGTATCGATTGCGTTGTGCTATTAGGGATGGTAAGGTCTAGTACCGTTAAGTTTGAAGCCGAACTATGCCGGATTATTTTAACGTAAATTAATTATGTAGCGTGCCAAAATAATGTTTTGAATTTTATTATAACACGTCATTTTTACATGCTTTTGTTTACTTTGTATGTTGTCTGTATGTTTGGTTCAAATTTTGCTATCAATTTCTGGTCCACTTCCGTCGAACTGCTGTTCCTACAGGATCATTGGCGATTACTATGCAATATACATGTGTTGTCAAGGTAATACTTTCATTAAGCGCAGGCTCCAGGTACAAACACCTCTCTTGATTTTCATTAAAATTTCATGTCTAACGAACCGAATTTGCTGTAATTTTGCACATAAATTTATTGTCGATGACAATGCATATTCAAATATTTCAAAACCATACTTCATCAGGAGCAGGATTAAGGATTGAAATTCTCTTTAACGTTTTTGATTGAAATTACGTATATATCGAACTGATTTTTGTTAAAATTTTGCATACAAGTTCGTTGTCAATGATTTTGCATATTCAAGTATTTTCAGGGTTCTAGTGACAGGTTCCAGGAACAAAAACTTTTTCTTTCGTTTTTAATTGAAATCGCATATTTTATCCCTCAAAATTTCAAATATATTTGTTTTCTTGCTATAGCTTCACTACTTAATTAGGTTCAGTTGAATTCAGAGAACTGCCTTTATAAATTATTTGAAATCGTATTAAAATTTAGATTAAAAACATGTTACTTTATTTTTTGAGTTATATTTCTTATTTTTTATGTTTTTACAGATATGTGAAGTACGATCCGATCACTTGATGGTTTGCCCTTCACCTTCAATCTCCGGTTCTGCGTCTAAGTGGCAAATGGCTCAGGCCGATTACATGGCCGAGGAGAGTCCAGATCACCTGTTGAAACTGCGTATCGGGTTCATCATGGACGGCGTGGAAAGTGTCCGGTCACTCCAAGATTCATTCCCCAGCCTCCACTCGGATCTTACTTACGTGACTGATCCTAAGTTTTTCGACTTTGGCGAAGAAGACAGGATCAAATTATACAAGGGAGATCCGCTTGTGATAGAGGTAAGATAGATTTTTATTGCATAATTGTTCATACCATCTATAACATTCGTATTCTAATACTTAATGACGACAAAATCTAAAATTTAAAAAAAAAAAAAAAAAGTTATCATTTTTCTGAAACTATTTGTCATTCAATTTTATATAGACCTAAAGAAAATTATTCACAAATATTGAAAAAATATATATATTGTGTCGGTAGTTATTGAAAACTTGTTATATTTCTGGTATTCTCTTTCATCTTCGAATGACAGAACTTACTCCATTTAAAAAATACAATGTCTTAAAGTATCATAACCGGGTAAATTAAGTCGAAACAAAATTTAAGACAAACGTCGAAAATTTGGCATCAACAGTAGAAACATTTTAGCCATGTTCTTTCTTTTTAATCATTGTAAAATATTGCATTGAAGCGATTCAACTATCTGTATAACGATGTAATCGACAAAAGCAAAAAAATTATCATCCTTAAAATTGAAAGAATGCTTTATACAACCTTTTACATCTTGTTTATGTAAAAAAAATAGTGGGAAGATTCCCTTAGGAACATTAATTTATAGTACTTCTTTATAATTGACACTTCTCAAAACTCTTTCTTTTTAAGTAATCTTTTCAAAATTTAATTCTAAACTTGAACATGCTAAAAAATTTTTTTTTGTTTATGCCAAATTTTTGACGTTTCTTAAATTTCGTTTCGACTTTCTCTTAAAACTATGGAATCATAGGCCACATTATACCAAATGCTTTATGAATTTTAATTGCAGGGTGAGAATCTGCGTTTGGCCAGCACTGAACCTGAAGTAAATGTTACCATTGGATCCAGACCTTGCAATCTTACTTCCTTAGCTTCCACTCAATTAGTTTGCCTACCACCCGAACTTCAACCTGTGGGTACGGATGAAATAGGTCGAAAAACTGATGTAGGACTTCCTATGGTCGTGGTAGGTATTTTATTATCCCAATATCTGAGATGATCTTATTATAATGTCTTTGCTAGAATGTAATTATTGGAGAATATCAACGGAACTTACCATTATATATATATATATATATACACACTCATTTGCATTCACTATGATTGATATTTAGACTTACTCTTTTGAAAAATAACCATATATTTTTTTCACGCTACTCTGTGTCGTAGAAATCTCTGAGTATACAGCGTTAAAAGATTATATCACACTTGCTATGTGATTGAATCTTCAACGACGTTAATAAAGGTTGAACCATTATCATACAGCAGTTTTTAAGCAAGAATTCAATGTGGTTATTATTTATACCTACTTTTTTCCAAAAGCAGACAGAACTTTTTTCGCTCAACGTCATAGAATTTTTTGAGTATACATACAATGTTTAATAATGATATCACAACTTCTATGTAATCGAATCTTTAATGACAGTAATCAAGGGCGGTTCCAGAAAGGCAGTCTGGGAGGGATAACGCCATTAAAATTTCCCGATGACAAGACTCATTTCATACGGTTTATATTTTTTCCTATATAAACTCAGAAAAATTGACAGGAATTCCAAAGATGTGAGAGTGGCTATTTCGTCGATTACCCACACACAGTAAAATCGTCCATAGCAATAATAAGGGTTGAACTCTTATCATAAGGCATTTTTTGAGCAGTAATGCAGCGTAGCTATTATTTATACCTACTTTCTTCAAAAGATATCACATACTTTTTCACTTTCTATGTCGTAGAAGTTTCTACGACATTTAAACATGATATCGCTCCTACTATGTGACTGAATCTTTAATGACAGTTATAAGTATTGTTATAAGTAAGTCCTTATCACGTGACATCTTTAGAGCAACAGTTGTAGCTCGAGAATCATGTTACTATTAAAGATTCACTCACATAACAGGTGTGATACCATCTTTAGCGACCATTCCTTGACAACATATGAAGGAAAATTAAATATATCTGATGTTCACCACACTAATACTACTTATTATTCTCTCATCTTTTAAAGCGAAATTTCATTGTGTTTCAAAATATTATTATCAATCAAAAAATATCTCCAAAAAATTGAAAACTCCAGAATCGAAGCGGAATAGCGCCCTTTTTCCATACCTCAATTGTGAATTAACCCTCTATTTGTTTAGCTAATTTGCCTGAGGCTTGAAACTTGTTACAAATTTTGTGTTTTTTAAAGAGCTTTCTTTTGCATACACATCCTTTCCTCTCTTACACTGTGAATGTGATTTCAACATACATATTTGTTCTGTTGTGTTTTCATTTGGCTTTATTGATTGTAAGCAAACATGTAATCTTTCTTTTGTCTTTCTGGGATTATGATAATCCTTTTGTGATCAGACCGCATTGCCACTCTCAAACTGTAGTTATGTTTTTAATCTCTTTATTACAACATAAGATGTGCATTTTCGTTTTCTTTTCTTTTTTTCTATTTCAACCGAACGGATTAGTTCATTTCTTGTTACGATCAGTATTTTCCTGTGAAAACAAGCAGTTATTTAATTCATTTCATTGAAGATTATTATTAATAACATCATATTAAAAGTGCCTAGTTTCAACTTTTTTTCAATTTTGATTTAAAATTATTTACCAAGTTCATCTTGCTTTTAAAGCTAACGAAGTTCATATATGCGCATAGAGTTTCAGCTATAAAGATTTGCTTCTTATTAATAGATATCTGATGAATGCTAGATTCCGTTCTGTTCATTTTCTGTTAAATAACTTAGTTTTATTTTCTTCTAAAAATATCCATTTCCTGAATATATAGAAGGAGTACAGGGTGACTCAAAAGTTACTTGATATTTGAAAACTTAATAACTTTTGATTTAGTTCATTTTTTTTCCTTTTTCTTTGAGATGAATCTCGATACTTTAGAGTTTTGCCAAACAGAGATATGTTAGTTGAGTAAAGTGGAACTTTATTTCAAAAATTGTAGCTCAACTATTGGAATACTTTGTATTCCGATACTACTATTTGAAAGAGTGAGAAATTCTCCTACAGAGATGACAGTACGCAAATTGATTGCATATTTTCAACAACGAGGTTCTGTAGCTGATTTATTTCACACAGGCAGTCCGTATCCCTTCGCACCACAAAATAATGAGTGTACAATAACTCATCGTTGATTTTGGAAATAAACTTCTACCTTGCTTCCTTTTGTTCAAAATTTCAATTATGATTTATAATGGAGAACTTCATTCATTTCTGGGTATGCAAGAATTAATATTTTAACTGTCTTACGTGAATGGTTCCGTTGTAGTAGGTTTCTGCTTTTTATGTAATTCAACAAAGAAATAATCAATTAAAATTTTTCTATTTTTTATTAACCCCTTGGGGACGAGCGACACGTATACGTGACGCATAAGATGCTCAGAATCCTCGATTATTCCAACCAGTTATTTTTTATTGTAAGCTTTGCCTCATTAAATCTTAGCATTTTTGCGATTCAATTACACGAAAATTTCTGTTTTAAAAAACCGGTGGTAAAAGATTAAAAAATCTGTAAAGGACGCTCGTCGCGAAGGGGCGAAATGCGATTTCCTTAGAAACGCATATCATTACTTTTTACTTTCCTTTTATGTGTAGCTTTTTTTTTTAACTTCTTTATTTGTCTATCGAAAACAGTTGAACCATTTTCGTTGATAATACCATGGAACACGGGCAGGGAGCGTAAATAAATGCACCTGTTGGTAGCTTAATTGAGATTAAGTCCACACTCGCGATTCTTCCGATACAGAATGAGGCATCTCAGGATGAATCTTTTCGTCATGAGATGGAACTACCCATCTAAGACAGATAAAATATTAATTGTTGCATCGTCAGAAATGAATGAAGTTCTCCAGTAAAAATGATAATTCAAAATTTAGAACTTTTCAACGAAGATTGTGTTGTTCGTTTACTCTTTTGAGGTACTGCTCAACACTGTATCTCTGCATTGTAAAACCCCAAAACGTACAGATTCTAAAAGTAAAACGAAAAAATGAAGTTAAAAGTTATCAACTTTCAAATAACCTAGTAACTTTTGGAGCTACCCTGCACTATTTTTAGTCCAGTGTACTTTACAATAAACTTTTTGTATTTATTTTCTATGTAAACTTTTTGTTTTCTTGAAATTCATAAACTATACTTTGCTTATAGGTACGAGTGGGACGTAATCTACGATATGAAGTGGGCTATCTGAAGTACGATGTCGCAAAGCGTTATGAACTACCTCCAGAGGCTGTAGGTAGCATAGCTGCCGGTGGAGCAGTATTAGTGTTATTAAGTCTTATTATCCTTGCGATACTACGACACAAAAATTCCCAAGCGGAGAGAGAATATAAAAGGATTCAGTTGCAAATGGATACACTCGAGAACAGTGTTAGATCAGAATGCAAACAAGGTAAGAATTTTTTTATGTTCTCATATGATACATATATCATCATATACTCAATGATTTGAATATGCACTTTTAACCTACCAGCGAGTGTATTGTCGTAAATTTTACGACAAAAATTATTTTTCCGACACTTTGTTCTCGTAAATGGCATCAAAATTAAAATTATTTCTTTGCTTACTGTTATGTATAATTGCTATTCTGGCATTTTTAGTAGCGTAACTAACTCTCTGCAAAAAATACTGTCACATTGTAAATGCGACATTTACAGCCGTTTTGTGTCTAAGTCGTAATTTCTAGCTTATCCACAATGTTACAAGTGTATCCCGTGCCCGCTTATGCAAAGAATTTTAGCGCGTCCGCTGAAAGGTTAAACAATGATTTGGCATGTAAATCATTTCTTAGCACGCTATTCTCAGTTAAAATCTCGCAAGATTCAGGGCCCATCTAAGAATTTTTGGGGAACAGGGGTTACCACTATTTTTATTCACAATTACCACTATTTTCGTAATTTTCGCCTTATTTATGACATAACATCTGCGTCTAAATAAGGCGTCGATTACGAAATAAGGGTACTCCCTGTAAGGGACGGCCACCTCGGCTGCCCTTGTAGTAATTAGACTCTTGTAAGAATACAGAGGAATTAAAAAAAGGAAAATGTACGATTTTGACGAATACACTGTCGTGCTACAGGATTAAGATAATAGTAAAGTTGTAACATTTCTTCATTAACAAGGCAACGTGAGATCTTTGCCACCTCAGGAAAGTATGATTTCCATCCCTAATGTTTAATTTTAGGTTACAATGCATTTCAGTGCAATGGCATTTAAGATTTTAGTGTTAGACTTCCACGCAATTTCATGCTATAGCTCTGCTTATGGACGTTGTTCAACAAAATATATGCCCTGTTTTAAAGTTTAAATTATTAAAATTATCAATTTATATGAAGACAGCGATAATTCATATTGATTGATTTACATTCATATCAGTTTATTTATTAAGTAGATATGTTTGCAGTATATAAATTTTATTATATATATATATATATATATATATATACATACCTGCCAACATGTCTATTCAGAAAACCTTACAATTTTCCCGACGTACTTCATTGTGCATCTTTAAAAATATATATGTAGTGTTTATGAAGGCATCTAGTAAGGTAATATATGGTGTGATACAAAATTTACTGATAAATACAAAAATATTAAACAAGTAATTGTTTAAGTTAAAAAAGAAAGTCAAAGACACAACCCAAAAAATATTAGCACTGATAATTACTTTTAATGTACTTTAAATAGGCTGATTTGGCTTTACCCAATAATTTTTTGTCAAACATTTTTTCATAGTAATCTTCTTGCATTCTTTTAAGTATTAAAATATAATATTTTATAAGTTAAAAAAAAATCTAATAAATTTCTAATCAAAAAAGTCCCAAAACTACAATTTTAGTTTTGCATTCAGCTTTGCTGCAAGAAAATTTAAAAATACAAAGCATGACTAAAAATTCCCTGGCATAGAATAACGTGTTGTGAATTACTACTTGGCTGTACTACTATATTGCTAATCACTCTCATCTTTGTAACAAACACTGTGCATCAGTTTAATTCTTTTACTCAATGAGTAACCTATTTGAATAATCATTTCAAGTTTTACCAAAAAACCTTACAATCTTACCTATCACCCTTACAACCTTTCAATTTGACCTAAATCCTTACATTGTAAGGCTAAACCTTACAAGTTGGCAGGTATGTATATATATATATATATATATTGTAAACACGTATATTACATGTCAGAAAAGCATATCAGAAGTATCCTTTTTGTCATCGAAATGTTAAATAAATATTAAAAGTAGAATATTATAAAGGAATTGATCCCATTCCTTTCTTTAATATTAATTTGCTTATCAAATATCATTTTTGCGCATAATATAGAAGAAATTAATAGTAAATAATGACAGCTCAATACAAGACGATTTAGTCGAATCAAAGACTTTCAAACGGTTTTATCCTTTTATAGTCTTGTCTATTCCCCCTTTTTAAATTCATTCCACTTAATCGTTCTTTTAGAGAATTGATGCGATCAATTTTCCATTCACTTTTTCTGTTAACTTAATGAAAATAGCTTTTTGAACCCCTGTGTTCTGCAAGATCCTATTGCGTTTGCTAGGAACAGTAGCTCGCGGATTATGGCGGGTAAATCAAATTACGTGGCATAGTTACCTAATCGATCTCATCGATCAATATTATTTCTTTGCTGAAGTTCAGTTCGGATGAAAAGCGAGCCTTTTAAATTTTTGCCTCTTTTGATGTAATATTTTCACCCCGAGAAAACTTATAAGAAACATTCTTTTGTCGTATTCTTTAGACTTTTTGATAACAATTTTCTATTAATTCACGCAATTGATCAAAGTGTCTATTAACCGATATTTATAATTTGATGATTAGAAAAACAGATCTTTTAAGTCTTGTGGCATGTTTATAGAAATTCACATTCATCTATCAGCTATTTAACACTATTTTTTTTAATTCTACGCTGTAAAGAATTTCTTTCAGCATGCACTGTTAAAAAATTGATCATGGGTGAACCAACTTTTGGCGCTACAGTAACTGCAAATGGGTGAAATCTAGTTCCCACATTTGCATTTGGAGCGCCGGTTGAATCATAGTTCCACATGTTGGAACTATATTTCACCATCTTTTGGTTGCAGCTACTACAGCACCAAAAGTTGGTTCAACCAAGGACAAAATTTTTAACAGTGTGCCACCAAAACATGGTGCCAAAAAAGTTTCCGAAACATTTCACCAACATTTAGCACTCCGCTTGGATTGCAAATTTGTATAGGTCGAACCATGAAATGGTAAAATGCTGAACCATGACCTAGTAAAATGTTGAAACATAAAGTAACACTTGTTAAAGCATATACTTAACACACTGGTTAATAATACACTCAAATTCTTTCCTTGATTAGAACACTTCTTTCAACTTAAGCATGTTTTCGTGTGGATAGCTGAAAATTAATAACCTGAAACTGCATTTTTTTATTGTTGTCTCTGCACCACACAAGAATTTCAGTTGGTTCGTTGTTTTGGTTTAGAGCGCTACGATTTGGCCTAAATAGATCACTACGAACTTTCAAACCTAAAGCAGAATTCGAACTCGATATCTCATTATCTATAGTTTGCACTCTAATCATTAAACAAGCGGCATACACATACGGGAAAAGAAATATAATAAAAGAAAAAAATAGACATCGCGTATTTATTCATACAATAAATTCATGAGCCGTCATAACTCAAAGTCTTCGAATTATCGCAACATAGGTTAAAAAAACTCGAGGTTTTTTTTTACATTGTTTAGGATACAACTTCCAAGAAAATTAAAACTAAGTTCGAATTATCAAGTAAGTTGTTAAAATAAACCTGTTAAACTTTATTTTTATACAATTTAAAGGATAATTTAAAAATTCCTTTGATATATTCTTTATTTTTATTGAGATATCAGTATTAATATGTTACTGTCATATTAATGATACAGCGTCGAATTCTTTTCTAGAACGTCCCACATTATTACCAGACAGTTTGTGTCATTTTCTAGAATAGGATGTGAATCAAATCAAAAAGGACGAAATGGTTATTAAAAATTCAGTTTGACGTCAAAGCTCTAGAAAAGTAACATCAGAGTTGGCAATTTCTTATTTTCTAAATTGCCTCATAGAAACATTTTACACGCGACTTCATATTTTCGCTTTCTTTTCTAAAAATCATTTTGAATGGGAAACCATACATTGAGTTCTGACATATCCTCTTACATAAGAGGTCACTATGACGTCATTGGGTGTCATTTCCTCGTAGGTATACAGCGTCCTATATGGTAATCAAAATCGACTTCTTATTGATTTTTGGTCTCTTCACCGCAAATTTCTTATTTTCCATAATCGTATTGATGAAATTACTCCTTTTCTAAATGAGCTTCTGTTAATTTATGAGATGCGATCATTCTTATAGTTATTGTTGGATCAATTTCTGAATTATGAAGTTCTAGTGCAGTTAATCCCGAATTTAAATGAATGATTATGTGAACTTCTCGAAAAATATATTACACACACACACACACACACACACACATATATATATATATATATATATATATATATATATATATATATATATATATATATATATATATATATATGTTAAGTAGAGCTGTATTAAATGTGATATTTTTTATATTAACTTAATTATTTCGATTCGGTTTGTGGTGGATAAGACAAGAGCATGCTTACAGTGCAAAGAAAAATTGTTGATTTTACAGTATAATACTGACATCCCAGCTGACAGTATTATACCGTAAAATTAACAGTAATAAACAGTAAAATAAGCAGTAATACACTGCCGCGCATGCACGGTAGTGTATTACTGCTTATTGCGCAGAAGCATATCTGCCAAACTTCAAATTTTTTTTTGTTTGTTTTTCGTAAACGAAGCACATTTTTCCTTTTTATCTGGCGTCTAATCTAATTGTAATTAAAATCAGATTTTTTTTTTCAAAATTTCTGGTAGTAATTGAATAATTTTTTTTTAAGTTTCATAGATATGCTTCTGCGCATGCCCGAATGATTCATTCGAATAATCAAAATAATCGTTATGCCCATCACTAAACGAAACATCAAATTTAGAATCCTTATGATATGAATAGATTGTCGTTCAATTTTGATTGTGGTTATGTGCCGAAATTCAATGAGCTATTCGAAATATGCGATGTTTATATCACCACTTTAAATAAACAGAATTCAACGAAACGTCACACTTAGCATCCTTAATATGGAAATACATTGTCATTCAATTTTAGTTGCGGACTGCGGACATCTAAGATGGAGCACCGAAATTCAATGATTTGTTCGATTTATATAGAAGAAAGTTTTGTGATGACCACAACATGCTATTTTAACCTTGTCATTGAATATAATTATACTGAAATTTTAATGTTATTCTTTAGTAACAAAGGAAAGATTTTGTGTATCTGCCGACAGTTTGAAATTGTGGCGAGAAATCACTCCGCTACAAAATTTGACACATGCACTTTTTCTCAAAGAATCTCACTTTGAAGCAATTATTTTTCCTTTGGCATAATCGAAGCATCATTTCCTGTTTCATAACCCTTATATATCATTTTCTCACCCCCCTTCGTTTTTTCTTTATTTTTTTTAATAAGTAGTATTTGTGGATCTTCGAAACTCACGTAAACATAGTCACGGATAGAAGATAATTGAAAATAATGAATTCATTGAAAATAATGGAATTATTTTCCTAACCTAACATGTATAATTTCATCGAAAGAGAATGATCATAAATTGTATACTATATTTTAACAATAATAATTATTACTACAATTACCTAACCGAATAAAAATTTAATTTGCCGCAAGGATAAAAGGAAATTTAAATTTAGATTTTTTTTGTTACTCATGGAAATAAATAGATTTAAAATACTTTTTCTTTTATTTTATATAAGAAATATAGCATTTATTCCCCTTCACACATTGGAAAATTACGATCGGCCATCTACTAGTGTATATCTTTTATTTTCTCTTTACTGCCGTCAGAGATGTATTATATTGATTTCTTTTTTATCTGATACTTCCCAGAAAGCAAATTCCTCAGAGAGAAAAATTTTATTTATTTATTTTTTTTTTTTTCCAAACTGATTTTTCAGTTCCTTAACTTTATATCGAATATGTTTCGAAAAAATGAATAAAAGGTTTTCATACATCGATGTGATTTTTTTTTTTAGAGCTAAAATGTGAAAGATAAAAATTTGCTCCTATTTTTACCTAACAGAAAACGCATCTAAAATTCATTCTATGAATATAGGATCCGTAAATTTTTCCAAAAATAATTTAAAACTCTTGAAATTTTATTTATGATCGCATAAAGATGACATATGTTAGTTACGGGAAAAATTCCTAAATTTTTTTTATATATATATTTATTATTTTTAGGAAATATTCAACTCCTAAAAAATAAAAGATCTAAAACTAGTTTTACACCTCTTCGTTTCTTTTCTTTTTCTTTTTTTCTTTTTTCTTTTTAGAAGAATTGTTTCAAAAGAAGTGTTATCTTGTCTATTTTTACTTAGACAGATGAGTGAATTTGAATAACACAAATTTTACATTACACTTAAGATTTTTTTTTTTTTTTTTTTTTTTTGTATGCCAATACTGGGATTAAGTGTTTTTTTGTTTTTTTTTTAAAATCCGACAATTTTAAAATTTTATCAGTGAATTTTTATTTAAAATTTTAATATGAGACGATTATACTTATATAAAACAAATTATATGATAAGCAAATGTCATGGTGGATTCAATTTGTTGAGAAAATAAAACAATTGTATAGCCTTTTTTGAGCGGTTTTAATTATTTTTGAGATAATGTTATAGAATGACACATGCGATTTTTTAAAATATTATAAATGTAAGCCTTTCTGGTGATTGTTTTGATGAAATTTAATTTGTAAAACAATTGTATAGCCTTTTTTGAGCGGTTTTAATTATTTTTGAGATAATGTTATAGAATGACACATGCGATTTTTTAAAATATTATAAATGTAAGCCTTTCTGGTGATTGTTTTGATGAAATTTAATTTGTTTATCGTAAACTATTTTTTTTTTTTTAAAGTGGTACAAACAGAGGTGTAGAGCATACCACAACCAACAATTTTTGCACAGGTAACCAGGGTCGCAATTATTTATTCAATTATTTATACAGGTCGTCTCTATTCCGAAATTCAATTTTCGTTCACAACATTGGCAATGATAAAGAAATTTGAAGGAAATTGTTAAAAGGCTTAATTTACTATATGTGAAATATAACGGCATCCCTAGAAGTGGTGGAAGGGACCTTTATCTAAACAACGCTGAACTAGAATTTGGAATGTGGTTAACATTACTTATGGTGGCACTAATCAATTTACTGCATTGCAAAAAATAAATGTTGATTTTACGGTATAATACCGGCATCCCAGTTGTCAGTATTATAACCGTAAAATTAACAGTAATAAACAGTAAAATAAGCTGTAATACGCTGCCGCACAATACCGTCAAATCAATTTTTTTTTCAGTGAGTGCATTTCTAGCATTTTTCAAGACGTATTTCACGTCTTTCTTTTCTGACTTTGTATTTCACGTAAAGCAAGATAGAAAGTTTGTAGAAAATTTCATTAAATTATCTTTTTCTACTGTAAAAGTTAGGAACCTTCGTTCTGAGATGTCGTTCAGATAGCTCAATTGGAAGAACATTGACAATTGAAAGAAAAGGTTCTGGGTTCGAGTCGCAGCCTGGACACATTTTCGCTCAAATGGGAAAATTACTAACGCGTACGAATTATTTATCTACCAATCATTATTTATCATAAATTATTTCTGTTAATCATTAATTATTTATTTAAAAATAATTAAAATGTTATAAATATTATGCAAACTTATAAATTCAGTGATTTTATGAATTTAGGTGTAATTCATGTTACAATGTTCGATTATTTAATGCATTTTTTATCGAATGTGATGATAGAAGTTCGAATATTTTCAGCTTTTGCAGAGCTGCAGACTGACATGACTGACTTGACAAACGACCTTGAGACTTGTGGCATACCTACTTTAGACCACAGAACTTACGTTATGAAAGTATTTTTCCCAGGTGTTTATGATCATCCTTTGAATCAGGATTCTAAGGTAAGTTTTTATTAAATTATTTCTGTTTTCAAACAGTTGAAATTAACGCTTTAATTTTTTTAAGGCTGTTAGTAAGTCAACTCACCAATTCCCCTCGCTAATGTTAAACCTATGGGAGTAGAATGCTTATATTTAAAATATGTCTTCAGGAAATTAATGTTTTTAACTCCTTTTTTTCTGTGTACTCTTCTTCAAGAATGTCTCTTTTTGTCTTAATTTTCAAAATATTTCTAAAATAGATGTTTAATTTAATATATGTGTTGAAAGCTGGAGAGCTGTGAGTACGACTTTAACACTTCAGATAAAATTAAATAATTTTTGAAATATTTTGACAACTAAGGAAAAAAAGAAACCTCCTTTAAGAAGAGTACACAGAAAAAAGAAGTTAAAAGTATTAATTTCCCGAGGAGATATTTTAAATATACGAATATACTCAACCCCCATAGGTTTAACATTAGCGAGGGAAATTGGAAAGTTGACAGCCTTAAGCGTCAATTATTATCATCTCTATTTAACCAGTGTATTAAAAGCTGTAAATTAATAAAGCTGCAAATAAATAAATACTTAAATAAATAAATACAAAATCGTTATTGCTTACTGGAAAATAATGCTTTGATGAGAAAACTTAACAAAGGGTTATTTTCATATTTCTGTTATAGAAAAGTATCCAAAAAAATTCTGGAAACTGAGCCGATCAGATACAAAATGAAACCCAAAATGGGCTTTCCAGAATATAATGGTTTACTTGGCTTTGCCCACTGATATGAAGAACCTGCAACTATTTAAAGTTATTCTAATCCTTCTTGAGTTATTACATAAATGAGTGAATTGTTTAAATTGACAAGAAAGATTGGGGGAGATGATAAGAATTTTAAATAAAAATTGTCACTGAATTAAATTCTATGCAAATTATATTACATACTCCATTGTATTTATCGTAAAATGATACATTCGATCAAACCTTGCTTCTTGATAAGTTTAAAAGTAAAGATGTAGCTTTTGTAAATAATTCAATTCATTTTCAAGCATATTTGTTTTATGTCGTGTACCTAGTCTAATGTGCATGTTTACACATGCTTGCACTAGAGTGCATTTATAAAAGAGTAGTGACATGCGCACCAGAGACGAGACGGGCTCCACCCGAATTTCGGCGCAATTTTTATACCAGTCTTTGGGCTCGCGCTCAAAGTGAAAAATTTGTTTATTCACAAAGTGAAAAAGAGAAAAAAAAACTTGCTGTTTGAGAAAAGAGAATATCTTACAATTCTTTAAAAATCAGTTTGAAATGGAATTGAATTGTTATTGATGGGATATAAAGAAAAATATTCTGATTCAGAAGCCTAGGCAAGCTCCTTGTTAGTAACATAAAAAAAACTAAAAAAAAAAAAAAAAAAAACTCTGGGATATCTCTTGTCTATCCTCGCTTTCTGTTTGAAGTCCTTTTCCAAAATTACTGGAAAACAGAAGTGATTGCTAGTGATTGGGTATAAATAAGAAATTTGCTATTTTAAACAAATTTTCTGGGAAATGGAAATTATGAAACGTTGTCATGAGCGAGTATTTTGGAGGAATATTCATTTCTAAGTAAAAAGAGATTTTTAAATAAGAAAATTAATCTTGAAACAATTTTAAAAAGTTATTAAGAATTTTGTGCTGCGTACTTTAGGCCCCGGGATCGGACTCTGATAACTCAAAAATTTTCGGTCGGATGTCAAATAAGTGTTGTCGGGTTCCATAAAAAGAACCCATCTCTGATACGCATATTGAGTATGCTTAAATTCGTAGTTTTTATCCAAACTGCAGGAATCCACGTTATATAACTTAGAGATAATCGTCGTTTAAACGAGTTTACCTGTACAAGATAATTGAACATCTACTATGTTGGTGATAATAGCATAATTTCGCTTCATATTATCGCTATCTGGTTTTGTTCAAAATCCTTTTGACCGATGAAATTTTATTTCCGGCATGTCACTATTCCCTTATAAAGATACTCTAGTTTGTGCATGCTCGTGTTAGATCCTTGCGTACGTATTTTTACTAGATTTGAACACTAAAGAGGAAAAGGTCCAAATACCAGCTACCACTTTTATTTTCAATCTAGATCCTACAATTTTGAGAAAAAATGGAGGAAAAAGACATGGTAGGGTTTTCTTGATATGTTTCACATCCTCTTAGGAAAAAAAAAACAGTTTAAAAAGAGTTTTCTGTTTATAAAAAGGAAAATTCCGAAAGTCTGCAAATTTCTAGTTTTGAAAATGGGGTCTAAATACCGGTTACCTCAGTTTTTTCTTTTTTTTTCTTTTTTTTCAGAATAATCACAAAAATAGGGCTGATTTCGCTAATTAAAGGAAAAGAATATTGTTTTAATAAATTTTATTGATTAATAACATTTAATATGTACAGAAATAACATGGAAGTTCTAATAAACAAGCATTGTTGACAAATTTATAAGAATCTTAACGACTCTCTCTGACAGTTTTCTTTCCATTATGTTCTTAATTTTGTTTTTTAACATGTTAAACTAAAAAGAGCGTACTGCGTGAAATGTAGATTACTTTATCTGTAAAAATCACAAACATAGTAATTACTCTTTGCGTCGTTTCAGTCGCTATGGGCCTACATATCGCATTCTAAACCTCGAATACAGATATTTCTCTTATTATCCGCAGAGAAAACACCTTCGTAGAAGACACAAATGACATCATCTTCCGCTGTCGGATAGCTTTTTTTTTAACCTTTTAAAAATATAATTTCTGCCCTTTTCGCCTGTATTTTCTTTGTTTTTCCCCCGTCATTATCTTCTTTCTCTTCCCGTTTATTGTGTAGGATTTTAGCCAATATTGTAACCATAGCCATACATTGTAGCAATCAACTGACGCAATAAAGCAATACAGCATCCGTGATCCCATAAATTAATTAATTTTCTTCTCTTTCACTCAGAGCAAACGCAAAGAGGTCCAAATACCGACTAGGCGGTATTTAGACCACTGTAGGTAGCCGGTATTTGGACCACTGCTATGTTTAAGTTAAAACCGGTAATAATCATTCATATAGTAAAATACTAATAATGTGCTTGAGATCTGTCAGCTAAATATGTTTAGAAAACAATTTAATCGTCAATTCAGGTCAATATACGGTTAGTATTTTTTTTTTTTTTAATAATGAGAAACACACACCTGAAAAACCTTTGATATCTCAGATTTTGTCATGTTGATACTTTTGCTCTTACTGTTCGTAAATTAGACAGACTGCAGCGACGTACCACTCATGCCTTCCTTCTTTCATAAAGGTATAAATTCTGGCCTATCATCGCTAGGCTGCTCAGTACTCAGTTCTCAGAACACCTTCTAGCCGGTATTTGGACCTTTTCTATATATTGTTAACTTCATCTCATAGAGAAATCGCTTAGTCTCTCACTAAGTAATTTTGAAATTTTGTTTAATTTATAAGATTTACGCCTGCTTTATTACTTTCTAATATAAAACCTCGTATTTTTTTCTGTTTGCAGGTTGTTTCTGCATATATTATAAATATTAAAATTTTTATCGTAAACCTTCAAATCCTCCTCCTTTTTTTAATCATCTTTGTCATTAAGCTTAATTATTATTCCATGCCTCAGCTCTCTTAAAACCCAATTTAAGCTGTTTTGCTTTTATTAATCCCTAAACATAATTATTATTCTCAAGTTTCTTTTTTCTATAAAAATCCAGAGAAAAAAGGTAAAATTTGTACAAAAAAAAAAAGAATAATAATCCACAAGAAAGAAGTTATATGTCATTTTAACTTCAAAGATTAAATAATCGGCCCCTTCTAGAGAAGTTTACTTTTTACTTAAACAGAACAACGGAAAAATTACATACTTTGTCTTAAGATAACCTAAAGGGTAAGAAAAATTTTAAATACATTAAAAAAAAAACCTAAACTGCTCTTCGCATACAAATGCTTTTTTTTTTATTATTATTATTTAATTAAGATGGTTTGGGCAGTGGAGAGGAAAAAAATGTTTCTTTTTTATGGATTTAAAACTTATTATTTCAAAGCAAATGAGATGTAATTAGGTGGAAAATTTGCTTATAAAAAGAAAAGCTTAAATGTATGTGTTAATTTTTTAGTAAACTAATCACAATGATTAAAAAAGGGTCTTGTTAAATTTCCTTAATCTATTTATGTTTTCATCAGCACACTATAAAATGTATTTTTAATATGCGGATAAAGATGTTGTGCGTGTTAGTCTATAGGGAACAATTTTATAATTATGTCTATTAAATAAGTTATTGATTTTGAAATGTACTTTAATTAAATCAGTGCATTGCATTTGCGTGTTGCATGTTGATTAAATATTAAAGTTGCATCATCTATTGAATATTAATTGAGAAAATTTGCTTCTCATTAATATTTTTATACTATAATATTTATCATGCTCTGTTTATTTTGGGAAGTACAAGATCTTTTGTTTTTATCTAGTTTCGATGCAGTCCTATTTTTTTGGATTTAAAAGAAAGTTTAAAGATGTTTGTGATTTATCTTTCTTATTTTTAACTTCAGACAATCAATCACTTTATTAATATCAAAATATCAGTTGTTTGTACGGTTATATTTTTATAATATTTCTGTAATTTTCTAAATACAAAATGCATATTTTTACCAGTGTTCTATATACCAATATGATTTTCTGACAAATTTATGAACTAAATTCAGGAGTGTAATTCAGTAAAATCTCCTTTAATGGAGACTTCCAGAAAGGCACACCTCTATTTAAAGGACAATTTTCTAGCCCACAGTCCTTCAAATAGGGTTTATAATGCATTAAACCTTTTAAAATAAAGTACCTTTAATTTAAGATACACTAATAATTGATGCTTGTTCCAGTTAATAAACAAAATAATAAACTAAAATTTCTTACCTTTTCTTTTTGTTTATTTTTACTGAAATTGTAACCAGCCATTGCAAAGACTACAGAAAGAATTTCAAAAGGATGCAAAATTCTATATTTATAGCGGATAATGAGGATTGAATTTAGTTAGTAAACTTAGCATAGAAAAGAATGTTTGTCAAATGGAATTTAGAGGACAAACTTTTTTAGGTACAAGGATTGTTATAGGTAATTCATAAATTGCGCTGTACGTATGGTTGTCTACTGTACAACATAAACGTATTTACAGTCTTTTAAAAAATCAGCGATTTTAATTGAAGTTTTAAAATCATGCAATGAAAAATGATTTTTAAAAATATTAAATATTATAATATCAAAATTATTAAAAATTTCACTAGTAAAGAAAGTACCTCGATAACATGCGTTATATCTTTTTCTTTCTTTATTGGTAATAGTGTAAACGGGTTAATCTTTTGTAATCGGTATGCACGCGATTAAGATATATTTAAAAAATAAAAGCATGCTTGAAAATTATTTTAAAACCCCCCCAAAAAATTAATCAATTGAGATACAGTTTTTAAACAAATTACATTTGGAAGTTTTTTCCCCCCTATTTGATGATGTAAAAATTAAAATTGTGCGATATTTAAAAGTTTAAAAATATTGCTGTAAAAGCGAAATGCATTGGCCAGGTGTTGCCAACGTCAATATGACGTCAGTTGTTACTCACGAACATGTTTTTGCTTTATAATATAGATATAGTCTCTTTCACGCCTTTAGCAGTCTTTCTTACATCCTGTGAAATCCCAATTGAAGTTCATAAAATTGAAGATAATACAAAAAATAACTATTTTATTCATAAATTTTCTACCTGTGAATAGTTATATAACTTCACTTTTGACTAAAAAATAAAATATTTTTGTGTAATAATCAACCACGTCTGCAGATAAATAAGATACAGCTAAAAAAGTTTCAGAATATTTTAAACTATTCCTGAAACGTAATACAGCATTTTGCTTAAGCATAAAATGAAAGGGAAAAAAAAAAAAAAAACATCAGCTCATTATTTTACAATGTTTATTCATATGAAAATGACGGGAAGTTACAACAAAAATAACAAAGAATTCACTTCCTAACTCTTTAGCACGTAACGAATATCACTACATTTTATGAGATAAATATGGAAGAGAGAAAAAAATAACAAATTAGTGCCGCGCGCAACAGTATCGTGATTAGGCACCTTAACCCTTTTTCATGACGGTAGAAACGATGTTTAAACTGGAAAATTAATTGTATATTTAATGTTCTGTGCACGCGAAAATATTTCGTGATATTTTTAAGTTTGAGTTAATGAACTTGAGCGTTGTTTCGACAAAATATTTTTAACAGCCGACAAGTATTCTTGAATGTAAATAAAAATATGTTTTCGGATAGTTAATGATATGAAATCTATCAACGAATTTTGGAAATTTTCCTTTCCTTATTTTATTTATTTATTTATTTATTTATTAGCCGTTTCTGGGTATGACTTGGGGATAATTTTCAGCTTTTCATATATAAATTGTAATAAATGACTTATTTTTAGTATTATTTTATAACATTTAAAGATGTCAAAAAAAGTAGCTACTTCTGAAGACAATAAATGAGCTACATTGAAAAAACTTGGAAATTGTACGTCGAAAGTGACAAATGATTCGTACTGTTATCATTTCAGTGAAATGAATTATATCGTCTATTAGGATTAATTTCCGTAATAAAATAAGTACATTTTAAATTGGCAACATTTATCTTTTGTTGACATTTACTGAAAATTCCAATGGGAAACTGAAGCCTAGCTTTTAAAATTTCAGAACTTGAAATCCATATTTAGACTCTTTTTCCTTTAATATCTATTTCTCCGGAAACATCTATCCAAAAAAATCTGTAAGTAGATTATATGATTGCTATATTTAAACAATTTTAGAAAATAAATTAGGTTTTTAAATTCAGTAATGTGGAAATAATAGGACTCCAACTTAAATAAGACGTAATCAACATAGCAACCTAGAATCACTACCTATCATGGGATATCATTGAATTAGTTAAGTATTATAGGATTTAACAGAATAAAGAATGTGACTACAAATTGGTCATAGAGGTTATAAAATGTCATATACGTCAAATATGACTATAACGTCATACATGTCAGATAACTTTGCGGTACATGTCGGTCGCTTGACGATTAATCCTCAGAAGCTGCTATAACAAAGAAGTACCGATTTAAAAAAAATTCAAATTACTTGATAAATATTTTTAGTAATATCTTTTTAAGTTTTGATTCAATTTTCATAAAATTTGAAATGATTCGACAAAATTCTGTTGCATACGTTGAACATTTTCATGTTCAACAAACATATTTTACAGACAAACATGATAATTAACAGCATTAACATTAATATTATTTTTTATTTGTATAAAATTCAACTACGCAAATGTTTAACTAAGAATAAATAGCATCCTAAAATCTGGTGTTCTGGTTTGAGAAAAGTGATTCATACACTATGAAAACTACTCGGACACATTTAAAAAAATCAGTGGTAGCAAAAAAAAAAAAGAGGTTTTTTTTAAAAAATATATATAAATACTTCTTTAAATCTCGAAAATATGTTGGTTCTTGGGTTTCTATGTTAAAGAACGGTATGTATGATAAATGTTTTTACGGATAGTGAATGATATGAAATCTAAAATTATATGGTCTTTAAACTTACTTCGAACGTCATAAAAACATTTTTAAAAAGTTATAAATATTTAATAAAACATTTCTTTAAAATTATATCAAAACAATCGTGTTTAAATTATGTATGCATTATGTATGCAGACATATACATACAGACATATGTATGCAGACATATACATACAGACATATGTATGCAGACATATGCATACAGACATAGGTATGCAGTTTAAATTATGTAATCTCTCTCTCTCTCTTTCTTTCTCTCTCTTCTTCTTTCTCTCTCCCTTCTCCTCTCCTCTCCCCTCCCCCCTCCCCCTTCTCTCTCTGTCTGTCTGCCTGTGTGTGTGTGTGTGTGTGTTTTCTTCCTTTCCACATTCTATTTCGCTCTCTTAATTTGAAAAAAAAAAAAATACAGGAAATGTCTATTATATTATTATGTATTTAACGCAAATTGATACTATTAAATAATATTATAATTAGAATGTTATTTGAGTGAGTAGTAATTCACGATGTGAACAAGTAACATTCCATTTCATTATAAAAGCATCGAAGAGATGAAGCTGCATAACTTAGTCTATTATTCAAGAATGTAAACAATTTACTTAATAAGATTGCCTTATGCTTGATGAATAATACAGATTTCGTTTCCTATACATGGGTTATGAATATCGAATTAGTTTATGAAAATGAAACACGAAAAAAAATAAAATAATCTCTGCGAACCTTCACAAAAGCAATCTATTCTTGTATTGTTTTTTTCATGATGTAATGACATGGAATAGTGTAGAAAATCTAAAAAGAACAATACATTTTGTGTTTGATCACCTAACTATGTTTAATTAAATAAACATTTAAAAGCGACGGGGAAAAAATGTTAAGAGTTTCGTGATCAAACACTTTAACCATGACACGGTGGTGGGAAAGTTCTAAACTGGGAAATTAATGTGTTTAACATTCAACACATGCTAAATATTTGTTGCAATTTTTTTTTTGTATTATTATTATTTTGCTTGAAGTTGTAGTTAACGTATTGTTTTATTAAAAAGAAAAGAAAAAAAATAAGCTCGAAAAATTTGAAAGAACAAAAATTTTATATATTTTTTAAATATATTAAGGTGTGGCGTCATGCGCAATAAATAATTGGCAAAAAATTTCATTTCTTCATTATTTAAGACTAGAGTTTTTGATTTCAATATTAGAATTTTTCAATGTGTTACTTTATCTTCCGTTAATTTTTATATCAGTAATCAATTCTAAACATGTAATCAATTTCATTTTTATTTAACCCATTTGCTACCAACCACGAGTATACTCGTGGATTTTCAATCTAAAATTACGAATTCGCACCGGAAATTTCGAAACAAGAATTTTTTATTTATGCAATCACGAAATGTCTGTAATTAAATAAAGTAAATATTGCCATTAGTACTTTCTGGTAGCAATTCAAACTTTCTAAAAAAAAAAAAAATTCCGATAATTTTAACCCGGCAGTGAACGTGTTAATATTCGCAAAGTCCCCCACCCCCTCTTCTAAAATGGTGTATTAAGCCTTATTTTGTCTATTGCAGCCGTTGAGGAGCAAAGACTCCAACATAAGTACTTTCTAAGGAAATAGATGTACTACAAATAGACCTTAGTAATAAAGTAGCACGCACATTTAAAATGATAACTTCATAAACAGAACCGCAACAATGGTAAAGTGGCTGTATATATAGCTGGGGACAGTTTAATTAAATATTTGCAATAAAGCAATTGCACGACCAATTGTTTTTATTATTATTATTATTATTAAAATATTCATTATTAATACTAGTTGTTGCACTAATGCTTTTTATTTTGTTTTGATACCTCAATTTGAAATTAAAATAATCGCATTTGAGTTTTTATTTTTGTATCCTTATAAATTAATTCCTTGTTATACACAACAACTTGTACAAATGCCAACTAATCATTAGTTTTGTTTGGTAATTAGTTATCTGGTTATTTAAGTTAATTTATCAAATATGTTTATACAGAATAGAGCTGATGCTTTTATAATGCAAAAGATGTTTTAACTAATGTATTGCTAGTCTTATTAGTAAAATGTATTACTGAATTATCAACATATTAATTCATAATGTTTCGTAATATGCGTCTCACCTTTATATTGCCTCTTTTATCTCCCCAAAGGAGTTCTAAAGCGTCGATTATAAGTGGTTGATTTCATGATCAGAAACGACATTTTGAGTTTGTCATTAAGTGTTATGTTAAATAGCAATGCCAATGTAATATTATATAATAACATATTGCACTGAAGTAGTAAGCACTACCTACGATATTTATAACTTAGTTATATGTAAAAGCGTTAGTAGTCTGTATTTAAAGTTTAAAACAGGGATAAAAATATCTGAGTATTCGTTTTAACTAATCGAATTAAAATAATCATAATAATTTTTGTGTAAAATGAATAATTTTCATTGCATTTTTAAAAATATTATTATATATTTTTATATGATAAGGCGTACCATTAATATATATAGGTTTATTTTTTATTTTTTTAAAGTGCATTACTTGAAAATCGCAGATGACGAAAGAGTTAGACCGCGGTACTCCAGCGATCTCGGCTGCTTTTCAGCCTGCCTCGATCACATGGCAGTTCGCCAATTGGTGTAAACCAGCCTATCTTGATCATGTGACAGCCAAGAGGGTAAAATCCCTGAAAAAATCCCTGGAAATATCGCGACATGTCTCTTTCGTTTTTTGCTTTGAATATTTACAAATCCTAATTTTTATTTTTTGTTGTGGCAATGTTCATCTCACATTTACTGATTTTCATCATCCTTATTTCGTTTATTTATAATTTTGTTTCATTTTACAAGTATTTTCCGATGTAATGTTTGTTCAAATATCAGTCCGAATTTAAGAAAACCTGTTTTTATGCCCTTTTGATTGTATTTGTGTTTCTCCTTTTCATTTGTGCGTTAATCAAACTCACTTTCGTCTTATTTGCAATTTGATTGTGTGCTGTGATGTTTGAACGGCTATTGAATGCATCCGACATTAATTTATACTTTATTATAATGTTTATTTATGATGCATATAAAACACTTACTACTATAAACAAAAAATATATATACAGAATCACCTCTTTGATAATGATTTATAATGAATTAAAATTTACACACATGTCTTCTCAGACATCTTACTCAAGTAATTACCCTGGACAATCCTATTCCTTGTAGAAGCCATCGCCAACTGCCCCTTCTTAACTTGTTTCATTTTTTTCAACTGACTTCACTTCAATTCTCGAAAGAGAAAGTTTTACTTCAGTTCCTAGATGTGTGAATGAAGCATAGGCTGGATCAAAAATCCACATCATCATTATCTGACAGATTTTGTGTACAATTAAGTACTCTCTTTTTGTTTTTCTTTCTCAAACATCGAACTGAAAAGGGGGAAAATGTATTATTCGCCATCAAGGTGCAGATTTGGGAACTTCAAAGTTAAAAAATTCCACTGAGCAAATGCACCAATTTAAATATCACAGGGATATTTCAGGTTGTTTCTTCAGAAATTATAAACACATCATTGCAGTGGGAGTACAGTTGATGCTCTTTTCCTAATATCTATTTTTTAAGAAGAAATGAGCAGCTATATAAAAGTCGTGTGAGAAACACATTTTACTCAATTAGGTAAAAGGTTAGTTATCAAAATAAAATGTACTTTTCATTTGCCCATTTGTTTACAAAATAGTAAATAAGTTAAGATAGTTATAATTATTTCTTTAACAACTTGTGCTGAAAAGACGCACTACTCACGTCGAGATATTTTTGGTTAATTACTTGGATTGCTGTGGGTCTCGTACTACTATTTTTTAATAGTAATCTTCGTCTTATTTAATAACATAGTTTATGTTATCAATATGACGAAAAGAATAATATTAAAAATAGTGGTACGAGACTTCGTAGCTATGCAACTAATTTACAAAAGTATATCGGCATACGTGGCACACTGTTAAAAAAAAAAAAAAAAAAAAAAAAAAGTCTTGATTTTACAGATAAAACTGTCAGCCAGGACACCAGTGAAAAACTGTATATTTTATGGAAATAATCTGTATTTACTAAGAATTTTCTTGTTCGTAGTAACTGGCAGTTTTTTTTCTGTAAAATCAACAGACTTTTTTACAGTGTACGTCTTTTCAGCGAAAGTGTTCGAAATTAATGTCTATGTGATTGTAATGTGACTTTATGTATAAAATATGTGTATATATAAAATTATAGAATATATTCAAATTTTTAGGTGCGAGCGAATGGCATGTATACAACTTGTGAAATGGCAATGGGACAGTTCGAACAGCTGTTAAACATAAAAAGTTTCCTACTCACCTTCATTAGAACACTAGAAGTTCAAAAATCTTTCAGCTTCAGGGACAGGTAAAGTATTTTAAATATTATCTTTATTTATTTTCAAATTTATGTAATTTATAATTCAAAAGAATGAAGGGGTGAGAGGGGGGGAGTTAAGCAGCCTAGAAATCACGATATTTAAAGAAACATGGTAAATTTTGTGGTTTCAAAATCAATGAATGAAATGGAACAATATCTCACGAATAGATGTACTGCCATGTAATAGCACTGATGGTTGGATATACTAATTTGCAGTCATACCACGATACAGATATAACTTAAAAAACAGGAGCATGCAATCAAATCAATTGAGAAACCATATAGTTAGTAATCATGCAGTCCACTGCGTGCAGTCCACTGAATCAAAAACAGGTGTGGCTAACATCGAAAATCCCTATATGTTATTCCGAGAAAGAATCAAACAGCTTGAGTTTAACTTCTTTATTGACATATTCTTCGCACAGTAAATGGAGCACTCTCGCATTAATCAACACGGATTTTATTAAAACATATGTCAACGGCGAAATTCTATAAAATCAGAAATCATCTCTAACTGATGTCGCAGATATTTGAAGCATAGGATACACTCTGAAAGTTGTGTTTCGAAGTCGCGCAGCTGGTTTTAAATCCCTTCGTGGAAGACCACAAATGCGTACTGTATATGGATTTTATCCAATCAAATGCCTCGATTATTAAGCTGTCATCCGCAAATTATACAAAACTGAGTAAATTAGTTTTCAGAAAAGCGGGAAAATTTGTTCTAGAACAATCTCTAAAGAATCTGGATCAGAATATACTGTTTCGAATTCGAATACATTGAAAAGAGAAATATTACTGGAACATTGTCAAATGGGAAAAAATGACAAGTTGAAATCATAGTTTTTTGAAAGTGAAAAATAATAAAAATAATTTGTAAGACGAAATATAGTACAATTAAACTGGGAAAATTTAGAATAAATTTAAGATTCAAAAACTTTAACACAATTAGTCGCTTTTAGAATCATATTAGCAAAATTTGCCGAAAGTTTTATAGCTGACTTTTCAATATACAATTTTCTCTGAGAAAATCCAAGCTAAATTTAAGTTCAGCATAATGGTATGCATGAAAGTTAGTAATGTTCAAAACTTCAAGGTTTTGTGATCATTAAATTTTAATTAGATTGTTCGCAAAGAATAAAAAATTGGAGAAAAGGCACTTTAAAGTTAACTTCGTTGCGCAAATATTTGCATTGTTGGACATTTTAAGCGATAATTTTTGTTCTAAACAGAATTTTCGGGAATTTTTTTATCCCGTAGATTTTGAACATTTTCAAGGTATTCATGGTAAAATATTGGAAAAATCGATTTATTTTTAACATCCCAAAAATTTATTTTTAATACACCCTTTTTAAAATACAAACAAAGATGATGTGGTAATATTTTTCTTAAATATGTCTTTCTAATTTAAAATATTAAACTTCAGAATAAAAATTATTTACAGTAAATTCACATTTTTAATTTTACGCTTGATAAATAATTATTATTTCCCAGAATATCCTACATTTATTTTACTTTCATAGAGATATTTTAAAATAACTTTTTGTGTTAATAATCTTTTCTCTCTGAATTCTTAAACACTTCAATTAAAAGTCAAAATTTAAAATAGATTATTTTTGGTGTGTGGAAAAAAAATACATCTATATTTTCTAAAAATGGCTCTTAAAAAATCATTTTTTTTTTTTTTTTTTTTTTTTTTTTTTTTTTTTTTTTTTTTTAACCTTTTGTCCTATTTTTGTTGCAGATAAACTTAAATACTTGTATTTTTATACAGGGTGTTTAAATAAAAAATTAAACAAACTATTTTTATTAACTTTTTGAAATAATATTGTGTAAAATACACTGTGGAAAAAGAGAAATGTTTCTTGATTTAGTAAGAAAGTTTACAAAAATATAACATAATATCTGCCAAGTTATCCACGATTCCAAAAAGCATTACTTTATCTTCATAAACGTGATAATCCAATAGATTTCCAAGATTTAAAACGCATTTCTGAAACAAAAGTTTATTTTCCTACGCATAGTTTTTGGAAACGAAGTAGTTTTTATAGTGTATTAATCAGTTTTCTCAACCCGGCATCAACACTAAATATGGTTTTTGAAATGGTATCAGTTCTCAAGTAAATATTTTCAGCTGCGTAGCAAAATTTATACATGCAAGAGTTATAAAATAATGTTGGTTTTACGATGTTAATTTAACATGTTTGTCTGCTGAACGTCTTAACTGAACATGAAAATGTTTATTTGAGAATTGATAGCATTAGAAAAACAGGATATTTCGTGTTGATACCGTGTTGAGAAAACTGATTAATACACTGTGAAAATGACTTCGTAACGTTTTCGAAAATTACGGTTAGCAAAATAAACTTTTCTTTCAGAAGGGCTTCTTTAAATCTCGAAAATTTATTCAGGGTTCGTACAGACTTCTGGAATTTTCATGGAAATAATCAGTATAATTGTATGGAAAAACTCGCCTTATATAATCGCGCGATTACATACGGTGAGTTTTTTATTAAGAATGTACTGGTACTTTCCCTGAAAATTCCAGGAGTCCGTACGAACCCTGTTTCTTGGTTTCTGACTTTAAAAGGCGGTAGATCTCACTACAATAAACAGCTTGTATATAAGAAACCATTTATTCAGTTAAAAATACAGGATGTCAAACTCCAACACTGTAAAAAAAAAAAGTTGATCTTACGGTATAATACTGGCATCTCAGCTGCCAGTATTATACCGTAAAATTAACAGTAATAAAGAGTAAAATAAGATGTAATACGCTACCACGCATGCGCGGTAAAAAGAAAAGCGCGGTAGTAATTGTAGGATTGTAGAAATTGACGAAACTTCTGTTATTATTGGCATTTATTACGCCCCCAAGGACATTTCATTATAACAGCAGTATACAAATCAATAAACTAGGAATTTTGGTGCCCGAACAAATTTATTCCACAACTTTTAGACGGGAGTCACGCCTAGTATTTTATTATTTATTTATTTTTTTTTTCAATGGGAAAGCTTCCCGACAATCTTCCGTATTCAGGTCCACACGGACGTTGACCGAAAATTAAGAACGTGTAACGAATCTGACATCAAGTGAATGTGACGACACTATCATGTATTTTTGGCGTTAAAAACTATAGTTTTGCAATAGTTTTTTTTTAAATGGAAATTGGTCAACGGGATAATGGAGAAGAACCATCCATATATTTAATTTTTGTTTGTATATCAAATTACCTATAACATTTCTTATACATTAATATTTTCAGATTTATGCTACGTTTAATACGCGTTTATTTAACCAAACCATATGAATTGATAATGCATTTGAAAGAATGTTTTAAACTTTTATAAATCAATTTAGTTTTGGGTGCCATCGGTCGTCAAGCACTTCACCGAGGTTGAGATAAAGTAGTTAAATATTTGACGAAGCGGCGAAAAAACTCTTGTGCTCTTAAAAAGAGAGAGAGAAAGACAGGGAATCATTCATAGAGGAAAAATCCGTAGATATATTCTTTCGTTCGGAACGAAAATTCATGACCTAAATTAGAAAACGTCTGTAGATATTATTTTTAGTCGTAGATAAGTTTTTATTCTCCCGATTCTTAAATCAGTCGTTAAAACTATTTATTGTGGATATTCATTTTCTAGTTGGAAAGAAAATAACATCAAATTGTGAAACATGAAACTATCGTTTGCGTTTTTAATTAAGTTGAAGCATCGACTACTATTGCATTACGATTCTTTTAACGAATAAAAAAAAAAAAAATAAAGAGGAATAAAAGCTTTTAGAAGTTCTTTTTTGCATAGAAATGCATACTTTTTAGTAGAATTCATGTTATTGGGATATTCAGAATCTGATGTCATATAAGTGTAATCGAAAACCATATTTAATTTGATATGTTATTTTTATTTCATCATATATATGGAATAAAATATGACAAAAGTTAAAAAATACGTATTATCATCCTTTCTCCTTTCTGCCAAAATTGATAAATCAGAAATTAGAAAACATTTGCAGATATTAATTTTAGACATAAACGATATGTTTTATTTTTCTGATTCTTAAATCATTCGCCAAAGCTATTTATTATAAGATATTCGTTTGTTAGTTGGAAAGAAATTAACATAAAATGTGAAACATAAAACTATCGTCTACGTTTTTAATTAAGTTTCAACTTCTACTGCTATCTTATTACGATTTTCCTAAGGAAATAAAAAAAGGGGAAAAAAAGATTTTAGAAATTTATTTTTATGTAAAAATAGATTACATATATATATTAGTAAAATTCATGTTGTTGGGATAATGAAAATGGGATGTGTTGTAAATGTGATCGAAACTTTAATTTATTTGATTATATCTTCTAAGAAAAAAAACTTTTTTTGCCTGCATACCAAATAAAAAAACAACAAAAGTTAAACCTTTAAGAAATTAGAAAACATTTATAGGTATTATTTTTAGTCATAAATGATAAGTTTCATTTTTTCTGATTTTTAAATCTTCTGTTAAAACTATTTATTGTAACTTGCTAGCTGGAGAGAATTGTGAAACATAAAACTTTCTTCTGCGTTTCTAAGTAAGTTGCAGCATCGATTGCTATTTTATTACGATTTTTTTTTTAGCAAAAAATTTCTTTTTTGGAAATTGATTTTCATATAAAATTGCGTATTTTTCACCAGAATTCATGTTATTAGAATACTCGTAATTTGATGTGATATAAATGATACCAAAATTCCATATTTAATTTTATATATGTTCTTTTATTGTACGTAAGCGTAAAAACTGACAAAAGTTGCAAAAATTGTTATTTTGCCTCTCAGCTAAAGTTAGTAAATCGGAGAATAGAAAACGTCTGTAGATATTATCTTTAGTTATAAATTATATCTTTTATTTTTCTGATTCTTAAGTTACTCGTTAAAGCTATTTATTGTGGATATTTATTTCCTAGACGGCGGGAAATAATATTACCTTGTGAGTTATAAAACTTTCGTCTGCAGTTTTAAATAACTTTCAATTACTGCTATTTTATTATTTTTTTTAAAGAAATAGCAATATAGGAATAAAAGGTTTTAGAAATTCGTTTTTGCATAGAAATACCAATTTTTTAGTAGAATTCGTGTTATTGGGATAATGGGAACCGAGTATAATATATAAATGTGATCGAAAATTCTGATTCATTTGATACACTCCCTAGAAAAAATTATCGCCTGTGTACACTATAAAACAGTGACAAAGGTTAAATAGTTGTATTATCATTTCTATCAAAGTTGGTACAAAATAAATCAGCAAACGTCTTTCGATATCATTTTTAATCATTAATGATATGTTTTATTTTGCTGATTCTTAAATCACTCTTTAAAGATATGTATTGTGAACATCCATATGCTAAATCGAAGAGAAAATATCATTGAATCAACAAAATTTTCGTCTGGGTTTAAACAAAATCTGTCGGATTTTTTTTTTACATGGAAATGAATTGCATACTTTTAGTAGAATTTATGTTATTGAATTGTTTTTAATGTAATTCACAATTCTACACTATAGAAATTGCTTAATGTATGTTCTAAACAAATTTGAGCTTTCGTTATGAGCATACTGAGTAAAAGTATACCAAAAGTTATTTTTTTATTATTATTATTTCTTCCGATGATTTGTATAAATATAAAAATTCATAGAATTACAAATTTGATTCTTAATTTTTAAAATTATAAGCTAAGGTTTAGAATGTTTCAAATTTAATTCTAAAATATAATTTAATAATTGTATTTAATCCCTCCCCATTTATTATGAAATGATTTCACCTTTAACAATGAGCTCGGATCATAGTCGTATGCGTGTAACAAATCATTTTATATTAACTTTTGCATAACAATGGATTTATTTAAAGATTCCTTCATATATTAAATTTATTACCTTTATTAGTATTTATAGCCAATGAAGCTCCCAAAAATGCAAGTAAATTACATATTGTATTTTAAAATATTGATCTGTGAAAACCGCCATTTTTTCAAACATTTAAATACTTACATTTTAAGATTGAAGCCTTTTTTACTTTAAATATTTAGTAAAAGTTTGTGTGTGTTTTTATTTTTCAGAGTAAATGTTGCCTCCTTGCTCATGGTTATTTTAATGGAAAAAATGGAATATGCCACAGAGTAAGTATCTTCTTTAATTTTTTTTAATTATTTTTTAGCTAATTTTCTGATTATTTTTTTAGAATTATTTTTTTTAAATATTTATTCATTTAATAATTCATTAAAAGTAATTCATAATTCACAAAAAAACCCTCACTAAAATAAATGTATACATTTAAAAGTATTCATCAACTAGAGTATAAAAAATATTTTTGATATAAAAATTAATATTGAAAATTTAAACTTAAATTATTAATTTGGCAGAAAAGCTCATTTTTGTCTAAAGTTTCATTTAAAAGAAATATATGAATTCCAGTCCAACGTACTAAGAATTAGATTCTTAGAAAATATACATTTGTTCATTATTTTTTCAATAATTATTTATAAACTCGTAGACTATAATCCTTAATTACACTAATTCGTTTATAAACCACAGAAAAACTGTAAAACGTCAGTATATATAGTAAAAATCTAGCGTTTATATCTAACAGTATATTTCATTTAATTATATAGTTAAAAAAATAATAAAGACGCAATGTTTTTACATGCATAAAAATAAATTCTCTGATGCTAAGAATAGTATAACCAATAACCATCGCCCAAAGCGTTACTGTAAACAACGTACTTTTTCAAATATATTTCTTGTAATTCTTTTTGAATTACGGGAAATCACTGCTTATATTTTGAAGAAGTTATGTAAAAATCACAAGGTGTTATTTATATTTGTTGGTTTCTCGTTTGCATAGCTGATAAACTTTTTTTTTTCCCCCAAGTCAAATAAACGTATTGTGAACACAACATTTATTTAATAAAATGTATCTCGTTTCTATGTAATATTTATTTGTTTTCATCTATTAGGGGGGAATTCTGGTTTAAAGTACGTTTTTTTTTTTTTTTTTTGTTTTTTTTGTTACTTGAAAAAAGAAACTGGGAGGTTAGCAGCTAAGCGTTAGTATTAATAATATGAAACAAACAAGATACAAGAATAAATAAAATAATGCTTTAAGTTTATGTCACGACCAAGTTTACAATAACATATAAAGACTGTATGCCACGTGTGAATTTTCCTTGAGTGTATAAATGCACGAATAGATATGTTACTCATGACATTTTCCGCATTTTTAAAATTTACTTTACGTTTTTTTTTTTTTTTTGCCGCCAGTGAATATAGATAATTTCACTTTACTCGTCTCCGATTTTAAAACGACATTTCGTACGATATGGTGCCTTACACTTTTCTCCACATTTTTAAATAAAAGCTGAAAATTGTTTTTCACCATAGACGTCGGTAAAGGGAGCAGGGGAGGGCCATTGCCCCTCTCTGAATTTTTAAGTTTAATTAATTAAATTTTCTTTTCATTTGATGATTTTGAGAAAAAACAAAATTGAATTTAAACTTCATAATTGACTTAAAATAATTAAACACTAAGGTAAAGACAAATTAAGAATTTTTCGGGAGAAGGGGGTTCCCCCTTAAATCCCTTGTTGGGTCAATTTTTAGATTTGTTTTGCTTCTTACGTTCATGTATTTAAAATTTATGAACGGGGGGAGGGAACGGATTTATCTTAAACGGGAGCTTCAGTGGAACTTACACTCATTCCGCGCCTGACGAAAAAATAAATTATTGTTTCAGTTCTCCTTTTTGAAAAATGCTGTTAGAAACTTATTTTTCAATATTTAAGGTTTTCTAAGTTTTAAATATTTGTATATTACTTTTTATGTTGATATGTTTTAAAAATTGTCTTGCACGATGGATTATAGCAAAAAATTCTTAGTTTGGCTTATTTCGTGTTTATACTCTCCCTTAAAAAAAAAAAAAAAAAAAAAAAAAAAAAAAAAAAAAAAAAAAAGTGTAGAGAATGCCGGGAACCATTAGGTGTAAGCACTGTTTTAAATCTCGCCGCCTGCGGATTTCTTTCTGCTGGCGCTCCTGGGATGTAGACCATTCCACTCTTCATTTCTCCGATTTTAAAATGGCATTTCGTACGATCTGGTATATTACACTTCCCTCCTCACTTTTAAATGAAACTTGAAAATTGTTTTACACCATCGGATCGAGGTTATTTCCTGCCGTATAAAACTTCCTTTTATGTTTCATAAAACCACCTGCGATCCAGCTCAAGTGCATCCGCCCTCTCGCGCCATCATTAAATCCACCCCCTCAAAAAATCGCTACAAACCCCGTAACGGGATTCCTTGTCCACCTCTAATGAGTTACAATAAAAAAAAAAATAATAAATTAAATAAAAATAAAAATACTGCATGTATAATTCCGGAACTTTCTCTCTGTGTTTCAGCGTGCTACGAACCCTACTCCGGCAGTTGATAGAAAAATCCGTGAATTCCAAGCACCCTCAGCTCATGTTACGAAGGTAAGGGCAGCGTTTTTCTCCGATCTTAATTAGGGAAGGGCCGTTAAGTCACTTTTAATTGGCCCTCGTTATACTTTCGGCTGACTTCAAACGTAATTAACGAAACTCTGTTTTTTTTTTCTCCCTCCTTATTCGTCTAGGACGGAATCCGTTGTGGAAAAGATGCTCACAAATTGGATGGCCCTCAGCATGTACGACTACCTAAAGGTAAGTGTTCTATGTGTGTCTCGTTAGACGCTTGTGAAAAAAAAAACGATATATATGTATATAAGCGATATTTCTCTGGACTTAAGGATAGAAAAAAGGAAACGGCTTTGATTTTGCGTCATTAGCTAGGCTGAATCGAGTTTCATATAGGAGGTTTTGTTTTGGGTGAATTGCGGGCGAGTATACGAAATTCTTTCGTATCATTTTTGATTTCTGTTAAAAATAATAAAATGTAGAAAAAAGGGTAAATCATACACACTTTACGACCTCTTATGAATCTCATTATGACGTTGAATATTTGAATTATATGAATCTTTTGTGATTTGTTGGTTTTAAAATTTCTTTCAAAATTTACCCTTTTAGCTTAGATACATCTAAAAGAGTTAAAGGGGAACTATTTGGTATGTTACTTCCTCTCGCTTTGAATTGAAAAGTTCGGGAAGTTTTTTTGCACAGGTTTTTATTTATTTCTCCATAGTGATATTGTCAAAATGAAAACATTGAAATCTCGAGAAAACATTGCCAAGTATGAAAAGAATTTATTTTTACATTTCGGCTTTTTTTCTCATCAATAAATAATTCTTTTCTATTTTTTTTTTAAATGGAAATTTTTATGCAGTACTTTTCAAAAATTTAATTACAATTGAATTACTTTCGAGAATATATCAATGTTTATCAATTATATCACAATATCGTCTTTTTATCTGTTTACATTTCTCTAAAAAAAATCATGCCTTCTAGTTACAAAACATATAAATTTTTAGCTACAAAAATTTAAGTTTCACGATTACTTAATTTGATGATTAGGAAATGTTAGTTAATTTGTTTTCCGAGTAAATCTAAACATATATTTTTAAAGAATCGTTTTTATTTGCGGCATACTTTATTATTTAACCCAACAACATTTTTAACACAAGAAAAGAATTCTAAGAAAAATTTTAAGAAAAGAATTCTAAGTCAGATATAATATTAATTTTACGTACCTGTCCTTATGTATAGTATGACACATAGCAACTTATATATATTTTTTTATATTTTGCCAAAAATGTTCTTTTAATTGGAAGTAAATTAACTGTTACAGTTTATAAATTAACTGTTAAGGTAGTAGCAAGAGATACTCTGTATAATATAATTTTTTTTCTTTTCATTTCTCATGTTCAACCTTTATTTTGTTTTATTACTTTTCCTTCTTTTTTTTCTAATATTCATCAGATAGACTTCCCAAGAAAAGTCAATATTTATTGAATATTTGTTTTATATTACAAACATTTGTAATGAAATGATACTATTACAGAAATATTTGCTTTAAGTTGGAAATATCTGAAATGAAACGCAAGTGAATGAAATAGTGGCTTTAGATCGGAAATAGTGGCATGAAACTGTGAATTTTTCTGCCCAAGACTGTAATATTAGTAAAATGTAAACACCGAATTTTAGGACAAGATCTCATTCCAATATTACTAATATTTGCCATTATAAAACCAATATTGGATCAATAATTTATAACCAATACTTTGTAATATTGGCAAAATGTAAACACCCAATTTTAGAACAAGATTTCATTCCAATATTACTAATATTTGCCGTGATATAACCAATATTGGACCTAATAATTTATAACCAATACTATGTAATATTGGCAAAATGTAAACACCCAATTTTAGGACAATATTTCATTCCAATATTGCTAATATTTTCCATGATATAACCAATATTGGACCAATAATTTATAACCAATACTATGTAATATTTTCAAAATGTAAACAACCAATTTTAGACAGTATTTCATTCCAATATTACTAATATTTGCCATGATATAACCAATATTAGACCAATAATTTATAACCAATAGTATGTGACATAAGCAAAATGTAAACACCCAATTTTAGGACAATATTTCATTCCAATATTACTAATATTTGCCATGAGATAACCAATAAGTAATTTCCTCTTATATTTTAGAAATACATTTGCTATCATAAAATAGTCTAAAAAAAAAAAAAAAAAAAAAAAAAAAAAAAATCTAGAACTAACCAAGAAAGAAAATTATTTCGAAAACTTGAGGGCATTGTTGTAAAAAGAAAGTTTCTGGTTCCAGCGACCGGGAAAATCAAATATTCAGTTTCTAAGATGAAGCTTGTTTTAAAAGATCCCTTCAGAATTAATCATAAATGGGAGTTGAGATAATCTCTCTTCTTTCAACTTCACATTCCGAATAATCCCCTAAAAAAATAAAATAAAAATAAAAAAATAAAAAAAAAGCAATGACATTTGATTCAGCCTAAGTATAAGAATGACGTTTTAAATCGATTCTCGCTGCTACTTTTTTTTTTTTTTTTTTTTACTTTATTGTTTTATATTTTTTTAAACAGATAAATACAGAAATGTAAATATTGAAATAAATTCATGGTATAAAGTTACTCATTTGTTTTTCCCACTGCAAAATTCAAAAATGGTAAAATATCGGATGATTACATTTTCTCCAATCTAAAGCACTTTTTCAAAAGTTTCTTAAGAAACGTTTCTCGTGCGTGAAACTGGCTCTTTTGAATGGCTTTTTCTTGAATACATTATTGATTTCTATTTTTAAGATTTAATGAAAAAGCAAGACAGAATGAAAAAAAAAAAAAGAAAGAAAGAAAGAACGAAACTATAAATTTCTATTTCACTTGCAAATATTTCTTCTTTAAAAAATCATTGATGTTTTTTTTTTTTTTTTTACTTACCTTGCAAACTAAACTGTTTAGTTAATTCACAAATTTAATATTGGTTGAACAAAAGTACGATGTTGTTACAGTTCGAATACGATTAAAAAACTTTTTTTTTGTTGTTCGGGAGGGGTGAATTTAAATTAAAAATGTATTTTTCATTATTTCTTTTTTAGTAGAGTTGGATTTAAAGAAAATAAATTACCATAAGTATTAAAGCTATGGGAAAAAAGCAGTAAAATTTGATAGTAATTTTTGTATTTCACTTTTGAAGCTGATTTATGCGTATCATAGGGAACATGGGAAGAGGGAGGAGTGCTGTATTTAGTATTTTGGCATTTGGAAGGCTTACATAAAGGAGTTTTCTGCTCTTTACTATTTTATAAAAAAAAAATATATATATTTGTATACAAGTTTGTTTTATTACTGGACGACCGCCATTTATGATTAGATCGCCAGAAGTGGGATGACTTCAGGGAGTGTTTTTGACAGGCAATTAACTCGCATTCTAATATTTTTCTAGAAAATAATGTAAGAATATTAGGATCCATCCTACTCGGTTCGCACGCGGATTCGAACCCGCGAACATCAGCACCATGCTGCTTCTTACTTTGTGCCTTTAGTAGAACTCTAATGCATGTAAGACAGGATTAGAACATAAGACTTTTTATACCATAAAAATCGTTGAGTAAAGAATAATGTATTTTAAAAATTTCCTTTCTCTGTTAAAGCAGAAACACCTGGTTAAAGAGTCTTTAGCTTAAATACATTTTCGATTTATAATTCAACTTTAACTGCAATTGCCCTGTTATTTAAACAAGGGGATTCAAACCGGTACTCCCTGGTTATAGAATATAGGTGAAGACCATTTTCTTTAATTGAACGCTAATATATATATATATATATATATATATATATATATATATACAATCTAATATATATGTATATGTACACGCTGCACGCGATAGAGATAGATTTTTTAAAAAATCATGCTCGAAAATTATTTTAAAACCATTAAAAAAGAATCAGTAAATTGAGATACAGTTTTCAAACAAATTACATTTGACAGAACATTTTTTTTTTTCCTATTTGACGGTGTAAAAATTTAAATTGTACTATGTTTAGAAGTAAAAATAAAAAACTTGCAATAAAAACGAAATTTATTTGTCAAGTGTTGCCATCGTGAATATGACGTCAGTGTTAATCATGAACATATGTTTGCTTATAATATAGATTTACATAGAGTTATAATTTCATTTTACATTGTTTAAAATATGTACTATTTTTCACATATTTCTTGAAGTCCTAGATTCAGATCCTGACGCTTACAAACAGCTTAGGTCAGGGATCAAATTTTTCACCAGAAAAATCTTTTTAAATTTACTCATAATTTGTATACTTCAATGTTCCGTTTAAAATATTGAAGGTTCCAATGAAATTTTGAGAAGTCGTCATCTATACTGAAGATAAAATGGAAGAATAAGGTCTCTTCTCGGTTTCCTGTGTAGTTATGAAGAATATGTTAAGACAATTCTGCGAGAGTTTTATTGTTTAAAATTTTATATAAATATATATATTACTTCAATAAAATTATGTTCGTCAGTAGACAGCAAAATCTGAAACACCCATTATGTATAAAATCTTATTAATTGAAGAATTCGGTGGCTGAAAATTCTTAATTATCGTGCAAAATCACCCTACCCTCTCCTATTTTTTCATGTTTAAACCTCCTCCCCCTACCTTCCTACGCGCATAGAATTTATTGCCTCGAAAATAAAAGTAACGGGAAAAAAAATGTTGTTTTTTTTCTCTCCAATATTCAAAAATTTTTTCTAAGTAAGTTAAGTTCAATAAATTTTGATTTGTAAAATCGTTGATTTTGTTTGCATTGACTATCGTTAGTATTTTGCATATTCCAACCTTAAATATTGACGAATTTCTTCAATAACACTTTAGTCACCGGCAATTTAAAGTGAAATCACTTTTTTATATTGCTTTTTTGTTACCACTATGTTTTAAAAATAATCTTCGCCCTATTTAATCGCAGACTTCTGAGATTAAATAAGACGAATATTATTTTTCAAAATTTCTGGTAATAATAATTTAAAAAAAAAAACATAAGTTTGCACCTACGATAAGAGGCATACACTCGTTACCTGTCAACAATGTATTAAGGCAAATAAATATTATTAGCTCACTAGTTTAGTGCCTCTCTTTATTTCTATGAATTGAAGGGGTCGGGGCAAGAGAGTGCCAAGCCACATTTTTGAACTTCTGAGATAGTTCAATTTGAAAATTTGAACAAATACTCAAATCAAGCTATACTTTTCGCCACTGTCTTAGTAACATTTGAGATATTCTGAGTTAACCAAATTGCATTACTTTAATGATATTACTATTGCGTTTTTTGTAAATTAGCTATCTTCATTGGGGGCCTAAACATCTGGGGCAAAAACGAAACCTGTCACATATGCTGCCACCAAGTGGCATTAGAAACAAATTATATGTTGGATATTATAATTTACAATATTAAGCAAGAGATTACACTATTAGATTTATTTCACCAAAAATGTGGCTTGGCACTTTCTTGCCCCGACCCCCTCAATTCCAGTGCTACTAAATGTAACTCACTATTTTACGAGAGCAGACATAAAATGATCTTTGAATCTGAATCTAGTTTTAATGGTTCTCTTGCATTAGGATAAATGACTACATGTTAACTTACTCCAGAGAATGACTTTTCTATATTTAGATCCTTCTATTCGTCGTTAAATTTTTAAGTAGCTCATCTTCTTCTTCTTTAAAAAAAAAATCTAGAATGAAGCCGGAAGCTCCCTCTTTCTCTTATTCAGTGCCATCAAACATCAAGTGGAAAAAGGTCCTGTGGATGCCATAACACATGACGCAAGATACTCCTTATCGGAAGAACGTCTGCTAAGGGAACAGATCGACTACTCAATTGTGGTAACTTTTCTTTTGTTTTCTTTCTTTTCTTGTGAGAGATATCACTTAGTTATAAATGGAAGCGACACTTAGCTTGATGGATGATAAGGTGCAGTTGTAAGTTTCTGATGCTGAATTAAATCCAATTATAAGTAATTTTCATTCCAGTAAAAATGTGTGAACCTTTCTTTATCATTTTGTCATCTGGTTGAAGAAAAAGGATAATTCGTTTCTTAGATTGCCTTAAGATTAACGATCTGGACATCAAATATCTAGTTATTTTAGTATCTGACTGAAAAGTAGTAAAGCGATTTCATGATACTGAATGAAGAACTGCACAGTTTTATGGCCATCATCATAATGGTTTTTAAAGCACCATCTCTAACATTTTACCTTATATATTTGCTTGCCTCTTCTCTAAATATCCAATTATTCGCATTTAAACCTCATAAATTTGTATGCTTCCTAGTTCAATAGATCGTACATTGAATAGAAAATACATGCGTAATACATTTTTAAATAACTTTACAGCCACTCATTATTACCACTTTGATGTGCACGGAAGACTGCTTTAGCATTAGTTATGACTACCAGTCTGGTTTAACTTTTATAATATGCTTTTGTGTGATATCGTAGGTATTTATTCATGCCAAAAGTCGTGATTTCAGTCTGTATGCTTTTCACGATTTTACGTCTTTTTGCGTGATAAGCCATCATTACACTTTATGAAATAAGCGACTGTTCCTTGGTAAAGGAAATGTCAATTAGCCGACTTTCTTGCTTTGTTCCTGGATACCACTATTTTTTCCCATTGTACTCGAGCATTCGCCAGAGCATGGTTAAAAAAATAGGTAGCAAATGTATTCTCCGCCCACTTTTGTCGCCGATTCTATCAACGACCTGTCGATTGCGTTCGACTTCCACTGTATCCTGCTGGCAAAAGGATCTCGAAATTTCAATTTTCAGCAACGAGTCCGTCACGGACGGTCCATCATCCTGGAATCAGGGCGGAGGATCTTTCAATTTGGTTTCTGTCGCACGACGGTTACAGCAACTGTTAGGTGATTATTAGTTTCTAGTAGTAGCTGGGCCTTAAGTGGTATTGTTGTAGCTATTTTAACAATATTACTGGTGAGACGTGATGAATTAAACGATTTATGGTGAACACGGTTCCGTGTGAATAGCCTGCTACCCTGTGATCTTGATTTTTCATTCCATTCCAAGAAAAAAGGAAGTTAGAAAGTCTTTAATAAAATATTTTTATTATTTTTCATTTCATTACTTTGAATCTCAAACTTGTTTTTGTATGGGGGAAGGTGGGGGGAAATATTTAAACCAACTCTTTATATGTCAAAGAGCTCAATTATGGGAAGTTTCAAGCTGTACGAATAATAAGTATAAGACAAACATGTTAAACTGTAGTACTGTAACTCTAATTTTCTTAATTAATTGTCATTTGGAGATAAAAATATTTCAGAAAATGTGTAAATCCACCACACGAAAGGATGTGTTGCGCACTTCAAAATCTCTATGACTTTCGGTTTCTAATCCAATCATTTTTTTAAAGCTTCTATCTTTGTAGTATTAATTTTATGGGGGAAAAAAGTAAAAACCCCATACTCTTATTTTACTATGGTAGCCGTTTTATAGATTAATGTTTGGAATTTAAATATCTTAAATCCCTAAACATTTGTCTCATAGTGTCACCTTAGCCCCGCACCCTTTCAAAATATTCGCGAATTTCCTAAGTTTTCCAACACACATCGCCATTTTTCCTGTAGTACCCATGTAACTATATTAATTACCGGAGAGTGTTAAGTACGGAGGTATATTTTTTAATTTCTGGTGTTGATTATGAATTATTAATATTTGTTAATTAATAGACGTTAACTTAATATATTTGGGCTATTTTGTGAGTAATAAGCTATCGTGAGATTTAAAAACAAAATTTAATTTTAATACGTAGCCTGTTAATTGAAAAACAAAAATGATTCAAGTTTAGCAATCTGGAATTTTAAAAATAATAATAACATAAAACATAAAACGTACTTTCGCGAAAACATTTAGGACAATTTAATTTCAACTGCTTGAAAACCTTCAGGACGGGTATCCTGTAACGACCAATATTTTCGAATAGTATTCTTTGCCTTGTTTAATATAGTAATCTACGATTAGATAAGACGAAGATTACTATTTTAAAAAAGAGAAGTGGTATTCAAAAATAAAACCGTACACACCCTATACTGTATATATACGTGACACCCGTCTAAAAAAAATTAGAAAAAAAAAATAACTAAACTTTAAATATAATTTTGTATATAATTTCGTGATTTTCCTCATTGTTCTGAAGTTCCAAAATCCATACTAATCTTCTAATGTTTCTATTGCCACGAGAAGGAAAAGGCATTCCAGTTTGGCAAACTATCATATTAATTGAATACATCTTAATTTTCGTATTTACTCGAGCTGGATATTCCACTTAATGAGCGTTATAATGATGATATGCGAGCTGAAATTTTATGATTCCTTGACTTCGTGAAATTAGAGACTCATTCACCGAGTGAAAAGTTTGCACAGCGACAAACTAAACAGTTTCACAGAAACTTTCTGGAATCATTTTATTTTAATATTTTCGGAACTGTTGACGAATACGTTGAATCTTGTTTTGATCACTTTTATTAGTGCCATTATTTGGTACTTCGTGTAAATTTAAAATTTGAAATTTACATTATATTTTCTATTGTTTTGGATTTTATTTATATTTTTAAAATAATCACGAAAAATCTTAAGCAACCAAATAAAGAATTTTAATATTTTAATATATATATAGGTTAATAATAATATATGAAAATTAACGTTTTTTTCTTTTTTCAGACTGTTCAAGTGGTGCATGAAGATCAGGATGAGAAAATAGTGTGCCGAGTCAATGACTGCGATGCTACAAGTCAAGTAAAAGCGAAAATCTTAGATGCAGTCTATAAAAACACACCTTTCTCATTAAGGCCGTCTATAAATGATGTTGATCTAGGTATGAAGAAAATATTGTTGCTGTTCTTGTTGTTATCATTATAATGATGTACCCATCATTTATTGTCTTCCTGCCTCATGATTATGAATAATGTATTGTTTTATCTTCTGCTTTTTAATTATCTTTTATAGTAGGGGGTCTTCAAGACATGTCCCGCGTGCCACGGGTGGTCCGCCGAATGTGTATTAGTGTTCCGACGTGTCATTTCAAATATTACAAATAAAATTTTCCCGCGATATCAAAAAAGATTTTTCAAGCTCTTTATTATGGAAAATCCATTAGGAAATTCCATTGGGGATTTCATTTTACAAAATCCATCTTTAGATTAATATATGTGTGTGTGTGAAGAAAGAAGGGAAACAGACACTCAGTATACATAATTATCCTCCAAATCAACACAAACGCCGGTAAAATGAATTTGCTTCCTTCGTGCCGTAAAAAGTTGGAACTTAGCGAGACGTACAGTAACGCTTTATGCTAATGGCATCCTCTTACTTATACGTATGTTTTCTCGTGTATCAATGTATTACTGCGGTAAACACCATGTTTTTAACTTCTTTCACTCTCTTGAGTGCCATCTAAGGAATTAATTTTAATACATAATTTGCGATTTCAATACATTTTATGGAGGTGCCTGTGACCACATCACACATCCCCGAAGCAACATATTTTGTATTACTAATACTACTATTACTAAATGGCGCAATTGTATATAATTTCTGGTGACAAATCTAAATTTTCCGTGCTTATATAAATGAATAAAACGTTTTTTTTTTTTACGAATCAAGAAAATAATGAAAATTCTACAATTAAACAGTGCATACATACAACCTACCCGACCGTGATATTTTAACCTAGGCGTGTATGCATTTCTTGCCTATGCTATTTAACTGACTTTTATGTAGCTCGCGGAACTTCAATAATTTATTGTTGTGGCCCTCGGGTCGTGAACGATTGAAGACCCCTACATTACAGTGTATCCAATTTAGGGGATTTTTGTGTACCAATATTTCTGATTAAACAAAGCGAAGATTACTATTCAGAAATAGGTGTATTAAAAAATTCTCTAAATTGGCAACACTGATACGTTATACCATTTAAACCAAATACAACAGTACTTTGATTATAGGTAAGCATGTCAAATAATCAAACGCAATGAAAAAAAACATAATAATGAAAAATAGCTTAACGAACTTTTAAAAGAGTTAAATTTAATTTAATGTATTTGTTCAACTTAGATCCACGGGGAAAAGAAGGAAAATCTCGGTTTTTGCTTAATGCAGTATTTTTATTTTGATAATTTTAAATTTTAGAAAAAAATGTCTAATTGACTCATTTACTCTTTCATATAAAAATATTTTGAAGTACAGTACATATATCAAATTAAAAAAAAAGACATTTAAAATCAGGCAAATACATTATTATTACAAAATAAAATAAAGTATAGTAGGCGTTTCAAGTTTTAAACAAGCTCCTCATCAGTAAAAATGACAACCGAAAACCAAAGATATTGTTCACACAGTTTGACATTTTTACTGATGAGCAGTTTGTCCGAGGGACTTGAAATGTCGACAGTAATTTATTTTATTTTGTAATAATAATGTTTTTTTATTAAATGTCTAATTTTTAAATGACTTTTTTTAATTTAAAATTCTTATTCAAAACGTAATATGTTTAGTTATTTGAAAAAAAAAGTATATACTATTTCAATTGATAAAATGTGAATTTTTTATTTCTTTTGTATTTCATGTTTAGGTTTTTTTTATTTCAATAAGTGGACTGATAGTAAACAAAGCTACGTTAATTCCTTTACAGAGTGGCGGCATGGTCGTGGTGGTCACCTTACGCTTGCAGACGAAGACCTGACTACGAAAACAGTGAACGGCTGGAGGAGAATCAATACGCTAAAGCACTACGGCGTAAAAGATTCTGCTGTCATGAGCCTAGTCAATAAACAGAATGAAAGCTTCAGTTCCAACTGTAAGTAAAACTTCAATTTTTTATGACAATTTTACTTAAATGCGTAATCAAATTTTCTTTCATATTTAAGACTTCCAATCTGGTTACTTTCTGACATATCCAGAACCCGATTAAGCTTGCCTGGGGCCCAAGACCCAACAGATTTTTAGGGCCCCCCTCAAACCAATATTATGGCAAGAAATTTTTGTAGAGAGCATTCGAAAAACAATTCCTGAAATTTTACAAAGAAAAAAATTGGTCATGAAACTCCGGTTAACTTAAATTTTTGTTCCCTGTTTGATACTACAATACCTTAAATCTCTCGTCATCTGAAATATTTCTTAAAAGATAATTCTAATAAAACATATTTTGCCTACAGCTTACTTAATTTAAGCTGTTTGCATGCCATGTATTTATAGAGATATCTGTTACTTAGATATCGGAGCTGGAAATTAAATTTTTTTCTAGGAGATTTAAGAACTTTTTCAAAATCATTTTTACTCATTTTGGGGCCCCCATCTGCAGTGAGCCCAAGGCCGTGGCCTAGTTGGCCTGTGCGGTAATGAGGCCCTGGACAAATCTGAGCTCCATTTTGTCCGTAAGCGCATGATATTGCCAGGTACTGTTATTCAAAATTTTTTTAATCTAATAGTTTTTTTTTTCAATATTTCTCAAACTGCAAAGGATTTTTCAGAAAAGACTGTCAAAGTTGTCCTTTCAAACCAAATTTCTGGACGCGACAGCACTAGAAAGATCGTTATGAGACAACAATAGTTTATTACTCAAAATGTAATTTATTTATCGCAAAATAAAAAAGAAAAACTATTCGCTTGCTCTTCCAAACCACTTCAATAGTGATGCCTGCAAGTTTTATGCCTTTACATTTAAAAATGAGTCCATAAATGTTTCAGAAAGTTTCGTGTTGTTCAGCTGAGGAAATTTGTTTTGTTTCAGGACCGCTTTAGCCCTTTAATATCTAACATCGAGTGGCACCCATTCAATTCTGAAGTAACATATTTGGCTGTTTTTGTGCCAGCATAGGGATTGAAGTTTTGACATTTTTTTATCTATAAAAAACACCGTACATTTATCTGAAAACGAAGAAAATAAATTAATATTAATTATCTTTTTAAAATATTATTTTAGACATTTTTTTCTGCAAAGAAAAAGGTTAGAATGCGATTTTTAAAACGTTAAGGAGACATGTTGTTTGTTTATGCTTGTTTTATGTTTAGGGTCATACTACTGATTGATAAGGGTTTTGGATATTTTAAATGGATTACTAATTCTAATCCATTTGCAAATAAAACATACAGATGACATACTATATAATACATAAACATAAGCTAATAAATTTCAAAATACACTAAAATATTTTTTTTTTTTTACGCAGACACAAATTGGCGTAACCATTATAAATTTGCTGATGCTATTTTCCCCCCTTTGGTTTAATCGAAATTTCCTTACATGAAAAGTTGGAATTATGTTCTTATAACTCCCGATTTTAAATGGTATTTGTATAAAAGAAATAAGTACAACTACTTTTATACTTCAATATTGTTTCTTGTACTTATCGTTTAAATTAATTTTTGACTTTTTATGATTATTATTTATCAGATGAACGTCATAGTCTTTAGTAATGTACATTCTATGTAAAACGTACCCGGAATTTATCATTTAAAAAGCGCGCATAAAAGATATCACGACAATATTGTTTTCTGTAAGTAAGGTACCACTGTACTCACTTACAATGTGGAGTTTGAGTGCCATCTGTGAATTAGTGTGTTGACAGCAGCTACTTTTTCAGTCATGCTTTTGAGTGCTCTGCGATTTTTTTGCGATGTGAAAATTAGTTGAACGAAGAGTTTGTCTTAAATTTTGTGTTTGAAAGGAAATTTCGTGTGCCAAACATCTTGAAAATCTCCGAAATTTCGCGTGGATTTTGCACTATGATAATGCATCTTCGCACAAATCTATCGTTGTGCAAGAGTTTCTGTGGCAAAAAACGCAACGAATGTCATCGACCAAGCACCGTACTTGACTGATGTGGTCCCGTGTGACTTTTTCCTGTTCCCAAAAATAAAATTACCATTTCGAGGAAGGCTTTTTGGGTCAATTGATGTCAAAAGAAAATTCTCTGAACGAGCTAAGGCCATACGATAAGCCAACGAAAAGTATATATGGAAGATTGGTGACGCGCTGGCATCGTTGTATTGGACTCAATGGGGTCTACTTTGAAGGCGACAAAATAATTCTTTATGAATAAATTAATTATTTTGTTTTAATTAACAATTCCAGGTACTTTTTACCCCGAAAGTATTAAAGTTTTATTTTAGTTGAATCTTCATGATTTTTCGATAAATTCTGATTTTTTTCCCCACAGGCACAGGTAATGCTTCTTTAAATTCCGTGTCTCCTATCGTTTCACATATGGGACATTATGATGTAGAACAAGGAGTCCGCTACTGGCATTTGGTAAAACCACAAGATGATCAAGCGCCTTTAAAAGATTATAATCACAAATCCATACCAGAGATATTTCTCACCAGACTTCTGTCCACGAAAGTAAGTTTCCTTTTTATTAAAAAAAAATATTACTTAAACAGTTTTAAATCTTTATTTTTTTAAATACTTCGGTTTCTTGGAGTTACAATGACAATTTTTGAAGCAAGTTTTATGTAAGCATCTAATTAATTATCATTTGAAAAATTAATATTTAAGTATAGATAATACTTGAAAAAATAATAAAATTAAAAATTTCAGGTTTACATATTTTTATCGGTATTTTTCAAGTTATGTTCGTTGAAGTTCAATCTGCAAAAAGTCCACGTACTTCTTAAATTACCTTAAATATAAATAATTCATGTAAAATATATGCTGTCTAATTTTATTTTAATACGTGAATGAACGTATTATAGCAGATGTGTAATAAAGTAATATTCTCTAGAGCCTCATTGTTACTTTGTATCTTTTCAAAAACATCGCATAGGCCATTTATATGAATAAATGAAATTCCTTATCTTATTCTATGTAAATTTGTAAGTGACTTCTAAATTAACAAAAACCATTTAAAACTCAACTTATGCTTTCCCACTTCACTCTCAAAAATATAATTTTCTTTAAATTAAAAATAACTTTACAATGAAATTAAAAAAACTTAAATTAATCTTTGTCAAAAACAGGTAATTAGTTTAAATTTTCACATGCTATAGTTCACACATAATTAAATTAGTCATTTAGCTCATGTTTTCCCAGATATTTTTCGAACAAATGTACGTTATAATGTTCTTTATCGTGAAAATATACTCTAAAAGCGTTTTAATAACTCTCATTCTTTTAGCATTAAAAATTTTTAACTCTTTCCAGAATAAAATCCTGCGGATAGTTCCATCGATTTAAATTTTAGTCTAGTTTTCCAGGTTCTCTAATTATCCTCATCATCTTAGAGAGAGAGAGGATATTCAAAGACATTAATAATTAATTTTAACGACATACTCGTAAGCCTTTCTGCTAAGACTATTACCGAAACTGTATGCGAGAGAAAGTTCATTAAATTTGTATGTGTTCACTTTACTATGAGTGAATTTGTACAATATGAACGTTTCATTTTAAAGTCTGTACAGTCAGTTCGTAATTTTCGGAATTTAAGGTAATGAAACAGGAAGAAAAACTGTTAGGATATGTAATAGTATGTATCCTAAAAGTGATAAGTTGTTATACATATTAGAAGTTTGTGGCATATCTATAAAGTTGTTGGCATAAGGAGCCGTTTATGAAATCTGTAAATGACAAAAAGTTAAACTATAATAAAGTAATAAAATTATCATAATTATTTTATAAATACAGGAGGCCATAATTATAAACTGCAAGAGTTTATAGAACTCAACAAACTATTTATACCATTAAGCATATTTCGATGAAATTTGGTATTTATGTTGTTTAGTTATGCGGAAACAAATTATATAATAAAAAAAAATAATAATAACTTTACCAAAAAGTGGAGCTATGTATTTTGAAATAGTTTTTTAAATATAGAATGTCCAACACATGTGAAAAACAAAGGATGAGATATTATAAAAAGCAATTGAAAGTTTACTGCAGAAATTAAACTTAATACAATTAACAATAAAAAATGGAAAACTATGAATATCTTATGAAATCGTCAGAGGAGCTTCATAAGAATATTCATACTAAATATATGTTATTTAATTAAATATTGTCAGCATTATGCCTAAAATCAACAATATTAAGCCCTAATAACATATATAAGAAACAAAATAATAATAAAAACCTACAATAGTTCAAATAACAAAAGAAATCAACAAATAAACTTTTATTCAACATAAATAGAAAATAGATCATAAAGCAATGTACAAAACTCACAAAAAAACTAATATTGATGAAGATTGAACTAGATGAAAAGTGCTTTACAAAGATCATATGAAATTTGATATGCTAATTTGACTAGGATGTTATCTGAAAAAGAACGCGTTTTTTTGCTAAAGTATTTTCTTCAAAACGATAGCAATGGTACAGTTGCGTATGTTTTAATGCTTTCTATCATGCAAATTACACTAAACTCCTTTTAATAACTGGTATTCTATTGGAATTTTTAAAAAATATATCTCATTCTAGAATAAAATGTTGAGGAAGATTTTCATCGATTTAAAATTTAGTATCTAGAGTTTTGGTTTCCGGCTTCTCTAATTATCCTCATGATCTTAGAGGGAGGGAATATTCAAACATATTAATAATTAATTTTAACGACATACTCTTAAGCCTTTCTACCGAGACTGTTACCGAAACTGAGTGGGAGAAAATTCATTAAATTCGTATATGTTCACTTTACTACAGTGTAGCCATTTGGCCGGGTTTTTTATTCAAATTGCTTGATCGCTATTTCCAAAAAAGTGTAGGAATCAAGCAATTTGAATTAAAAAAAAAAAAAAAAAAAAAAAAAAAAAAAGCTGCCCAACTAGCAATACGGCTTTTCTATGGGTAAATTTCTACATTATACACGCTTCATTTCAAAATCAGTACAGTTCGTAATTTTCAGAATTTGACTCGAGTAATGAAATAATACTCAGATAATGAAAAAAGAAGAAAAAATATTTTAAGAAATGTAATATTATATTCAAAAAGTGATTCTTTTATGGTTTAATATTATTGGTTTGTAATTATAATAGTGGCATTTCTATTTTTCCATATTAAAAATTTTACGTATCTTTATAAAGTTGTCATACGCAACTGTGTGCTACAAAAAGTTAAAACAGTGATAGAGTAATAAAATTATCACGGAATTTTGATGAATAATGTATAAAGTAATAAGAGAATAAAGTAATAAGATTTTTTTTTTCTGTGAAATTTAGCTGCGTAATGTTAGTGGTTAACTAGCAAAATCACTTCACTTTTGTTTCGTTTTAAATTTTTGTGTCGAAGGATTCAGTATATCCTTGATTGTTTATGTCAAAAGCATTTCTTTTAATAGTGAAGCTTAAATATGTGAATATATTTTCTTTATCGAACTTCAAACTATTTAGATAAAGTCAATATTTAGTTTAGTGAAATGCTGCCCGTAAGGAATCTTGTACCCTTTAGACACGACGAAAATCAACAAAAACATTGAATTAGTGTCATTGAATTAGTATGCTTCAAAACCTTTTTATGTATAAACATGCAATTTTGATTATTGATTAATCATATTGTACTTTTTAATATACTACCATTGGAGAATGACTTAATGTCTGAGTGGGACAGATCGGTCCAGCAGAGCCAGACCGTGGACCTTTAACGTCCCACCCGGGATGGTCCCCGGCGCGCGGGGATTCGTTAGGGTTGGAGTCCAGTCACCGACGGTCAGGGAAGGCCCACGCCGAGATCACCAATGCATCACGCGCACGGCTCCGGACAACATTTATTGGATCAAAAAAAAAGTTTACAAACTAGGCCAGAGGCCGGCACTGCCAGGCAAAGCCTAAACGGGACCCAGGGCAGGCAAGAGAAAATAGAAAAATTGAAGAGTATTTACAATAAAAGTCCTACCGCTGGAGCCAGCGCTCCACGCGACAGGGAGCGGTGGGTAGAAACTTGTAGGTAGTGAGCAGTCCTTGGCAATCCTGTGCCATTTTACACAGTTCATAGCCAAGGCGGCCCTTGGTACTGGGATAGTTGAAGTTGTGGACCTACGTCCATGGTGGCATCAGACACAGCTTACTTGAAGAGGAAGAGATGAGTGCTTGAAGGGCCTGCAAGGGTGAGATTTTAAGGACCTGCTAACGGGGTCGAAAAACAAAAACTAAAAAGAGAGGTTGGCTCAGAGGGAAGGAGAGAGCAATGCTTTATAGTAAAACATTAGTTAAGTTTATTTTTGAAAAGAATCTTTTTCAGGATAAAAAACTCCCGCCCTTAGACAACGATCGCTTATTCAGAAACTACTCAATCGAGCAGGTGCAACCAAAACGACAACCCACTCTCGCCAGAATACGCCAGTATGCAAAATTTGGCTATGACAACAAACAACGAACTATTTTAAACACTAAAAAGTAGAAAATATAAATAAATAAATAAAGAGTGCAATATATTTTTAATTACTTTTTTATTCAGTTTTACAATATTCTTTCCTTTACAGGGAACTGTTCAAAAGTTCGTGGATGATTTCCTAACAACCATCCTCACTGCAAATGAATGCCTTCCTCCTGCTGTCAAGTGGCTCTTTGATCTATTAGACGAAGCCGCCGCATCACATGCTATATTAGACCCAGAAGTGGCACACGCATGGAAAAGCAACAGGTAAGCGATTTTTTTTAAATGAATTTATTAACTTTGGTAGCTGCATAATATGTTTTTTTCTTTGAGCCACTTCACCTATACATACTATTAAACATGTATAATTTCATTACTAAATAGAAAGTGATGAAAAGGGGATTAATCTCTTAATTATTAACTCTTTTTATTTATTTTTTAATTCTATTTTAACACGGGATCGGTGATTATAGCTATTTAAAAAAAAAAAAAAAATTAATTATTTAAGGATGAAGTTTTCTCTATTACTCTATTTTTTAAAGTTTACACAATTTCAATTTATAATACTGCGCAGATCAGTTTTCTTTCAAGTTTTGTGATTGAATCTATCGGAACACCATTGTCATGTCACAGCGACATAACGGCGATATAATATTGTGATTTTGGAACGAGCTGCATCACCACAGGATGTGGAAGGCACATCGTGGTGATGTGTTTACGATCACAAAATTCCTTATGAATAAGAACAACTTTTAAACTATACTATACTAATTCGAGTTCATGTTTGAACATCTGAAATGCATTATTTCTAATGAACGGTCATTTTTGGCAAACTTTTTTATGCCGTTCATATGGGCATTCACACGTGTTCATTTCGAGAAATTTCGATGCGCTACAGAGGAATCTCGCTATTCTAAAAAAAAGTAACTAACGCTGTTACTGCAGTGAATGAATTCTTTCTGAATGAAGTCTTTCTCGGCTAATATTAAAAAAACTATTGCAGATAAAAATATAGACATTGGTAATGTTATAGAGAAATGTTAGATAAACATGCTCAAGCCGACAGTTTTAAAATCGAAGAATTATTTTAAAAGCTATTTAATGTTGAAGTCGGTCGAAATAGTTCCGATAAAAGTTTTATAGGAACAAAAACTATGCGAAGTAATTAAACCGTAATTGGCAGGGACGTACTTAACAAGCTTGCGGTGTACAGTGTGTAATTATTATTTTTTTTAATTTCACTATTTTTAAAAATATATATATATATATATATATATATATATATATATATATATATATATACACGTGACTATTAAAAACAGAAATAAAACTTTAAAATAATAATTAAATGATCACGTGTTAAAAGCCGTAAATGGGGAAAATTACGCCATAAAAAATGTACTTACACGTGAATATTAAAAAGAGAAATAAAACTTTAAAATAATAATTAAATTATTACGCGTTAAAATCAGTAAATGGGGAAAGTTATGCCACATTTAAAATGCTTAAATAATAAATTTTTCTAATATAGTTTGAATTTAAAACTATATTGACCCAACAGATTTATGTATTTTGAAAAAGTCTTTTTACCTATTGTGGCAAATTTTAATACTGCGCAAATAAAAATATTTCCTTTCAGTTCAAAAATATATTTTCACTGAATATTAAAAACAGAAAGGAAACGTTCGAGAAAATTGAAAAGGATACATTTAAAACGACTTATGAAAACAATTTTCTTATATTGTCGTTATAAAAGTGAGGCGAAAACATTGTTTACTTAGCCATTTTATAGAAGCTGTTTTTCAAATGTTTCATCGCTTTTATTTAATCAATCACGAAAACAGCCGTTAACTGTCGCGACAGCAGTTGGTTAGGCCTTAAAATCTCCCAGTCAAAGGGAAATTAATATACCCGAGAAATAAACCCGATTGTAGAATATTGCACTAATCGTTTAATTATAATTCGATTTTCCGTAATATTATTAAAACAGCAAATTAGCCTGTTTTTAGGGCCCGCGATGTCTGAACGGGGGTTGAGCGAGAGTAGCTCGTAGGGGGCAGAGACCTCTAGTGTTATTAAAAAACACATGTTTAAAATTTTTAACATAAGGTAATTCTAACCTATTAATTCTAGCATATTTTTGGAAAGTTTCTTTAATTTATACACAATGCATATTGTTTCAGTTGTTTCATTTTCAGCGGGTTTTTTCCTCTTCTATCTCCGTTATTTAAGAAATAACTATATTTTTATATCAAGGACTTAGCTGTGTTTTTTATTATTATTATTATTATTTAGAAAATATTACGTTCTAGCTAAAAAAAAAAAAAAAAAAAAAGAAAAGAAAAACAAAGAAAATATCGAAAAACAAAAAGATGTTGTAATGAATTTAAAATCTCTGCCGTCAATCATCTAACTATGAATAAATAAATCCTATAGATTAAAAAGATAGACTAAAAAAAGATTCATAAAATTAGTGTTTTGACATTTATAAATGCTTTAATGTGTTTATTTTTATGAGAACACAATTTTTTAACCATTCACTCATTTAAAAATTAGAATTAAAAAAGTGAAAAGGTAGAATAAAAAGACTGAAGGATCGTTATTCAATTTGATGGCATTAAATAGATTAATTTGAATAGGGATCGTTAATTGTTTTTTTTTTTAAATTTAATTATTTTAAATGCATTTTTATAATATATTAATAAAAAGAAAACTTTCCATGTGAAACAGACAGAACGCCAGTATATCCATTCATTTTAAATATTTGTTTATGTTTTCAATCTTCATGTCCTAAAAAACATTTATTTAAAAATTTAATTGCATCCTAATAATAAATTGATAATCTTCAAATTGAAATCTTCTTAAATTTCATTCTGAATGTCATTAATGATAGCATATTATTTTCTTTTAAAGTTATAGTTCTTCGGCTTAAAATGGATATCACATGATTATATTTAAAATTTCTTAAAACATCTTTACTTTCGCTTTAATTAGGAGATTATAAAATTAAAAGTTTTTATTATTTTCTAACATCTAAAAAAAATTATTTTAATTGGTATGTTAAGAAGCAGAGAGGAGTTTCGTAATATTTTAACCTTTTCATAAAAATTTGTTTACTGTTATTTGTACTATTCATTTTTATTTCTTTTATAATACTTAGATTTGTGTAAGTTCTATTTTCTAGCGAACGAAATTTTAAAAGATTAAAGAAGTGTGATGTAGAATATTTTCCATACAACAAATGTCAAATGTCAAATGTTCAAATTTATTCATTTCATTTCTAGGATTAAAATAATTATAATTTCTTTAATTTTTCACATAACAATGTTTTTGACCTCGTAAATCAACTCTTCTACACTGAAAAAAAAAAAAAAAGTGTTGATTTTACTGGCAAGGGTGTCCGTAAAATCAACTTTTTTTTTTTTTTTTTTTTGTCTAACCCTTTCAAGAGCAAAGTACTTATGTTGCTAAAAGGTTCAAATGATTCAATGACACCAGGATTTGCAAGCAAATTTCTTTGAAAATAAGTAGTAAAAGCTTTTTTTCACGTACATTATAAAAGCAAAATTTTATTACAAAATTCTGGTGCTATTGCGGCATTTGGAAATTAAAATTAGGTGCTATTGCGGCATTTGGAAATTAAAATTAAGTGGGATATATAATATCCCACCATCCTTCAAGGGGTTAAACCACCAATTTAAACTTTAGTCCTATTATGTCTAAACTGGGCTTAAGTTTAATAAAATGAATTGAAGTAAAGTTGATAGCAAAAATTGGTAAATTAAGTTATAGTTTTTAAACAAACATCATCTAATACATTTTACGTTCTATTCATAGGTATATGTGATCAAAACGACAACTGATGTTAAGGCTCGGTATTAGTCAGTTCTGGACCCCCCCCCCCTCTTTCTCTCTCTCTCTCTCTCTCTCTCTCTCTCTCTCTCTCCAATATTAAACTAAGGGCTTGGACCGTATCTTATCCGTATATCCGTATTTTTCAAATTCCTCATCAGAAAATTAAAATTTTTAACTTTTTTTTTTCCTTGTATACTCTTCTTGTAGGATTTCTTTTTTATTTGACAAAGTATTTCTGAAATGGATTGCTATTTTCGCGCTTTAGATGTTAAATTCTTATTTCCAACTCGCCAGCTTCACTTGGATGTTAACATTTAAAATATAAAATTAAGTATACCTTTTAGAATTTTTTTGTCAAATAAAATAATAAAAAAGAAATATCCTTCAAGAAGAATATACACAAAAAAGAAGTTAATTTTTTTAATTTTCTTATCAGCAATTAAAAAAAATACGGGTGCACTCCAAGCCTCAGTTTATTATTGGAGAGGGGGATTTCAGAACTAACTGATGAGGACTTTAAGTGAACAGAAACGTTTGTGCTTTATAATATACTGCATGTCCCTTCTTATTGTTGATCAATAGCTAATTTCTGAACCACTTACTTTGGATTTTAGGAACTTTCTACGTTTTCTGGCACTAAAGATGAGTTTTTTCGGCACATATGTCATATACGTACCACGTTAGCGCGATTTTTCCCCTTTAATTTGGCGAAAAAAAAATTGTTGTTTATTTACTTTTATTTTTTATTTTAATTCTATAAATTATTTTTATTATGTATATCAATATTTATTTATATTAAACTATCATTTATTTATTTTTATTTCCTTTTTATTTAAAATAATAGAAGCTATTTAATTTATTACGTTACTTTATTTTTATATTGAAATAAAAAATCACGTGCTATTATTGCATGCTATTTCTAACTAATATTCAAAAACAAAGTTTTCACCAAATTGGCGAGGAAAAAAATCGTGCCAACGTGGTGCGTATATGACATCTGTGCCGTTTTTTCAGTTTTTAGTGCCATAATGGGCTGAAAATTTTTAAAATTCAAAGTATCACAACTCGATAAGTTTAGTTTACAGAAGAATAGAAATTTTACTGTTTTACTTGTTAGAGCATGAAGAAAGTTAATCTTAATATACCGTATGGAATTAAAATTTCCTACCGGGGGCCGTATGAAATTTTAAATTTCGTAAATGGATTTTGATACGAGGTAGAATAACATTTGAAACCTTTTTTTTCAATTGGAACTATACTTATAAAACTGACGATTTAGGAATTAGCTATTGGTCAATGATACGAAGGAACACGCTATATGTAGATGAGCTTCGTTTTATTTATTTTTTATCACATGTTTTATAGATAATTTTTATATTTTTATCATCGAGTCCACAATTCGCTTACCGCTATTGTCTTTTTTTATAGCCTTCCATTACGTTTTTGGGTGAATTTTATCAAGAATCCTGACTTTGTGCTAGACATCCAAAAAACACCAGTTGTCGATTCGTGCCTCTCGGTCATTGCCCAGACACTCATGGATGCCTGCTCCACCTCCGAACACAGACTCGGAAAAGTAAGTGTGCTTTTTCAATCGCTTTTTACTTATATTTATCACTATTATGCCAGTTATTATGCTCAATAAAAACGCTCGGTATTAATAACAGCCCTGCGGAGCACGTACCAGTTGGCCTTTGTTAAACCTATTAAAGCTTTTGACTCCGAGCTTTTAGGAAATCTAAGATAGCTGACGGGCAATTGGATCTTATCAGCCATGCGTTAAGTCATTTGTGCAAATTATGTGCAAATGAGAAACCGTTTATAGGAATGAATGATGTCTGTACATTTTATATTTGATTAAAGGTTATGTTCGAAAGGTTCAGCCTGTTCGGATACTTTCAAGAACCTTCCTGTTTACGCAGCTACAGAATGGTTCTTTTTTGTTTTGTTTTGTTTGTGTTTTTCAAATCTTAAATAGTATTATTGCACTCGTGAAGGAATCAAGAGCGAAAAATATCATTGTTTCTTTAAAAGGTGTGTAGATGAATGTTCGTTTTAATCTAAACTAAAACAAATATTGATAAAAGAATTTGAACTGTGATTGAGGATTTTTTTTCCTTTTTCTTTTTCAAATCTTAAATAGTATTATTGCACCCGCCGCGCACAATGGGGCATTTTGACGATGTAGGTAAACAAAATTATTGTGTTGAAGTTTAATTAGGTTTTCTGGTTTTTTGAATATATCACTAATCAAATACGCAGACAATGATAAATATTTGGTTTATTTAAAATTATTTATATTATTATTATTTATATTATTAATATTTATATTATTATTTATTTATAATATTGCATTGTCATTGAAACTACATATGTATTCAAAGTTTTAGCTCAATCGGATAATTAAAAGTGTTTTAAAATTGACTTACAAAATTTGAACGAAACATACAGTACATGCATTGGAACTTCATAAAACTTAATGATTTGCAAACTTTTTCAAGGAGTTTTCTTAAGTTTTCAATACTGTAGGCACTCTGATTTTTTTTTTTTAATGCTTATTGCTTAATAATGCTTAATACTGTGTTAAAAGTCAAGATAAAGTTTGTAAACAAGATGGTGCTTATTTTCAAACAACAACAGCTTGAATCTTGTGACTTGTGACAATCGTGTGACATATGTCCAGTAAACTCGGGCTTTCAAATAAAACAGAATAATCATGATGTGCTTTCGAACTTACAGTAAACTAATGCAACTGTTGAAACTTCCTCAAACCAACTGCCTTCTTTACAGTCGTAGTTAATCGACACCTCGGATTTTTCCAACAAAACTCGTACGAATCTTGACAAGAAAGACATTCAGCTACCGTTGCACGCGGTCTTGTTATAAATTCCGAGATAATCGGAAAAATTAATTTTGTCCATCTAGATCTAGATCATCAAAACGCCCCACTCACTGTGCCGCGAAAGGATAAAGAGTGAATTGTGTCTTTAAAAGCTGTGTAGATGGATCTCCGTTTTAATTTAAACAAACACAAATATAGATGCATTAATTTGAACTGTGATTGTGCCGCCCTTCTATGCTTTAAAAAACTAAGGGTTAAAATGCGGTCTTCCCGGGTTACAGAATATAAAGAAAAACTATTTTTTTAAACTAGAAAACTTTATTAGATTTTTTAGATATAATTTAGATTAGTGATGGGCATAACGATTATTTTGATTATTCGAATGAATCATTCGGGCATGCGCAGAAGCATATCTGTCAAACTTCAATTTCTTTTTTATTCAATTACTACCAGAAATTTTGAAAAAAAAAAAAGTTTCTGATTTTTATTAGAATTAGATTAGACGCCAGATAAAAATGAAAAATGTGTTTCGTTTACGAAACACATATTTCATATGGAACAAATTTTTCATTTTTATCTGATCATATCATTATTCTTATTTGTCCAATCTAATTCTAATTAAAATCAGAAAATTCTTCTTTTTTTTTCTTTTTTTAATTGCTGCTAGTAATTGAATAAAAAAATTTGAAGTTTGACAGATATGCTTCTGCGCATGTCCGAATGATTCATTCGAATAATCAAAATAATCGTTATGTCCATCACTATTTTAGATTGCCCATTAACAACACCAAAAAGCATTTTTATATGAAAAATATCAATTATGTATTATAAATAAAGTTTTAAAATTTATTAAAAGCGGCATGTTCTTATTCCCCGCATTCCAGGACTTAATAGCCGAAGAAATCGCCAATGATCTTTCTACTTACAGCAGACTTTTTGATTCTGATAATGTCGTTGGTTTAAGCGCATAGTTCGATTACGTGCCTGTTAAATATGTGTTTTATTTATATAATTTTATAATTTTATTTATTGATTGATGAAGTTTTAATTTCTTTATGGATTATTGGTCCATAATGTTGAACTATTTATACTGTTTTAGGTGCAAACGGGTTAATCTTTTGTAATCTGCACGCGATAGAGATAGAATTTTTTTTTTTAATCATGCTTGAAAATTATTTTAAAAACTTGAAAAATTTAGTCAATTGAGATACAGTTTTCCAACAAATTGCATTTGAAAGAAATTTTTATTCCCATACGATGGTGTAAAAATTCAAACTGTGCGTTGTTTAGAAGTTAAAAAAGAAATGTAGTAAAAGCGAAATTTAATTTTCAGGTCGTTGCCACAGTCAATATGACGTCAGAGTTACTCATGGACATGGTTTTGCTTTAGAATATAGATATTTCAATATGTGCACACCCTTGTCTAACAATTGTCACCAAAATAGTGCTACTTGCTTTGTTGATTCTGAATAAAAGCTCATACACGAGAAAACGCTTAAAGAAGTTAGACAACGGTATAAGGAGATTTTTTTAAAGCAAAATCTATTACCTAAACACCTAGTAATGGATAAGATTTTGTGGAACAACCAAAATATCTGCTTAAAGTTGTTTGCATAAACTGGATATGGAACATTTATCACTTAGCCGTAACATTAGTCAATCATACGCAAGGATAGATTGATTAATTTTGAGTATCATTCTTAATTTATCTATGCGATTAGAATATGCATAATTTTGCTTGGAAAACATAATACAATAAATTTTTTCATCACGCATCTCTACATTTTTGCACTCTTGATGCAAAGACATGTGACTCACACTGGCAACAATGCAGTATAAAAAGACCCTACAGTAATGAATGTTGAAAAACTCATGGCTAATTGTTGTCACTGTGTTATTTCAAGGAAAATCCGTGTGCACGCTTGTGTGTATTAAAATGGTGAAAAGGTGTTAACACAAGGAAATATGTAAATGTCTTGAAGCGTAAGAATGCATTGATATTGGTTATGAATAACTGAGGTCGTCCAGAAAAACTCTTCGAATGTTACGCCACCCATTAAATTATCGATTTCAAGATTGGTTCATAAATTTAAAGGGGTGGGGGGGAATCATTGCAGAAATTGTTGCTATTTTTCCATCTACTTTGGATACATTGTTTTGCAAACAAAGCCAAAATTTGCAAGAATTCATTGTATAAATACTTTCAATATCTTTTATAAAATGTGTTTCATTAAAATGAATTTTTTTACACTGTAAAAAAAATTGATCAAAAATTACGGTACATATACTAGCAACTTTTTGACCAGTATATATACCATAATTTAACTGGACGATATATGTACCGTAAAATATTTAAAGTATATGTACCGGCTGCATTACATAACAAGAGCAAGAGTATCACTTCAGGGTTGCCGTACACCGAAGCGGGGCTACCAGCTTTTTCTTAACTGAAAAATAATTATTTTAAGGTATAAATAGCGACTTTTTACTGAAAAACAATCATTTTACGGTATAAATACCGTTTATAATCGAAATGGCACATATATGGTTTTTTTTACGCTTAATATACCTTAGAAGTACGGTACTCATACCGTAAAAAGTGAAAACGGTACAAAAACCGTTAATTTACGGTACATCTACTGAAATTTTACGAAATTTTTTTACAGTCTACTTTTATGTTTTTTTTTTTTTTTTTTTTGGGGGGGGGGGTGCTTATGTTATGAAAGACACAAACTATATGTGTGACATGTTAAGTTAACTTATTTATTTACATAACGTAAACCTAATAAAAGCAAAAGTTATAAAAAATTAAGTTACACTTTCAAAAGAGTATTCCTGCAGCAGAATGTTCATGAACTAAACGTTTTTAAACTTTTGGTGTACTAATTAGGATGAATTCACGTGGAAGATTTTCGCGACCGTACAAATAAATTCTATTTTAATTTGAATAATTGAAATAAAGCAAAGTTTGAAATGAAATATTTTATCAGTTTTTACAAACAATTCGCCATTAATATTTTATAGAAAAATTTTCATACGCCGTAAAGTAAAAATATAATTTATTGAATTATAAACTAAGGCTATAAAAATATTTGCTGAAACTGGCTGCGAGTTTAATTTAATTACTTTACTTTTCCTCATAAAAGAAACGTTTTAATCATCATGATACGGTTAAAAATGTATAGCGTCAATGTCTGTTTCAAGCTAAAGCTAGCTCATGAAAATTTATCATAAAAATCCCCTTATTCTGTTAGAGTGATTTACTAAATCTCATATCTAAAGGTGAAAAATGTTTTTACTTTTTTTTTATACAAAAAAAGAATTCTTTTGCTGTGAAATGTGCCCTTTCATTAAAAATCTTATTTAACTTTTCATTTTTACTTCATCCGTTCATTTTTAATATATTTCAAGAAAATGCTTATTGGACTAGATCCAAAACGGGCGGCTATTTGAGCAAGAAGGTCTTTCTTCAGTTTTTTTTTTTCCTCTCTTAAAGCTGGTAAAATATCTTATTATCTTTACAGAAAGAAGAACTTAGAATTTTTTATATACATATTAGATATGCTTTGAGATCAGATTATTATAAAATTATGAATTTACTTACGTAACGTTTCACGTAATTAATAAAACTTTGACACAAAGTATGGGTTAACAATTCTTTAGTATTTTTTTTTTGTCACCAAGATATTTTTCTGAAATTGCAAAGTTATGTGTTATAAATATTGTTGAACTTTAAACTTTCTAACAACGCAGTTTCTTTCATAAAAATGGCTAAAATATACAAAACTTTAAAAGTTTTTAAAAGTTATTTTTATTTTTATTTATAATACTTTTATTTTAAAAATAAAACTCTATTAGCTTACATGAATTGACACATGCTGAATAAGGCTTAACAAACTAGAAAATAAAATTTAACCCGATAATTTTAGACTTTTTTTTTATTATTGACAAAAGTATAGAATTTTTAAATTTCCGTAGGCCCAACTCCTTACTAAAGAACATGCACTTTATGAAGATTTCAACTAAAAAAAATGGCCAGTTTCGAGCCTTCCATAACAATATACAGGGTGATCCCGAATTCATGGTACACATTTTAAGGGTTGCTGTAGAACACTGGTAACAATCATTTATTGTATGGGAAATCAGGGTCAGAAATTCATTTATTTAGTCAAAATTACAGGGCGTCTCACTCCAATCCCAAGTCACGTTTTCGTTCATAACTTTAACACTAGTGAGGATATTTTAACAAAATTCGCAAAAGACTCGCATTTGTATGAATTGTAAGGATATATAAAGACTTAATTAAAGTATCTTCACTACTATTAAAGTTATGAATGTAAACGCGACTTCTGATTGGAGTGAGACGTCCTGTAATTTTGACTAAATAAATGCATTTCTGGCCCTGGTTTTCTATACAATAAATGATGTTGCAGTGTTCTGCACCAATCCTTAAAGTTTGTACCATGAATCCTGGATCACCCTGGTATTATTGAACTCTAAATTAATGCAACATTAATCAAGAAGAAAATTAGGTCTCTACAATTCCTCAGTGCCTATATGTAATCCGTCCCTGGTTTTGTAACCTGGGCGTGTATGCATTTTTTGCCGAGGTTATTTAACCGATTTATTGGTGGCTCGTGTGACTTTAGGAATCTTTTGATGTCACTCTCAAATGTAAAATGTTGGAAGACCCTAATATAAAAAATCTGTTGCAACACAATTTAATATTTTGAAATACTACTTTTCTAACTCAAAAATCTTTTTCCCCTAGGATTCTCCTTCCAACAAACTCCTTTTTGCCAAGGACATCCCAACCTATCGTAAAATGGTTAACAGGTTTTACCAAGATATCTCGACCATGCCTTCCGTAACAGACCAGGAGATGTGTGTCGCAATGCAGGCGCTTTCTTTGGTAAGTGGAGCTAATTTTATGTATTTTTAAAAAATACATTATTGTTGCATGCTTGTTTTTTAAACACTGTGGTAAAAAATATTAAATAAATATTTGGCTGCTATATTCTCAAACTATGTCAGAAATTCGTAATATTATTAATGTAAAGTTTTAATTTTTAATCTCAATGCAAGGAAAAACCCAATAATGACATAAAGTACTTTAATTTATTTAAAGTTGTTAAGATAAAGGGGGAAAAAACTATGGTAAAATTTCTTGTCTCATGTACGTATATGTTACAAAATCATATTGATGGGCAAAATTTGCAATGTGGATAAAAGGTATAAATTCGAACAGAACAAATTGTCTGGCTATTTTTGATAAATTAAAATTTGCATTTTATGTATCATGTATGAATAATTATACAAACCTCATCAAAATATTAATCCGAACTATGTACTGCAGGGTAATTCAAACTGCATGCATTGAATGTTTGATTTAATGTAAAAATACACACGTTTCTTTCGAAATCAATGCATGCACACGCAGAAAAAAGTTTTGTTGAATCAACAAAAATTTGGTTGACCCAATGAAACTTTTTGTTTAAATATAGGTCAATGAAAATTTTGTTTGAATCAACAACAAAAATTTTTTATTGCAATTCCAAAAAAAAAAATTTCACCGTCAGCAAAAATTTTTTTGTTAATTCAAGTGAAATGGTTCAATTTTACTTGAATTTTGCTAAAACAACCAAAATGTACTCAACCAAACATGTTTTGTAGTTTTAATCAATTCCTTTTCCTGGGTGCATTGATTTGTTTATTATAATTTGTATAAACCGTGTTTTTTTGTGATTTCTAACTTGATGTATTTTTTTTACAGTCTCATATTGGTGAATTTGACAACATCAGTGCCTTGCGCGAACTGTATGTTTATGCTGCCAAGTACAATGACCAGGTCAGTTAAACAAGTTTTCGTATTCCTTAGGTTTTAATCACATGTAAAAAAATTAAAAATAAAATAAATATAAAAGAATTGTACGGCCTGATGAAATGAAAATTGTAACTCGTTATTATATATATTCTTATTATATATTCTTATTATATATCTTATTATATATTCTTATTATATATCATATTATATATATAAAAAATTAACGGTGATAATAAAATTTACGTTGTTTTCTTCTTAAAATTTTGCTATTTTTAATAATAATTATTATAATAATATCTTATAAACCGTATACTCTGACGTATAACGCGTACTTTTGAGGTAAAAGAAAAATATCAAAATTTATAGATGCACGACGATTTCTTGTTATACGACTGGTATAACAAAAAATATTAAAAATTCAGAAAAGATGAGTGTAAGAATTCAGATTTTTTCATCAAATGTACATGCTATTTATGTGCAAAAAAGTGACATTTCTTATGATCTTAATAATGAGTTTTCTGTTGTATAAAATAAAAAGTTCGCTGTATGTCTCTTGTTAGATTTTTAGACATATAATTGATTTCTGTTTCATTCTCACCATCAATGTCGCTATCATCCATCCATAAAAAATAAACTTCAATTATCCCGAGATTTATTCCATTCCGTGCCTTTATTATCCATTCATACATCATTTCTATAAATGCATATGAGCATGGATTAAACATTTGTTCTATCTTAGTGAATAGACAAATGGTCTTGGTAGTATCGTATGTCCTCTCTTTGCTTCTACGTTTTATTCTTTTATGTTAGTATTACTTAAATGAAACATGAAATCATTTTAAATGAATCACAATTTATTACTCATTACTAAAATAGGTGTAAAATGAAATAAAGGTTTTAAAACATTAAAACTCTTTCTTAAAATTTTCGTCGGAGTCCCGAGCGCTTTCGACCAGAACCTGGCCTTCATCAAGAGGGCGAAAATGAGAAAAATTCTGTAACTTCCGGAACGTACGTTGGTTAAATATCAGTAGGCGAAATTAATATATGAAAAAACGGGAGGGGGGGGGTGAGTCTATTGAACGAGGTGGATTATTCCAAACCATATGCACTATTGGCAGCAAGTAGATTAAACACTTTCGCCCTCTTGATGATGGCCAGGTTCTGGTCGAAAGCGTTCGGGACTCCGACGAAAATTTTAAGAAAGAGTTTTAATGTTTTAAAACCTTTATTTCATTTTACACATATTTTAATAATGAGTAATGAATTGTGATTCATTTTAAATGTTTTTATGTTTTTAATTTATATACGAAGGTGAATTTGGTGTTCCACCATTAGAAAAAAAAAATTCCTGTATATTTAGTATTACTTATTTTAAATTTTAAGTGTTTTTTCTTATATTTTTATGCTGCATATTTCATGAAGGATTCTTTCAAAAGAAAGGAGTGCGCATAATGTGGCGAATATAACTAAAATAGAAAATATAATCTGAAAATATTTAATTTCGCGTTATACGCCGAAATGTACAATAAATTAATAATTGATAATAATAAGTTATTGTAATTAAAAAATATACAGGGATTTCACTGGTCCGTTTTGAATACCACTTTTTCAAAAATTCGTAGTTTATTTGTGGAAAATTTTCATCAGAAGTCTATCACGAACATTATTGTTTGGAAATAGTGATATTCAAAAGGGGGACCACTAAAACTCTCGATCATAATAACTGTCCCAATATCATGGAGCTCCACATTTATCTGACAATCATACTTCCGAAACCCACTTTTCACAGGATCCAGCAATAATCCCAGTTTTTATAAATTTCTGAGAATCATGATTCTATATGTCTAATCCATGGAACTAGAAATGATTTGTTTGTTCTTCCATGCATTAGAAGTACAACGCCTAAAAGTAGATCTATATAATAAAACACAAATGTGTGCGTCCCTAACATTGACGTCATAACAATGCGGGCAACAATATGGTTAAAATGTACGAGTTACAACAATGGAGCTAATTTTTCAATTAAAAGTAAGCAATCGCAATGTTTTCTCTATTGGAATAACTTAAAAATCGCATAAAAAATCTAATCGAAAAACTGGCTTCGACGTGCATAAAGTCAGACATAGATGTACCTTCCTGCCAAATCTTGTAGCGCAGCGGTCTCTTCAGAAAACAACACACACACACATACAAACTTCTCTCTTTATTATTATATATTTACTTTTTTTTCTCTTTAATAAGCTAGAAATCAGCTGATTATGTATTGTCTAACAGATTGAATGAAAACTGATTAAAGCATAAATGAAATTGTGAAAATACTTTTTTTTCCTTTAAAAGACACTTATTAGATTTTTTTTTCTCTCCTGATAGATTTTAGAAGCTCTTGATATGGACCCTAACTGCCAGAAGATGCATTTAGCCGATAAACTGGAGACAGTGGCCTGTACTCTGGAGGGTGAAGAGACTTCTGTTTGCTAGAACTGGCTTCTAAGTGTTAACGCTGCAGGTCAGCGAGTTGTCCAAAGCACCCGTAATGTGGAAGTACATTTAACATTCCACAATATCACGTAAAGACTATGTCATTGACATTTTATCACAAAAGCCGGTGGAAACAACCTGGAAGACATCTACACCTCGGACATCAGACGCCAAGTAATGATCTCAATGTTCAGGTCACGCAGATCTCATGCCCAGGATTATCAAAGACACTAAAGATAGTGTGCCGCCCTCCTAAGCAACTACAGGGCACCTTCCCTATTGAATTTACTTATGTACATAATTTAGTCAGCGTTTGTACATAAAGCATAAATTACTGTGTTCCATTGAAGGACTCAAAAAGCAATTGTGGCATTTGATTGTTCATTACATAAACTGTTCCCCTTTTTTAACGTTTGCACATAGGTCTATATTTTCGGATGGAACCCGAAGAATATAAAAAGAAAAAACATTTTCCTTTCTCATCCATAAACTTTTTCAGAGCTTCAGTGGTCGAGATCCATTTTATATTGGAATGCAAAGAGTAATACTTTGGAACAAGTTCAGCGCCTACCTTGCTCGGCGATCACCGAAAGCTGGAGATGGCTTACTTTAGTCACTTCTTGTGCCATTCTGCCAACATAAATTTATGTGCGTGGTTAAAAGTGAAATCAGGTGTATGCCACGGACGTGCCACAACTGTTTCGCCGGGGGAGGTATCTGAGGAACTTGCGCCGCATACAATTCCAGGCTGTTTTCCGGAGTGCGAATAATGGACTTCTCTCTTGAAGTGTCGCGATGCAATCAAGAGTCGCGGTGTTGTTAGAGCTTGAGAACGCGAAGGTGGCGCAGTCTCTTGAAGAAAACCTCGTCGTCCACCCTGTTTGTTGAGGATTCAAATATATATATATGGAATATTTATGGATAGTATAACTATACATTGGCGACGTTTCCTTGAGCCAGTGGGTTTAGAACTAGTTGATTGTGATTTTAGTGTAGAGTTTAAAAAAGAAAAAGAAAAATGTCATTTTTAATGTATATAATGTTTATAGGATATGTAAATCCTACCTCAAATTTGTATTTATGTAAATTGTTGTTTATTCATGCATTTACAAATTTTTGGTGTGTGAACAAAATTTTAAGAATTCGTTTAATTTATTTTTAAAGAAATATATATTATTAAATTGTATATATTTACATAGTTAATTAATTTTCTTAAAAGTCATAAAAGTTTTTTTTAGCATCATTCATTTTTGTTTCTGGATCTTTTGATATCCTTAATATTGAAAATGAAGCTTTAGGGTGTAAAGACTAATTATTGTGTTCAGTTTTCTGTAAAATATATTAATTTATTAGTCTGCAAATCTGTATCATGGGAGTTTGATATAAACATGTGTATTCGGATAATTTCCTTATTTGAAATTTTATTTAAGCTGTGAAGGGAAAGTTCACACTGTTAATGCATTCATTATGTATCCCTGATATCATGCTAGAAATTTATTCATTTGAATTTATACATCTGAAATAGTTTAAAATTATTAATAAGTACTTGTTCATAATAACAGCACCCATGATATTGTGTTAAATCATCATGTCTACTTTTCAAACTGCTGAACTGGCATATTTCATTCTGTTTCCATGCTTCACAATTGGTTACAACTACTAAAGAAATATTAACTATTTGTAATATTTGTATATAAATTATAAATTACATGATATTGATTTGATATTTCATCTTTAGTTGGCATAGATAAATATTTATTTCATTTAATAAGTAACCTAAATTAATTTGTGGATTTCCATGTAACATTATTATAATTTGTATAATTTTTTCCACTTGTCAATTTGCTTCAATGTGCTACTCACTACATATAGAAACATTATGGCGAATATCGGTTTGGCGATGTCAAAAGTGGCCGATATAAAGTGCAAATATTGCCTATCGTCAAAAGCTTCCTTGTTAAATTAACCATGAGTTTTTAAGTTGTACTTTTCTTTTATCTCTTAATTAATTACTCATAAAAGATCCGCTACTAAAAAAAATACTCTTAGGAATTTTAATTCAGTAATTGTCATTGATGTGTTTCTGCAATTTTTTTTTCTATTTTACAAAGAATAATTTAAAAAAAAATTAATAGATTTTTAAAAAAACTAATAATTAATTCTTAGTTTTACTGTTACATTTAGTCAATATGATTAATTAAAGCTGAGTTATAAATGAAAAAAAAAAATCTGAATAATTCCTTCCGGGCAGATAATGAGTAAATCACTTTAATTTTCATCATTTGATATTCTAAAAAAAATTCCTTTGATATCCTTTCAAATTAATCGTGAATTCTTAAATGACATAATTTTATAATGATTTATTTCATACAGATGTCATGTTGATCAAATTTTATAGCCATAGCTTCTTTCTAAAAGCTAACAATATTATCAGAAAAGTCTAAATAGTATTCAATTCAGTAATGAGAATCTAGTCAATTGATGTTTGGAAAAAAAATAATCTATTCATTTAAAAAATTCAGCTCTATTAAAAAAGTTTTCAACTGCTTTATTACACATTAATCCTTTGCATACCAAAGGATCGTAAGGAGTTAAATACCTTCCAAGTCTTCCGTATTTCGGATACCACTATTTCTGAATAAAAATATACGATTTATTTGATGACAGCAATTTTTGATCAAATAAAACAAAAATCACTATCAGAAACTGTGGTACTCGACATAGGAGTTTCTGGATAAAAATTGATGACGAATCACACTCGACAAAAGAGTGCAAAGGATTTAAAATAACTGATATAATCTATTGCAATCTCCAAATTATATTTATAACATTCAGTTTGGGTTATTATCTTATTATGACTGCTGAAATTTCATTGATTTTAAATTAAATTTGTTCAGTTACAAATCCAACTGCCAAATATTTCGGCAAATAAGCGACTTTCTTATAAGGTTGTATAAATTTCGGCAAAAATGTTCTGTTTTCAATTTATGCATGTTCTACAAAATAATCCACAAATTATTAACTGTCAATGAAGTGAAAACTGTCTTGTCAGACTCGGAAGGACACCTATATGGTAAACACTGACAACATTGAAAGTCAGGATGTAATATTTCCCTTGAATGATGAACAGAATGATGCATAAAGTTTTGCATGTTAAATATGAGCCATTGTGAACCAGAGTGGGCTATCCCATATTTTTGTGAAAAATGAGTTTGAAGTGTCAAAGTGTATGTCATGCAATCAATTGGCTGTATAATGAATTTTATTAATTTTGAAACTATTCAAGCGATAGAGCCAGTTTAGCAGAGGGTCCAACATAATTTGGATATCTAGTTGCCAGTGCAAGAGTGGATCAAATGGCTTGGTCCACTCTGGCACTGCCAACTTAATCACTATATATGCTTGCTGAAAAGGCTGGGTCTCCCCTGGCACTGGCAGAACTAGCTTAAAAGAGTGTATGTATTTTGTACAAATTTTGGAAAACATTTTATCGAAATCGCAGCTGGCGAGGTTGTTCCACTTTGGTTTTCAATGGCTCATATATCAGAAAATAATTTGTTTTATTTTTAATAGTTTTTAAATATATTTGTCTTTTTTTTTTCTTTTTTTTTTCTAAATGTTCTATAAAACGGCACCCTAGAGTTCTGAAGTTATCTCTTTGCAATTCTACTATCGTCTTATCTGCCGAAATATGAGGTACTTCCTCAAGACCAACAAGAGTTTACTAAAAGCTTGAAAATTACGTTATGACATTAAGAAAATGAACTTTGTATATTATAAATGCTTATTGCGAAATCGCCAGTTGAGTGTTTGTTGTGTATTTAGATGCCTTGTGATTAATTGTATAGAACTTGTTTCATTATTTATTGGACTGAATCGTGATTTGCTGTTGTTCTCAACCCACTGCGCTCCCTGTTCGATCAACACTTCAGCTTCCCCTTTCTTCCCCCCTCTCCCTCCAGTGGATGGACGTGCAGTTTCCTTTTCGTCGTGCAGATCTCCCTCAATCTCCAGGGGGTTGCGATCCGCCCCTTTGTGTCATACACGCTGCCTGTGATACAACTTCTCGTCATTAAAAAAAAAAGGACTAAAAAACAATGGCTCTCGATTACTCGTTTAATCGTCTCGCATGCCAGTTTTTGCGCATTGGTGGACTTAAAAAAAGAAACTAAGGCTGTGATATATAATTCTCTTTTGTTTCTTCATTCTCTCTGTAATCTCCGGTGGTACCATCACCGACTATTTCACGAGGGGACGCGCAATGTATTTTTTATACCAGAGACGATACTTGTAGCCATTGTATGAAATAAAATAAACAATATAACACTTTATTTGCTTGGTGTGTTTCTTTTTGTATTTTTTTATATTTTCTTGCATAGACACAGAACAGCATCTTCAACAAAGGATCTATGATCATTCACAAAAACTGTGTGTAAAACAAGGGCATGGCATAAGAATGTGTGATACTTCATTTAAGAACTTAAGGCGGTTCTCAAAAAAATATTTTCCCCACTCCACACATCGAAAATTTCTGACACATTTTCTGATTCATTTTTAAACATAAAAACATGATGTATGCAAACATGATTATTGAAGTAATTTGGAATCTAATTTTTTTTTTCATTTTCTGGTAAATAATCTTGAGTTATTGTATAGTCAATTATTGTCTTAGAACGGCAATTTTTACTTTCTTCTATGTATAATAGAAGAAAATATTGTAATTGAAAATTTTTTTCGACGGATTTACACGTTTTCGGGACCAGATATCCCCCAAAAACACGTTTGTACAAAATGCCCATCTGTCCGTGTGCCTGTTCTCATTGTATCATAGAAAATTGTATGAAGTTATGCATAGACTTGAATCAAATTTCATTTATAGGTTTGTGACGATGACCAGCAGGACTTGAATTGGGAGATATTCCACCGGAAGGAGGCGCTGTAATAGCAATTTTCGTGCCATTTCATTATTGCATCATCGAAAAGTATATGATTGAACCAAATTTCATTTGTAGGTTCTTGGCTATCGCCAGCAGGTCTTACTTGAATTTTGAGATATTCTGCCGGAAGGGGGCGCTGTAATAGCGAATTTTTTGCCCTTTGCATTACTGTATCATGGAAAAGTGTATGAAGTTATGCATATATTGCTTACTATTGTCTGCAGGTTCCAGTAACCCGGCGCTTCGCAAGCAGCTGACGTACAACAAAATAACGAAAAATATTGATTTTATTGGCGCTGTGATAGCACATTTTTAAGTATTAACATGTATGAGATATAGAAAGTTTTAGGATTAGAACATCCAACTAGTATTTTTTTTTCCTGCGCTGTCGCGTTCAGAAATTCGGATCGAAACGCAACTTTGAAAGCCTTTTCTGAAAAATCTTCTATCTTTATCGAAAAACGAAAAAAAAAAGGGTTCGATTACATAGTTCTTTAATAAGAGCACCTGGCAATTTGATACGTTTGTGAGCAAAAATAAATTAAAAAATGTGTCAGAAAGTAGCCAGTTTGGATTTGAGAACAGACTTAAGAACATGATACATACCGGGATGCCCAACCTTTTTACTTTGTTGGTCCACAGTTTCAGGGGGGAAATATGCACTTCAGAGGAAAAATATTGTCTCGGATTGCACATATGATGTACAAATATAGTAACGACATATTAGGCAAAAATAAATATTGTAATCTTTGATTTCTTATCTAATAGAAATAAATGCCTTTAAAATTATTGAGCAGATAAGAGTTACAGAACATTTTAAGACAAGTCAAACAATATTCTGTTGATCCAACTTAGGTATACGAAACATTTTTATTTGATCTTGGAATGGAAATCAAAAGTCCTTAATGAGTTCCTAAATGTACATTGTATCAAATATGCAAGCATAGGTCATTTAATTTCATTATTTTACTAGGAAGTACTTTATGAGTTATCAACTCAGCAGCTTCAAATATCTCATTCTGAGCAGTCGGACAACTACAAAATAGCCTTTATCGGAAATATTAACCCTTAACTGCTGACTGCTGTTTAGCTGTCTCACGGGCCGTTGCTTTTTTTAATTTTCACAGTTTAGCTTGTAATTTTCAGTTTAACTATATGCTAGTCTAGAACTTCTATATAGGTGAATTTTAAATAGTCCTGTATATGAAGTTTAGTAACAGAAACAGTATCCTGTGAGTTAATCGAGTCTTTTATTCATATTTCGATTAAGTACTTTCAGAGACCGCTCACAGTAACTAGCATCAATTTCTATGTTCTATAGTTAAGGGTTAAAATCACAACCCTTTCTCAATATATCTGCAGAAATTTAATAAAATGATAATTTTATATCGTCAGCATTTCTTACATGCTTTTTCAATTTCTAACACGGGATTATATAAATCAGGCAGATGTACTCACTCGGACCCAGACGAGTTGTCATTACGTTTTCTTTGAGTAGCTCAAGTACAAAGAAATGAATTGAACGTAATCATTTAACAATAAATTTATACCACTCGCATGATCTTAAAGCGCATGATCTGTATTGTTGACAAATGAATTAGGAAACCCATAAATTTAAAAATAACATTGAAATTAGAATATTTTAAGGAAATTTTAGATTTACTGCTGATCCGCATTCAGAACAGCACTGGCCCGCAGTTCTTGTTTATTATTATTATTATTATTATTATTTTATTATTATTTACATTTTTTATGAGTATTAAATTTTCATTTCATTTCTGGGTATTTTGTATTTTCATTATACATCATGCAAAATATTTGTAATTGTTTTTAAAAAAAAAAGCTCAATGTTAAAGTTATACTGAAGGTTTAAAAAAAATCAAAAAATGTATTTAAAACTGACTCTGCGTAAAGGTAAATCCAAAACAGGCTATTTACCATTATCAGCTTTAGGGTGGGCTGACATTCCTGAAAAGTGATTTACTATTGTCCTTTTATTAACGAAATTCAAATGCAATATTGTGATTTCAAGAAAGGACAAAATTGTCAGACTGCGATTTAAATTAGTTTTTAGTTTCATGTCCTGTCCAAAACTGTTGCATGAAAGGTGGGATCTGCGGCCTTTATATTTATTATCGTGCGCGGCAATAGACTGTGCGGTCTTACGTGCACATTACACCGAGTAATCTTGTTTTTTTTTACTTTTACCTGGAAGAATTCTGAAACTTACAACATTTGAATAAGCTCTGCAAGAAAAAAAAATTACGTGATTATTGTTTAGTGATGTAGAATATAAATAGATCCCCCCCCCTTTCACTTTGTAACGTATTAAAATTTTATTATTTAAAAGGCGGATGGCGAAAGCCTAAAATAGTTCAACTAAACGTCAAGAAAGGTTAGCAAAGAAATGCAACTAAGTCGCACATCTTTGCTTTTATATCTAGAAGAGTTTTGTTGTTCTTTGCTAACTTACGTCAGTGTGAAACAAAATGTTATAGGGTCTCCCTTTTTGTTTTCACAAAATTTCTCGTAGAGACTCTCACATTTGACATTAAATTTGAAAGCATTGGTGCAATTTATAGTAATTGTTTCCAGTACTTCATTAAGGCTGCTCTCAAATCCAAAAGAGCTATTTTCTGAGTTCATTTTTATTCGGAAACAAATGCAATTGGCGGATGTTTTTTATTCAGAAACTATGTATCAATACGTTTTCCATTTTTTGATAAAGGCAGAAGATCGTTCAGAAAATACTGCCAAAGTCGGAGTTTTAAACCAAACCTCCCGATGATGCATCGCCAGAAAGTAAAAAAAAAAAAAAACTTGTCCTCACGTGACACGAATCGTTTATAACTAACTCAATAAGTAATTTATTTATCGAAAAATTGAAAACCCATTTCGATTCCAAATCTCTTCAACAGTCAGGCCTGCCAATGTTATGCCTTTGTGTTTAAAAATGAGCCAGAAAGTTTCGCGTTGTTGAGCAGATCATTTGAGAACCACCTTAAGGAAAAGTGGACAATTTTCGGAGACTAATATTTCTCTATTAATAACAATGCACTAGAAGCATTTCTGAATTCTCATTATCAATTTTAAATAGACCTTTTTTCTATGCCCCATAACACACTTATATGTTAGTGGGTTTTTTCTTCCTCATCGCCAGTTGACCACCTTGTTGTATAAACGAATTTTAAATTTAAAAATGTAGTCATAATCTGGGTTCGTACAGTTTTGAAACAATTTTTTAACAAAATTTTTTTCCTTATTTAATCACAGAAAAGTGTTATAAATTCTACCATTAAACGAGATGACTACAAATTTTGCGGTAGAAATATTAAATTTCCTGATCCAAAATACTGGTGCCAGACTCCTTGGAAATTCCAAGGAAATCATAACGCAGATTTATCAGGGATCTGTTTAGGAAGAAATTAGGTCCTTAAAAGATTGAGTAATGATTAATACTCTGAAAGATTATATTTATATACGTAATTTTTTCTTTATATCATGATGGAAAAATAATCTTTTTTTAGCATTTTTATTTCTTAATTTGTGATACGATTTATATAATAAATGCTGTATAATTTTAATAAAAAAAATTTCGTCCATAGAAATTTCTTAACCTTCTCAGCACCATGAACTGATATATTCGTTCACAAAGCTGTAGATTTCACTGCAATAGAAGCATTATTTAAAGTATAATATAATTCTACAGATATAATGCAATTTTAAAAGATTGAGTAATGATTAATACTCTGAAAGATTATATTTATATACGTAATTTTTTCTTTATATCATGATGGAAAAATCCTCTTTTTTTAGCATTTTTATTTCTTAATTTGTGATACCATTTATATAATAAATGCTGTATAATTTTATTAAATAAAATATCGTCCATACAAATTTCTTGACCATCTCAGCACCATGAACTGATATATTCGTTCACAAAGCTGTAGGTTTCACTGCAATAGAAGCATTATTTAAAGTATAATATAATTCTACAGATATAATGCAATTTTAAAAGATTGAGTAATGATTAATACTCTGAAGGATTATATTTATATACGCAATTAAGTTTTCTTTATATCATGATGGAAAAATCATCTTTTTTTACCATTTTTATTTCTTAATTTGTGATTCCGTTTATATAATAAATGCTGTATATTTTCTACGAATAAATACAATTGCGATCAATTTTAAAATTAAGAACAGAAATAAAGACACATTCCATAATAAATTGTTTGGTGTAATTTTTCATTTCAAGCAAAAATGTTCTTAATGAGTTCGCGAAACTAATGAGAAGAAAAATGACAAAAGCATTTTTATTCATTCAGCTTTTAAGCATATTTTTGAAGTATTCAAATTAAAAATAACAAATTCATATCAGTTTTTTTTCTTGTAAATTGATTTGAAGCTGAAAATGTTACGTGATTTTTCACATTCAAACAGATTTCGTTATTAAATTGAAAATAGATGAGAAACATTGAAATGAAGTAAAAAACACATCATATTCATAGGTATCATATGTTAAATGTTCCCTTTCTTCAAAAACATGGTATATATTTAAGAAAAAAAATATTATCCACTACAGCTCGTTTTTAATTTTACACATTTTTAAATTTCATTTTAATTCACGTAATATAGGAATTATAGTTGCATTTGCGCATTACTTCTGTATTAACTGTCAATCTTCAATTTGTTTACATGTTGTAGATATGGTACCATTATTGCTTTCTTTTTCTTTATTACTTGAAATACGCATTTTTTTTTCTTCCTTTAATCCTCCTCTTTAATAAAAAGCTATGCGTTGCTGACGACTGGGATTTTCGATAATCGTTGCCACAAATTAATCTCGGAAAATTAAACATTTGAAATTTCTGAAAAAATTATCCTCTTTAATAAAAAGCTATGCGTTGCTGACGACTGGGATTTTCGATAATCGTTGCCACAAATTAATCTCGGAAAATGAAACATTTGAAGTTTCTGAAAAAATTAATAGCTCGAAAAGTATTTGTCAGAAAATTGTTAGACAAAACTGCGTTAGAAAGGTAAAAAAATGTACTTTTCTTGATATAAATTTCAAATCTAATGATTATGCCGTTTTTCAAATATTGAATTAAAAAAATTACCAATTTTCACAATGGAGTACCATAGCTAAACCTTCACGCGTAAAAAGATAATGATGGCGGCAATGTGTCCTGATGTGTATTACAGGCTATAGCACGAGTCACAAATAATAGTAGCCTTACTATTCTGCTAAAACATAAAAGTGAATTATGATGCCATGAGTGCATGTTTTTTATTTAATTTTAATATAATCATCTTATAAACATGGTTTTGAGAAATTTTTTCGAATGGGACTAATAATTTGGCTAATACAGTATATTATTTTGAGTTTAAAAGAGGAAAGGTGGGGGAGAGTTTTATATTATTTAGGTTTTCTCAGAAACTTTTGGTCAGAATTGAAAGTTTAATATATCAAAACGTCAGAAATTAAATCGACATTAAATCGGCAATAACTATAACGACAGTCTTTTAGTTCGTTTGGATATATTTTCATTTAAAAATATAAAATCATTCAACATTGATTTTAGGTATTTTTAGGGTTATTATCACGGGCCCGGGCAACGCCGGGCATGTCAGCTAGTATAATATATCATCTCATTTTTAATTTGGAATTTTAATCTTATATATAAATCCTTTTCATCTTTTTATTTATTTATTTCCCTCCCCCTTCCCCTGCATGTTGTCTCTGTACTTACTTAGAATTGTATGGGATTTCCAATTTCAATATTAGCACATTTTAACACACTTCACTCTACATTTTTTTCACACATTAAACAGTTAAATCTACAATATACTCAACATTTTTTCTGCTTCCGTTTTTCAATCTTTCTCTCCAGTTTTATGTGGGTAGGCTATTGACTATTGCTTCGTTTTAATATATGGACTCATTTTACATTATTGTTGCATTTTTTATGCATTGCGATACCGGTACATGGTTAATTATATGGTTGACCATGGATCGACATCCAACTACCTATTCCCTTCTCAATCTCCTCATCTTCAATTCAGCAAATGCTCCTCTCCTCGCTGTTTAACCTGCCCACTCGCTGAACAGTCGCAAATTGTTAATAATGCCTCCCACATTAATTTTTGTAAAGCATACAATGTTATTTATAGGGTTAAATGTAATTCATGCAATATGGAATATATTGGTCAAACTTGTAACCCTCTACATAAACAGATTAATGGACATCGTTCAGCCATTTGTAATTATAAGATTTCTCACAATCCTATTAACTGCAATGTTGAGTATACACATTTCAAAACACATAGCTTTAATAATATTACCATGAATATCCTCAATATACAAAACAAATTCCATGAACGCGTTCTACTTGAATCTGCCTATATTAAACACTACAATACACTTTATCCATATGGACTCAACCAACTCCAAAACAATAAACCTCACACTGTATATTCTACATTATCTAACGTTATTAATTATAATTCACTCTATCCTTCACTTAATTACCACTTATACAAACAAACTACACGTACACAAAGAGGTCATTCATCTACTTCCAAAAAATTATCTTCCAAATTATCTAACACTCAAATCAAAAAATCACTACATACCTTACAATCTTCTTATCATAGTAATTTTAGTTCGAAAACTCTTCTTGAATTTATTTTTGCAATTTCAAAGTATAATCTCACTCAAGTTTTCACTTCAAATACATTCGCCACCCATTTCAGTGATATCTTCTTTGATCTACTCCATTTTAGGTTAAAAGTTCTAAATGTTAACATTAATTTAAAAACAAAAAACTTAAATAAGCGTAATTCACACTTAATTATTACATTTCTAACCCTGTTTTTAATAAAATTAAACTTAATCACATTTTTAACAATGAACAATGTAAATTTCCACTTCATAGTATAAATATTAAAAGTACCTTTAAATACCCTATTAGTTTAGGTCGTCGAATCTTTAACTATAATAAATTTTCTAAAACTTCCAAAAATCATGACACACATACATGTAAATGCAATGAACGCCAATTTTCAAAATATGTTAATGCCTACCATGGGCATATTATTTCTGGTAATTTAAACATAATCACTAGACATTTTAAGATCTGTTATGCGTTTTGGCAGTAAGTATCGCATTCCTTCACAATCCTTTTCTAAATCCATCATGCAACAATTCACTTATGATTTGGACTTCTTTATTTACAAAATTTCTATTAACTATAACAAACCAATTAAATTCTTCGTAGAATGGAAACATAATGTAATTTTTCTCTTACAAACCTATTTTCAGAAATTACATATTGAAAAAATTCCTGTTTCTTACTCCACCCTTAAGCCGCACATTCATGAACTATAAAACAATTTCATCATCACCTATGTTGACAAGGCTGCCAATAACTATGCCATCATATGCAAGCAATACTACCACTACCTTCTTAGAACAGCAATTTCTTCCAATAATGTTTTCACACTCCATTAGAAGAAAATAATTGACACATTTTATGTTATCATAAACTATTAGTCTTAAAAAATAAAAACTTCAACTATCCCTACATTGTTATGATTTCTAAGTTTCACAAAAATCCTTTAAAATTCCGCACTGTTACTGTAGGATGTAATACTTATAACACATGCGCTAACTCACTTTTCTTAAATATTCTCACACAAATCTACGATTCATCTATCAATAAAGATAACACTCATTGTATTAAAAACGGTTATGTGCTAGTTAATAAAATCAAAGCACTTACCAACGTCAACAATATTATCACATGATTTTAAGGACCTTTTCAACAATATTCTTTTGGCAGATTTACACCCTACTATTAATTCACTTTTTATAGAATATTTCTCATCATTTCATTTACCTTGTGATGGATCTACTATTCTGATTATGTGAGTAGGCGATGTTTTGAATGCGAACGTAAGTTTTTGTCCACTGATTGTCCATGTGCGTAGAAGTTGATCAAGGCTAATTTTCTTTAACATTCGACGGATGACTGTGAAAATCTCGGAACTTGTGAGTTTCTACTTTTCATCAATATTTATGCAAATTGTTATAGCTGGTCAATCGATGTTTAGGTATATAAGCTTCGGAAATACGTTTGGAAGTCGGAACTTGTGTCGAGTCCTGCCTCTATGAGAGTACGTTAGATCCTGCTACTGAATCTTCAATCTGAAGCTGAATAACGTATAATCAGTAGCATTAGTCTGGACGGACATCTTGAGATCAGTGTTGGCCTAGTCTACATCGTGGAGTTGGATTCTTACTGAAAGCATCCTGACTTGTGGTTATCTTCAAAGTTGTGAGTTCGTTTTGAATCTTTATATTTAATATATTGAAGTCTTATTTTACTGAGTACAGTTTCGGGAACGTTGAATTATTTTTGGAGTACGGAAAATTTAGTAGTGTTCTTTCTCAAATCCCAGCCCGATTAAATTTCAATAAACACTTTTTTAAACTTTACCTCTTGTGCTCTCCTTTAAGTCTGAACGACCTGCTTCACTCTTTCTGACAGCAATGGCTGTTACAAATGGCGCCCATCAAGAAGGATTAGGTAGCCGTCTAAATGACTCACGACACCCATTTGTCGATTTAGCTGACGGTGCCTATGACGAATGTCTACAACCCAGAGAAATTGTCCCTCGCGTGTACTTTACTAGAAATTCTGATGGGACCGAGATTTTAAGTAAATTAAGCGACTATATTTCGTTCAACAGTATCCTGGAGAAAAACAAGTACATAGTGTTAAAATGTTAATTGAAAGGGGAAGCTCTATTGTGGTTGTACAATATTGGACGATTTCTAGTCACAGATGAAGCTAAACGATTCGAACAAACCTATATGGAATTAATGAAAGCCTTTCCGAATAACCGTAATAAAACTGATTTAAGCCGTGAATTTTACTGCAAACGCCAGTCTATATACGAGAAAGCGTCAGTATTCTTTCTCAGAAAACTGGAACTCAAAAATAAGTTAGAGCTTGATTTTCAGCATACTGAGTTATTGGAGGTTCTTCTTCGCCTATTTTCTTTGCCTAAACAGGATTTTGTCGAGTTACGTGTTCCAGCGAATGCACCGGAACTTTATCAACTTTTACTGAAATATGAGGCACGACATGAGTGTGATGACCAAGGACGGATATCCACACGAGAATTTAATGAGGGGGATAGATTTGTAAATAGGTCCAGAAATTATGGTAATGAGTTTACTGGTGACAATAGACGGTTTGAAAATAATGTTCATGGTCATGGTAATTACGGTGGTGATGGAAACAGTCAGAATTTTTGAAATACTGAGGGTGGTTTAAGAAATACTGATCAGAATCAGAATTTTCACAATGGTGGTTTAAGAAGAAATGAGGGGGTGAATACTCGTAATAATGATTTTGATAGAAGGACCGAAGTCAATCAAAGGACTTCTAACTCATCCAGGGTTCGGCAGTTAATGGTGGGTGAAAAGTTGGTTAAGCATAACGAGGATAGGTCCTTTGTAGTTAGAAATCGTCAGTTGGAATTAAACTTCTAGGTGGCTGTTGTGCGGGAGGTCAGCAGTCACAGATTATTTCTTCAAAGCCTTCTGTAATTGACTTAATTAAAATAATTGTTAACCCAGTTGAATTATCTGAAATTGAGTGGAATAGTTCTGAAAAGTGTTTTGGATACGATCGCGGACAAAAGTTTTATATCTTTCGAAGTCTATAAGAAATATTTTTCGTATAAAAGGTTTAGGTATTCTAATTTAGTAGTTCAGTCAACTGAGGGGGCAGAGTGTAGCATCAAAGATCTTGTGGATTTAGAGGTAGAAATACCATTCGTTGCAAATGCTATATAATTTAAAAATGTGTAAAGCTAAAAAAGAGCTGTAGTGGATAATCAAGTAAATTTACATTTTACTTGATAAAGAGAGTACAATTAAAAATGTTATAAAAAGAATTGAGGTACTAAAACTAAAATAACATTCATAAAATCATGCGCTTCAGCAGCAATGTTATTAGAATGTTGATATATTTGAAAATGAAAACACATGTGGAAAACGAAGGATAAGACATTAAAAAAAGCAATGGAATGGACACTGAAGAAATTATACTTAAAAGGATGAAAAAGCAAAAAATGAAAAACAAAATTGGAAAACTATGAATATTTTATAGAATCTTCAGAAGGGCTTTATAAGAATATTGATAGTAAATATATGTTATTTCATAAAATGTTGTCAGCATTATGCCTAAAATCGACAATATTAAGCCCTTAATAACATATATAGACGAAACAAGAAAATTAATAACCGACATGATGTTCAAATAACAAAATAAATAAATAAATATGCAACTGAAATAGAAATTAGATAAATAAACAATTATTCAACTTAAATAGTAATTAGATCATAAAGTAATGTTCAAGACTCACCAAAAAAGACAAATTTGACTGTAGATGGAATAAGATTGTAAGTACTTGAAAATCAGCCAGACATCAACTCAAAATGGCTGCAATATCTATGCGCAAATATTGCTGAGAAAAATGACAATATAAAATAAATTAGTGTAGTGCTGCCATCTGTCCCAAAAATATTATAAATAAAACCTGAAATTGTAGACAGGTTAAATAATAATGCTAGTGCTGTCATCTATTATGAATGAAGATAAAATCGAGTCAAAAGAAAGAAAAAAAAATATTGACAAAGCAAATAATATTTGAAATGTGAAGAAACTAAAATAAAAAAATAAAATTTAAATATAATAAAGATTGTATGGGAACACAAGTACAATAATTAGCAATGTATGACGAGACATTGTGTGAGTAAAAGGAAGAATGTATTATTTATGTTATAGAAATGATTTTGTGATGTAAATAAAATGATTAAATGTATAAAACCCGTTTTTTTTTCTTATAAAAATTTTGTAGCTTTTTTTAGCGGTCCGTCACATCTCTCCTTAATGGTATTTTTATTTTATAATTTTTTTTGAGGGGGGGTGGGATTTTGTTATTTTATGATTTTTTTATTATTATTTATTTAAAAATAAGTTTTAATATTTTTTTCAGCAATCGATGCCTTTTCTCCTAAATATTGTTTTCAATTTTATAATTTTTATACATATTTAATGCCCGTACTGGTAAAATCCATCTATTTAAAGCTAACCTGGTATTTCGTTTTCCATGCAAATATGACTTTTATACGCGCGCGCGAGCATTCCGCCAATCAGCTAGAGGCTTTTACTCTCTACAGACAGATTTGTTTCAGCCAATGAGGTGAGGGTATTTCCTGTCTCTAGAGATCTTAGTCGGGAGTCGGCGTAAGCAACATGTTTCAAAGTTAGGATTACTATAAATATTAGGTATTTTTTCATTTTATCTTTATTTATTTTGTTATATTGAGCTCATGAACATAGAAACACATATGTATTTCTGTGTTCATGATTGAATTCTTTGGATATGTCGTATGTATATTTTGCTACTTTAAATTTCTTAAACCAAAAAGTAATGGTCGAGTTTTTATTAGGATTTATAAAGCTGAAATTTACCTTTTTGAATATAATACTACAGATGTTTTAATAGTTGCATTCGGCTGTAAAAATTGATTAAAAATTTGACCAGCAGTTGCATGAAAGTTTCACTAACATGGACAAATCCAGAAACTTGCTGAGTCGGCAATTATGCTTATATGTAAAAAAGTAACAAAATTCATAGTTTAATCACAATAAAACATCATGAAATTTATTTATTGGTTGCGGGAAAAAGATCACAAAATTCTACTAACAACAGAAGCTTCTAAACAGCTTTACCACCTGTGCATTTCGATGATTTTGTTATGATAGTGTGTATGGATGTGTTTTGCATGGAATTTTTTGGTTTGTTGACAATTTTTTTAAAGGTTTTGGAACTTTAGTATGACAATTTATTAATATTATGTCGGGTAATAGAAAAGCGTTCTAAAGATTGAAATACGATCAAATCTTAACAAAACTTTCAATGATTCAAATGGATTTAGATAGATAATTTTAGTATATGTGTATATATATGCAGTAGACTCCTTAAAATCCACTCATGTAAACAATGAAACTTACAATTAAGATGTAAGTGTAAAATTTCAGTTTTTAAAATGTTTTATATCATTTAGTACACATTTTAATATGTAAATGGACAGATGGTACAGCATCTAATGTATATGAATGCATATTTTGAACTGGTTTGTTTATAGGCTCCTGTTGTTAGTAGAATTTTGCTACATTTTCTTGAATGATTGTTGAATTTCACAATACTTTCCCGCAACCAATCACCAATAAAACATCATGAAATTTATTGATTGGTTGCGGGAAAAAAGATGACAAAATTCAACAATCATTTCGAAAAATGTAACAAATTTCAACTAATAAAATACACCAGAATGTATATAAAGCATGCTTTACAATTATATTATGTGCACTAAATAATTTTGCTAACAATATACGAAGAATCAAAACATATCTAAAGAACTCAATCATGAACACAGAAATAGATATCTGTTTTACCTTCAATGATTCAATAAAATAAAATAAAGATAAAATGAAAAACTACCTAATAATATAATAATCTAAACTTAAAACTTAAAAACTCCATCAAACGCGATAAATTGTACACAATTGTCATTATACAAGGTGACAGTCAATGCGAATTCATTTATACACACTACACACTTTTCCTTTTCCATCCATTGATACGATAACCATTTTGTCAGGATAAAATTAGCACTTGCCTATCAGCGAGCAATACTGAAAATTGGCGATTGACTTTATTGCCACCTAAAGGTGAAAATAAGCACTCGGCGATAAAACTTAGAAAACTGGCGATTAAAAATATGGAAAAAACTGGCCAAATACAGGATTTTCTGATTTTCTTTTTTCCTTTTGTGTTTTTTCTGCATCTGTTTGACAAAATTCAGGATTTTTCCTCACCCGATCGATGAAATTAATGATTTTTCTGCATCTGAGGGACAAAATTTACGATTTTTATGCACTCGATTAAAGAAATTCGTGATTTTTATGTGCCCACTTGATTAATTCGTGATTTCACTCACCCACTTGATGAATTTGTGATTTTTACGTGCCCATCCTACAAAATTCATGATTTTTATGCACCCGATTTAAGAATTTCATGATTTTTACATGCCTGATAAATGAAACTCATGATTTTTACATGCCTGATAAATGAAACTCATGATTTTTACACACTCGATTGACGATTTTTTTTCTGCACTCGACCGACGAAATTAAGTATTTTTATGCACCCGATTGCCAAATTCATGATTTTTATGTGCTGATAGAGGAAATTAATAATTTTTACGTGCCCGATCAACTAATTTCTTGCTTTTTATGGGCCCGTTTGAAGAATTTTGTGAATTTTAGGTGACCGATAAATGAAACTCATGATTTTTACACGCCCGATTGATGAAAAAAAAAAATTCTGCACCCGTTAGACAAAATTCATCATATTTATGTGCCGATGGATGAAATTAATGATTTTTTCAGCAATCCTATGACGTAATTTGTGTTTTTTCAGCAATCATTTGACGAAATTCGCGTTTTTTCAGCAATCATTTGACGAAATTCATGTTTTAACTGCAATCCTTTGACGAAATACACGTTTTTTCCGCTATCCTTTGACGAAATTTGCGTTTTTCTGTGATCCTTTGACGATATTCGCGCTTTCTCTGCTTCCTTTTGAGGAGATTCATGTTTTTTCAGCAATCCTTTGACGAAATTGGCGTTTTTTCAGCGATCCTTTGAAGAAATTCGCATTTTTCTCATGATCGTTTATGAAATTCGCGTTTCCCAGTGATTCTTTTATAAAATACATTTTATTCTGCAATTTTTAGACGAAATTTGGTAAAAGATTATGAAATTAAATATTTTTATGCACCCGATAGACAAAATTCATGATTTTTATGTGCCGATAGAGGAAATTAATGATTTGTACGTGCCTGATCAACTGATTTCTTGATTCTTATGTCCCCGTATGAAGAATTTTGTGTATTTTAGGTGACCGATAAATGAAACTCATGATTTTTACACGCCCGATTGACGAAAAAAAAAATTTCTCTACCCGACCGACGAAATTCAGGATTTTTATGCCCCCGATAGACGAGATTCATGATATTTATGTACCGATGGATGAAATTAATGATTTTTTCAGCGATCCTATGACGTAATTTGTGTTTTTTCAGCAATCATTTGACAAAATTCATGTTTTAACTGTAATCCTTTGACGAAATACACGTTTTTTCCGCTATCCTTTGACGAAATTTGCGTTTTTCTGTGATCCTTTGACGATATTCGCACTTTCTCTGCTTCCTTTTGAGGAGATTCATGTTTTTTCAGCAATCCTTTGACGAAATTCGCGTTTTTTCAGCGATCCTTTGAAGAAATTCGCATTTTTCTCACGATCGATTATGAAATTCGCGTTTCCCAGCGATTCTTTTATAAAATATATTTTATTCCGCAATTTTTAGACGAAATTTAGTAAAAAAGCGTGATTTTTTGGTGAAATTTCCTTTTTTGATAATGTATGATATAATGATTATGAACCATGATTTTTCTGTTATTGGGCGAGATTCATGTTTTTTCAGAAATTCTCTGACGAAATTCATGTTTTTTCAGCGATCCTTTGAAGAATTTCGCATTTTCCTCGCGATCCTTAACGAAATTCGCATTTTCCAGCGATTCTTTGATAAAATACATTTTATTCTGCAATTTTTAGACGAAATTTAGTAAAAAAGCGTGATTTTTTGGTGAAATTTCCTTTTTTGCGATTCTTTGAACAAATTTGCTTATCTTTCGCGATCCTTTTGCATAATTCACGTTTTTTCTGTGGTCTTTTAACGAAAGTCATGTTTTCCCATGATCCTTTGATGAATTTAGTGTTTTTTCCTCAATCATTTGACGAAATCTGTGATTTTCTCACCCGCGAAGATTGGTTAGATGTTTTTAGTCTGCAGGTGCCCTAAAAATTCTGTGACGTCCGTTGCTGCATCGAACGAAGGGAATTCATCCTAAAGAATAATTGTTTCATTCCTGACAATTCTGGAAAGAAACAGCGTTCAACTCATTGGCTGAATTGTAAAGGGCGAAATGTGTCAAACATTAACGGGAAGAAAGTGCGCAATTTGTTCGTTCATGGAAAAAATCTTGAAATTCGTTAATCGATAGTCGATAAATTGCTAAATTTGTCAATCGATAGCGGAAAAATTGCAAAATTCATTAATCGACAGTGGAAAAATCGCAAAATTCATCAACTGGTTTCGGGGGGTTAAAGTTTTCGAATATCGTCGAATGGCTTCGAGAAAAAAAATCACAATCCGTCAATTTCGGGGAAAAAATCGTGAAATTCGCCAAATGGTTTCGAAATTTGTCGAGCGACAGCAGAGAAACAAAATCTTTTTCCATTCAATCATCGTAATTGGTGAGTGTGACTATTATGTTTGACCAGTGGTGGCAATAAAGTCCATTGCCAAATTTTCAGTATTACTCGCTGTTTAGCAAAAGCTAATTTTGTCCTATACTTCAAAACCCTTTTGATCATCACATCAGTGTGCAGACCATTTGATGAATTTCGTGATTTTTCCGTTATCGATTGTTGAATTTTATAATTTATCAACTATTGATTAGCGAATTTCATGATTTTTTCCATGAACATTTGACGAATTGTGCAAAAATATTAAGAATATCGTTAAATAGTCTTAGGTAAAAAAAAATTTAATATTGTCAAATGCCTTCAAGAAAAAAGTTGCAAGTTGAAACGCCTGTGACCTCTTTTTCATGTTATGCATCTCTGGGGTCCATCCCCCCACTCCCCCTCCCCCAAGTGGGACACTTTTCTAAATTTTGCACACCCCTCATGTGATATATCGCTGGAAAAGTCTTTGACCACATTCATGTTATGTATCTCCGGGGTCCATGCCGCCACTACCCCCTCCCCCTCCTAAATTTTGTTGACACCCCTCATGTCATATATTGTTGGAAAGGTCTGTGACTGCTTAATCATATGCATCTCAGATGTCCATCTCCCCACTTTGCCCCCCTCCTCCCCAAAGGGTACTTTCTAAATTTTGCACACAACCCTCATGTTATATATCATTGGAAAGATCTGTGACCACTTAATCATATTATGCATCTCCGATGTCCATCTCCCCACTTTGCACCCCCCCCCCCCAAGGGATACTTTCTAAATTTTGTTGACACCCCTCATGTCATATATTGTTGGAAAGGTCCGTGACTGCTTAATCATATTATGCATCTCTGATGTCCATCTCCCCACTTTGCCCCCCTCCCCCCGAAGGGGTACTTTTTAAATTTTGTACACAACCCTCATGTTATATATCATTGGAAAGGTCTGTGACCACTTAATCATATTATGCATCTCCGATGTCCATCTCCGCACTTTGCCCCCCGCCCCCCCCCAAAGGATACTTTCTAAATTTTGTTGACACCCCTCATCTCATATATTGTTGGAAAGATCCGTGCCTGCTTAATCATATTATGCATCTCCGATGTCCATCTTCCCACTTTGCCCCCCGCCCCCCCTCCCCCCTTACTTTCTAAATTTTGCACACAACCCTCATGTTATATATCATTGGAAAGGTCTGTGACCACTTAATCATATTATGCATCTCCGGTGTCCATCTCCCCACTTTGCCCCCCCCAAGGGGTACTTTCTAAATTTTGCACACACCCTTCATGTGATATATTGATGGAAAGGTCTGTGACCGCTTAATCATATTATGCTCCCTACTATGAAATTTGTCAAGTTAAAGCAACTATAAATTTTATTTTTATGGTAGTATCAAGTTGTTTGCCGTCAAATTTTGACGGGTTCCATCTAGTTAGATTAATGTTTTAATGTTTAATCCATGTAGAAAGAAAAGCAAGGGGATAATTGTAAGACAAAACTGTATGTTTTAAATGTAATAAATTAGGCCTAATGAAATGAGAGGAGCATGATCGTTTAATACGATTGCAGTGGTTCAATGTAGACAAGAATTTTGTGCTATGGATATTGGCTAAAATGACGTCTATAACTGGAATTGGATATTGTGTTATTGAATTTAATTTGCGATAATCTATTGCAAACCTCCACGTCTCAGGATCCTCAATGCTTTTTCCATTGTACTTTCTACATAAGACTACAGGTGACGCGAATGGAGATTCAATTGGCAGGATAATATCGTCTCGGAGCATCTTTTCAATGTGATAATGAATTATTCGTTGCTTAACTTTGTCGTATCTGTATGGTTTACTCGTGAAACCAGTATTTATCTCATGCCAGGAAACATGTGTGAGACCTGGTTTATCTAAAAATACCTCCCTGAAATCCTCCAAAAATTTATTAAATTTATTTATCTATCTCCCCTTTTTTCAAACCAGATTCAGTTAAATCAATTGAGATTGATGAGGACTCGTTTGTACAAGTATTCTCATTATTATTCACGTCCAATGACCGTGTAAAGAAATCTAAACTCATTTCTCTATCTTTCATAAAATCAACCCCGACAATGCAATGCGCCTTTAAACCATCTAACACCAAAAATTGCCAACTTGCTTTAACTGATGGTATTTCTACCTCTAAATCCACAAGACCTTTGATGCTACACTCTGCCCCCTCAGTTGACTGAACTACTAAATTAGAATACCTCAACCTTTTATACGAAAATATTTCTTATAGACTTCGAAAGATATAAAACTTTTGTCCGCGATCGTATCCAAAACACTTTTCAGAACTATTCCACTCAATTTCAGATAATTCAACTGGGTTAACAACTATTTTAATTAAGTCAGTTACAGAGGCTTTGAAGAAATAATCTGTGACTGCTGACCTTCCGCACAACAGCCACCTAGAAGTTTAGCTCCATCTGACGATTTCTAACTCCAAAGGACAAAATTTGTGAAGAATATTTAATATATATATATATATATATATATATATATATATACCATAAATGTAAAATAATTGGAAGTTGGATATCAAGTGAATTCAAAGGGAATATGAAATGAAAAATGATCTAATATGACACAAAATGTAATATAATGGAAATTTGGATATCAAGAGAATTAAAATACAATTGGAAATGAAAAAAACACGTGTAAATATTAATTGTCAGCCTGGCAGTATCCACACGTGTTTTAAAAATAATACAATATTTCCTAAAAATATACTAGCAATTATGCTAAGATCAGTATATTCCTCCAGGTATATTGTATTATTACCAGAAAACAACTGGAAATAAAAAACCTATAATGAATAGATGAAATATTTTACTCACAATAATTATCAAACATTCCGCAAACAACACAACGACCACATTGATCTCAATTCATGACATATCAGAAATCTTGATAAAATAGTTGTATATAATAAAAGGCATTTTGCAAAATATACATTCCACTCCGTAAGTTTGATGGTACTTTGACAATTTTTTTTCTAAATTTTAGAGAGACAGATCTCTTTCAACATTCATATAAAATAAAGACAATGTTAAACTGAATGGGATTATAAAAGACACATAAAACACTTTCCTTCGCTTACAGTTATCCCTCGCTTAGTGCTGTTTCAGTCAGTGCTGCAAACTTTTTTTAGATGCTCTCTGGATGACGGGCAAAATTTCGATTAGTGCACAAAGAACGAAATGGGTGATCGCCCCCCCCCCCCCTTTTTTTTTTTACAGAAAAATGAAGTCGAATATTTAAAAATGAATTTTTCAGAAAATGCCGAACAAAGAAATAACATTAAAATAATTCCAACACACTTTTGAAAAATCAGAATTTCTCATACAGCATTTTATAGAAATGGTTGAAAAAAAATCGTTGATTTTACGGTATAATCCTGGCATTCCAGCTGTCAGTATTATACCGTAAAATAAACATTCACTTCTTTTTTTCAATGTAGACCGAGACATTAGTGGAAGTATGCAAGTTCACCAAGAAATAGAAAATCCAATTATGTGTTACCATAAGATGTATTCCAAAAAGAATTGATCGGCAACTGATAAGATTCCACGTAAATAAATTAAAATGTATGTAAGTTTGATGTAATCAAATTGTATTGCAGTAAATTTTAAATCAAATTATGGAATTTTTTTTTAATTAGCCTAATGGAAAATAAGCTAACATAAATAACCCAAAATATTGCAGTAATGCAGAATTAAAATTAAAATTTAAATTTAAATGTTTCTCTGTTGTTAATTATTAAATTAACTCGCATGTTAATGGAAGTTCATAGAAATAAGATAAACTTCTCTTAAAGATTCAAACCAAGCTGTAATATGTACTTTCTAACAATAATACATCAAAAACGATATCTTGGTAATATATTATGTATATATGTATATTGGGTTTTTGAGAAAGGTGACTGTGTATATAATGCAGTTCTTCCCATTCAATCTATGTTTCGATTAATGGGGTAATCGCGGGATTAATTAACTGCACTCATCGAGGGATAACTGTATATATATGAAAAAAATCCCTGACGGCTCGGCCTACAGGCACAGGTAGATTTCGAAGACGCAGACCGTGGGGCGCCTGTTTACTGGGAATTGCAGAAGAAAGACCTATTTACCATGATGCAGCAGTTGGGACCGCCCACTTCGAAATATACCTGTGCCTGTAAGCGGAGCCATCTGAAAAAAAATATATATTTTTAATTTTTATTTATTTATTTATTTATTTATTTTTGCTATAACAGTTGGTCCTATAAAAAACGGTATAAAAATTGTAGATAATATTAAGAAGATTTATAATAAATTTAAGTGGATTTGATATCTTGTGAATTGACGAAGTTATGAATTTTTTTCTTCTTAAACCCCTATTTTTTGCCCCCCTTGGGGGTATTTTTAATTAAATCAAAAATCTGTCATACATAAATTTTTGCCCCTTTTCCTAGAAGTAATAATAACTTTAAACGATTCGATATGTATCATAATTAAGGAGTTATGTTTTTTTTCTGTTTTCCCAAAAGCCTCCCTCCCCCCCCCCCTGGTTCGATTTTGCCCAGTAACGAACTTGACCGAGATTTTATGCCGCTTGATTTTATATATCAGTTTGGAAGATATTTGTGCAGAATTATGGAAGTTATCGTGTCCATAAAAAAGTGATATAGATAGATAGATAGATAGATAGATAGATAGATAGATATACATATATATATATATATATATATATATATATATATATATATATATATATATATATATATAAAGTTTTGAACTGCGGGTGGTTTAGGGTTCTATGAGTCATGATCGGTGTAGATCTGCAAAAATTTTTCAGGAATTCCCACTTAGGGGAGAATGTAATAGGTAGCATTTCTTACGAAAATTACCTAAAAAAAAAGATATTTAGTGATAAAGGATAAAGTGAGCTCTACTTTCTACCAGATGATAGCAACAATACCATTTCTAACATAATTTGTGTTTGTAAGTTATATCATATTTTTGAGATTTTACCTTCTTTTCGATACATTAAAAAAAATGTATACGTATCACTAGGCAGCACTAAAAAAACATTTTATCACTTGAAAAAAAAATGTTGAATTTATGGTGTAATACTATCACCCCAGCTGGCAGTATTATACCGTAAAATTAAGAGTAATAAACAGTAAAATAAGCAGTAGTACACTGCCTCGCATGCGTGACAGTGTATTACTGTTTATTTTACTGTTTACTACTTATTTTACTGTTTACTGCTTATATTTTACTATTACTATTATATATTTTACTATTACTGCTTATTTTACTCTTATATGATTGCTTATTTTACTGTTTATTACAGTTAATTTTACGGTATAATACTGGCAGCTGGGATGCCAGTATTACACGGTAAAATCAATAATATATTTTTGCAGTGTATCTATTATATAAAGAGAGAACGCCTGACTGACTGACTGTCTCATCAACGCCCAGCTGAAACAACTAAAGTCAGGATCACGAAATTTGGAGAAAGGTTTTTTGAAAATTTTTCACCCCGAAGGAGGTTAAAACGGGGGGAGGAGCCGAAACTTTTAGGTCATTTCACTATATCTCAGCAGCAGTTTTAAGTAGGAGCGCGAAATTCAGGGGAAAAAAAATGGTTAAACACATATTTCAGCTATTTTAGTAAATCATCCTCTAAAGGGTTAAATGAGTTCGAAAGTTTTTCGCCATATCTCAGTTTATATTCGCCGTAGTTTATTTCGCAATATATCAGCAGCAGTTTTAGGTAAAAAAAGAATGTATCATGCAACAATACAGTTTCAAAAATAAAGTTGCATAATACTTACAACATTGAAATTACAACACTGAAATACATAAAATACAACTAAACCAATCAGGCTAAAAAAAAAATAGTTAAACACGTATTTCAGCTATTTTAGAGTTTCCGTCGCCAACATCGGCAATGAACCCGATTATGGAAGATTAGACGAATACGACAACTATTGCTGATTTTTTATTAGATATTTTGCGCAAGACATTTTCCCAAGGAAGTCATTGTCCATCCGAGCGAAGCCGCTAGTTTTCTAATAAAATGCTTTTGTAAAATTTTCATCGTAAACAGTATTTCATTTTCTTTCTTTCACGTATAAATTTTTTCGTTACAACGATGACAAAATAAATTTGAAGTAATTTATCTCAACCTGTTGACTACGTTTCGGAGAAATATTTTAATTTAATTTATTTCTTGATGCATAGGAAATATCAGCAATTATATACTTAATATCCAATTTCTTTGGAACTCTGATATACTGTATCTCATTTAGCGTATACGACCGAATTCAAATTTTCAAATTTTCTTTTTAAATAATTCATAGTCATGATTTATAAATGATACGATGTACTTAATGTGATCTAACATACATTTAGGTAGTTAGCTGATGACAAATCGATAGCATAAATAGGTGCAATATATTTACAATTAATCTACGTTTAATTTAAATGCATAAGCTGAATGAGAGTGGTTCATGATCTTTTTACAGGATAAAATTAGATGAAAAAATTATTATTGGCTAATAAAGTATATTACTGATGAAATGTTTTCATGCGCTTTCAAATGTTTTTATGCATTAGCAATAAATGTAGTTTTGATTTAAATATACAAGCTGAATGAGAGTCATGATCTTCTAACAGATTCATATTAAATATTTTTTTCTCTTATTGAATAAAGGAACATATTGGTGATGATATGCTTTAAAGCGCTTTAAAATGTATTTATGCATTTACAATAAATCTGAGTTTAATTTCAATATCGATAACTAGCTGAATGAGAGTGATGCATGATCTTCTAACAGAACAAAATTAAATAATTTTTTTCTTATTGAGTAAAGAAACATATTACTGATGAAATGCTTTCAAGCACTTTAAAATATTTCTATGCGTTTACAATAAATCTATGCTTAACTTAAATATCTATAATAAGCTGAATGAGAATGATGCATGATTTTCTAACAGAACAAAATTAAATAGAATTTTTCTCATTGGATAAAGAAACATATTACTGATGGAATGCTTTCAAGCGCTTTAAAATATTTCTATGCGTTTACAATAAATCTATGTTTAATTTAAGTATCGATAATAATCTGAATGAGAGTGATGCACGATCTTCTAACCGAACAAAATTAAATACCTTTTTCTTATTGAATAAAGAAACATATTACTGATGAAATGCTTTCAAGCGCTTTAAAATATTTCTATGCGTTTACAATAAATCTATGTTTAATTTAAGTATCGATAATAAGCTGAATGAGAGTGATGCACGATCTTCTAACAGAACAAAATTAAATACCTTTTTCTTATTGAATAAAGAAACATATTACTGATGAAATGCTTTCAAGCGCTTTAAAATATTTCTATGCGTTTACAATAAGTTTATGTTTAATTTAAATGTAGATAATAAGCTGAATGAGAGTGATACATGATCTTCTAACAGAACAAAATTAAATCAAAATCTATCATTGAATAAAGAAGAATATTACAGATAAAATGTTTTTATAAGCTTTCTTGGACAAATGCATCATCAGCTAAGAATGAGTGAGAGTAAAAGTCACAGCTTGAACCCTCTTCAGGTACAGGTGAAGAGGATAATAATTTCTTTCATTAAATAACAATTAGCTGTGAAAAAAAACAGAAATACAAAATCTATAAGCACTTCGTTTAATGAGTCGCACGTTTCTTGGGAATGAAGTGCTTTGTCCTAAAGGCATTTTTACAAGATGGATTCTTATAGAGATCAATGGGAAATACCATGCTTTCATTTCATTCTCCGCTCCTTTTTTTTAATGCTTTAATTTAACTTTCAACTTCGTTTGTTGTCAGCCAGGCTGTCTGCCTGAGACAAATCTTGCAATAGATTTTCGTCTCATTTCCATCTAATCAATTTTCCCTCAATGTTTCACACAAATTCATTGTTGATGACAATGCGATATTCATGTATTTTTAGGGTTGTATCTCAACAGGAGTACAGTCCAGATTCAAAAACATTCTTTTACGTTTTCGATTGAAATCTCATAACTAACGAATTGATTTTGCTCAAATTTTGAACACGAGTTCATTGTCGATGATAATGCAGTATTCATATATTTTCATGGACGTATCTCATCAGGAGCACCCTCCAAAGGCAAAGACATTATTTTTGTTTCCGATAGAAATTTCATATCTAACGAATAGATTTTGCTCAAATTTTGAACACAAGTTCATTGTCGATGATAATAGAATATTCGTGTATTTTCATGGATTTATCTCATCAGGAGCACCATCCAAGGTCAAAGACATTCATTTTGTTTCCGATTGAAATTTCATATCTAATTAATCGATTTTGCTCAAATTTTGTTCACAAGTTCACTGTCGATGACAATGCAATATTCATATTGTTTCAGAGCCGTATCACATCAGAGGCAGGATCCAGGGGCAAAAACATTATTTTACTTGTTTGATTGAAATTGCATATCTAAGGAACCGACTTCGCTCAAGCTTTTCACACATTATTGTTGACAATGCGTGTTCAAATCTTTTCAGAACCGCATCTCATCAATGGCAGTGTCCACGTACGAACCCTTTTTCTTTTTTTTTTTTTTTTTTTTTGTTCTTTTTGAAATAATATTAAATTTTGGATTAAAAGCATTACTTTACTTGTTTTCTATATTTTGTTCCCTTTAATATTCTTCTCTTTAGTCAGAATTTCATCCACAAATTCCTTTTAAAAGCCTGGTATGCCTATCTCTAGGCTTAGATCTTTTACAATGTCCTCTAGCAATTTCCCTCTTGGTTCATTTTTTGGCTTTAACTCACGAAGATCTCCGTTTTCTTTCAGACTAAAACTCGATAGTATTTCTCAAGGATTTCAGATTACTACTATTTTAAAAATATTTTATCGGATGAGGCGATAAAAAAAAAACCCATAATAATAAAAGGTATTTAATAATTGTTGCGCTTATTTTATATACTTGTTGAAAGTGAGCGTTCTCTGTACTAGGCTCATTTTCTCCCTATATTTATGTGCTATACTAACTTAAGTATATCTCAAAGTAAAAACTGTTAAATATAAGCTATCAAACCTGATACAAAAAGGTTATTGTTAAAGAATTTAAAACAAAGAAGGGTATGGAGAAAAAAAAAGTGATTTTTGAGAAATTCCCTACAAAGAAAATATTTTATGAATCACAATTGCCTTTCATAAATTATCTAAGATAGGTGTCCCTATTATAACCATATTCCTAATATGGCCATCCCCCTATTATACTTACCAAAAAATTCGCTAAATGGCATGAGCATACCGTGAAGGAGCCTCCTATTGTATCATCGGATCAGTTGCCATTCAGCTAGGGTGTAGAATTTGACGCCAATTTCCTATTTTATGTTTTTGGTGTAATCGCTTCTTGTTTTTATCTGATAATAAGTCACCTTTTTTTATGCACGTTTAAAAAAAAATGTGAATATCATCATATTCTGTTCAGTTTTTAATGCCCTATCAATTGGGGCTGTCGTTGGTGGTGGTTATTTTACGAATTGTTCAAAATCAAACAATTTTTGTGAAAGCTGACCTGCTCCTCATATGGCCATCCAGGTGGTCATTCCAAGTGCACCAAGCAAGCCTATGATAAAGACATTTTTATTTGTCCCAATTACGATAAGTAATTTGTTTTAACAATTTTTTTAAACTCTAAACGGATTTCACTTTTTTTTCTAAATAAAAACTTAAATTGTAATCTCAGTTTTGTAAACAACTTCATTTTGGACGAAAAATCCTGTTTCAAATCCACTATTGAATAACAAAAATTATTATTGAGTATCATGTTTATTTATTTTACACCAAAATTATTTAATTTAGCAGAACAGCATTTTTAAATTCAAGAAAATCCCGATTTGTGAAACATAGAACAATGGTGGTCATATCATATGCACATGTTCCTGATATGGCCACGTGGCAGACATTTGGAATTCCTTTCTTTTCGACTAGTAAAACTATTTTCGTGGGGAATGCAATATTTTTTTATGAAACCGGAGAACGTTAAAAAAAAAATAAAACGATCTTGATTTTTTTTTCAAAATGACGGCAGGAAAAATTCTTAAACTTTAGCATAGCCATATCAGGGGCACACACCTTATTTACTTTAGAGAAAATGATGCACAATAGTCTCAAACTCTATATGTAAAAAAGTAGGCGTAATTTAATATCAAAACAGAGTATTAAGATGTTATTAGTTAATAGGTTTTTAAGGTTCACAATTGAAGATTCAACACCAAGAAATGTCAAAACTACATCAGAGTTATATGTCCAGCTTTCATTCTTGAAAATGCTGTACAGATACGTCATAAACTTGTTTAACGTTATGGAAACTAATTCTGATTGCAAAACGCCATTGTTCTTCTTTCATTAAAAGGAATAATATATAGAACTCTTTCTTTGTAAGATATTTGCACAGTCCAACGAAAAACAGAATACCGAATGATTTTCTATGGACATATCAAATAATTTCTTGATTATCCCATATATTAAATATATTCGAAAAAATAAATGGTTAGTCAGAAAAAATAAATCGAGATCCTCACAAAACTGCAGAATTGCACAATTCAGAGTTGGAAGGTTCAATTATTTTCTCTAAGGAATATAGCATCTTATAGTCTCTATCTGTAGCATCATTCAAAGATGAAATACAGTAGACCGGGAGGCGGCAGCACAGACAATCACCTCATCGAGTTCATGGTTGAAATTCCAGAATTAGTTAAAGCTCGATTCGCTTATTAAAACGCAATCGGTCTGGCAAGACATATCTTGGTGGAAAACACGTGAAAACTCGATTTTAGCGGTTGACTCGTAGGTTTACCATTGTGTTTTCCTGCACCCAAAAGTATGAAAACATGGAGAACTGGGTGCACGAAAACACAATGGTAAACCTATGAGTCAACCGCTAAAATCGGGTTTTCACGTGTTTTCCACCAAGATATGACTTGGCAGACCGATTGCGTTTTAATATGCGAATCGAGTTTTAACTAATTCTAGAATTTCAGCCGTGAACTCGATGAGGTGATTGTCTGTGCTGCCGCCTCCCGGTCTACAGCTGCTTAGTTCATTAATGTATTCTAAGTATTTTTTTTTTCTTTGCAACAATCGGTTTGGGAGATTCCTCTTCTTCATGATCGTTATCGGATTCTACTGCTGGCCCGTTCTTCGCTTCCAAAACATCAGCTACAATTTTATTTATTATTGTATTCAGATAAGTTGTTGATATGTCAGACAATCTTTATAAGGAAAAGACCGTCATCTGGAATGTTGTTACACTTACAGTCATACACAACAAAAACTAGGTGTTCTTGGAAATAACATTGACAAAAAAATCTGACCGAGCTTACTTATCTCACTCTTAAAAGAGACGGAGTGGTTGAAAAAATGGTGATGCAATAAGCGGAGTACAATATGTGAGCGTATGAAAATGGTCGGGACTTCTGAAAAATGACGTTGTAGCGATCTCATCTTACAAGAACAGTTTAAAGCGAGTTACTAGCTGAAAGTAACTGGCTTGGCCTTTTGCTTGACGCTGACGCTCTCGCCTACTGTTCATGAGATCCCTGGTTCAACTCCCGCTGGCGCCAATCTCCTCAATGTTGACCTGGACAAACACGCAACAACCTTCAACAACAACAATAATCTCATCTCAAAACCAAGAGATGGCAGAACTATACAAATCATCCCCTGCAAGCAAAGTCTGTGAAATGCTCACAGCACAAAGCCTGTCATCTCGCGCATCACATATGCGTACGACAGCATCACTCATGACTGTATACCGCTCGTCTGACGTCAACAAGCCATCTTCCTCACTGGGGATAGAGTGGGTAGCGATCTCATCTCACATGAACAGTTTAAAGCGAGTTACTAGCTGAAAGAAACTGGCTTGTCCTTTTACTTGACGCTAACGCTCTCGCCTCTTGTTCATGAGATCCCTGGTTCGATCCTCTCCTGCACCAGCTTCTTCAACGTAATATGCGGATTGAGGTGTTATACAGGTGACTTACTAACAAGGTTTGGCTGTACATGTAAAAGATTTTAAAAGAAAAACCAGTCATTCACAGCACTTTGGCAAAATATCTTTCAAATGATTAACCAACATATAAAACCGTTTAAAAAAACACAAAAGAAAATAAACAAAGCAAAGAAATGGTGAAAATTTGTTTTATCGTTCACTTTCTCCACAATTTATGAAGGTAAGTTAAAAAAAATATATATCTGCCGACACGTCATGGAAAGAATGAAATACAGAAAAAAATGTAAGACCCGGGCCTGTCCCAGGAAGAATAAAGTTCTGGCCCGACCCATGTCCTCAGAAAAAATTAAGCCCGAGTCTTAAGATAAAAAATAAGCCAGGCCTGGGTTTAATGACAGAAATTTTCCCCGATCCCGGACCGAGCTTAGAATTCGGGAGAGGCACGGGCCCGTGTAGACCTCTAACATATATTACTAATTTGGCCACCCTGTCGGGGAGACCATTATCTTTTCTTCCCCCACTCACATCGGGCAAATTCTGCGGCCGCCCCTGTTTTAAAAACATGATATACGTGGAAATAGCTTCTTTGATGCCAGTCATGTTCTTTAGTACCATATTCAAATTTCCTTCGTTATCGAACTTTATATATATATTGTTATGAATTTTGTATATATCTGTAAATATTCAATTTGTTTAAATTTATTTTATTTGATTATTGTGAAAATTGCAGTATTATTAATGTATTTCCTATTGAGCATCATGTAACTTAATGCTAAAGGCCTCAGATGGTTTGCAAGGAAAACAACCTTACACCCTTTATAATGGAATCTTTATAATGGAAGTCTATTGAAATATCGCCAAGGAATGGGTTTATCGCCAAGTTGGCGATGGTTTTGGCGACTTATTTTTGTCGCCAAATTTGGCGATATATCGCCGAATGTCGCCAAGTTGGCGACGGATTTGGCGACTTTTTGTGCAACCACACCCCCCTTATACCTATACATTGGGATCCTTTCTTGCTTGGGTTCTCTATCGAAAGTTAAAGCACTTTCTGGTAATTTCTAGCATCTGAAGGCTCTGGAATAATCTGGAAAGATCTCTGAAACCTATATAAGGACCTCCATCAGTTCAGTTAGTTAGTTGTCTGTCAACTGCGATTGAATTCATACGAGAGGCTTTGCATTGAGATCTGTGTTACTCGGATCGATTTTGTCGTTGATACGTCGTATTGAACGCATTGTTTCTGTGTGAAATTTTGTTGCGCTTTTATTGGATTTGAAGATTACTGAATATCTTGTAATTTTCAGAAGATATTTGTGATCGTATTGCACTGTTAATAGTGAATAAAGCCTTTTTATTGTTCTTATATATTGGCATCAGTCCTTTCGAACCCCGAGCTCACAACATTTGGTGTCAGGAGTGGGGTTGAATGCCGATTACCAGAGTAATGGAGGCGCAACTGACTAAATTATTGGAGAAATTAGGAGAGATGGATGAGAAAATGACTGCGAATCAGGCTGAAATGAAGAAGGATATGTCAGCGATGGATGAGAAAATGACTGCCAACCTTGGCGAGTTGAAAGAAGAAATGAAGAAGGAAATGACTGAGATAGATGAGAAAATGACTGCAAACCAGGCTGAAATGAAGGAAATGTCGGAAGAAATGAAGAAGGAAATGTCAGCGATAGACGAGAAAATGACTGCCAACCTTGGCGACTTAAAAAATGAAATGAAGAAGGATATGTCAACCAACCTTGGAGAGTTGAAAGACTTAATAGAGGATAAAATAACATCTTTAAATGACAGAATTGACGGCGTGGAAAACAAAGTTGAAGGAAGATTTCAACAAATAGAAGGAAAAGTAGAAGAAATTCAAAGGACAGCCAATACCGTAGAAGAAAGAGTAGAAGAAAAAGTTCAAAAGATCGCCGAGACCGTTGAAGAAAGAGTAGAAGAAAAAGTTCAAAAGATCGCCAAGACCGTCGAAGAAAGGATTGAGAGTGTAGAAAAGGAGTTGGAAAATGTGCAGAAACAAAAGATAACTGCCGAAAACTATCCCCAAGATGTCAAGTATCAAGCTATGCTTCCTCGGGCCTCTATTAAACTCTCGACCTATGACGGAAAATCCTCATGGCCAGTTTTTAAGACACAATTTGGGATCGTAGCGGACGCCAATGGATGGGATTCCCAGACAAAGGCTTGCCAGTTAGCTGCTTCTCTACGAGCTGATGCTGCCGACGTCCTACAGACTTTGCCTGCAAATGAACCGCAGGATTTTGAAACGCTCGTCAGTGCCTTAGAATTACGCTTTTGCGAGAAATGCATGAAGGAATATAGCAGACTCCAGCTCAAATCTCGACAGCAGAAATCCACTGAATCCCTGCAAGAGCTTGCTACGGATGTCGAGAGACTTTCCCACCTTGCTTATCCTGGCTGTCCGACTGAAATTAGAGAGAGTTTAGCTCTGCAACATTTTATTGATGGTGTGCGTGACTCTGAGATCCAGAAAGCACTCCGGATTGCAGATCTCAGTGACTTAAAAGGGGCTTTAGTTTATGCCCTGAAATTCGAGGCAGCCCAGCAAGCTACTAGGAAAGATCGACACTTTGTGCGAGCAGCAAACCTGCCTGAGACGTCGGATAGAGCTGTGGAGTGCTTACAGCAGCAGATGAATGACATAATGAGAAAGATGAACTCCTTAATGGCCAACAAACCTTACAGGAAGATCAAGTGCTGGAGATGCGGTGGAGAAGGCCATATCCAAATCGACTGCCCAAGACGACCCAGCACCGAAGTTAATAGCTCACCCGCTAACGGAGGAGCAAGAAAACTAAGTATTGACCATCTTGCGGGGCGGAGGTTTCCAGATCTTAAGAAGCCTCATTTTCAAGTATGTGAAATTTCTGCAAGAAGTTGCGGCGAGAACGGAGTTTTTCTAGTCGGAAGTGTGAATGATTTGCCCTGTAATATGATCATCGATACAGGAGCCAATGTGACCATCATTCGGAAAGATCTAGCTCAGCGGCTGAAAGAAAAACTCTCCTGGACCCCGCCACGTGTAATCCTTCAAACTGTGACAGGAGATAAGATCGACATATTTGGAAGAATGACACTGGAAATAAAGTTTGGGAACGCCGCTTACCACCATACAGTCTATGTGGCCGATATTTCGGACCCTTTCATACTCGGACTGGACTTTTTAAAAGAGCATGGATTTACACTGGATTTTAAGAATAATGAGTTACGCTCTGCTCAAGAAGATGTCACTATTTTCAAACTTGGAAATGAGTCCGGGTCTATTCAACGGATCACAGCCAACGCAGATGTTATCATCCCTCCACGGACCGAAATGATGATACCTGGATTAACTGGAAACGAAAGAATTTTCCAGTATGGCTTGACTGGATATCCTGAGAAGAGCCCAAAGGGAGTGCTAATAGCATCAGCGCTGGTAGATCTGTCGAGAGATGTGATACCCGTGAGGATGGCGAATGTAAGTGAAAAATCTAGAATTATCCAGAAGGGTGAAGTGCTTGCAACCTGTGCTCCAGTCACCTGTGTATGCAAAGACCCGAGCTTGACGTTGTTGGAGCCGCCTACAAGTTTAACACCTGAAATTGGACGAAATGAAAATTTATCTCCTGAACAGAGACATGCCGCAGAAAGACTGTTCCAGGAATTTAAGGATGTGTTTTCTCAAAACGAGAGTGATATTGGTCGCACTTCACTGACACGGCATAGAATTGATACTGCCGGCCATCCACCGATTAAACAGCATCCCAGACGTTTGCCGTTCGCTAAACAAGAAGAGGTGTCTAAGCTCTTACAACAGATGCAGGATAGTGACATCATCGAACCGTCATCAAGTCCGTGGGCCTCTCCCATCGTGTTGGTCCGAAAGAAAGATGGCTCCACAAGATTTTGAATGGATTATCGTAAACTTAACGATATCACGAAGAAGGACAGCTATCCTCTACCAAGAATAGACGACACGCTAGATACTCTTTCAGGACATAAATGGTTTTCCACGCTGGATTTGAAGAGTGGATATTGGCAAGTAGAGATCCATCCTGATGACAAAGAGAAGACCGCATTTACTACTGGACAAGGACTTTGGCAATTCAAAGTTATGCCGTTCGGCCTCTGCAATGCTCCAGCAACGTTCGAGCGCCTCATGGAGACAGTGTTAAAAGGCCTGACTTTTGAAGCTTGTCTCATCTACCTAGATGACGTCATCATTGGTGGCCGCACGTTTGAAGAACATCTTGGAAATATTCGAAAAGTGTTAACGAAGCTAAGAGCGGCGAATTTAAAGCTGAACCCTCTGAAATGCAAGTTCTTCCAACGCGAAGTAAATTATTTAGGACACATCATCTCAGCTGAAGGTGTTCGAACAGATCCTGAAAAAGTGTCTGCAGTAAAGAACTGGAAGCGTCCCGAAAACGTCCATCAGTTGCGAAGCTTTCTGGGACTATGCACTTATTACAGAAAGTTTGTACAGGGGTTCTCCAACATCGCAAGACCCTTGCATAGGCTCACTGAAAGCAAGCAGAAGTTTCTATGGACACAAGAATGCGAGAATTCCTTCCAGCAGCTGAAAGAAGCTCTCACATCCTCTCCAGTCCTAACCTATCCACACCCCGACAAACAATTCATTGTGGACACGGATGCTAGTCACGAAAGTGTCGGTGCTGTACTTTCCCAAGAAATAGATGGCAAAGAACGAGTCGTAGCATACTGGAGCAAATGTTTGTCGAAACCAGAGCGGAATTATTGCGTCACTCGTAAGGAGTTATTAGCTATAGTAAAATCCATAGAACACTTCCATCACTATCTCTATGGCAGGAAATTTCTCCTTCGTACTGATCACGCATCCCTAACATGGCTGATGAATTTTAAGAACCCAGAGGGCCAAGTAGCCAGATGGATACAACGACTCCAGGAATACGACTTTGACATCAGGCATCGCAAAGGCTCATCGCATGGAAACGCCGATGCCCTATCAAGAAGACCGTGTCCCGAGAGCTGTCGCTATTGTTCCAGAGCGGAGAGCAAGTATAATCCCGAATATGTCATACGCCAGACGAAGACTTCACTATTGACGCCACCAGATCCTGGAGTGATGAGAAGATTCGAGAAGATCAAATGGCAGACTCTGAGATCAAACCAATCTTGGAGTTATTAGAATCTTCTAGCACGAAGCCCAGTTGGAAAGACATCTCGACTTACAGTCCTACGACGAAGCAATATTGGGCTCTTTGGAACTCTCTCCACGTCAGGAATGGTGTCCTGTTCCGAAAATTCGAATCGGAAGATGGGAAGACATCTCGGTGGCAGTTGGTACTTCCTCGATCCCGAATCCCAGAGGTCCTCAAGGAATTACATGGCAGTCCCACTGGTGGCCATTTTGGAGTCATGAAAACATTACACAGAGTCCGAGAGCGCTTCTTCTGGGGAAAAGCGAGAGCTGACGTCGAACAATGGTGCAAATCTTGCGATGCATGTGCAGCTCGGAAAGGACCAAAGAAACGTAGCCGAGGAAGACTACATCTCTACAATGTAGGAGCACCTTTTGAACGCATCGCCCTTGACATCCTAGGTCCTCTGCCAAGAAGTGCTGATGGCAACAAATACCTCCTTGTTGTCATGGACTATTTCACAAAATGGCCTGAAGTTTATGCCATCCCTGATCAAGAAGCTTCTACGGTTGCGGATGCCTTGGTACACCAGTGGATATCAAGGTATGGAGTCCCTCTTCAAATGCATTCTGACCAGGGGAGAAATTTCATCTCTGCTGTGATTGAGGGTCTCTGTCAACTTCTCGGAATGGACAAAACTAGGACGACGCCTTTACATCCACAATCGGATGGCATGGTTGAGAGATTTAATCGTACCATCCTCAACAATCTCTCACTGCTAGTCTCAAGAAACCAACAAGACTGGGACCAAAAACTTCCCTTGTTTCTTCTCGCCTATCGCAGCGCCGTCCATGAAACAACTGGCTATTCCCCGTCTCAGATGCTTTTCGGTCGTGATCTTCGTCTACCTTGTGATCTGATTTTTGGTCGCCCTCCAGATGCGCCTTCATCGCCAGAGGGATACATGCAGAATCTCCAGGCACGATTTGAAGACGTCCACAACTTGGCTCGAGAGCGGATCAATATACAGACGGAGAAGATGAAGACCAGGTACGACACGAAAGCCACGGGACATCAATTCAAAGAAGGTGACAAGGTTTGGTTTTATAATCCGACTCGACGTAAAGGACTTTCTCCCAAACTGCATTCGCACTGGGACGGTCCTTATACAGTCCTAAACAGACTGAACGATGTCGTAATTCGGATCCGAAAGTCACCAAGTTCGAAGCCTAGAGTCGTTCATTACGACAGGCTGGCTCCATACTATGGCCATAGTACTTAGTTCATTGATTGTAAATAGTGTAATGTAAATAATGTAAATTAGTATGACCATGGTCTTGTATATAAATTAATGTAATTATTTATTTTGCTTAGCATTATCATTATTACTGTTATTATTATTTAAATACTTGTATGTAATGGTGTCTATGCTTTATAATTCAGCATTATGAATGTGTTTAATTGTTATTTTCCATATTTGCTTTAAGTGTTTTGAATAGTATAGCATTTGTTGGTAACGGGTTTGCTTTCCGATCAAAGGTTGAACTGCCCGGGACGTGCAGTCCTTGAGAGGGGGGCAATGTTATGAATTTTGTATATATCTGTAAATATTCCATTTGTTTAAATTTATTTTATTTGATTATTGTGAAAATTGCAGTATTATTAATGTATTTCCTATTGAGCATCATGTAACTCAATGCTAAAGGCCTCAGATGGTTTGCAAGGAAAACAACCTTACACCCTTTATAATGGAATCTTTATAATGGAAGTCTATTGAAATATCGCCAAGGAATGGGTTTATCGCCAAGTTGGCGATGGTTTTGGCGACTTATTTTTGTCGCCAAATTTGGCGATATATCGCCAAATGTCGCCAAGTTGGCGACGGATTTGGCGACTTTTTGTGCAACCACACCCCCCTTATACCTATACATTGGGATCCTTTCTTGCTTGGGTTCTCTATCGAAAGTTAAAGCACTTTCTGGTAATTTCTAGCATCTGAAGGCTCTGGAATAATCTGGAAAGATCTCTGAAACCTATATAAGGACCTCCATCAGTTCAGTTAGTTAGTTGTCTGTCAACTGCGATTGAATTCATACGAGAGGCTTTGCATTGAGATCTGTGTTACTCGGATCGATTTTGTCGTTGATACGTCGTATTGAACGCATTGTTTCTGTGTGAAATTTTGCTGCGCTTTTATTGGATTTGAAGATTACTGAATATCTTGTAATTTTCAGAAGATATTTGTGATCGTATTGCACTGTTAATAGTGAATAAAGCCTTTTTATTGTTCTTATATATTGGCATCAGTCCTTTCGAACCCCGAGCTCACAACAATATATTCAATAAATTACAAAAAACGACAGGTTGACAGACAGGTAAGACGATGTTGTAAATATTCTTCATGTATGCAAAAAAGCGTTTATAAAAAGCTTAAAAAAAGAAACTCGCGATAAGTATTGCAGTTGCAAGCATATTTATAATGAAAACATTTATTGTTTTTAAAGTTGTTTTATAAAATTGATTTGCTCTTTTATTATGTCCATACTATCGGTTTTGATTTAATACTTTTTACAGTATTTAATAAAAACAACTACACTTTTTTCCCCTATTAAATGAGATAATATCGCATATAAAACGTATTTAGGAAATCAAACACTGTAACTACACTATCAGATAACTTAGATACTACATGTCACTGTTAAGGAGCCATAATTGATTACTGTTTAAGAATTCTGTAACACTATTAAAATAATAAAAAAAAAGTATTCTATTGGTTTTTATTTGTTCTGCTTTCATTTCTTCTAAGAAATATTTATTTTAAGGCATAATATACACATATAAATGTCATCAAAACACGACAAAGATAAGTAATGAATTACAAAAAAAAAAAAAAAAAAAAAAAAAGATCTATATCTTTGAAAGAAAACATATAAAAAGGTAATTAAGCGACAAGATTGTTTGCGAAGTTATTGATGTAATTAAAAATATGTAACTGTTGCTAATATATTTTTAAAAAATCAAGGGTTACAAGTTAAAATTACAAACAATATGTGAACCACATGTCGTAAACATGCACAATTTTCTATACGAGAAAAAAATAGTCATATAACTAGGAAATAAAAACGTACAAGGTTATCTGAATCCGATAGAGTGTTTACATAAATGAGCACTATATTAATTAAATTCTTTACTAAAACTTATTTTGGGAAAAAATAAGCTGACAATCTTTGTACATTCGAAGAATTAAGAAAAGGTGCAAAGTAATTACACGCAAAAATGCTTCACTGATTATATTATTGGAAATATTTTTTTTTTAATAAGAAAATGAAAGGAAAAAAGAGAAAATGATTTTTCGATTATCTACTTGAAAATTTAATGTACAATAAGCCAAAAAAAAAAAAAAAAAAAAAAAAAAAGAAAAGAAAAGAAGAGAAAAAAGAAAGAAAGAAAGAAAAATTATAGCATAGATTTCGAGCATAAATTTCGAAACACTTTCCAACACATTCAGAAGACATACTGTAACAAAACTTCCCCTTTTAATAATTTGTAAAATGCATAACACATTAGAAAATTCAATTTCAGCAATTACCATCTATAGTCGGAAAACATCTGAATTATTTTGTGCAGCCCTGTATATGATCTAGAGAATCCATACACACTAAGTAATATGCACAAAAAAAAACAGTTACATTTAAAAAAAGCATACCACAATTGAAAACGCACCTCCAGCAATTATTGCTCGTAGACAATACTGTAACAGAATTCTTTTGTGTGTCCCTGTAAATGAACGTAAATGCTATGCTTATTCCATTCTACAGTAAATATTTTGTTGTGCATCACAGTGATATATATCAATTTCAGTATGTTTGAAATGGTGTAAAATCATTAAAATACAATGCAAACGATTTTTCCTCCATAGACTATACTGGGGAACTTAAATATGTAATAAAAATTTGGTGCTGCTATTTTTAAAAGTTAGATTCAATTTTAATATGTAAATGATCCCTTATGACAAAATAAACCACATATAAAGAATTTTGCGCGAATTAAAAAGGTACTTTTTTTCTTTCTTTCTTTTTTCTTTTCTTTTTATTTCTGTATTTTATTTCTTTATTATTATTTTTTTTTTTCAGTAATTAGAAACTGAAATTATAGCCATCGTTCGTTTTCTTTTTCTTTTCTTTTTTTTGGCCTGTTGTGCATTGAAGTATTGTTACATGTTACATCCGAATTGGAACAAACACTTTTAAATAATTTTTCAAATGTAACCCCCCCCCCCCCCCGTAAATTTCTTAGAGAAAATTTCTACCTTGTTAAATGCTACATAAAACCTACGAAATGTCTATCTTTGGGCTGCTGTCTCAGCCACATTAGGACTTCAAGTTGAACCTTTTCATCATCTGTGAACACCATCTTGCTTCCAAGATGGTTTTTTAGTGGACTAAACAGATGAAAATTGCTTGGGGCTAAGTCGAAGCTGTATGGTGGATGTTGAAGAAGTTGCAAGATTGTGTTCACAGATGATGAAAAGGTTGAACTTGAAGTTCTAATGTGGCTGAGACAGCAACCCCTAACTGTATGCAGCTGATGTTGGGGAACTGATAAAACGGTGATATAAGTGCATAAATATGGGTGGAGAATACGTTGAGAAATAAAAATAGTTTTGAGGTGAATATCATTGTAAGTTATTATTTAATTATCTTTTGTGACTTACTTAATGACTTACCCTCGTATATTCAAGATTAACTTATTAAAGTAAGCCCATAATTCAAGAAATTTGCACGTGTAAAGGCCATATTTGATACTTATTTACATTCCACGAACACAGAACATAAACACACAACATCAAAATATTCTCAGACTTATTACAATTATAAGAAAAAAATAGTTCGATGCAGTAGATGGCGGTTGTTTGGTTATTTGTTATGGCCGATTATCTGCGCTAGGGATGTAAGCCGGCGGGGGAGTGCCCACCGTAGGGGCAGTAGATGGCGCATGAACAAATACTTACCTGACTTTGGTGCTGCCATCTGCAGACTATTAGCTGAAATACAAATACATACCACAATTATAAAGGAAGTAAACTATGTTAAAGCCAAATGTGAATGCCCCATTTTTTTGAGATTTTATAATAACTTTGAAAGAGCTTATTTCAAATGTGGATTGAGACCCTCTATAATATTTCGTAAAATTATGGTGATCTTAATATTTTATAAAACAGAAGTGCTTAAAAAGATGATAGGTTACGCATTGTACAATGTACAGTACTGGAGGAAAAAAAAAATAATAAAACCTACTACATCATGATATTACCAAATTGTCGCATAGAGATTAGAGAGGTACCGTTCGACTGAGAATCGTGTCTACTTTCAAAATAGGGATCGTCTACGTATTAAAAAATACAACAACACTGAATTTTCAAATGGTAACATCTACTTTTGACACCATGTTTGAGACACTATATTTGAGCTCGGTAAAGGGTAAAGTTTATATAATTTTCTTTAAATCTTCATAGAAGAAAATGAGTTTATCCATTAATTCCGAAAAATAATATTAACTTCTTACAAAGAAAGTGCCGTGAACATTCATTTAGTTACCAGAAAAAATATATAGAAATTCTAAATACTTATTATAATAATCTTATAAGGAAGAAAATTCAATAATATTTTTCCGGTAACTGTCTAAGATTTTCTTCTCTGTCGATACCAATAATAACAAAAAACGGCCCATTTAAACCGCCAAGAAATAAAATTTATCTATATTTCGAAAACTAATGATTGGAATGAACTGTAACACACTTACATTGTGATTCTTCTTATAAAAGAATTAATGTGGATCATATTTCATATTTTTTTATATGAATTTATTAATAACTAGCAGAACCACCCGGCTTTGTCCTTGTTAACCATGGGGGTATTTCAGGTACAATAAATAATTAAAATTGAAAGTCATCCTGTTTTCTTTTACACCAAGTGGTGTGGAGAAAACTGATGTCTCTACTATAAGAAAATTTCTTAAATCATAGAAATTTTGAACCAGAGCTAAAGCAGAAAGTCAAGGCTATGCAATAAAGTAAAATTATTGCAAGGAATACGACATTTATACGTTGAATTTAAATGAGAATAGCATTAACATAAAGTGTTAACGACTTTCTGCATAATGGTGTTTCGCTGGTCTCCCTTTCTTTTGGATATCACCATTTCCAAACAAAAACCTTCGTGATGTAGTTCTATTGCAAAAGTTGTAAAAGCACATCACAAAGATTATTATTTAAAAAAGTGATATTCGCAAAACGGACAAGTGGGAGCCCTGATATGTCATAATTAACGCGTAATTAGAGAGGTAAAAAATAAAACTTAATAAAGGACGTGTGGTCTCAGAGACAGCATTTATTTATGAATCCAATAGAGCGTCCTTATTTAAATAGTAGAATGAAATTGTAGAGATGTGTAGTTTGAACATTCACTTGACGATAGAAAAAAAAAAAGAAGAAATGAAAAAAGTAGCTTCCTGCCTGTACGAGAGAAAAAAGTAGTTTCCATATTCGTTGTGAATGTACCTAATTATACTGAAACACACGAAGATAAAATGCGTAGAATCAGATTATAGCAGATTCCCAGTTTTCGTCAATACTGAATTTGAATGTAAATTTCGAAAAATTAGTCAGCTATCGCCATATTGGCTTCATTTAGGGCTACCTATTTTTGCCACCAAGTTTGAAATCTCGCCAAGTATCACCAAGCTTGGCGAGAATTTGACGCTGGCAGATATGACTATGTAGTTAAAAGCGTATGAGAGTAGCAACAATGGTTACAAAAATGAAAGTAAATTTCCGAGAAACCACATTTTCTAAAGCTCATAAATGAAACCTGATTATGGAAAAATCAGCCACCCTAGAATTTCGAACTGCTATATCAAAGCCATATTTTACGATAGAGGCAAAACAAAAAATGCTCTGGAATCCTTGTATCAAGGCCTAACACTTAAGAGTAAAAAAAATTTTGATTTTTAATTTTTTGTACATCTTTTTGAATTTGAAATATTTAAGAGGCCGCCATTTTGAAACAAGATGACGGGTGAAGTTGGACAAAGAACTCGGTTAAGACCTTGGTTGGTGATGCACACATGCTCAGTCACATCCAAATTGGTTCATAAATACGAGCGCTATCGCATAACGAAAAAATGGCGTTTTTACTCCATGCCACTAACACTCAAGAAATCGAAATAAATTACTGAGACAGCCAAACTGAAGTCTTTATACAGCAGTGATATACTACTGATTATAACAATGTGATACATTTGGGATTCATTTGCTATTTTGAAGTTTCGTTATAAAATGTTAAGAAGACGGCACTATTGATGATTTTGGACAAATGGCAGCTATCATTTCATTGATTATCTGTGATGTAATATGAAGACACTTCGGTAAAATTTTATTTCCCATAATGTCACATATTTTATGATTTAGTCGAGTTCCCCTTTTAGGTAGCTTTCAATACAAAAAAGTATAAAGCTACCTCTTGCAGCCGTTCGGAGGAAAGCAGTTCCGGAAAATTTCGATATATTTTCACCGATCATGACTCCCAGACCCCAAAACCACCCTCCGTTCAAATGTTGATTTATATATATAGATATATCCATATATATATATATATATAAGACGTTGGATTGAGGAGGTGTGTGGCGGAGTTGTATGGAAAAATTCGCATGGTTAATTTATATTAAAAAAAATGGGGGCATTTTGATTTACACAATTGTTTGATAATACACATTTTATAATGGACTGCGATGTGATATTTCTATATGTATATTAATTTAGTTAGATTTACTTATTCATTATTTAATTAATATAAATGAATTTATATTCATTAATATTAAGAATGTATTTGATCTAATGATTTGGATTAATACCTATGGTGGACAATATCATATTTACTTCTAATATAATGTTTACTTTTATACAGTGTTAAAATAATATGTTTTTATTAAGTGTTTATATTAAGTGTTTTTATTGTTTTATTAAGTGTTTATATTAAGTGTTTTTATTGTTTTATTAAGTGTTTATATTAAGTGTTTTTATTAAGTGTTTTATTAAGTGTTTATATTTTATTTAACTTTGTATGAAGGAACATTATTTGTGACTAATTCATTTCAATATTTAATCAATATTAATTTTAAATTATTTGTATTTTAATTCAAATATTTAGTATTTTATTTTAATTTAATTTAATTGATGTTGCATTTTTGGTACAGTTATTTAATCGTTTTTGTCATTTAAAGGTACATATATTTTTATGTTGCTTTAATTATTAATTTTTCCATCTTACTACTTATTTATAACATAGAATTATGCATTTATACATCCATTACTTCTATGTAATTCAATATTCTATTTATTAATTAATTTCATTTATTTATTATTTAACTAATGGCTATCATTAAGATAGTAATTTGGTTTAATTATTAAACAATAATTTCCATCCATTACTTTATATTCAGATTATATTCACTTTTACCAATAGATGGCAGCACTATTTTAAGTTGCTTTAATAATCAATTTTTCCATCTTAATACTTATTTATAACATAGAATTATTCATTAATACATCCATTACTTTAATATAATTCAATATTCTATTTATTAATTAATTTCTTTTATTTATTATTTAACTAATTGGTATCATTTAAGATAGTAATTTGGTTTATTTATTAAACATTTATTTCCATCCAATACTTTCGATTCAGATTATATTCACTTTTACCAATAGATGGCAGCACTAATGTTCCTGTTTACTTTACAATCCATAATATTCTAACATTATTTCTGGCATCATTGGAAAGCAATTTATATTTCTAAAATTGGCAACATGTAATGATTTTTTTTTTTTTTTTTTTTTGCAATTCATTCCCTAGTCATGGTTGAGTTTCATGCTGGTTCTTGAGGTGCAAGGTATCTTTTTTAATCTTTATGGATTTTATACTTACTGACTCTATTAAATGTTTTCTCTGTAAATTATAAGTATGGCTTCTTTCCTTTTAGGTAGCTTTCAATACAAAAAAGTATAAAGCTACCTATTGCAGCCGTTCGGAGGAAAGCAGTTCCGGTAAATTTCGATATATTTTCACCGATCATGACCCCCCAGACCCCAAAACCACCCTCCGTTCAAATGTTGATTTATATATATAGATATATCCATATATATATATATATATATATATATATATATATATCTGACCTATGTCATACGATAACGCTCGTATTTATAAATCAATTTTGATGAAACTAACTGTGTGTATTAAGCTCACCAATGTCTCGACCGAGTTCGTTGGCCAGCTTGGTCCGCCATTTTGTTTCAAGATGGCGGCCACTTAAAAATTTAAAAGTAAAATAAATATACAAAAAAGTTAAAAAATCAAATTTATTTTTTAATTACGTTTTGGGCCTTGATACAAGGATTCCAGAGAATTTTTGGTTTACCTCTATCTTAAAAAATGGCTGAGATAGAGCAGTTTGAAATTCTAGGGTGGCTGACATTTTGAAACAAAACAGCACATTAACGCGATTACTCGCAAATTATTTTCTTTCATTGTTGTAATAATTTTCCCAATCATACGCATAAAACTATATATTCATATCCGTTAGCGCCAAAATTGGCGACATTGGCGACAAAATTGGCGAAATATCGCCAAATTTGGCGACCAAAATAAGTCTTCATAAATGAAGCCAATTTGGCTATTGCTCAATAATTTGGCGAATTTCTTATTCAAATTCAGTATTAACGAATCTTTTGTAAACGTTTCTTTGCATTTTAACTTGCTGTTTTCGTGTAACATTAGCTAAAATTTTAAAACGAAGATATAGGAAAGCTACCTTTTCCTCCCGGTACAGGCCGGAAGGACTTTTTAATATTGTATTTTATTTTTCATTTTATCACTGGTTTGCTTCATTGTTTATGAGATGTAGTCCCAAAATCATATTTTTTAGCAATGTATGGCTAATATGATGATGAAACATCTCATTCATTTATCTGTGGTATTTAGGCATTTGGGATTTGATAATTCTGTCTAAATTCCACAAATTCCATTTCATTCCATTCATTTAATTCCATTTATTCAATTTTTATTCAATTTTTATTTAATTTCTTATTCTTTTAATATGTTTTTGTTTCCATATTAAGTGTGTTGGGGAATCTTTCATAGTCAACTAATTATTTCATACTTAATTATTATTTCATTGTTTAAGTTGGTGTTATGATAATGTTTCATTTATGGTTATATATATATATATATATATATGACCTATGTCATACGATAACGCTCGTATTTATAAATCAATTTTGATGAAACTAATTGTGTCTATTAAGCTCACTAATGTCTCGACCGAGTTCGTTGGCCAGCTTGGTCCGCCATTTTGTTTCAAGATGGCGGCCACTTAAAAATTTAAAACTAAAATAAATATACAAAAAAGTTAAAAATTCAAATTTGTTTTTAATTAAGTGTTAGCCCTTGATACGAGGATTCCAGAGCATTTTTTGGTTTACCTCTATCTTAAAAAATGGCTGAGATAAAGCAGTTTGAAATTCTAGGGTGGCTGACATTTTGTAACAAGACAGCATATTTTCATTGTTGTAATAATTTTCACAATCATACGCATAAAACTATATATTCATATCCGTTAGCGCCAAATTCTCGCCAAACTTGGCGACATTTGGCGTTATATCGCCAAATTTGGCGACCAAAATAAGTCTTCATAAATGAAGCCAATTTGGCTATTGCTTAATAATTTGGCGAATTTCTTATTCAAATTCAGTATTAACGAATCTTTTGTAAACGTTTTATTTGCATTTTAACTTACTGTTTTCGTGTAATATTAGCTAAAATTTTAAAACGAAGATATAGGAAAGCTACCTTTTCCTCCCGGTACAGGCCGGAAGGACTTTTTAATATGCGAATATCTTTGTTCCTGTCCACACACAGACGTATGTCATGCGAGGTTTTTGTTGTTGTTGCGAAATATGATTGTGTTATGGTAAAGAGTGTTGGTAAAACTAGTCTGTAAAGATAGGGCCTCACAAAAGCTCTTGCACCGGGCCTCGCTTTCGCTAAATACGACTCTGCTTGCAAAATAGTAGGTATAAGGAGATGTTTTTTAAATTTTAAACCCAAAAAGTATACAGCGTATACCACAGTATAACCCCTCATCCCCTCTGCCAATACACCTCTGCTTGTTGCAATAGTGAACACATGCATATAAATTTCAGTTAAAAAAAAAAAAAAAAAAAAAAAAAACATTAAAAATTCAAAGATACGTATAAAAAAAATCTTTTTATGTATATTGGAGAACAATTAGCATCGAACTAAATTAGGTTCTCTGGGTGTACCGAAAATCTATTGCTATTTCTAGAATTTTTTTTTTTAATCTTCTCTCCTTTTCCACAATTCAAGATGTAGCTTCCATCAAAATGTCACGTTTCCATCAAAGACAATACCATTCGTGTGAGAAACAAAACAAAAGCGTTTCCTTTTTAGATGAAAAAAACTGAGTTAACCTTAAAAAACTGGCAAACAATTATTAAGTAAAAAATGATATATCAGCTAGATATCGAATGATACAATCAGCAAAATTTTGGCACGTTCCACAGCCTCACCATACCGGATTTAAGAGAAGAAAACTATATACATTTTTTTAAAGTTCTTTTTAATAAATTTACAAGTAAAAACATCTACAAAAAATTGGGATTTTCTTATACTCGGAAGCTATAACAGACATTTAAAAAAATCGTTTTACAAGCACTGCATTCGCAGTTTGTAAAACAAGCAAAACAATAATAATGTTGAAAATAATTGTTTCTACATCTTTTTTATTTTTTTTAAATGAGTTTTCCAAAAATATCTCAATTAAAATTAAATTATTTCCATTTGATCAATAAAGAATTTACTTTTAAATACTTGATTTTTCTTTTAATGATGGCCACACTACGGTACACGTAAGCAAAGGTAACGGTAAGAAAAGTATCAGGTGTGATACCGTTTATGAAATCATTTTAATCTATAACTAATATTATAAAGAAGTAACGTTTGTTTGATTGTAGAGGATAATATCTGGAACTACCGAACCGATTTCAAAGTAATGGTGGCGAATTGAGAGGGTGACAGTCCCTGCTCAAACATAGGCTATATTTTATGTCGGTGCCACTACCCCCAGGAGGGGTGCAGGAACGTAAAACGTTCTAAAGTTGCAACTTTTGTGATACTGAAAGGACTAGAAACTTGAAATTTGGCATGACGGTTACTTTTAATTTACAAATGCTAAGAATGGTTTTAAAAAAATTCGAAAGCATTCTGAAAACGTTCTAAATTACGATTTCAATAGAATTGTTAGGGATAGAAACTTGAAATTTGACATGGCTGTTACTTTTAAGACGTAAATGATCACACAGTACAGTTTTTTTAAATCGAAATTTTAAAGCGTGAAATGTGCGAAAAGCGTTCTAAAAGCGTTCTAAATTATTATTTCTATGGAATTGTTAAGAATAGAAACTTGAAATTTGATACGGCTGCTACTTGTAAGACGCAAATGCTCGCCCAGAACAGTTTTCTAACATTTTAAAAACACAAATTGCACAAATTGTGCTTATTAGTTGCTAAAATCAGTGTAAAAATTGTTTTAAACTCATAAAAAAGCTAAAATCCTACATGTTTCGGCTTTAAACTTAAAGCCATCATCGGGGAAGAGGAACAACACAAACGACTACTGATCTTTTAATTTTCGACACGAGAAAATTGAAATCAACAGTATGGAAAAATTTAAATAAAATAAGCGGGCGCTCTCTGTTGCCAAAGAGCGAAAAACAAAACAATGAATTAACAAGGGGTTAAAAATGTATCCCATAAACTAGGTATGTTGAAAGAAAAGTTATCATTACAAATACAATCTTTCCTAATTTTGATTTCCAATGATTCCCTAATGGCGGCTTTAAATGGGTTATTGAACCTATGGATAATTCTTGCTTTATCGAAATTAATTACAGTATCATTATTTTTAGCGTAAAACCGGGAGAGTGCAGTGGATAACTTTCCAAATTTTATGTCGTTTTTATGCTCTTTTAACCTTTCCAAAAACTTTCTTTTAGTCATACCAATGTAAAAAATTATACTATTATTATTTAAGCTAATGGGGATTTCATAAACACCTGCGAATTGATCAGGGGGGATAGGATCTAATTTACATGAAACTAAGTCAACCAATTTTCTGGGAGGGACAGCAATAAGATGGATATTGTATTTACGGAGGGCCCTTTTAATCCTTTCAAATATAATAGGTATATATTGGAATTTACGATAGTTTGGTTTATTATTGCTAGGGACAGGATGCTGAATTAAATGGCCATTGAATTTTTCTATAATTTTCTGTACGTGATGAGCGGGGAAACCATGGTCAATGGCGATATCTCTGATAAAATTAAGTTCATCTTGGATGAATTCACTTGAACAAACCAGAAAAGCACGCTTGATGAATGAATTGAAGGCAGCAATCTTATAAGTGAAAGTTGTAGAGGCATTAAATGGGATTATTGTGTTACTTCTCATCGGTTTACGATAGACTTTACGTTTTAGGTTGTTGTCATCTTTAATTAATTGAATATCCAGGAACGGTAGTGATGAATTTTCTTCTATTTCCAACGTAAACTTAATATTTTCATCTATTTCGTTTATTTTTGAGAGGAAAGATAGGAGTTCTTGCTTTCCATGATTCCATGTGATAAAGATATCATCCACGTATCTTAGCCAAACTTCTGGTGTTAAATTCAAACTTTTAAAAATAAATTCCTCCATCGGTCTAAGTTTAAATTCAGCCAACAGACCGGAAATAGGAGATCCCATAGGTGCTCCTTTATTTTGTCTGTAAAATTTCTTATTAAACATGAAAACGTTGTTATTAATGATAAGGTTTAAGTCCTGACTTTAGAGATGTTTTTACGCTATCACTTAAATTATTTTGTTTATCAATTTCCAAATTAATATTTTGTACAACTTCATTTGTATCAATAGATGGGTAAAGAGACACAATATCTAAGCTAGCTAGAATAGTTCCTTTAGAAATCTGAATATTTTCTATTTTATGGATAAAATCTTCTGTTGACTGTACAGTTTTGCTTGAACTTGGTAAAATTAATTTTAGGAATATAACGAAAGCTTTTTCAATAAAATATGTTGGGCCAGAACACCTAGAAACAATAGGTCTCATAGGGAGATTTGGTTTATGATCTTTGAGTCTACCAATCAAATCTCCAAAAATTGGAGATTAGAAATAAATGTATCTCATATAATCACCCTAATGTTAAGCGTAAGTTTGAAGCAAGATGTCTTAATGTATGTATCAGGAAAAAATTCGCCCTTGTAAATACTCTTTCTATTCGCACTTTCAAGCTTTATTGCATTTTTGCTAAAGTTACACCTGTGGCGATATTTGACATTTGTATGAAGTTACTGGAGGGTTTTCGACATTCTCAGCGTAAAGTTAAAGTGGTTAACCAATATAAAAAATTAAGTTGTCTAATTTCCAAAGTTGAGAAGCCTAATCACTATCAAGTTAAGCCAGTGCCATTTGTTAATTATTCAAGTAAAGTGTTTTCATATAAAGAAAACCAGGTGTTATCATTAGGCCCTAAATTTATTTTTCAAGAAAGGCTTGATATCAAAGACTTGATTACGGAAGTGGAATCTACTATTAATTCTGTATCAACCACAAATAGAGAAGAAGCACGTACCTATATTTATAATCTAATTAAGAAATATCCAATCTGTTCAAATACAATCCATACCGGACCTATTAGAACTATTTCCAGGTTAAAGAAAGACAAGCAAACTATTTTCCTTAAGACGGATAAATCTAATAAAATGGCTATTCTAAATAAAACAGACTACATTAATAAAATGAATGATTGCATTGACACAATGGACTGCACAGAACTAAAGAAAGACCCGAATCCCTTGATTTTCCGGAAGACACAAGAACTTATTAGAAGAGGAGCCTGGCCAGAATACATGAAAAAACTTATTAAAATTAACAATACAGGAGTTACCCCTCGTTTGATTGGTAGACTCAAAGACCATAAACCAAATCTCCCTATGAGACCTATTGTTTCTATGTGTTCTGGCCCAACATATTTTATTGAAAAAGCTTTCGTTATATTCCTAAAATTAATTTTACCAAGTTCAAGCAAAACTGTACAGTCAACAGAAGATTTTATCCATAAAATAGAAAATATTCAGATTTCTAAAGGAACTATTCTAGCTAGCTTAGATATTGTGTCTCTTTACCCATCTATTGATACAAATGAAGTTGTACAAAATATTAATTTGGAAATTGATAAACAAAATAATTTAAGTGATAGCGTAAAAACATCTCTAAAGTCAGGACTTAACCTTATCATTAATAACAACGTTTTCATGTTTAATAAGAAATTTTACAGACAAAATAAAGGAGCACCTATGGGATCTCCTATTTCCGGTCTGTTGGCTGAATTTAAACTTAGACCGATGGAGGAATTTATTTTTAAAAGTTTGAATTTAACACCAGAAGTTTGGCTAAGATACGTGGATGATATCTTTATCACATGGAATCATGGAAAGCAAGAACTCCTATCTTTCCTCTCAAAAATAAACGAAATAGATGAAAATATTAAGTTTACGTTGGAAATAGAAGAAAATTCATCACTACCGTTCCTGGATATTCAATTAATTAAAGATGACAACAACCTAAAACGTAAAGTCTATCGTAAACCGATGAGAAGTAACACAATAATCCCATTTAATGCCTCTACAACTTTCACTTATAAGATTGCTGCCTTCAATTCATTCATCAAGCGTGCTTTTCTGGTTTGTTCAAGTGAATTCATCCAAGATGAACTTAATTTTATCAGAGATATCGCCATTGACCATGGTTTCCCCGCTCATCACGTACAGAAAATTATAGAAAAATTCAATGGCCATTTAATTCAGCATCCTGTCCCTAGCAATAATAAACCAAACTATCGTAAATTCCAATATATACCTATTATATTTGAAAGGATTAAAAGGGCCCTCCGTAAATACAATATCCATCTTATTGCTGTCCCTCCCAGAAAATTGGTTGACTTAGTTTCATGTAAATTAGATCCTATCCCCCCTGATCAATTCGCAGGTGTTTATGAAATCCCCATTAGCTTAAATAATAATAGTATAATTTTTTACATTGGTATGACTAAAAGAAAGTTTTTGGAAAGGTTAAAAGAGCATAAAAATGACATAAAATTTGGAAAGTTATCCACTGCACTCTCCCGGTTTTACGCTAAAAATAATGATACTGTAATTAATTTCGATAAAGCAAGAATTATCCATAGGTTCAATAACCCATTTAAAGCCGCCATTAGGGAATCATTGGAAATCAAAATTAGGAAAGATTGTATTTGTAATGATAACTTTTCTTTCAACATACCTAGTTTATGGGATACATTTTTAACCCCTTGTTAATTCATTGTTTTGTTTTTCGCTCTTTGGCAACAGAGAGCGCCCGCTTATTTTATTTAAATTTTTCCATACTGTTGATTTCAATTTTCTCGTGTCGAAAATTAAAAGATCAGTAGTCGTTTGTGTTGTTCCTCTTCCCCGATGATGGCTTTAAGTTTAAAGCCGAAACATGTAGGATTTTAGCTTTTTTATGAGTTTAAAACAATTTTTACACTGATTTTAGCAACTAATAAGCACAATTTGTGCAATTTGTGTTTTTAAAATACTAGTTAACAGTGTAGTGTCCAAATGGATTCAGTTTTCTAACAATTCGAAATTTAAAAGAGTGCAGGAGCAAAAAACAAAATTTCGATTTTTGTGATACTGAAGGGGCTAGAAACTTGAAATTTGGCATGGTAGTTACTTATAGGATGTAAATGCTCTCTAAGAACAGTTTCTAAAAAAATCGTAATTTGAAAGGGTGAAATGAGGGAGGAACGTTCTAAAAACGTTCTAAATTACGATTTCTATGGAATTGCCAAGGATAGAAAATTGAAATTTGACATAGGTGCTACTTTTAAGACCCTAATGCACGCATGTAACAGTTTATTAAAATTTGGCATGGCGGTTATTTTTAAGATGTAAATGCTCGCTAAGTACGGTTTCTTAAAAATCCGAAATTTAAAAGGGTGAAAAGAGTGGAAAATGTTCTAAAAACGTTCTGAATTACGATTTAGTTAGCTTTATTCGGATTAGAAACTTGAAATTTTGTATAGTTGTTATGATTAAGATGCTAATGCAATGTATAAACAGGTTATTAAAAATTCGAAGTTTAAAGGTATTAAATGAGCAAGGAAAAAGTTCTAAATTACAGTTTATTCAGAATTGTTAGGGATAGAAACTTATAATTTGACACGTCTGTCATTTTTAAGGCGTAAATGCTCGCACAGAACAGTTTTTACAAAATTCACAATTTAAAAGAGTGTAGAAGCAAAAAACGTTCTATAATTGCGAATTTTGTGATGCTGCTGGGCTAAAAACTTGACATTTGGCACGACGGTTATTTTTAAGATTTCAGGGCTCGGTAAGAAAGATTTCTAAGAGAAATTTGAAATTTAAAAGGGTGAAATGAGTGGGAAACATTCTAAAAACCTTCTAAGCTATGATTTATCTGAAACTGATAGGGATAGGAACTGAAATTTTACATGGCTGTTACTTTAGAGATATAAATTCATCCACAGAACAGTTTTTAAAAATTTAGAAATTTTAAAGTGTGCAAGAACAAAAAACGTTCTAAAGTTGCGATTTTTGTGATATAGTTGTTATAGAAGCTTGAATAACTAGAAGCTTGGAATTTGGCATGGTGGTTACTTTTAAGATGTAAATACTCGCTAAGAACGATTTCTAAAAAAAATTGAAATTTCAAATGAAAAAGGAAATGAGCGGAAAACCTTCAAAATATATTTTAAATTACCATTTATTTGGAATTAATTTTAGTTATTTTCATTCATTTAAGTCTCATGTTTGCTTAATGCTGTATAAGAATGAAGTTTACTTAAAATGTGGCTTAATTAGTAGTTTTTGAATTATCTGTAGCAGTATAATTTCCTAATAATAAAAATAGGCCACGAATACCGCTTGGCATATTTCAACAACTACACGTTCAAAGCCGCGTTTTGCTAGTAATACATATAAAACTGGAAGTAGCATCTTACCTGTCATATTTGAGTAAGGTAACGCCAGGAGAGATGGCGCGGTTGGAGAGATTGCGCACATAGAGGTTCCGGAGAAAGGAGCAGAGTGAGAGCGCAGCGAATCCAGGTAGTTGTACAACAGCAGTAGTGGAGTGCCTACTTAAAAGTGTACGTTGATTGTTTTGAGCATCTAAGATAAAGCATTGTTATTTTGTTTTGTTTTCCCAAAGTAAATGCTTGAATTTTCATAGCTATTCATCAGAATTTCTATACAATGTCAATAGTACAAAATATTTTTAACTTAAACGATTTCTCATAAGCTACTAATCTAGACTAACAATGTGAACATCAACGGTTCGTTTTAGTAGCGGCCATGTTTATATAAAAGGCCGCGCAATCTCTCCTACCGAAATTGGAGAGTTTGCGCATCTGCTACTTAGGAGAGATGGCGCAGTGTTCCCATTAGTTTTCATGCAAGGAGAGATTACGCAGCATATTAGTAAATTTGCATAAAAAAATAATAATTTAGAATGGATAATTTAAAGTTAAACGTGTTATCAAGTAACTTAATGTTATTTTGTAATCTTATCTGGACTTGCTTTTTCTGATTCTTTAATTTTTTCCCTTTAATTAAAATTTTTTAATCGTTTTTAAAATTATTTCCTTTTTCTGATTCTTTAATCATTAGGTTGAAATATTCACTCCTAATACAATAATATTTGCTCACAAAAACCTTACAACAATGTCATTTAAGTGTAATTATTATTGTTAACAATTTAATTGTAGTTATTATTAGTAACAATCTCTCCTACCCATGTACGCAATCACACCAATCCTGTAAGGACAGATTGTGCAAAATAACTTTCTTGGTTTTATTACAACTGTTCTATTAAATTACAACATAACAACAAAATAGCAATGGAAATGCATCAAAAACAAATGAAGTAACAATTATTCATGGATAATTTAGCAAAAAATTAATATTTAGATTTTTTATTGTTATTCTTTTGAATTATGTGCCGACTCTCCTAGCTTTACCTTATCACCTATGAAATAAAATTAATTGTTTAACATGTTTTTAATTAAGATCAAAATTAATAAGCAAATTAAATAACTAGCAAAGAATAGAAATAAATGAGGATTAGAAACTTTTACGTCGTAATGTTATTTTTAATTTGTTGTAAATAAAAAAATAATAATTGGAACTTTAACAGGACGATTGTTTACAACTCGTCGTAATAACTTTAATTTGAGAAATAAAATTTCTCGAATGCGAGAAATGTTATTTTAAACGTATAATTTAAAAATTTAAGTGAAAAAAACGTATAATTGACCAAAATATAGCCAAAATTAACTATTTCCTACAACTATTATGAGTTTCTTCCCCGAAAAATATTTTTATCTACAAAATTTGAAAGTTGTTTGACTATGTGATGTACCATGCGATATAACGTTTTGTGAGTGTTATTCAAATTTTTAATTCACCTAAATACAAACTATAATTTCATTAATAATTGCATGAAGATATCGGAAACATATGGAACTATGGTTTATAAAATCAGTAGAAATATCATTCCTCAATAGGGTATACAAGAGGAAGTCCCAGGGATCGGCACGGTCACTTTTTCGATTACCACTATTTCGAAACAATAACCTATGTGGTAGATTTCTACAATGTTTTCAAGAGAAATCTACCAAACAGATTTGTTGACATTGGTAGCGATTTGAATCATTTTATGTTCTTTGTAAAAAAAATAATATTTTATAATTTTTTAAAAAATAAATACAGGTGAAACATAGAAATCATAAGCATCTTAGTTTGTCTGCTCCACCCAGTCTGACTCTGACTCTCGGGGGTGCCACTGGAATTTATTTTTGGTACCGCTATTCCCAAGCAACAATCTCCATGGTACGTTTCTCAGGGCTGTAGCTAGAAGTAAACAATAGGGGGTGATCAAGAAAATGTAGGGGAGGGCTCATACTATTTCTCTTTCTCTGACACATGCACGCACAAACACAGATATATATGATCAAAATATTATATAGAAAGGTAAATTAGTGCATATTCATAGTGTAGGCACTATGTTTCTTATTAAATTGTTTATAATAACTTTATTTGATGCTAAGAAAAGTAACAGCTGCAGACGGGGATGTAATACCTTCTGGATTATTTTAAGGAATACCGTATACCCTCTTCTCAAAAACACTATAGCATATACTTTTTAGGGTATACCCTCTGCCTAAAGCATGTGCCTTCTGGTTTTTTTACTACTACATCACTGGCTGCAGAATGAACATTTTCAGTGCATAATTATACTAGTGAAATAATAAGTGATGATGTCAAAAAGTAAATAAAAAGCTGTTTCCCCTGTTTCAAAAGAATTGCAACCTTTAATTTTTTTCTGAATATTCCCTGCCCTTCAGGATTCTAAATTTATGTTATTACATGATCAAAAACAGAATAATCAAGGGTGTATTTTGCATTTTAAAATTATTTTGGGTCTAGTCAAAAGCTAAAACCACTTGTATTTAAATTGGCTATAACTCATTAGAATAACTTTGTTTTATGCTAACAATGGAAAACGCTGCAAAATGAAAAATTTCAGTATATAACTAATGCAAAAGTCAATGTTTGCATCAGCAAAAGGTTGCAAATTCTGAGTATGTACAGATAGGATTCGCGCCTGTTGAAGCACTTATTTGCAGTTTTCAAACAAATACTACAATTTAGTATTTATGCAAAACTGTGAAGAGCCCCCAAAACTAAGTTGAATTTTTGAAGAGAGTTTCATTTGGATTTTTGAAACAGAATTTCATTTGGCTCCCTTGCCAACTTTCCCAGGGGGGGGTGGGGTCAAAAATTTTCAGGGGGTGCTGAGCCCCCCTGGCACCCCCCCCCCCCAGCTACGTCCCTGACGTTTCTGTTTCTCATTTTGCTGAAAACTACCATGAAGATTATTGTAGCACCTCCAGACTTTGACCCCATCTGCTGGAACCATAGAAAAAACTGCCATCGGCAGGATTATTGTTACAGAAAATATCGTTATACAATATATTTCATAATAGTTTATTAATTAAACTTAATATCAAGCGTCTTAAAATGAACTGACTGATTTCAAAATTCAGTAACTTGTTATAGACATTTAAAAAAAGTCTTGCAAAAGAGTAATGTATGGTGTCCGGAGTTTTTTTACTGCGATTCTCGTTTTTAGTTTCAAATAGCAGCGATAGATGGCACTGAAAGCAAAATTTAAATTCAAATTCAACCAAGTAGGAAAGCTTACCATTAAAAAAAAAAAAAAAAAAAAAAAAAAAAGAAAAAAAAAAAAAAAAAAAGAAATTACAAATGAGGCCAATTGCAAAAAACACTGTTAGAGCGATATGAATTGAATGGTTACAAGTAGCAATAGGCGCTCAATCGAGGCCAAAATTGAAATCATCCAGCATTGATGCGAAGGAAGAAGTTAAATATGTGGAGTGGGTCTCATTCGCCAGTACAATCTTGTTCTTAGGGCCCGGCCCGATTTTGAACAAGGTTATATTGGTGAATGAGACCCACTCTGTATATTTAACCTTCTTCCTTAGCACCAATGCTGGGTTATTTTCACAGAATTCAGAGGAAAATAAAGGTGAAATGTGTACTTTTGGCGTGACGCTAAAAATGCACCCTAAAGTCGGTCCAAATAACTGGCGGCTTTCTTTGAAAACATCTCCCAATCCAATGAATCCAGTCCTTGTTCCACGTGCAGCCTCTCTCCGTCCAATGAATTCAGTTCCACGTTGGTTCCCTTGTTCCACGTGCTTGTCTTATTTGGGCCTAGTGATTTGAGCGATAAGCGGCTTCATACTGCAAGCCGTTTTTACGGTATAGTGCCTCTCTCTATCTACCTCTGAATTCTGTGGGTTATTTCTGCTTTGCCTCGATTGGACGTCTATTGTTCGCAGCGCCATCTATTGCTGGTAATTCGAACTAAAATCAGAAACCATTTTAAAAAATCTCCTGATAACTTACATAACCCTCCTGCAATTTTTTTTTTTTAAATATCTGTCACCGTTTGCAAGTTATTGAATTTTAAAATCAGTCAGTACATTTTAAGACACCCGGTTTAATTACGGAATCCAAAACGGGCTTCCGGGTTACAGAAAATAAGTGAAAACCACTTTGTTATAGTGAAAACTTTAATAGATTTTTTGCATTTAATATATTTTTAGATTGCTCACTATCAGAACCCAAAATAATTTTTGTATGGAAAATAACAATAATGTATTCAAATAAAGTTATGAAATTTATTAAAAGCGATTCTTTAGTATTAGCCGCATGCCAGGAGTTAATAGCCGAATACATCGCTAAAGACCGTTACTTACAAAAGCTTTTTTTGATTCTGATAGTTGCAATAGTTTAAGCGCGTAGTTCGATTACATGTCTTTTAAATTTGTGTTTTGTTCATATTTTTATTATTTTATTTATTGATTGATGAAGTTTTACCTTCGTTATAGAATATTACCTGGAAACAAATGCTAACTATTTATATTGCTTTAAGCGCAAATTGGTTAATCTATCGTAATCGAGCTACCCCCGACAGAGGTCAATTTTTAAAAAAAATCATGCTTGAAAATTTTTTTTAAAAAATATAAAAAATCAGTAACTTGAGATACAGTTTTCAAACAAATTGCACTTAAAACAACAATTTTTTCCCCTATTCGACGATCTAAAATTTGAAATTGTGCTTTGTTTAGAAGTTTAAAAAATGACAGTGAAAGCGAAATTTATTGATAAAGTGTTGCCACCGTCAATATGACCTCAGTGTTACTCACGGACATATTTTTCCTTTATAATATAGAATTTATTTCCATAATTACAGAGTGGTGCAAAGAAATGGAAAAAATTTAATCTAGAATTGGCACAGCTGTAGGGCCTGTATTCATTCGTGACTGACGCGACATCATTGAGAGGGTTTTTCAATTTTTAGGTGCGTTCGTAATTATATAAATACGTAGCACCTATTGTCGTCGTCTGGTCCGTCCGTCTGTCTGTCCATCCGTCCGCATATAACAACGCAAAAACTACCCAATAGAATGGTTTGAAATTTAAGATATATTATCTTTGCAGAATTTTGTCGAGACATTTCAAATTTTATAAAAATCGAATCAAAACTCTAGGAGATATTAATAAAAACATTTATTAAGAAATTTGAATTAAAAAAAAAAATCGGTGCTTTTTTGTTATAGGAGCTTCCGAGCTTTAACCGTCAAGTGACCGAGATACTTATTTTATGACAAAAATTAATCTGCAGGCGATATAATTAATTTCACAGAATTAAAAATCATCAAGATCTGAATATTTATATAACTAGCTATAGTTCTAACGCATCTCATTTGTCACGTTTGACGTACAATTTCCAACTTGTTAATGATGGAGCATCTCAACGGTGCCGAAATAGCGTAATAAATGTAACATATTTGCTGATTTTAAAAAGGTGTACGCCGAGATAGAATTCTTCTTTTCGGAGTTGTCTTCAAGAAGTAAACGACTTCTATATGCCATACTTAATACCATAACTGTACATTAAATTCCTGCATTAAATGTATTTGCGCAGTGTTTATTAGTGTATTTTACCTAGATTGAAATTTACTTGTTTCCCCTGAGCAGTATCTGTAATTAGTTAATATACTAATTTTGTGATAATGACTATTATTCTTTTTTTTTTTTCTTTCTGTTATTTTTCATTTTTAATGGCGAAATGATGTGTTATGAAGCAATACCGCAAATGGCAATAAAGTACATGCTATGTAATGGAAAGGAGAAATTCAACATTCTTTTGCATTCTGCAGAAAGAATGTTGTTAAATATGCAAAGAATGTTGAGAAGAAGAGAATCCGGGAAAAATATTTGTCACATCTTTATTTGAAAACAGCGCAGGAATTAGATTTTAAATTTCTACTTAAACTTTTGTTGAATTACTTTGTTGTTGTTTACTTATTTTGAAATGATATTTGGAATGGTTATTATTGTCAGGATCTGTATTTTTTGTTTTTTGTTTTTTTTCGTTTCAAAATTTAATGCTATTAAAGTAATTATATAAAATCATGTTTATTACTCTTAAGGATATTGTTCAGTCAAATCTCAAATTCCCCTCACTAATATTAAACCTGTGGGCGTGAGATGCATTCTTATTTTTAAAATATCTCATCAGGAAATTAATATTTTTAAATTCCTTTACCCCACACTGTCAGAAATAGATACTCAAATTCCACGAAATTTTCTTCGTTTTTGACCAAACTGTTTCCTGGGAAATGCTCCGAGGGAATATTTCGTCAAATCGAGTAAATTTGTATCCTCAAAAAAGTGAGGAAATTAATTTCGTCAAATTGCTTGTTCGAAAGTGTAAAAAAAAAGTCAGGTGGCTTCATGTATTCTTCTTAAAAAAGTCTTTATTATTTTTTCTTATTATTATTATTTTTTTAGTTGCCAAATTATCTCTAAAATATACGCTTAATTTTATCTGAAGTGTTAAAATCTTACACCACAGCTCACCAGTTTTTAACACATAAACTATTAAAATTAAATATAGATTTTAGAAATATTTTGTCAATTAAAAAAGAAAGAGATCCTTTAACAAAATCAAACAGAAAAAATAGTTACAAATATTAATTTTCTTGGGAGATATTTTTAAAACAAAGTCAAAGTGAAACCGGGCGGGGAGGCCTACCTTTAGGCTTAAGCTCAACTAGCCCCGCCCAGCAGGTTTGTTTACTATGCGGCAAAGCCTTACAAGATAAATATTAAAATTGAGAGATTAGAAAACTAGTACTGAAACACAAATTCCGAAAATTCAAATTTTGATGATATAATAACTGAGAAAACAATTTACTAATTATACTAAGCAATACTAAATAATACTTTGGGATATTGAGCAATAACTATAAAAGCATCCAACACCCATAGGTTTAACATTGGTGAGGGGAATTCGGGATACAAAATATTCTATAAGGGGGGGGGGGGAACCAAAAGTGGCCAGTGTTCCTAAGATAGTCCACCCCTCAAAAGTAGAATTAATTTAATTTTGAATCACAAAATGGTTCTACTGCATTGTCAATCATGTATCTGCAGTGCACGACATTCATACTGCATATATAAACAAACATTCCATATTTTTGTTTCAAATAGTACGGCAATTCATCTTCTTTAAATTCTTCTTAATTTTCATTTTTCACGTGGAAATCGTTAAATTGAAAATTAATTGTTGGGGAAAATATTATTCCAGGCTTTGTATTTATTGGCAACGGTAATGCTTAGCAACGTAAAATGGTTAGTTAAATTTAACAGGAAAAATATTCATTGATTCTGTATGAAAATAATGAAATCTTGAATTATTAAGAAAAATATTTGAAAATAATAAATAACAACTACACTATGTACATTTTTGTGTTATAATCCATCTATATGCAACGATACAATCATCCGTTTTCACGTTTACTTCAGCCAAACATTCACACACACAACCGCATTCATAATATTATACTAGGATTATAGGATTATAATATAATTATGATTTTTGATAATAAAATTTGCTATTTTATCCTTATTTTTGACGAAAAGGTTGTTATTGGTATATGTTTTCATCTTGGCGACGGTATATTATGCTATCGTTTGGTTAAAGGCCTTTGGGAAACGACTGCACCAGTTAGAGATTAAATATATATATATATATACAAACATCTCGAAAAAAAACTATTACTGATTTTATTTCAACTACAAAGAAAAAAGTTTTAATGAGAAATAATATTATAAAACGAAGATAATTTAAATATAAAAGGAATGTTTGTACGTACGGCTTAAAAGAAGTATTCAATGTAAAAGACGGCCATTGAAACAATATTTGGCAATGTATCACTTTTGTTGCCTATATTTGGCACCTGGATAAGAAAAAAATGTACTTTTAGGGCTTCTTGCTTTATACGATATATAGGGTGTCCCAAAAGTCACCGTACAACTTCAAAAATGGAAAAAAAAATAATAGGCCTACAGCAAAAATAATTACAACAGTACGTAGAGTAACTTAAAAAGTTTTTTCTACTACCTTAGTATACTTGAACATGAGATCCTTTCATTGCACGAAGAATATCAAGTCGATATTCCAACTCCATCCACGTGCGTTTCAGCATGCTAACATCAACAGTAGTTACAACTGTTTGGATCTTTTGTTTCAAATCCACGAGACTGTTCACTTTCGATCGGTACACGGCATCTTTTACATAACTTCACAAGAAAAAAGTCTAGTGGAATAATGTCAGAAAACCGGGGCGGCAACACTATGGTGTCATCCTTCCCAATCCAGTGCTGTGGGAATGAATAATCATACCGTGGAAAAAACTTTTTGATTTATTCTATCTATTGTTATAGCTAATTTTGCTGTAGGAGTATTATTTTTTTAAATAAATTTTTGAAGTTGTACGGAGACTTTTGGGACACCCTGTATATGAAAGTCGTGACAATCGCAGCATACATATTTTTTATACGTATCGTAAATTTTATCTCTCGTTTACAGACGATTATTGCATCTCCAGTTGAATGTTTATGTATGACGTGTACAGTGTTTTTACTTGAAAGTATTAAAAAAAAAAATCAAATGTAATCTGTAATTTTTTTGTTTGTGCAAATTGAAAACGATGGTGAGTTTGAATTTTACAAATAATTGTATTTAGAGGTATCTTTAAAACATCCTGGTGCACGTGCGAAGCCCGAGCGAGTTGCTAGATATACTATAACAAGAACGAAAAATCATGCTTCAAGCTTAGATTATGTAACACTTTCCAACGCTTCCAAAATAATTTTACAAATCATACCTTTTAATAAGCTGAAAGATAGCATCTAAGTAAATAATTTGGAAAACGCATAACATATTTAAAAACATAATTTCAGGAATTTGCAACCTATACAGTACTCGGAAAAATATCCGAATAATTTTATTCAACCCTGTACATGATCTATAAATTTGTATATATACTACATAGGATGCTAAATTTTAGTTCAGTTAGGAAAAGCGTAGCACAGTTTAAAATTCTCCTTCTGTAGTTTGTCAATAAACGGAAATGTGTTCGCGAATTTTTGTGCTTCCCTGTATATGATCTACAGAATTTATACACACCACGTAAATACACAAAAAGTGAGTTAAATTTAAAATCGCGTTCAGTAACTTAAAACGCACTTCCAGGAATTATTGTAAACAGACAGTAGAGAATTCTTTTGTGTCTCCCTGTAAATGAACGATGACTGCTATACACACACTATTCTGTAGTAAGCCTCTTGCAATGCACCTTAGTGATATATATAAATTTCAATGTGTTTAAAATAATGAAACATTATTTAAATAAACCGCAGACGATTTTTCTCCATAGATGTAATGTAACGGAATTCTTTTGACTGTTCCTGTAAAGTTACTATAAGTGCTATGCACACCCTATTCCATATTAAGCTTCTTGTAATGCACCTTAGTGATATATATCAATTACAATGTGTTTGAAATTGAGTAACATCTTTAAAATAAACCGCAAATGATTTTTCCCCATATATCGCAATGTAACGAAATTCTTTTGAGTGTCCCTGTAAAAAAACTATAAGTGCTACACACTTCCGTTGAAATAGGGAACATGCTATAGAGTACTACAATAACATATAGAAATTTCAGAGCAATCCGAGCATATTTACGGGAGTTAGAGAACGGCCAGACGGCCAGACGGCCATACGGCCAGACGGCCATCCGGCCTGACAAACCGAAGTCATAAACACTTTTCAACTAGGTTGGAAAGTGTTAAAAAGCATGTAAACATTTATGATCTTTAAAAAAAAAAAAAAAAAGAAGCATTTTAGGTAGATTTCGTAAGAAATACTACCTATTACATTCCCCCTGTTGGAATTTTTGAAAAATTTTTGCAGATCTACGCCGATCATGTCTCCCAGAACCCAAAACCACTCTCAGTTCAAAACTTTATACATCTATCTATCTATCTATGTCACTTTTTTATAGGCCCGATAACTCCAATAATTCTGCACAAATCTCTTCCAAACTGATACATAAAATCAAGGGGCATAAAATCTCGGTCATGTTCGTTAATGGGCAAAATCGAACCAAGGGGGGGGGGAATGGGGGGGGCGCTTTTTGTGATAACATAAAAACAAACGTAACGTCCTAATTATGATACGTATCGAATCCGTTTAAAGTTATTATTACTTCTAGGAAAAAGGCCGAAAATTTATGTATGACAGATTTTTGATATCGTTAAAAATGGCCCCAAGGGGGGGGGGGGAAGGGGGGTTTTAGAAGAAAAAAATTCATAACTTCGTCAATTCACAAGATATGAAATCAGATTAAATTTATTATAAATGCTGTTAATGCAGTAAAACCTCCGAATAACGGACACTGAGGGAACGCTAAATTTGTCCGTTATTAGGAGGTGTCCGCTATTCAGAGGTAAAACTATGCAAACAATATTTGAGTTGGAGATTGAAAAAGTGTCCGCTAAATAGAGATGGCCGCTATTCGGGAGTGTCCGTTATGGAGGTTTTACTGTATTATCTAAAACTTTTATATTGACAAGTTTTTTATACGACTAACCCTTATAGCAATAATAATAATAATAATAATAATAATAATAATAATAATAATAATAATAATCCTACCGGCTCCGCTTGCAAGCAAGTTAGATTTCGAAGTGGGCGGTCCCAACTGCTGCATCATGGCAAAAAGGTCATTTCTTCAGCAATTCCCAACAAACAGGCTTCCCACGGTCTGCGTCTTCGAAATCTACCTGTGCCTGTTTGCCGAGCCGTCAGGGAATTTTTAAGAATGGACTTATATATATTTTTTAAAAACTAGTAAAAACGCAGCTAGGCGCATGCAACATTGCACGCGAAGCCCTTTTGAAGTGCGCCTTGTTTTGAGCCCTTTTTGCCTGCGCCTCGAAAATTATTAAATTCAGACATTTTTCGCCAGGAGGAATTTCAACAACTCTGGAAGAAGGAGGGGGGGGGGGGGGGGAGGCTGTAGAGTTCTAATAACATTTTAAAATTGTTTCAAAATTAATTTTTCTATTTAAAAGTATCTTCTTACATAGAAATAACTATAAACGTTCTGTAATTTTCATGTCCCTTAAAATTTACTTAAAATAACAAATCTGTTATTCATACCCACCCGCTGGCAGAAATTTACAAAAGTCACAATTCTTATTCTTTCAAAATATCATTGTACAACTATGGAAGACAGACGCGAGTTCTGTTTTCCAATAATATTTTAAGAAGACTTCAAACTAAAGAGAGGATAGACAAGGGATATCCCACGGCTTCTTTATGTTGCTAACACTGAACGTGCCAAGGCTTCAGAATCAGATAGAATATTTCTCTTTATATCCCATCAATAACGATTCAATTCCCTTTCAAACTGATTTTCAGAGAATTCTAAAACACTTTTAAAAATGCAAACAACATTCTTGTTTCCCAAATAACTTTTTTTTTCAGACGTTATAAAAAAATTGTATTAAATATGATGTTTAAAACATATCGTTTTAACCCTTTTAGGGGCAAAGCATTTCCATTGCTAAAATGTTGAAATGAATGAATGACACCGGAATTTCAGAACAAATTAGTTTGGAAATCACAAAAAGGTATGTTTCACATACATAATAAACGAAAATTTTTATACCAAAATTCTGGTGTCATTGTTGCATTTGGGAATTAAAACTAAGTGGTTTCATAAACATACCACCGCCCTTGAAAAGGTTAAATATGACGTATTTTTCACGTTAAAATTTAATTATTTTAAAGTTTTCCTTCGTTTTTAATATTCACGTGTAAATGTATTTTTCAATTCAAAAGTGTTTGGAATTATTATTATTTGGGTGTTTTAAAACCTGGCAATAAAAGGTAAAAAACGGTTTTTTTATGAATCTCTATTCAAATAATGAAATTTTAAATACAAATTTTGAAAAAAAAAAAAGAAAAAAAAAACCCTTAAAAACTTAGACAATTTAAAAAATGATATGACACTGCGCACCATAATCTAGTCACGTATGCAAAAGATGGTTAAATTGCTGTGCATAATTTCTGATTCAATAAAACTCATGTAACTAAACTATCTTAACCGAATGCATCATTAAATAGCGTTTTTAATAATTCTTCGTATTAAAACTGTCTGCTTCAACCGTGTTTATCATAAATTTGTCTATAAAACTGTGATTTTTCCTGTTTTTATATGAAATAGTTTTTGAATTATAGACCGAGAAAGTGAAAAGGTCACAATAAATTCAATTATACGGTAGCAGCATTAATTAATTTTTAACACTTTCCAACATAGTTGAAAAGTGTTTATAAATTCGGTTTGTCTGTCTACTACCTGTCTGCCTGTCTGCTGTCTGTTTGTCCATGCTCTAACTCGCGTAAATATACTCGAATGACTATGTAATGGAAATATGATACTGAGGTTTACCATGGCATGTTCAGAATTTAAAATAGAATGTGGAGTATTTATAATTCGTTTACAGGGATATTCAAAAGAATTCCGTTACATTACGGTCTATTGAGGGGGGGGGGGGAATCATTTGCATGTATTTTAATGATTTTCAAATTTTAATGATTTTAAGATTAAGTATGTTAAGATTAAGATGATTAGGTATAGATTTAGGTTAAGATTAAGATGATTAAGTATTTTAATGATGTTTTAATGATGTTCACTATTTCAAAGATATTCAAATTGATATATATATCACTAAAGTTCACTTACAAGATGCTTACAGTAGAATATGGTGTGTATAGCATTTATAGTTCATTTACAGGAACACACAAAAGAATTGTGTTACAGTACTGTATATGAGCAAGATTTGCTGTAAATGCGTTTTTAGTTTTGGTAGGCGTTTTTAAATGTAACTAATTTTTTACATATTACTTGGTGTCTATAAATTCTATTGATCATATACAGGGCTGCACAAAATAATTCGGATAGTTATTCGATTATATTGCTGAAATTAGGTTTTCAAATGTGCTATGCATTTTCCAAATTGTTTACTTAGACATCATCTTTCACCTTATTCAACAGCGAAGTTTGTTACAGTATTCTAAATGTGTTGGAAAGTGTTTCATAATCAATGCTTGACGCATGATTTTTTTTCTTGTTTTTAGAATAAGAGAGATTCCTTACAAGTGAAAAAAACGAAAAATCATGCGTCAAGCATTGATTATGAAACACTTTCCAACACTTCCAGAAAACTGTAACGAAACTTCACCGTTAAATGAGGTGAAAGAAGATATGTAAGTAAACAGCATAGGAAACATATAACACATTGAAAAATACGGTTTTCGAAATTACCTTCCAGTGTCAAAAAAGTAGTCGAAATATTTTGTGCAGCCCTGTATAGAATCAACAGATGTGGATATATAGCATGATAAAATTTAGTTCAGTTAGAATATTCAGATTTAGCAAATTTCGACAATCGATGGAAATGCACTCGAAATCTTTTGTATAGCCCTGTATATTATCTGAAGACTTTTGTGCACACCACATATTAAGCTAAAAGACAACTTAAAACTCACTTGCAGCGATTACCAACCGTAAACGACAATGTATCTGTTTCTTTGCGTAGCCCTGCACATGAATTTATTTATATTCCAAAAACTTCTATTAGTCTACTAAATATAGTTCAGTAGGAAAATGCGTAACACAATTAAAAACTACCCTTAAGCAATTCACTCCCATAGTCTGTAATACTTACGAATTCCCTTGTGTAGCCCTGTATATGATCAACCGAGTTTATAAATACACACGTACTATGAAAAAATTTAGTTAAACTTAAAAACGCCAAACAAAGTTGAAAACCCACTTGTCACACATAGACTGTAAATATCGCACATGTCTGTAACCGACATCTTTTATGTGTCCCTGTAAATAAACGCAATGCACACAAGAGAGCAATTTATAGTGCATCTCAGTAATGTATATAATTTTCATTATGTTTGAAATACGGAAACATCATTAAATTGCACTGTAAACGATTTTACCCCGTAGAACAATAGACTACCAATGTAACAGAATTCTTTTGTTTGACCCTGTAAATGAATAAAGATGCTTTGCACCCCACATTCTAGAAGAAGCATATTTTAATGCGCTTCATAATTATATATCAATTTCATCATGTTTCAAATGGCGTATCATCATCAAAAATGCACTTGGAACGATTATTTCTCATTGACTGTAATGTAACGGAATACTTTAGACTGTCCGTGTAAAAAAAAACTATAAACTTCAGTTGAAATAGGGAACATGCTATAGTAAACGACAATAAGATACAAAAATTTCAGGGCAATCCGAGTATATTTACACGAGTTAGAGCACGGACAGACTGCAGACGGCCAGATGGCAAGCGGGCAGACGGCAGACAAACCAAAGTCAGTTAAACATTTTTCAATTAGGTTTGAAAGTGTTAAAAATACGATATACACAATGTAAATGTCACAATTCTCCAAAGGTTACGCGAAGCAAAAAAGTTTAAGAACTTTTGTTTCTCATAGAAAAAACAAGTGTAACTATAGAGCGAATCTTAATGCTTAAATGTTTATAGAAAGAAAAAAAAAACGCAAGTATAAAGCACGTGTTAATGCGTAGCTGAAGCTTTTTTTTGCTTTGTTTCAGACGAAAGTCATATTTAACAGGCCTATCCTAATTATAATAATAGATTTATCCTACTCGTTTAATTCAAGGACATATCAATTTAAATTTTCACGTAAAGAAAAGAGGGATTCAAAATTTAAAAAAAAAAACGTTATCTCGATCGTTTTCTGAATATATTAAGACGTGATTTTCATGTTACCAAAGTCATCATTTTTATTACTGAAAATAATTAACTGTGAACAATTTTTTAATTTTTTGTTTTCCTAACACTGAAAAACTTTTAAATAAAATGTAAAACGTGTTTCAACATTATTCATAGATGGCAGCACCAAACAGAGTCGAAACTTTAATTAAAGGGCATTTTTAGTTTTCGAAAAATAAATGTATTAAAAAATAATAATAATGGCCTATAAATAATTACATTCATTTCACAGAAAAAAAATAACCTATTTCACTATTAATTCTTTATTATATTGAAAGAAAAAAACAATTCATTTGAATATTTAAAGGGGAAAAAATGACACTCGGAAGAATACGTCGGAAAAAGAACTGGTTCTATTCTGCATGTCTCTAATTTATTTTGATTTATTTTCTCTAGTCATTTATTCACTCACGTTTCAAAGAATAACTTTCAAACATTAACAATGGAGAGCAGCAGTCTAGCGCTGGTAAGTTTCAATGTCTCTTTTTTTACGTCTGTCATTTAAAGTTATAAGATTTTTTATTTTGTATATCACACGAAAAACTCAGAAGATTTCGTTCACTACTAACAATTATTTTTTTAAGTCCTAAAGATATGTTTTACATATTTATCTATTTTATAAAGTCAATGAAATCTTCTCACATTTTTTATTTATTTATTTATTTATTTATTTTAAGAAAAAAGATAATTGTTTAAGAGACTGTTTAAGACTGTTTTCTTAAGATGCAATACAATTTGAATTCGAGTATTTTATTGTCATTTAAAAATTGAGGTTAAATAGGCCAAATGAAGAAAATATAAGGAATGTCTCCTTACATAATAATTCACGCCCTATATTTTCGTAATTAATTTTTTGTACAGTAATTACAAAATGTCTAAATAGTTGCACTGACTTATACAGAACTTAGAAGAAGAAGACTTAAAACAAGAAGATTATTTTAGTTTATAGGAAAACTGCTTTATTTCATCCTGATTAGCACCTTCTTGTGTTTCTACTATTTTGTTTTTTTTAAGTCAGAAATCACGTGCTCAAGCCGATGTTGGTAATGGACCTACTTCATATCGATAATGTAATTACTGTTTTAAAAATAGCACTCATTAACTAACATTAATTGAAAATTTATGTATAATATTCATTCAAATAAATTTTTATGAATTTCTGAAGGCTTTTCTCTTCCATAAATTTCGTTGACCAGTGGAGCCCTCAGCAGGGCCGGCGCAATGTCGTGCGGGGTCCTGGTAAATCAATTTTTCAATTTTTTTTAATTGGGGGGGGGGGGCAACGTCTTTAACTGCAATATTCGAATAATAAATAATTTTTTTTTATTGTATATATCATAGAATAATTTTATAATATAGAGTATAAGATGTATGAAAAAAAACATGTAAATTCGTTTACGTGTAATGTGTATGATTTTTAATTTCAAAAAGTCTTCTATTCTTTAGAATATTTTAAATATTTATTTTTTGCGGAGGATCCTGACACCTATATAATATATTCCCCCAACAAGTATATCAACTTTAGCTGTAACAAATAAAGTTAATAAAAAATATTTAAAGACAAATTTATAGTAATAATATCATTATTCTTGAACAGGGTACTGTTATTTCGAATTGTAATAGAGAGTCTGGGGCCCCCTGACTCTAACGGACCGCCCTATTTACCAGATGGTTGCGCCTCCGGCTCTGGCCCTCGGTTTTGGCCCTGACTCTTTCAGAGAACAACGACGAACATAATCTGAATTATCAAACATTTTCTTTTCAGTATTATTATTATTATTAAGATAATCAAACTGTATCATAATTAACTATCACATATTAACTGAAAAATATGCTTTTGTTGGTAATTTTCAGAGGCGGTTGAAGCAGTGTTGGATTCAGGGGGTAGCGCATTTTTCCACGGAGCGTCAAAATGTCCTCCCACCAGACTTTGGATTTTCTATGTATTAATGGTCTACAAGTGCAATTGAATTCGGGGGATGTGCCGTGGGGACATTACCGCCCGTTGCATCAAAATGTCCCACCGAACGACTTTGGATTTTCTATTTATTAATGGTCTACAAGTGCCTCCTCCCTCGGAGCTTCAAAAGTCTGAATTTAACACTGGGTCGGAGGTATATTTTTCACCCGAACTAAACCTCATTTCGGAATCTTCCCAATCTCCCAATCTAATTAGCCGTAACTTCCAACTAACACCATTCACGTTTTTTTTTCAGACATTTATCTTTTTAAATACATGATTCTCCCTAAAATAAAAATTAATTGTAATATTTAAATCATTAAAGTAACCAAATAATAACATCCCCCCCCCTTCTTTTTGTCTTTGAATGCGATTTAACTTTCAATTATGAACTTTATTTTATTATTACAAGTTTTTAAGGCTTTTCTCGAAAAATATTCTTGCTCGCTCAACAACGTGAAACTTTCACGTGCTAGTTTTTACACATAATGATAAAATATCTTGAAATTTGCATGGCATTGAGTTGATTTAGAATAGAATGACATTTTTCGTTTTTCGATAAATGCTTTGCATCATACCCCAAAAATTAGATTAAAATGCCAACTTTGACAGCATTTCTCTTTAGAACCTTTGCCTGATTAAAAGGTGGAAAACACTTTAATTTGTGTTTCAAAACTATTTTCATTGCCTTGCACTCATCAAAATTTAAAACCTAAAACGTATTAACCCTTTCAGGGGCAAAGTACTTTTATTGCTAAAATGTTGAAATGATTGAATGATATCAGGATTTACAAACTATTTTAAAATTTGTAAAAGATTTTCTTCATGTACATTATGAAAACAAAATTTTGTTCCAAAATTCTGGTGCCATTGTGGCATTTAGAATTAAAATTAAGTTCAATATATATAGTGCAATATATATGGGGTGATATATTATAATACCACTGCCCTTCATGGGGTTAATGACATATACGATTTGACGCCGGACAGTTTGACCCAAGGGCCACTCTGAAAGGGATTTTAATTCCTAAATATCCCCTTCGTGGCCTCAGTATTTTTAGTTCAAAATACGTATTTATTGTAAATTTTGATTTCGTTAGTGATTTTTTAGAAATAAAATAAAATAAATATATTATAAGTGATTTCCAAAATGAATACGTTTTCATTGCAGTACGTATTTCTATTTATTTATTTGTTTGTGGAGACGGGGATCAAATACTAATCATAGGCGTAGAGTTGTATGGGCTCGTGGGGCTCAAGCCCCACCAATAATTTCTAAAATTGACTCTCTTTTTTTTTTCTTTTATTATATAAAAAAAGTTTTTTACTTTCTAGTATTTTATAGAATTTTTAAATATCCCATTTTTTTTTTATTTTTCTTTTGTTATAGTGATAAACGACATTAGGAAAACTTTTTCACTTTATGTTATACATTTTTTAATTGGAATAAAATTCTCAACGTTTGAACTTTTTACATAAAAAATTAAAATAGAAAAAAAAATCCATATTTGGAAAAAAAAAAAGATGTTATTCAAAATCAACTTTCGTTGTGATTTTATTATAAACGATTCGCGAATATCAGCGAGTAATATCATTTTGTAAACGGGTCTGTATATTCGAATTTTTATATTGTCTTAATGTTTTATTTAACTTGTGATTATTTATCAGTATACGATTCTGTTTAATTTCTTTAAAAGGGAGTTTAAAAAACAACATTAAATTGGGAATCGATCTTTTTTATACTTACATACACATATTTGTGTAAAAAAAGAGTTCAGCCCCACCAATAATGGTTCAAAGACTATGATACTAATCACTATGCATTAATGATACAAATCACTAAAGAAGATTCAAACAAATAAAAAAAAACTAGTCGTTGTAGCCGTAATAGTTATCACCGTAATAGTTATCCATCATGGATATGCATAATATAAAATATGAAAATAATAATAGTTGAATAATATATAATAACTTAATGACGTCATAAACTTTAAATGCTCTATTACTGAATTGCGTAAAAGAAACATCCTTATGACTCCAAAATTGATAATCATATTACCTAACGGTTTACTGCGTCGGATTAAGCGTCTCATTTCCAATTAAAATATATCTTTGAATTGAAATTTGAATGAAATACAGGTTCATGAAAAATCGAAGAGTGTGGAAAATAGGATTACAAATATCTCGGCAACTCATTATCCGATCGACTTCATTCTTTATGCAAAATTTATGTTTTTTTACTGTCTTTTATATTCACTCCTTAAAATAAACAATTTCGAAAAATTTTATATATCTTTTATCAGAACGAATATTTCGAGAGTCTGAAAAAAATAGTTCCGGATAATCGAGGTTACTGAAATTGAATAAGCTTCTTCCCATTATAACATACTAAGTACATACAAAATTTTAAGTCTCTATCTCAATTTGTTCGGGAGATAGAGCGTTTACTGACACACACACAGACAGACGGACGGCAAAACTTTTTTTCTAAAAATATTTTTTTTTTTTAATCTCCAGTGTCTGAAACGTGTAAATCCGTCCAATTTTTTTTTTTTTTCGATTTTCAAAACGATTACAAGACTTACCCTATACTACGTATAATGGGTAAGTAATAATAAATATTTTGTCTCAAAGCTCCATTTCATATAAGTTCCTAGGAGGAAGAAAAGAAAACGACACCCACATCTTTTTATTCATTTCATTACCTTAAAGACACACTGACTGCAGTATTACATCTACTGAATATAATATCTACTGAAAATTTTGAACTATCGAATGAAATTTCGCTGTTTTTGTCCGCATTCGAGTCTTGCCACTTTCTTCTTTGATTGCAAACATTAATTGCAGCCTAATGTTTTAATGTGAAATATGACTCCCAGGTAGCGAGGTGGAAAGATGCGACACAGGACCGTCTCAAACTATGTTGAAAGGATGCTGTAAAATTATCATACTGAAAGGATGTTGAAGAAGTTTTTTGTTTTTTTAATACGAAAGATAAAAACTTGTTAAAATACTAGAAAAAAAATTCCAGATATGATAAAAAGTGTAACTAAAGAATTACGGCACTTGTCTGGGTTTTATTTTAACCACAACCCGCAAATTTAATTACTTAATTAAAATTTATGATCGTCTCAAATTACTGTCTAGTAGATTAATGAGTTTTGTATTATATTATTCTTAACAGAAGAAAGTTGTAATCCTAAAATGAAATTATGAAAATAACGCATAAACAAATAACATATCTAGTAGAAAATAACATACATAAAACAAATTCGAAAAATTTAATAATTCATATAAAAAATTACATGAAAATTTAGAAGAAAAGGAACGGAAAAGGATTTTAAAATAGCAACTCCAAAATTTTCATTAGCATTATGTCTCGCCGTTTTCCTTCTACTGTTTTTATGATATTATTTTACATTTTCCCATCGAAAATATTGTTCTATAGAATTATTTTAAACTTGAGATGCATAAATAAAAGGTAAATAAAAGAATCAAACAAAATTTTTCTTTTATTTATACAAGCGATTGTTTTAGTATAAAGGCACCATAAATATGAAATTTTGTAAATTTGCTTTTATAATTAAAAATTATTCATACGTCTATACACACTATATGTATGTGTGAATGTGTATTGTGGATTTGTTTCTTACACATATCCTTCTAAGCTGTATTTCCATTACAGACAAGTTACAGTAACGCTAGATTTACGGAACACTTTAATTTGTTCTAATTTGTTCTCTTTAATTTGTTTAATTATTTCCAATTTTGTGCATTAAAACAGCAAAAAAATAAATATTGCATAAATATGCTTTTTTTTTATATGTTATTATGATGAAAATGCATACTTTAATCCATTATCCCCATCTTTTGTTTTCATGTACCTGTATACTGTATATCTGTTTATCCGTGCCTCTATCAAACCGACGTGACGGAATATTTAATTTAAAATTAATCGCTGGGGAATAATAAAAATTGGAGGATAATTTGCAGCAGTGGTTCCCAAACTTTTATACCTTACGTATCCTTTCAAGAATTAATTTTATGGCGCGTACCTCCCTTTTTCTTTTTTTTTCTTTTTTAGTAATAAAGAAATAATAGAGAAAAAAAATCCCGAGTTTCATGATCAGTAGAAAAAAGATAAAATAACTAATAGATGCAAATTAACATAAATTTTAATTTACTTTTAATATAACAATTGCACTTAATATAACAATTATTTACAACCAGCAGATTTAATAATGCGACAGATGCACGTGTTTACAATTGCTTAAATCATGCATGTTTAGTGTTAAACTTATCAAATAGAGACTCTAATCATCTTCTACATCAAATTAATCTGTATGTTTTGTTTTCAAAACAGCAAAGAATAAAAAACTTTTTCTACACAAATAAATAATATTAAATGGCAACAAATACGGAACAACAATATTTGATAAAACTGTGTACCCATTGAAATTCACCCAAAACCATTGAAATTCAAAAGGATAGCAGTGACTTTTGACCATGAAATATTTACAAGTTCTTTTCGCATGCTATTTCCACCATTTCTTCGTTATTCACCAATGCAAATGAACACTTTTCTATTTCAATGTTAAATCGACCGCGATTCCATTTTTTTTTTAATTTGACTGTATGTGGAAAATAGCCTACTAAGCGTATGAAGGGAAGTAAATGATCAATTATCTCAGGTTTAATTCCTTCAAGTCAGAAATGTTTTGTTATTGAAATTAAAAAGGGTTTCCATCTATTGAAACTGTTCATTGCTATTACTATTATTTACTATATCACTTGATTCTTTCATAGAGATAATTTTGTACCATTTCATCAGTTTCTTTTCTACAAGAAACACACCAACATTATCTTCCTGCAGTAATAAATTCCATACATTCATATTTTCAGAAATATATCATAAGTAAGTCAGTTATTAGTGGCCATTTCAAGTCATATAGTTTTGAAGAAAGGTAAAATTTGTGGTTCATGAAAAAAATTCGTAGCTCATTGTGGAGCTCAAATAAACGACGATGGACATTACTCCAAAATACTCAATGTAACCTCAGTGTGAAGATGCAATTTTTTTTTTTTTGTTTAATGCAAGCTGCCCATCTCTTCACATAGCAATGGAAACATTCTAGATTTAACGGTCGAGTTTTTTCCTATGTTAACTATCATTATGCTTTCATTAAAAACATGTTGCATTTATAATATTTTCTTTAGGATGCTTTAATTTTGTAACAAAACTAACAGACCCCCCCCCTCCCCCTCCCACCCCTGGCGTTGTCCAGTATTACCTTCAAAGTTTACTATTTTAACGTGTAAAAAATTTAATTCATATCGCTTGAAAATAAACATGACTTTAAATATTGCATTTGTTTCCGGTACACCCATAAGGTGGATTGCTTTTAACGGCCGAATCTTTTAATCTTTCAGCGGGCGTGCTTTTCAAATTTTACGAAAATATGATTTTTTAGAAAATTTCGTGTCACAAATTACACCGAAATTTAAATCATATTTTTACTACTGATATTGCTCTTTCAACGTATCTCTATTCCTGTTATGAAAAATCTTGCACTTTTTATGGGCTGATACGGGTAAAAATTGAGGCCTTTCTGCGTCCCTTCACAAAATTATTATTAATTATATTAATTATAAAATTATAATTTATGTTAATTTTATTTTTTTTAAAAAGGGCTCTTTACAAAATTCAGTTTAACAAAAGGAGATTCTTCATAAAATTCCATTTCGTAAAAAGGTACACAAAATTCTATTCGAAAAGAAGCAAACACTTCATATTGTTTTTTTACCTTGTTAAGATTTGAAATGTATAAAATTTGAAATATATGTAGGATAATAATTATTTGCACTATCCATTTACACAAACATTATTTTATTTTCAAACAGATTAAAGAGTTGTGTACACGTCTAAAAGCTTTAAAAAACACCTTTAAAATTACACAAAACTAGTCAATCTGTTAAAAATATTTTCACCTGTTGTTCTCAGATATACAATTTTTAACAGACTGGCTAGTTTTGTGTAATTTTAAAGGTGTTTTTTAAGGCTTTTAGACCTGTACACTACCCTTTGATCTGTTTGAAAATAAAATAATGTCTGTGTAAATGGGTAGTGCAAATACTTAATATGTTAAAAATGACATTATGAACGATCATAGATAAACAAAAAATCTATATGTAGAATTTCTAATGAGAAATCGAAGAATAAATCGGACGATGTGGAAACTGCAATCAACAATGAAATAGAAGAAACACTGGACTTAGAATTACCAATTGTAGAGACCGATTTTGAGATAGAATAGACACTGAAAGTGAATTTCTTAGAGAAGGAGAAATGTTTAATGACAAATTAAAGAATGAATCAAAGGCGATTTCTGGAGGATATAAATAAACAGCGGTGCAGTATTATCGTAACAGCAAAAAAATAAAATGTCGTTCTTTTCGGTCAGTACAAAGTCAATTTAGATTTGTGAAACGTCTATCATCATTGAATTCCTGGGAAAAATAAATCCAAAAGTTAGCTAACCGCAGACATAAATTAAATGAAATTGAAGCTTTTGTATTAGACACATTTCAGAATTCTAGACACATGTGTGTCAGCGTGCATGATTCCAATTTAAAAAGATGGCCATGCATGAAAGCATTTGACCTAAATATGAGATTTAAAGTTTCTAAAATGTAGTTAACTAATTTTAAAAGAAAATATCGAATTGTGAGTAGGAAAATAACAAGATTTCTTTCGCAGTCACACACGCATGAAAATGATGTCGTTATAAATTCTTCAAAAGCATTCTTAAATGATGTGCATATTTTTCTTAAAGATTCCTTTCTTAACGATGGTCAAATTTTCAACACCAATCACTTGTGATGTAGCAAAGAAATACACGCAGGACGAACAATTGCAGTTTCTGGATTTAAAAAAGTAAAACGTGTAGAGCAATCTTTATATGCGACAACACATTTATACACTATGATGCCCACGATCAGTAACTATGAAAAGCTGTTATCTGCAGTGTTTATAGTATATCCTGGACGAAAAATGGAATTCGAAATCCATGTAAGAAGAAAAATGTTTGAAGCCAACAATATTAGTATAGTGGATTTGAAATCCGGAAAAGTGGGATCGAAAAACTTAAAAAATATTTCTCTCAAGTTTATCATAAAAACTTACTAGATGAATACTGCTTTCGTCGGTTCAAAGTCCTTCTTTTAGAGTCCTAAGTCCTAAATATAGTACTTTAGGACTCGTTTGTTCAGGAGGGTGCGTGTGAAATCATCTTGGATACAAAGGCTGAGAAAGCCCGTTAGTGTTGTGTCATGAGGTGCTGCAGCCTGTTCAGTAGCATTTTTTGTTGTGAAATAGACCCTTTGTTCATTATCAAAGTGGATGCTCAGATGAATGACTGTACAATGGTGCTCTTGAATTTGGGAAACTGAGTATTTCCCATACTGACTCATTACTGCTTATATATCTTCCCATTTCATACAGATGTATTTCATCAATGTCATTATCTCTCCTGGTCACTTCAAACACGGTCATGTCGCATCCCTTATTTACATACTTATAAAGTATTTGATAGACTTTACTGAATTACAAAATTGCATGTTATCTTTGCATTAAAGACTTTAGTTAAAATAGGACAACATGGAACAATCTAAGAATTCCCACAGATACATCTGATCCTCGAAGTTTGATGTTTGCAATAAATCCTCCTTCTTTTGGTGTTCTATGTCGACAGAGGGAATACCCATCTTTTCCAGTTTGCATATCCGTCAGAAAACTCCGTGAATATCGCCTTGTGCAAATTCCGTTCTCCATGGACGTAGAGCCTGAATTTATCCACAGGGGCTGTGGTTCCACTTGCTTCGTTACAACACTGAAAAGTTTTGGGTCATTTTTCGTATCACGATTTCTGCGCTAATGGAAGTCACGACTCTGTGAACATATGTCTCTTTGAGCTAAATCAGTATATAGGCATGAGGAAGTCCTTGCTTCTACCATTCTATTGCGTACATATAACATTGAACTTCATCAAACCCTTTTTCGTTTTAATGAGATCTATGAGTAATATGTGCTTTTGATGAAATACACTCTTGCAGATAAATCAGGTTTCGATCCATCAAACAGTTCTTGCTGTATATCTCTCTCCATTTTGGATTGCATGTAAATCTGGTTAAGATATTCGGTCTACCATAGTTTCTGACGTAGGTCATGGCATCTTGAATTCGCTCATGCATGTATCTTGGGCTCCCTGTGAAAGTGGAAAGCAGGAGGATTAACCGGCCGATATTTACCATTGTTCATCGCACCCCTCAAATGTGCATAATTTTCCACTCGCAACGACCTCTAATTTCCTCGTAGGTACATCAGCCTTTTGGATTGAATCGTGGGATATTTGTCCACGATACATAAAAGATCTTTGTTTCTGCGTATAACGTTGAAATTTGAAGAGCGGAACATCATCCTGTAAGCATAAAATCCATGGCAGATCTTTTTAGTAACGGCCATTCCTGTTGTCGGGTTTATTTGTCGAGTTCAAAATTATATTCGTCCTTGCCAAAACCCGTTGAGTGGATACTGTAGTACAGGGGTGTAAAAATCTAAGGCCGTTTGCCACCACTAAATTTTTAGTATATTTCGCCTAATGAGAATACTGATAAAATTTAGGCAAAGTATACTGATAAAATTTAGGGGAAGAATACTTATAATATTTAGTGGTGAGAATCGGCCCATTGGCGCCCAATTTTTACACTCCTCCTGTATTGCATCATACAACCTTCGCGTATCGGGAATTCTTTTGAGTGTTTGATGTTTGTAATAAATTTATGACACTTATTTCAGTCAAAACACTTCTTTCTTCCAAAATAATGTGTATCTTGTTCCATGTTGTTCTTCCACTATGATTACAGCCATTTTTGTCTCTGTCGATGCATTGTACTACCTCTCATGCTCACCAAAAGGTGTTTTGTCATCTAAGATTATAACTTTCAATCCAGGGCTCATCTTTTTTATTACTGATTTCAAGCTATGGACGTATGAGTTGTCATCATATTCTGTAACTGTAGTACAACGTTTTGTTTTGTTTGTGGTGCATTTCTGCAACGCTAGTCTGCTTGTTGTCGGCCATCTCCAACAAAATACACTTGCAGAATCTTTAGCTGTTCATTCTGTAAAGGAAGCAGGATTCCGATGCGGTGATATACAGGGCCCACTTAAGACTTAGAAGTAGGGGAAGCCCGGCGCCACACAAGGGGCCCCCCTTTTACTTAGATTCTCTTCTTCTTCGTTCTCTTTTTCTGTTTTCTTGACGTCTTGATTCTCTTTCTGTGGTATCTTCAACAGCTTTTCTGCTTTGTACTCTTTCTCTGTCTTCTTGATGTCTTTCTGATCTTTATCGGGTGGTTTCTATTCTCTTCTTTGCTGCCTTGCTCTTTGTTATCTTTGTCTGCTGCGTATACATTTTTTCTCCCTGGGAAACATGCTTCTTTAGCTTAGTATATATACTTACCACGTTCAACCTGTACAGAGACTACTTCAATATAGATTTAAAACTGTTTAGTACGACTACATTCTCTTAAAAATGTTATGTTGTAAGGAAACACATTTGTAATGTCTACAGACACCTATAAATCCTGATTTGTAACGACTTAATCCAGATATTTCTTTTTAAAATGGTATTAATTTAAAAAGCATAGCAAATTCTTGTCTCAGAAGGAATCCCCTTCTCCCTTAGTAATCCTTAACATATAAAATTCACATAAAAATTAATTAAAAACAAGAGTAAAATAAATCTTTGTTAAGTTATCCATTTCACAATACTAAAATTTCAATAATTTTGAGGACAGAAATTATGAAACACACGAGTACTTGAAATAATTCACTTTTGCATTTGCAGATGAAAATTTGAATCAAGATAAAAACTAATTCCTTTAATAGCTCTATGGATGCAGTAAACTCTATTTAAATCGGACTCTGTGTAAGATGAAAATCTCTCTAACGCTTAAAGACTTTAAAAGTTCCATAGATTCTATATTGTACTCTTTTTAAAGCGGAATACTGTCTTTGGCAGAAGACAGAAGACAGTTACTTACAGCAGATCTATTTAAATCGAACTCTGTGTAAGACGAAAATCTGTCTAACGCGGAAAGACTTTAAAAGCCCCACAGATTCTATATTTTAAACTCTTTCTAAGGCGGAATACTGTCTACGGCAGAAGATTAAAATATTACTTTTTAAAGTGTTGTAATTTCCCAAAATTGAAAAGTTCTTTCAGACAAAAACTATCAAATGGAGATATTATTTTTTAATGTGATGTTTGTTTGTGTTTAAAAGTAACAGTAAAACGATATATGTCACATGTTTTTAAGACAGTACATTGATTTATAATAAATCTTTTAAGATTCATTTATTGTTACGAAGAACAATCGAATCAATATATTACTTTCTAAAGAATTGTTTGTTTAAAATAAAATAATAATTTCATTATAACCAGTTAACAGAAAAAAAGGAAAATAAATACTGACTTTATGAAACGACAGTTACTTACAGCATTCCAAAGTTAGATGCGAAGTGTTGCCGTTGCCAATTGGTTGCGAATCAATGTACAAAATAATTACTTTAATAGGTTTACAGATACAATAAACTCTATTTAAAAGCGGACTGCGTGTAAGACGGAAATCTGTCTAATGCGAAAAGATTTTAAAGTCCCACAAAATGATTTTCTGTCCTGTAAAACTCTGTCGAAGTCGGAAGACTGTCTACAGCGAAAGATTTTTTTTCGATCCTGATCGATTCCGCCTTATAAAGAGCTTACTATATATAAATTCTGATTTGTAACGACTTAAAATATTGCTTAAATTTCTAAAATTGTAAAATACTTTCAGACAAAGACAATGGAATGAAGATGTTATTTTTTAATGTCACGTTTGTTTTTTAAAAAATAACAGTAAAATGGTACATGTCACATGTTAATCAGACAATACAGTGATATATAATGAACCTTTTAGGATTCACTTATTAATACGAAAACAGTTGAAGCAAGTTATTACTTTTTAAAGAATTGTTTATTTAAAAAAATAACAATTTCATTATAACCAATTAATTCGTTAACAGAAAAAAAAAAGAATCATACTGACATATGAAAATATTTGAAAATACTAACATATGACATGTGAAAAAAAAAGGAAATCATACTGCATATAAAATGATAGTTTACAAATGAATTACTTACAAATGCCGTGCATGCGCGGTAGCGTATTACTGTTTATTAGTGTTAATTTTACGGTATAATACTAGCAGCTGGAATGCCAAAATTTACCGTAAAATCAACATTTTTTTTTTTTTTTTTTTTTTTTTTTTTTTTTTTTTTAAGTGTAGAGATGAAGATATGAGTTTGGACACTTTTTTTGAGACCCGATCCCAGCCGAACCGACGATTTGAAATCTGAGCCCGAAAATTTTTGTGTCATCACAGCCCGAGCCCGAGCCCGATACTAATAGTACGCAGAAGAAAATTGTTAATAGCATTTTCATATTGTTTCAACATTAATTTTCTCATTTAAAAATTTCTTCTAACATATAGCAATAAATATTAATCCTAAACACTCTTTCCTGACAAAGTTTCATAATTTCCAGTGCCTGTAAATCTGTTTAAAATAGCAAATTTCTTAAATATCACCGGAATAAATCTGCAAAAGTCACAATTCTTATTCTTTTAAAATATCACTGTACAACTATGGTAGAAAGTCATGAGTTCTGTTTCTAGTTAATTCTGGAAAAGGACATCAAACAAAAAGCGAGGATAGCCGCGGCTTCTTCGTATTATAAACACTAGCCGTGGAAAAGCTTCAGAATCAGATTGAATACAGGGTGAATCTAAACTCTTGGGCAAAACTTTAAGGGGTGATAGTACACATCAAGACAAACAATATTAAATAGGAAACTAAGGGTCCCAAACGTCTTCCGAAGAAGATAGGCGCCATTAAAGTTTTGGGTCCAAAATTTCAAATGATTATAAAAAACGGAAAAATTGGTCGATTCATTTGCGGTTTCCGCTAAAACTATTCTTTATGTCAGTATTTTATTTTAAAAAAAAATTTAAAGATAAAGTTCAAAAAATGCCGATAGAGGGCGCTTTAGACTTTGGAGTAACAAACAACTATTTTTTACCGTTATTTTTTGTATCTCATTAAATGCTTTCAAAAGCTTAGACTTAAACTTAAAGTTTGAGCTCCAAATCTAAATCGTTGGGAGTGCTTAAGTAGCGCAAACTGAACTGTGTTCAGGAGTTAAAATTTGAACCCCCGCCCCACCAACTCCTGAACACAGTTCAGTTATTCTCGATCTTGGTGCCGTAGACCAGGCAGAAACTACTGCCCCCTACACGTAACATAAACGATAGAGGGATGACAAAATTTATTAAAAAATTTATTCATAACAGACATGAACAATTTCTCCGCGCAAAATAAAAAGAAACAATTTGATGTACGCACGTAGTGTGCAATATGAATGAAGGTTGACACGTAGAAAATGGTACACGCATGATGTTCGTGAGGAATCTCAAAAACTGCTCGAAAGAGTGCCAGCAACAACGATGCAGGCCTCACACCGCCGGCAGAGGGAGTTGCGAACATTAGTGAATACCCCAGGCATCTCCCGGATATCGCCTGCTACGACGGCAATCCTCGCAACCAGGTCCTCGTCGGAGTCGACGGTAAAAAATAGTTATTCGTTACTCCAAAGTCTAAAGCGCCCTCTATCGGCATTTTTTAACTTTATCTTTAAAATTTATTTTTAAAATACATTTTTTATTTAATTTTGTCATCTCTCTATCGTTTATTTTATGTAGGGGGTAGTAGTTTCTGCCTGGTCTACGACACCAAGATCGGGAATAACTGAACTGTGTTCAGAGAGAGGGGGTTCAAATTTCAACTCCTGAACACAGTTCAGTTTGCGCTACTTAACCACTCCCAACGATTCAGATTTTGAGCTCAAAATTTAAGTTTAAGTCTAAGCTTTTGAAAGCATTTAATGAGATACAAAAAATAACGGTAAAAAATAGTTGTTCGTTACTTCAAAGTCTAAAGCGCCCTCTATCGGCATTTTTTGAACTTTATCTTTAAAATTTATTTTTAAGAAAATACTGACATAAAGAATAGTTTTAGTGAAAACCACAAACGAATCGACCATTTTTTCCGTTTTTTATAATCATTTGAAATTTTGGACCCTAAACTTTAATGGCGCCTATCTCCTTCGGAAGACGTTTGGAACCCTTAGTTTCCTATTTAATATTGTTTGTCTTGATGTGTACTATCACCCCTTAAAGTTTTGCCCAAGAGTTTAGATTCACCCTGTATATCTCCTTATACCCCCATCACTAACAATTCAATACCCTTACAAACTGATTTTTTTTAAGTTTGTAAAACTCTTTCAGAAACTGAGATCACATTCATGTTTCTCAAATTGCAAGTCTTTTTTTTTCTTTTTTTTTTTTTAGCTTTTTAGCTCACAGGCTTCAAAGCCTGGGAGCTTTGGGTTCATTGGATAATTATAAAGGGGGCGGACGGGGGTCAAATCCTTCCCAATAATTTATATAAATGGGTTTTTCATGCAGAATTATCCGATTTGCTTCAAATTTTGTATATAGGTTCATTCTGATAAGGCGCTTTCTTGATTAGTTTTAGGATTCATTGGTTGAGTATAAAGAGGCGAAACGGAGGGCTAACCCCCCCCCCCTTAATTTAGATAAATTGGTTTTTCATGCAGAATTATCCGATTTGCTTCAAATTTTGTATATAGGTTTATTTTGATAAGGCGCTTCCCTGATTAGATTTGGAGGTTTATTGGTTAAGTATAAAGTGTGGAAACGGAGAGGGGGCTATCCCCCCCCCCCTTTAATTTAGCTAAATGGGTATTTCATGCAGAATTACCCGATTTGCTTGAAATTTGGTATACAGGTTTATTGTCGATTTCTTTATTTTTCGAGGGGCATTATTCTGTGAAATAAAAGTATAATATACAATTAGTGTGAATAACCTGAGAGCTCAATGCCATCAGTTTAACTGAGCATTTTCCTTTTTTTTTAATTTCTGAATAAATGGCGTCATGAAATTATCTTCTCGAGCTAAAATTCTCCTTGCAGAAAGTTGTTATAAATAAGATTCACCTGTATAAAAATCAACATATATATATTCATTAATATTCAAGTATATATTTTTTATTCAATTAAAAATATTTAGTACTTTCTTTTGAAAAATCAGGTCAACCCGAACCCGACTCGAAAGAGTCAAAACTCAACTCGGAATTGAAACATTTAAGTCAACTCGAAGTGCAATGAAAAAAAAAGAATCAACCGACCCGAGCCACAGGTCGTACCGAATTCGAAAAAAAAAAAAATGGGTTTCCGACCCGATGAAAGATACTATTGTGTATTAATCTCACATCTTTCAAAATTGCTTTCTAAATTTCAGATGAACCATTGCTTAAATTAAGAAATCAACTACAGTCAAAAGCTAAGTACAGCCATAAAAATGGATTAATTCTCCCTTTTCCTCGTTGAAACATAGCTCCGTTTAAAAAAAAAAAAAAAAAAAAAAAAAAAAAAATCGATCGTTTTACTTTGATTAATAATTAATTTTTTTAAATCATTCATATATATGTATTTTTTATTTAACATTTTTTTACTTTTAGGGTTCCGTACTTAAAAAGTAAAAACGGAACCATTAAAAAATCACTCCTGTGTCTGTCCGTCCGTCTGTCACAGCCCTTTATCTCGTAAACTATGGCACGTGGAAAATTCAAACTTGGAAAAGTTATAAAACATTTTTACCCACATAGTTTCAGATTATTAGCCATTCACCAATATGTTTAGTAAAATTTAGGGGGTTAATTAAGTTACTTGAAAAAAAAAGTTTTCCTTTCGTATATCGTGTGAAAGATCTCGTAAGACCGAACTCAAAAATACATTTGTTTTAATTTTAGGTATTATACTTTCAGAGATATCGTCGAAAATGCACTGTAAAAATATGCCCCCGCCCCCCTCTATTTCCGAATCTACTAAAACTAAAATTATGAAAAGACTAGGGGAACTAGGAGTTTATTTAAACCTTGCAGGAAAACGACAGCAATTTTCCTAGGTAACATTGTTTTTGAGAAAAATGCATTTTTCCGTTATGCACAAACGTTACTTTTCGGGCGTTCAGAGGGAAAGTTGACGGGTGCTCGAGGTACGTATCGAAGCAGACTTGTCCAAGGATATTTGATAATGATTTTCGAAAAAAATGTCGGTAATTAGCTCAGATATTAATTAAGTTACTTGCAAAAAAAAAAAAAAATTGTTTTTTATATATCGTGTAGATCTTGTAACATCGAATTCAAAAATATATTTGTTTTAATTTTAGGTATTATATCTTTTTCAGAGATATCGTTGAAAATATACTGGAAAAATATATCCCCCTCCCTCTCCTATTTCCGAATCTGTGGAAACTAAAATTATAAAAAAAATAAGGGTAGTAGGGGTTTATTAATGAATAAATTTAATGTACCGAACCCTTTGAGCGCGAGTGACCTTGACCGATTTATTTTTTTAATTAATTCCTGAATGTTTTTACCCATATATGAGAATATAAAAGATAATTAAGATATAATAAGATTGGATGCTAAGATATCAAATATATATCAAATGATAAAAAATAAATTTCTCATTTTCGGAGAAATGGTAACTTCTTTTTTAAAAAATGCGAAAAATTTAAAAATTCCTATACAAATTCTGAATTTTGAAAAGAGGACGTACTTTTTTATAGTGGATTAAAAGATTAACTCAAGATACCTTTTATAAGTGGCTCAAAATTGCCGTAAAACTTGAAAATTTTGAGAAATACGCGGATTTTTTCCGTTCAATAAAAAATAACAAAAACTTCAAAATCTGAGCATTCAGACCTGTCTTCGTCTATCCGAAACCAAACTGGCAAACTTGGCGATATATTTCTCTAGCGCATAAACACACAACCATCTTTATTTTATTAGCTTAGTTTTGAAAGCAAACCCCATTTCGCTGAAGTCTCGCTTGAAATCAGAGTGATCTTAGTCTGATCAGATTGATTCATTTAGCTGCCCAGCGCCATATTTTGTTTATTGACACCTTCTCCCATATATCCACAAGAACCACTTCGAGTACTTACCCCTAATATAGAGTAATACAAAGTAGTTATCCGAAAAGCACGGGACTTAAGCAATTTCGGTTAATCGAGGTTCCATAAACTTTTTTGGATAACGGAGAATTTGGTTTTAAGAGAATTTGTTTTAGATATAGTGCATTTTAAACGAAAAATGCCTTCCTCAAAATGCCATCCTCTTAATCTTGGTGCACTAATCCATAAGAAAATGAACTGGATGAAAATGGGATCAGAGCATCTTGACCCCGAATGTAACTTCCTTGATTCAACCAATAAACAGTTTTTAGAGTTTTTAATTGAAGGACTGGATAATGGAGAAGAAATTGTTCAACGTTTAAAATTTGTAGATATAAAAAAAAAAATTAGCTACTGGGCAGCTTCATCGGGGGAAGAAGTTCAAAAGAAAATATTAGTTAGATCTTGGTGCAAATTGTGGGCTAATATTGAATCAGCAGCTTTAAGAAAAGTATTGATTCTTCAAATGATATAATTTCAGATGACAATGGATCTCTCGACACCGAACCGTTCTTGGACATGTTCAGGAAGCTTCCTGGAAAATTATTAGACGACGACATTAAAACCTATCGTGACCCAACAAATGATGAATTGTTTTACAGATAAAAAAATAGTTGAAGTAGTAAATAAAGACGATTCTGCAGCTAAAAGAATGACCAAAGAGATGAAGAAAACTATTTATTACTCACGGTGTAGCTACAAAAATATTGGATGCAGCACATCGGTATAGTGAACAAAAAGATGATGCTACTATTTCTGATGTTCTGTTGCAAAAAAAGGTGGCGTGACAAAGCGACGTGAAACTGAATAGCAGAAAAAAATATTGCATATTTTGAAAGAAAATGAAATTTAGTGGTCAAAGTCAGCATGTTCTAAGTTCTAGTATTATTTTTTGGAAAAGTTTTGCAATGTTTTATTTATTGTAATACTGTATACATAATGTCATATTTATATATGTAATGTATTATGTAATAAACACATTCCAGTTTATTTAATGGCAAAATTTTAAGCATGTTTTTAAATATTACTATAATATGTTTTGTCAATTAAAGTCTGAGTTTATGTTCAGTCCGTTAAAGCAATTTTTGGATAATCGAGATTCGGATAATTAGGATTCTACAGCATAAGTGAAACTTTTATCTATTAAATAAAGATTAGGATCTTAAAGGTAATTTGAAATTTTTTACTTAAAAAAAAAAAAATTGATTCTTAAATATTTATTTTTGTTTTACTTGACTAGGGCTAGGTCAAGTCCTTAAGTGATATTGAATTGATAAAGATAATAACAAGGATAAATAAAGACCTATCTTACGTAGAATCTGATTTTGATGAAAATATCACCGAGCTATGACAAAACGAGAGGTAGAAATGGACGTTGAAAATAACGAAATTGAATTTCCGAATAGTGAAGATAAGAATCTTGGTAACATAACTCGCAGCAGATATGATATGCGTTTTCTTTCTGATTCTAAGGGCGAAGGTGATATGGAACAACCACCCTTGTAGGAATTTCACGTACAAAACAGAAAGGAAATACCAACAATAGCAAAGGTACGAAGGATAATATGATCCGATATGCTTCTCTACACGACTTTATAAATCGGAAAGTTCTGTTATCACAGTTTACAAAAGCAAACCAAGCGAAAATATACACTCAAATAAAGGCATAAACCTTTCTAATAGCACCATAAAATTAATAGAGGCGCAAGACCTTTCGTAAGAGCACCCTCTTCTCTCTGTATTCATAAAACGCAAAGAAGACTGTCTTGCTCCCGCTTTCAAAGTGGTAGCACTTCTTCGTTGCATCTGATGAATAAAGACAAAGTTCTTTCGAAAGGCCTTGCGCATCTCTTAATTTTATGGCGCTATTAAGATATTTTCTGATTTTATTTCTGTATCACACCAGTTGTTAAAAATTTTTTGTACGATTTCTCAGTTCGAAATAAAAATTTGTAAAAATAAAAATCTAATGTTAAACGTGCTCCTGAGACAATTTTACAATAAGACTCAATCTGAAGGGAGTGTGATTTCTAAAATAGCTTGAGAAAACAGTGTGAAAACAGGATTCCGTATATAGTATCTTGAAGTCTTTTACAATATCTTGTACTTAGCAGCCTGGATTCTTTACAAACAGTGGTGTAGTGGAGTAAATATATAAAAAAAATACTTTTTTTTCTTTCAAGTACTTGAAGAACTAGGTAGTGACTATGGCTGAAAAGTCGACACTAGTTCCACTTAGTTGTCGATCTTACCAAATTGTAATGTAAGAAAATCTTATCAAATTGTTACGCCACCGTACATTGTTTCTGTATTAATCTATGCTAATTTAATTCATTAAATTCGGTTAATTATACACTTAACTTAATCTTATAGTCATTTTTCAGTAAAGTCCTTTTTCTTTCTAAATTTTCAAATATTTCGTTAAAGTAATTTTATTCTGTTATTAAATAATAATATTAATCAATAAATCAAATGTTTTAATTATTAAAATCATTAATATAATATTCAGTTAAAGTAATATCAGTAAAAAGATAAGTTTTTCGCGTGTCAATACAAACTGATACGAAATATTTCTAAGTTCAAAAACGAAAATCATAATTATTAAATATTAAATATTTTGTATTAAAACCATATTCAATCTATAGATAAAAAATTCTACTTCAAGAATCCGTTTACGGTTTTTAAATACGTTATTTAGTTCAGCAGTTATGGCAAGAAATTCTATTTATTCAATTCTCTTTTCAAAGATCGCGCGTTTTGTTTTGCAGAAATATCGACATTTTGATTGCGCATCTTCCCCAAGATACTTGTTGTTTACGATCACGTGACAGGATTTCTCGGAAGAAATAGCGTACAGTTCATTGCACTCAGGCAGGGACGCGCTCCCATCTCAGCGTCCATCCGGGTACTTTTACGGCGTCGTTGCCATTCAGGAGTAATGATGATTTTTATTCATCTCAACTCTGCGTTGCGTAGCGAACGCTCGATTAAGCTCGATGCTCATTGGCTGAAAGTTAGCTTTCAAAAATCTAACTGACTTTTGAGCACGATGTTTTCAATCACTTGTCAGCGAGGGATTAACGTGTTCGGTGGCACTATTTAAGCTGCGGACCTTCGGGTCCCGCAGAGAGAGAAGGTTCGTTTCAACGATGTTAGCTTCAGCAGTCTTCAAAGTTATTGCATTTTAGAGTGTAAACTCTCTAACTAAAATTTTATCACAGCATGGAGATTAACTTTTCCTGATTATCAGCAGCCTCATACCAACCATTCCGGCCATCATCGATCATCTTAGGCCCGTAGCTTCATCTGTAATGAGTTGTTTTAACATCCAGCTAAACTTCGCTAAAAATTTTTTTTAGCCTGAAATCTCCTGTAACGGAGATAGCTTGAACACAACTCAATTTTCCTGATTGTTAGCAGCTTCATCAAACAATCCATTCCGGCCATCATCGATCATCTTAGGCCCGGTTCCGTTTTAAACGATTTTAACTTCACCTCTCTTCATTGTGCTCTTCAAGCAATATGCCAAAATTGTCTAGCTTCATATTTTTACTGTAAGAATTCCACTTCACAAACTCATTTCATTATAGTGACTTATCCAAAAGTCTTAACGTTATTTCATACAAGAACTCTGATCATCCTATTTGATCCTAATTTATAAACTTATGTCGATGCAGCGTGGTCCTCTACAAATGAATTTACCATAATCATAGTTCTGAAACCAGTAATATGTAATTTCAATATAATGATACAAAATTTTTAAATGTTTGTTGTTTTGGTTGGCCAACTAAGCTTTCTACACCTTTTATGTTTATGTGTTGTTTCATCAATAAATATCTATTTGTTTTACGTCAGTCTCTTTGTTTTGTCAAGACATGGGTGAGTGTTACTTTAATTTACTTTACATCTTAATCTAAGAATCGACTTCATATCTTAACTATTTTCCAAATTATCTAGTGAAGTTTATTTAATTGTTCATCCGGCCTTATTCTTAAATTCTTTTGCTATAAATTTAACTGTTATGTCGATTATTGGGTTAATTACCACTTTACGATCGCGTGCCGTGACGTTGTTTTGGATTGGCATTTTTTAAAGCATTTCTTTAGTTCTTTTAACTTTATTAATTTTTGCATCTCTATTTTTCAAAATTACTTTCAATCTTTGAATTTCTCACACCAATCCGAAACGACGTGACATTTTATGGTGCCTTAGCCCTAGGAAGTTGAACCTGTGTGTTTTGTAATATAAGTATTTTCAGGAAAATTTAACTTCTTACTTATATATTAATTTTGACTTCTTTCAGTGCTAAAAAGTAACGATCTTTTAGAATGCAACGATCTTTATAATTTAACTATTTTCTATTCCAAAATATTTTATATCTCAAAAATCTTATATTTTAACGATGTTTGCTATTTTAACGATCTTTTGTAAATTTTCAAATTCTTAGATTTACTTAAAATAACTTCTTTCTGCAGTCTCAAAATTTTTATCTGCATTTAATTTTGCCAAATTTTACATTCTGAAGTAAATAAATTATTTTCTTTGTGATTTTACCATTCTTTGATATGAATCTTAAATACTAGAACTGAGATTTCAAATCCATGTGCCTCCAATAGTGCAATACAAATATATTTTATATTTTAACCAAAGATTTCAACTTTAGTGAAATTTCCTTTACAAATTTTCACTAAAATTTTAGTATAATTTATTTAATGATCTGTATTCTGATTTTATTATTTGTGTTTTCATATTTTTATACTATTTTGTGTTTCATTATTTTATTGCAATATTATCTATACTATTTAAGAAATTTTATAGTGATAACATGTTGGAAATTATTTAGGGAATCATAGAATTTTTCTTAAAAGTAACTTTTCTTACGTGTTTATATTTTATTTATTTTGTTTTTCTAAATTTAAAGGTATCATGGCAATTCCGATGCATTTAAATGCTTTAATGTCCGCTATTCCGCTTTTTCACGGGAAAGAGGATGAAAACGTTAACTATTTTATTAGAAGCATTATCGACATTTGCAATCTTCAAAATTGGCCTGACAATTATAGAATACCCTTAGTAAGATTGCATTGTAGGGACAAGGCTTTGGAATTTATGTCCAGTGATCCCCAGATCAGAGACGAGGAAGACTTTGACACTGTTGTCAGATTACTCAGAGACCGTTTTCGTAAAGAACAAACGTTTGAGGAAGCTTCGTACGAGTATGCTAGAACGGTGCAAAAACCAAAACAATCTGTAAAAGAGTTAGCAGAGGTCATTCGTAAAATTGTGGGTAAAATGGCTCCAGATGTTGATAACAATCCCCATTTGACAGACTTAAAAATGAATTTAATGTATTCAAAATTCATTGAAGCCCTGCGTTCTGATATTCGAACAGAGGTAATAAAGTTCGGTGTTACTAATTTTGACGATGTCGTAGCCAAAGCAGTTGACATCGAAAAGGCGCTAGAACAAAACTCCTTTGAAGTTAACAACTTAAACACTGTTCCGACTACCAGCAGCAGTAGCCAGGATTCAGTCATGCAATTGCTCTTAAAGCAGCAGGCAGATCATAATCAACAACTTTTGCAACTAACAAACTTAGTGCAAAAATTACAGGAGGACAAGAAGAGTTGTCAAATTTGTGGGAAACCGCACAATGCCAAGGACTGCTGGCATTATTTGGGTGCAGCCAATCAGGGAAATTTTCACAGGGATTCTCAATTTTTTTCTTCAAATCCCAACTTTGTTAGCAGAGATGCTAATTTTCAGGGCAGAAATGCCAATTTTTCGAATTTTTCTAGTCCTCATCGTAATGTTTCGGGACAGGAAAGGAGAAATGATCACAACTACATCCCACGATTTAACAGGGGTAGAGGAAGACGTAATTACAGACCCTACAATCGTCATCCAAGAAAGAATTTAAACTTATAGAGGGTTCTGACAGAATTTTTCAACATAATCCCCCTCACTCTAACAGAACCCGTCGTAAAAATTCTCTTGCAAGGTACGAGGGTACAAATTCTAATTTTTCTTCTGTCAATAAATCATTAATGTCTTGTAGCACTCAGAATTCAGAACTACCCATAATTAAACTAACTTTTGATAAAAATTCCTTCGAAGCTCTTTTGGACAGTGGAGCAAACTTATCTTTAATTCAACCTAAGGCAATAGAAATTCTCAAAAAATATAAAAAACTTAACTTTCTTTCTAGATCTGTCCAAATCAAAACAATAGATAATTCCTCCATCCCATTTTTTTCTACTGTTAAACTTAGCTTTAAAATTAACTCCACTTGGTTTTCGAATGTTTTCTTCATAACTCATAATAACTGGCACTCCAACTATCAAATTATTCTAGGATATGACTTTCTTAATCGTAACAAACTTTTATTGGACTCTGCCAACTCTCAACTCATTATGGGTAACCTTCGATTTCCTTTCCAAAGCAAAATTCCAGATAGTATTGAAAACTCTAATTTAAATTCTGATAATTTCATCTCTGATAACTCTAACCTTAATGATAATAATTTTTCGGATTCTGATGTAATTGAGAACGCTGCTACCTATTCCCCATCCAAGAACATTAATTTGATTTCTAATGATGATATTCCTGATAACGAAAAGAACTTAGTAAAACCCATGTATAAAATTATAATCAGACCCAACCAAGGCAAAATTATTAAACTTAAAACTAAATTTAAAATCAGTAAATCTATTAACTATTTATTTTGTCCTTTAACTACTAAATTACCAATTAACCTAGATTATAGTCTCCACGAAACTAATGAAAATAATTCTATTCTTATATACATCCACAATAACTCTAAAGATAAAATCACACTCAGGAAAAATGTAATACTGGGATCTATTAAACCAATTGCTAAAGATCAAATCTCTAATCATAACAACTCAGAAACCTTTCAAATTAACTCTTTAGTAACTCAGGATATCTTAGAACTTAGAAAAAAGGAACTTAAAGTAGATAATTTTACCATAAACCACTTACCTGACTCAGACAAAAAACGTGTTCTTAAGGTATCCGAACACCTTTAAAAGCCGATTTTCGGCCAAAATATCGATTTTTAGATTTTGGTATAATATAATAACCGGACTCTTTATCTTTCCAAATCTGTTTGAATTTTGTTTATATCTTATTTAGAAGTCAAGTTATTGCCTTTTTAAAATTACTAAGTATCAGTATTTTGAAACCGGAAGTATCGTTCTGCTCACCGGAAGTCATCACGTTTTTCAATGCTATGTAAACCCAAAAGTAAAGAAGCAGAGAAAATTTTAGAAGACTTTGAAAAAGAAAAACAGCAATTGTTTTAAACAAAATAGATAATATAGTGTATAAATTGAGTAACATATTAAGGTTTGCTTTTCAAAATAAAGGTAAGATTTTGAATTAAATTTTGTTTTTGCGTTTTCTGAAAATCAATTTTTTAACATTTTACGTTTACGCAAAACATCATAAAGGAAAAAATTATGGATGAATCTCTTTCAAATTTTTTTTGTATGCTTTGCAAAGTGCAATAAAGGGAATGAACTACACTCGTAACTGTAAGTGTATTAGTTTTTTTTAAATTATTGATAAAGTTTCCAATTTGCAATAAATTTTTAGTAATTTTTGCTTCATCACTGATTAACTTTCTATATAGTTTTAAATATTTGACTCAGAAATATGAGAGTAGTTCATTCCCCAGAAAAAGGTTTAATAATTATAATAATGCTTACAAAATAAAAATATCTTGATTTAAAGTTGAGTTATGATGTTTTGCGGAAGTGATTATTTTCGCTGTTTTTTGCTTATTTTTTCCCCAAAATATAAAAAAATAATTTGAAATGTATAACTTTTTCTGTTTTATTTTACTTTTTTAATCACATCATGATATACAATGCAAAAAAAAGTCATATTTTTAAATAATTTAAAAAAAGGCCCTCCGAAGGTATTCGGATACCTTAAACTTCTAATGAATAACTCTGCTGTATTTTCTACTTCATATGATACTCTTGGATGTACAGATAAAGTTGTTCCGGAATTCAAATTACTTCATGACTTTGCTCTTCAAACTAAACCCTATCCCATTCCCAAAATTGCTAAAGAATTTGCTCGCAATGAAATTTCTGCTCTCTTAGATGCAGGTATCATAGAAAACTCCAATTCAAACTATTGCTTTCCGGTTATTTTTGTTAAAAAGAAATCTCTTCCAACTGACAATCCTAACAAACTTAAATTTCGTATGGTTATAGACTACAGATTATTAAATGCTATCACAGAGCCTTACAAAATTTGTCTTCCAAGAATCAATGACATCATGCAAAATATTGCTGGGAAGAAGCTTTACACTGTTTTAGATTTAAAGTCTGCATTTTTTCAAATTTTACTTCAAGAGAAGGATAGATCTAAATTAGCTTTCGCTACAGAGTTTGGTAATTTCATGCCAAAAAGACTCCCTTTCGGACTTGTCAATTCAACCAGCTATTTTCATACCTTAATCAATAGTTGTTTAAATGAACTTAAAGGCAAAAATGTTCAATTTTTTCTGGATGATATTATCGTAGCAGCCGATACTCTTGAGGAAATGTTATTCTGGCTTCAAAAAGTATTCGACAAACTTAAAGAATTCAACCTAACCTTAGATCCTGCTAAACTTCAAATTTGCAAAGAGAACATAACTTACTTAGGCTTTGACCTACATAAAAATGGCCATTCTCCTTCTTCTGATAATGTTAGGAAAATTACTAAATTTCCTGTACCAACAAATGTAAAACAAGTTCAAAGCTATCTAGGAATGATAAATTACTTCAGACATCTCATTTATAACTTTGCTAAAATTGTTCAACCTATTGTAAAATTAACCCATAAAAAGTCGAAATTTCTTTGGAGTAATGAATGCCAAAATGCCTTTGATAAAATTCAGAATATTTTGCTCAACAATCCTACTGTCAAAAATTTTGATGAGAGTAAGGAAGTATTTTTAGTGACAGATGCATCCATGCATGCTATCTGTGGAATTTTATTGCAAAAACACGACAACAAATTTTATCCTCTTGAATTTTACTCTAAACAATTAAACCCAGCTGAATCAAAATATCCATCAATTAAACGTGAATTTTATGCCATATATTCTTCTGTAAAACATTTCCATGAATATCTCTACGGTAGGCAATTTACTATTTTAACAGATGCCAAAGCTCTCACTTACCATCTAAACTTAGAGAAACAAGCAGAAATTATAACTAGATGGGTTTTGTTTCTTCAAAGCTTCAACTACAAAGTTGAACACATTCCTGGTCTTGTCAATCCAGCTGATTTTCTCTCTAGAGTGATAGACTATCCCAATAATCCTAATTTAATTGTTAATGCTCTAAATATTTTTATACCTACCAATGACTCACTTAAAACTGAAAATATCTTAAAAGAACAACTTAACGATCAAAAACTTAATGACATCAGAAATAAAATATTAGATAAAACATGCACCAACCCTAATTATTCAATTAACCTGGAAAATAATCTTTTAATGTTTGCAAAAAAGAAAGCTAAAAATGTAAATAGAACTAAGAAAATTCTCATCCCTAAAACCTTAATAAATAGCTGTATTGCTCTTGCACATCAGGCACACTTTGGCATAGCTAAAACTTTGGATATCGTTGCTAAACATTATTATTGGATTGGTATGGTTCAGGACGTCCAAAACTTTGTAAATTCTTGTGAAAAATGTCTTCCGCACAAAAGCAAACAAACAAACACCAAACCTTCTTTTATTTCCAAAAGCGAACTTGCCCCTGGAGAGATGCTTGCTATAGATGTTGTAGGAAAACTACCTAGGTCACATGATGGAAAATTTTTTATTTTAACTATTGTCGACCATTACTCACGCTTTTTAGAAGCTATTCCATTAGCTAATGTTACTTCTCATTCAATAATTAAAACTCTTAATGACTATTTTTCTAGATTTGGAATTGCTAAAGTAATACTTTCTGATAATGCCTCAAATTTTAAATCTGATGAATTTGATGATTACTTAAAATCACTTAATATTAAGCACAGACATTCTTCTATTTATTACCCGCGCTCTAATGGTTTAATTGAACGTATCCATAGATCCCTTAAGGAATCCGTTGCTTCACTTGCTGACAATGTTATCGAATGGTCTGATAGATTAAAATTCTTTGTTCTACATTATAATAACTCAAAACATTCTGTTACCAACTTTACTCCAGCTAACTTGTTCTTAGGTAGAGATTTAAATTTGCCAATTGACACGTTTCGACCACCTCAGTATGCTCAGGAACCTTCTGTTTATTTACGGAAACTACAAGAACATATTGTGGCATCTAGAAATTTAGTAAGAGAAAATGAGAAACACTACTTTTCTCTGAAGGAAAAATTTCTGAAGGGTCGTACACCGTCTACTTTGGCTGTTGGAGATATAGTTTATTTGAAAAACCTAATTCCCTCTACTACTTTCAAGCCAAAAAATACTGGTCCATATGAAATCTTACAATGCTTTCGAAATGACAATTATTTAATTACACATTGTACGGACCAAGGGAAAACTACAAAGGTACATATCAGCAAACTAATTCGTACAGGACAGAAATAGTGTATTTTTGGTCAAAATTTTATTGTTGATATCTTCTGTAGTAACTTAAACTCATTTATAATTAATCTTTATTTCAATATGTTATTCATATAAGTTCATTTTAATTTCGTAAACTTTTATGTAAAATTTTACCATAGTAGGTAGCAACTACCTATATAACTTGTTATGATATTCAAACAATTTACATATTCTGATCAGTGTAAGTTACCTGCAGTGTGAGTGACTAGCTACCACAAATCGCTTCAGGAAGTATTGTCTCATGTTATATACTCAAACTCATAAAAAATTTTAAGTTATAATATTTTCTCCTGCACATGATGCATTTAAATATTCCATTTTACTTACATTCCGCTTTTATTAATTCAGTTGCTACTATTATTTTTTATAATTTTTCTATGTTTACTACATGAATTTAGACTTTTATTGTTTTGATTTTACACACTCTCATTTTACTGTTTGTAGTTTGATGTGAATTTTGAAAATACTATTAATTAAATTAATGATACATTTCACAAGAAATGATCAAATTTAAAAGAATGAGACAATGATGAAAAAGAAAATGAAAGATATAAAGAATTTTGAAAATTGATCAATTGTTTATAGAATGTTGATAATCTCAAAAAATGCGCATGCCTATATGGTTCTAGTTGAGATTTATAATGATTGCATGTAAGAACATGCTTATAGAATACGATGGAGCAATTGCTCTAAGTTTTTCTTAAATATTTTCGGCTATTTCCTAAATTAATGTTTGAGCACACAGAAGGTACATTCGGGCTTAATGGGGTATTAACAATCACAAATATATTGCCCTTCCGACAATCCTTCATGGTTTAAACGTTATCAAATTTATGGAATCAAAATTTGTTTTTGTGAATATGTTGTCTAATTTACCAACATTTGGTTAAAATCTAATTAGCTTTAATTTTATTTAAATAATTGGACACTGCTACAATTCATAGGGAATGTACTCACGTTTTTTCCTTATAGCTATTTGTAGTTTATTTACAATGACATATGATGAATTAATGTTAATTATGTCTCATTCAAATCACATCTGCTCTTCAGTGTTTGTCCTGTATTCTGCTCTTCAGTATTTGTACTGTATATAATATAATTTGATTCTGCACTCAGATTCCTATTTACCTTGTTATATATGTTATAGATTTTATTTAAACATTGCAATAGTCTGTAATGGTGTGCACGTGGATATTACATTTATACATCTCAGATTTTCACAATTTTTAGATTTTTGGTTTAATTAAGACACTAGACACTTGTTCGTTCGTTCACTCACCCTTTCTATGTATATATATATATATATATTGTGTTTATTTGTGGCGTATTTGTAATTGTTTGTATTTGCTTCATATATATTTTATTTACCATTTTGTTAACTATTTACATTCATGTTTTATATTATTAAGTTTCATATGTGCTCAAGACTCAGCTAAAATTACTTAAGTTCTTCTGGACTTTTTATTTTTGAACTTGTTTATCTGCACATTTTTTTATTGATTTCTGTTATGTTCATGAGATCAATCGTTGAGGTTTTCAACGTTTAATTTTTATTATTACCCTTGTGTAAAATTAGTTTTTCTTTGAGAAAAAACCCGTCAGCTTATTCTTTTTTTTTCTTGCTTTTTTTTTCCACAGTGTGGAGGAAAATGTTACGCCACCGTACATTGTTTCTGTATTAATCTATGCTAATTTAATTCATTAAATTCGGTTAATTATACACTTAACTTAATCTTATAGTCATTTTTCAGTAAAGTCCTTTTTCTTTCTAAATTTTCAAATATTTCGTTAAAGTAATTTTATTCTGTTATTAAATAATAATATTAATCAATAAATCAAATGTTTTAATTATTAAAATCATTAATATAATATTCAGTTAAAGTAATATCAGTAAAAAGATAAGTTTTTCGCGTGTCAATACAAACTGATACGAAATATTTCTAAGTTCAAAAACGAAAATCATAATTATTAAATATTAAATATTTTGTATTAAAACCATATTCAATCTATAGATAAAAAATTCTACTTCAAGAATCCGTTTACGGTTTTTAAATACGTTATTTAGTTCAGCAGTTATGGCAAGAAATTCTATTTATTCAATTCTCTTTTCAAAGATCGCGCGTTTTGTTTTGCAGAAATATCGACATTTTGATTGCGCATCTTCCCCAAGATACTTGTTGTTTACGATCACGTGACAGGATTTCTCGGAAGAAATAGCGTACAGTTCATTGCACTCAGGCAGGGACGCGCTCCCATCTCAGCGTCCATCCGGGTACTTTTACGGCGTCGTTGCCATTCAGGAGTAATGATGATTTTTATTCATCTCAACTCTGCGTTGCGTAGCGAACGCTCGATTAAGCTCGATGCTCATTGGCTGAAAGTTAGCTTTCAAAAATCTAACTGACTTTTGAGCACGATGTTTTCAATCACTTGTCAGCGAGGGATTAACGTGTTCGGTGGCACTATTTAAGCTGCGGACCTTCGGGTCCCGCAGAGAGAGAAGGTTCGTTTCAACGATGTTAGCTTCAGCAGTCTTCAAAGTTATTGCATTTTAGAGTGTAAACTCTCTAACTAAAATTTTATCACAGCATGGAGATTAACTTTTCCTGATTATCAGCAGCCTCATACCAACCATTCCGGCCATCATCGATCATCTTAGGCCCGTAGCTTCATCTGTAATGAGTTGTTTTAACATCCAGCTAAACTTCGCTAAAAATTTTTTTTAGCCTGAAATCTCCTGTAACGGAGATAGCTTGAACACAACTCAATTTTCCTGATTGTTAGCAGCTTCATCAAACAATCCATTCCGGCCATCATCGATCATCTTAGGCCCGGTTCCGTTTTAAACGATTTTAACTTCACCTCTCTTCATTGTGCTCTTCAAGCAATATGCCAAAATTGTCTAGCTTCATATTTTTACTGTAAGAATTCCACTTCACAAACTCATTTCATTATAGTGACTTATCCAAAAGTCTTAACGTTATTTCATACAAGAACTCTGATCATCCTATTTGATCCTAATTTATAAACTTATGTCGATGCAGCGTGGTCCTCTACAAATGAATTTACCATAATCATAGTTCTGAAACCAGTAATATGTAATTTCAATATAATGATACAAAATTTTTAAATGTTTGTTGTTTTGGTTGGCCAACTAAGCTTTCTACACCTTTTATGTTTATGTGTTGTTTCATCAATAAATATCTATTTGTTTTACGTCAGTCTCTTTGTTTTGTCAAGACATGGGTGAGTGTTACTTTAATTTACTTTACATCTTAATCTAAGAATCGACTTCATATCTTAACTATTTTCCAAATTATCTAGTGAAGTTTATTTAATTGTTCATCCGGCCTTATTCTTAAATTCTTTTGCTATAAATTTAACTGTTATGTCGATTATTGGGTTAATTACCACTTTACGATCGCGTGCCGTGACGTTGTTTTGGATTGGCATTTTTTAAAGCATTTCTTTAGTTCTTTTAACTTTATTAATTTTTGCATCTCTATTTTTCAAAATTACTTTCAATCTTTGAATTTCTCACACCAATCCGAAACGACGTAACACAAATCGATTTATGTACAAAAAAAAAAAAAGAAAAAAAAGAAAGAAAAAAGAAAAGAAAAGAAAAGAAAGAAAGAAAAGAAAAAATAGAGAGAGAGAGATTTAATAATATTAGCATTAAGTGTAACATGTTCTGAAAATGTACATTTAAAATGAAATTTATGTATAATAAATGCACAAATTAATAAAATATGTTCGTTGAAGATTAAAAAATAATAATAGCATTATTGCGAAAATATGCATTTTTAAGTTCTTGTCAAAATGTAAGAATTATATTAAAAATAATAATAGTTATACAATCATTGCACGTAAATGTACTATTAAAATATTTTTAGATCTTCATTATCAAATCTTATTAAATTATAAATAGGTACCTGAGAAGATAATGATTTCTCCTGACATAGCTTTCCACTGCAATATGTTAAATATTATTCTTACTATTAATATTTATTTTATTTTAAGCGTATTTCTAACTACTAGTGCATAAAGACGTTCAAGATCTAAAAATATACAAAAGAAACTATAGCACTGTAACAATGCCTTGGTAGTAATAAAAACAGACGTCTGTTTCTAAAACATTCTCCTCGTATTTTTTTGTTTTCGATAGGCAACACTTTAAAATGGCTTGTCACTTTTTCCCCTCGAGTTATTTTGTAACATTATTCTAAGTTTCTCAAATAAATGTTTAGTATATTTTGCAAAAACTACCTCTTTTTAATATTTCAATATGTACTTTTTGTACTTATTTTAATAACTCTTCTACACAAAATTATTATTACTTTCAAAAAGTTATTAAAATTGTAATAAATCTCACATTTTACTTACATGTTGAAATCAATTCACTTTTGATGATTAATCATTGATTTGAAACTGAAAGTGCTGTCAAACTTTTGGACTTAAAAAAATAATTAAATGCTGTATTAATCTGATTTTCCATTATGTTAAGAATAAAACTATTCATCGTAATTAGCTTTCTATAATAACGTGTTTACTATCATAAATCAGCCTTTTTTATTATTTGGATTTTTTTCTTTTTTAAAGCATGTTAAGCTGAAATGAAAAATATTCATAAATAGAAGTAATATGTATTCACGAACACAAATAACCCTTGTAAAGAAAATATTATTATTACTTTCAAAAAGTTATTAAAGTTGAAAGAAATCTAATATTTCTCATCTTTTGATGCTACATTGCAATCATTTCACTTTTGATGATAAAACATTGATTGGAAACTGAAAGTGCTGTCAAACTATTAAGATATTATTTTATTAAATTAAACACTGTATTTATCTGATTTTAGACTATTTAAAAATAAAACTATTCATTGTAGTTAGCTTTCTATAAGAACGAGTTTAGTATCATAAATGAGTCTTTTTTTTTTTTATTCTTTGAATTTCTGTTTTGAGAATGTTAGGGCTGAAAGGAGAAATATTCATAAATAGTAGTAATATGTATTTACGAATACTAGTAACTCTTCTAAAGAAAATATTATTATTACTTTCAAAAAGTTCTTAAAATTGAAAAAAAATCTAATATTTCTCACATTTTGATACTAATATTCCATTCATTTCACTTTTGATGATAAATCATTGACTGGAAACTAAAAATGCTGTCAAACTTTTGGAACATTTAAAAATATTAATTAAATGCTGTATAAATCAGATTTTGCACTATTTTAAGAATAAATCTATTCACTGTGATTAGCTTGCTATAAGAACAAGTTTAATATCAAGCCTTTTTTATTATTTATTTATTTATTTTTTAAACATATTAGGCTAAAAAGAGAAATTTCCATAAATAGTAATAATATGCATTCACGAATACAAGTAACTCTTTTAAATAAATATGTGTTATTACTTTCGAAAAAATATTAAAATTAGAACAAATCTAATATTTCTCACGTTTTGATTGTATATTGCAATGATTTCACTTTTAATGATAAAACATTGCTTGGAAATTAAAAATGTTGTCAAACGTTTGTGATATTTTTTATTAACCCTAGTATGCATAACATAGATACCTAGTTGCAAATTCAAAGTAGATTTTTTCCTTGTTAACACTCTCCAACATAGTTGAAAAGTGTTTATGAATTCGGTTTGTCTGTCTGTCTGTCTGTCCGTACTCTAACTCTCGTAAATATACTCGGATTGTCATGAAATTTTTATACATTATCGAATTTTATTATAGAATGTTCGGTATTTAAAATGAAGTGTGTAGCCTTAATAGTTCATTTACAGGGACACACAAAAGAATTCTATTACATTATGGTCTATGGGGAAAAATCGTTTACAGCGCATTTTATTGATGTTATCATGTTTCAAACATATATGTTTGAAACATGATAACATCAATAAAATGCGCTGATAATGAAATTAATATGCATTACTGAGCTGGACTACAATATGCTTTTACCGGAGTATATAATTAGTCGCATTTATAGTTCAATTACAGGGACATACAAAATAATTCCTTTACAATATGATCTATGGGGAAAAATCGTTTACGGTGCATTTTGAACATGATGATACTTGAAACATACTGAAATTTAAAAGAATCCCTAAGGTTCAATACGACATTTTCTATAGATTATGGAATGCGTAGTATTTATCGTTCATGTACAGAGACGCACTAGAAAATTCGGTTAAAGGACTGACTATGATCGGTAATTGCTAGAAGTGGGTGCACTTTCCGCTGTGATCTGCAATTTTATGTAATTTTTAGTGTATTTTGTTTACAAATTCTGTAGATTATATACAGGGCTGCACGGAAGACTTCGAATAAGGGGTGCGATTTCTGAAAATGGACATTTACTAAGTTATGTCTTTTTTAAATTGCTTATTTAGATATCTCATTTCATCGTACGATAAATTTAAATTTCTTAATAGTATTCTGTTAGTGTTGGAAAGTGTTTCATTGTCTATGCCGGATGCATGATTTTTCGTTCTTGTTTTTACAGATAATTTTATGCAACTGTAGATATGTTTTCTTTATTATGTTTTGAAAAGAACAGAAAATGCAATATTTAGAAAAATAACAAACTACCAGAAAAGATAAATAAATAAAGATTTCTTTATTATCATTAGTCACATAATCTGTGTAATAAATACATCTTAGAATTAAATTAAATACTGGAAATTAAGGTGAAACCGTATAGTCGGGTCAAACTGGGTATTTCACTTTTGGCTCAATTTGAACAGCGCTCTAGCAGATAATGATTGAAACCTAATATTTGTTACGTTTTGATTCTATATTGGAATCATTTCAATTTTGATGAGAAAACATTAATTGGAAATTAAAAATGCTGTCAAACGTTTGAGGTATTTTTTGTTGGATTTTTTCTATTATTGCACATATATATTAAGAAATATGTGATAAACAAATCATATACTTTCAATAATATTATTGTACAAGGCGCTTGACAAAAAAAAAAAAAAAAAAAAAAAAAAAAAAGTTGGTAAGTGTGTGATCGAAGATTGCACTAAAGGTTTCGTTTAATATTCCTTTCAAAATACTTTATCCTTTAATTTATTTTTAATTATTAAACCCTCATCCTTTACCAGTACACTTTATTGATAAGAATATAGAAGGCAGCACTAGTCATTAGCGATAATTAATGGTTGGTTGGTTGGTTGATTTTAAGACGGCCGATTATCTACACGAGGGATATAGGCTCTAGGGGGGAGCGCCCTCCGTGGGGGTCTTTCTAAGAGATCCTAACACGTATTTACGGAAAGGCTCGAAGAAAACCTCGGAAAACTCCGAACGGTTAGGTCGACGAGCGCGACAGGAGTTTGAACCCAGCACCCTCCGTCTACCAGGTTTGAGAGCAGAACCTCTCAGCCAATGGTGGGGCGATAATTAATGATTTAAAGAGGAAAGTTAATATTTAAAAATAAGAGCTGGTTAAAAAATAAATTAAATAAAATTCAAAATTCCGAAATTTAAAGTTTCTAAAAACGAAAAAATTGTTTAAATGAAATTTAAAATGCTGAAATTTCTCAAGAATTTAATGTATGTTCAAACAAAATTTAAAATATCCAATTTTCTCAAAACAAAACAAATTGTTTAAACGAAATTTAAGATTTCAAAATTTCAAAAATTTAGTGAAAGTTTAAACAAAATTTTAAATTTTGCAATTTCTCAGACAAAGAATTTTTGAATTAAACAAATAATTGATAAAATATTTTTCAACAACTTTTGGCCTTAAAATGGCAAAAAAAAAAATTTCAAAAATTCTATAAAATTGAATCTATTAGATAAGGAAATCTATTCCGGGGAAAATTTTTCAACTCCGGCGCCTTGCTTCGAACCAGGAACCTTTCGAATAGCATGTAAATGCGCTACCACTGAGCCACATAGCCTACGCGACAAAGACTTGCATTAATATTCTGTTTTAAAAACTAAATCGCAGAAATGGTCGGGTGCCATTAAATTAATTCATTTAATTAAAACAATATAAGACTTTTCAAAATTTTTTGATTTGTCGTGGGATTGGAGGTATTCAGCTCGTATTCAAAAGTTGTCGTATTCGTAAGTAATCAAAATTTCAATTATATAACTGATACAATTTCTGAGAACGAACTATGTGACAGAAAGACAGAGGAATGAGACGAATAGTGTTTCGTCAGATAAACGAAACCTTAAAATAGAAGCGGCAATTATGATATCTTCATATTGGTGTTTATGTAGTTTCTGTGTTGAATAGTTTGTTTTATCTTTATCTTTTTTTTTTTCTAGTTTTTCAAATTCGTAAATATGAACACATTTGAAGTTACTAATTTTTTTTTACATTATTATGTCTTATGAGTATCATATTTCATAATGATTTATTTCCCTCAATGAAACTGTTGCTAGCATTTTAAAGCTTCAAAGAAGTTATGATGAAAGATCCAATAAAAGAAAAAATGAAAGCCTAAGAAATTCAATAAATGCTGAGGTATTCAAGCGTGCTCATGAGCTTAAGTTAGAAAAACTCTGAAAAAAATGTGCTAAACCACGAGCGCCCCCCTCCCCCCAAAAAAAAGAAAAGAAAAGAAAAGAAAAAAAAACAGAGACATCAAATACCACTTTTGCAAACATTATTATTACTTATCGAAGCCAACCTATCCAGAAACTATTATGAAAATATACGAAACATTTAAAAGAAGATTTTCCTTCCTTAAAAATTGTACAGTGAACAAAAAAATGGACTTCTACTCAGACAAAGTCGTTTTACATAAATTTGCGCGGAAAATAATAACCGAGATTTTCTTCATCTTACCGTATCACGGTTATTAACTATTGGCAATTTAAAAGTCGTATATTGGATGTCTCTCCAGTGGAGTAAGAGGAGAGCAAAGGATTAATTTATTTGCATGAATTTATGGAAAGTTGAAGTTAAGAAGAAAAGCGTGGTTTAATTCTTAGATGAAATTGGGTTTTTAATCAATCCCAACAAACATAAGCTTTATTTATATACTGTTATTTATTTTCATTTAAAAAATATAATCATAAAACTGTAAAGCACGATTCATCTTAGAAAAAATAATAACAACAAATAAAAAATATACCTGTATATATATTGCTAAAAACGGTATTTATCGATTAATTAATTAAATTAGCTTAACAGAAAAAAAAAATGATCGCCAAGATTACACTATTAAAATTAGTAAGATTACGATAAGTAATACGTGCGCGGTAGCGTATTACTGCTTATTTTACTGTTTATTATTGTTGATTTTACGGTATAATACTGACAGCTGGGATGCCAGTATTATACCGTAAAAGCATTTTTTTTTTCAGTGTATAGTTGTTTGTACAGCTTAATTTGGCAGCTAAAAAAAGAGGAGGGGCCCAGGGCCCGATTACTAAACCTAGGGAAAGCACAGTATCATTTTGGGGGTCCTTTTCACCCGGGAAAAGTTTTCTACATTGCATATTCATGGAAACTCATCAAATAATGTATTAAATGTGATTCCCGAGAGGGTTTTAACTGAGTCCAAATATTCAATCAAATGGCTTTTTTTATGTTCCTCGCATATAATGCAGATGGAGTATATTTTTAGTAAATATAATTATTATATGTTGAATTAACCGAGTGATGTTTTTTACTAGCACATCGAGATGCCATATGATTGGTTACAAGTCCATTGGTCACATTGAAATTACCCGGTTAAATAGCTTTCCTGAAGTAGTTTCGATAGTCTCTTGCATTGGGCAAACTTTCCCTTCTAATAAAATTAAAAACTCAACATTAAAGTACATAAAAAGGGAATTAGAGGCTCCATTTTGCAGTCATTTTGGGATCACTCTTAAATTTTACAGGAGAAGCTCGCGCTTTACGTGCCTTTTGGATAATTGGATAATCAGGGCTTGGTGGGTGGGTGGGGGGAGGGGTAATTCAGAAGAAAATAAAGTGAAAGAGAACATTTATTTAAACTAAATAATTATTATTATTTTGTAAAAAAAATGTTCAAAAACATTTCTACTGATTCTTACATATAATGCAATAAAAAAAGTAACTTTGTGGACATAAAAGTCTTATATAAAATTGGCTTCGCCTGCACTATGAATAATGTAGCTCTTTTTTCAGGAGATTTTAAATTATCTTAGTTTAATTTTACAAAATTGTTTCCAGTTTTCCAAGATAGAACAGTACATCAGCGAGATAGAGTCCTGCGTCCAGGAAGTTCGAAAGAAACACACGCGCATTCTGTCGTCTCCATTCCATGATGAAGGTCAGTTTTTAGCATGATTATATTATTCTACTTTAATTCTACTAATAGAAATACATTAGAGTTCTTTCTAATGGAGAGCATCCATTTGCTAGACTCATTTATTTGCTGTATATGATGCTTAAGTGAACCACGAGTGAGCAGCGGCTTCTAGAAGTCCTTTGTGAAACATGTGATCAAATATTACTTTTATTCCATTAGTAGGAAGTATTTCTGTTTCTATGAAAGAAATATTATAAAGTACCTTTAGGAGAAATTATTATATTAATTATTCCTAGTAATATATAATTTACATAACACAGTACATTATAAAAATGTAGATTATTATTTTAATAAGGATGACAATAATTGTAAGAATAGGTTAATAAATACAATAAAAATAAATTTACAAGTATAAATTATTTACCTATATGTAACATCAGATTTAATCGAATTTCCATACCTTGGAAAACAATTAAACAATACAATAATAAATACGCCTTAAACAAAATAAAAATATCAAACAAGCAAATTTTACTGTTTTATATTTAGATACTTTTACTATTTTATTATTTTTTCCAGCATTAAAATTAAATTATAACAGTTATTTCTAATCCTAACTAAACTGATTTACAATGATCTTAAACATCTTAGATACATTAGCGACTGAAAACGGTATCTAAAATTGGTGAGAACTTAGTAGTTATGAAACATATTTTGATGAAACTTGGTGCCAACTTTGGTAAAATTTTGTTTTTAAAGCATAGCAAAAAACTGTTAATTAACTAAAATTCACAAATTATGCCAAAACAGGGATAAAAACCGCCAATGACCGTGTAGCATCTATATTATAATACAACAAATCAGATACGGGATGACCACATCGAGTTTCACCTGCTAATCAGCCATTATTTCTCAAGAATAATTTTTTCGAATAAAACTACATAAAAGTTACATTTTTAGAAAGATTTTTTTTTTTGAGAGAAAGAAGAGGTAACTTCTAAAATGTATGCATTAAGACTTATCGGCATTTAAAATTTAATTCCAAATGTAAACAAAATTTTTTTAAAAGAACTGAATTGAATGTGATTTTTACATTTAAAAAAAAAGCATGGTACATGATAGGAACTTTCTTTGCGGCAGAAAATCAAACTAGAAAATACACTGATGTCTAGAAATTAAGGGCAGTGACCGGACACTTCCGATTTCATACGTTTTGTCGAATATCTACTGAAATTCGTGAGGAAATATGGCCGAAATACCCTTGAACTTTGAGGATGTAAAGAACATGTTTGAATTCGTGTTTTTCAGTGAAGATTTAGTTGCGAGGACAATTAGGAGGGTATTAATAAATTTAATAATAAAATAATATTTGCCTTTCCTCAAGAAACAGAAAATGCTCAAAATACCTGTAACTGCAGCAAATGACTAAGTAGGTCTTGTTCAACGTTTTTTGTGCATTTGTGTAAGAATAGCACGCGTATTCTTGAAAATGTTAACGTTTTTGTGAAAAATTCATTTTTTTTTTTTTTTTTTTTTTTTTAATAGCTTGCAGAGTTTTTAACCGAATTTAACATCGCTTTCCAAAAACTTGACAAAGAACAGTAGAAATAGTATAATGCAATTAAAAGATGAAGACATTGAATATTTGATGACATATGGGTATTTGTATGAAATAAATTTTAACTGCGCATGCGCGAACTATATCAAAGATTTTTTTTTTTCTTTTTTCATGATTTGGTAGTCAATTCTATAGAAGAACTTATATAAAAAGTCCATTCAAATATCGCGAAAATTCAGAAAGATACAGGAAATACATGGAGCTAATTGATAAATTGGGGAGGAAATCCCATACGATTATATGGGATTATATTTTCCTTCCCAATTTATCAATTACCTCACTGTATTGCCTGTATCTCTTTGAGTTTTCACGATATTTGACTGTCCTTTTTATATGAGTTGTTCTATAGTATTGACTACCAAATCATGACAAAAAATCTTTGCTGTAGTTCGCGCATGCACAGTTAAAATGTATTTCATACAAATACCCATACCTCATCAAATATTCAATATATTAATATTTTAATTGCAGTATGCTATTTCGACTGTTCTTTGTCAAGTTTTCGGAAAATTCGGTTGAAAACTATGTACAGTGGCGGACAAAAAAACTGCATCACCTAGAAAAATTAACATTTTGTAATGCTAGTGAGTTATTTCGTTCAAATAAATTGATCTTAGTTGCTGCAAAGCAAGATAAGATATCAATCTACATTCCTATTGGATAATATACCTCTTAGGAAGTATTGCATCATCAAATTTTTAAAAATAGTGCGGCAAAGTGGAAAAATGGCCATTTGTCTTGTTCTTTAAGTGGTCAAATGATGGCTTCGCATGCTCAATTGACGCAAGAAAAAAAATGTGTGATACTTGCTTTAGTTAAAGAAGGATATTCTGCACGTGTGTTAGCTAAAAAAAATTGGTTGCAATCAATCGACAGTTTGCAGGACGATTAAATTTGAACGTGAAACTGGTAATGTTGAGAGAAAGGCTGGATCGGGCCGAAAGAGGGTGACCACAAATTCTGATGATCGATATCTGAAACGGATGTCTCTAAGTATTCGTCAAACAAGTGCTCCTGACTTAAAAGTCGAATTTGATAAAGTCTGTGGTGTTAATTTAAGCGCAAGAACTATCCAAAGACGCCTTGTGGAATGCCGTTTGCATGCGTATCGCCCAAAGAAAAAGCCTTTACTTACAAAAAAAATGATGCAGAAACGACTTTCTTGAGCAAAAGAGCATGTCTGATGGACAAAGGCTCAGTGGGATTCAGTAATTCTTTCGGACGAATCTGAGTTCAACCTACATGAATCAGACGGTAAGTGGTATGTTCGGAGACGTAAAAGTGAAGCTTATCATCCAGACTGCATATCGCCTACTGTAAAATTCCGAGTCAGACAAATGGTCTGGGGATGTATATCCAGCAAAGAAGTTGGACGTCTGAAACTTATTACTGGAACTGTGAATACATCCGTTTATACCGAGATTTTGGAGGAGTGTTTAAAACCAGCTATTAAGGATCATTTTCAAGGTGCTAGAAATTGTATTTTTCAACAGGACTCTGCAACCAGCCATACAGCGAAATCGGTAAGCACAATCTAACTTATTCATGAGTTATTTTGTTGCCTAATTTACAAGTTTTAATCTCCATAACATTAAGGATATTGGAAAAGTAATTTTCACCCAATTTCCTCCATTTAGGTGACGACCTATCTGACAAAATCTGGCATTTGAATTTTGGAATGGCCTGGGAATAGTCCTGACCTGAATCCCATTGAAAATTGTTGGCATATAATGGGTACAAAAATTGCTGCTTAGAAGTTTGCTACTAAAATAAAACTGCAGGAAAGCATTATTAGGGTCTGGTTGCATGAAATTGGCCAGGAGTACATTCAAAAGTTGATATATTCTATGCCGGACCCCTGCAAGGCTGTTATCGCAGCTCGTGGAGAATCTACTAAATACTGAAGTGATCCTTATGCATGTATACACACCTAAGTATATATAATATGACTGCAGTTACGTAGAATTTACATTAACTACCGAATTTGTGCATCTGTTACTTTCTTCCAAGTTTTCTTAAATATTGCTTTTTCACTTTTTTCCATTTTTTCAAATAATTATGTGTAAATAATTTATAAATCCCAATAAAATTTAATTGAGATTAATCCTACAACTGTATTTTATCGTAAAAATATCATCCTTCCATAATATCTGCACTTGAAAATCATTATTTGCAGCGTTTTCCACTTTTTCGCAGGTGATGCAGTTTTTTTGTCCGCCACTGTATGCTATAAACAAAAAAATTTTGAATTTTTCACAGAAACGTTAACATCTTTACGAATATACGTGCTATGCTTACACAAATGCACACAAATGTTGAACAGGACCAACATAGTCATTTGCTATAGTGACTGACCATTTTGAGCATTTTCTGTTACTTGGGTGATCGCAAATATAATTTTATTATTATAACAATTATTCCCCCCCCCCCCTGATTGTCATCGCGACAAAATCTTCACGGAAAATTATGAAGTCAAACATGTTCTTTACATTCTTGAAGTTCAAGGACAATTCGTAAAAAAATTCAGTAGATATTCGACAGGACGTCTAAAATCGAATAAATCGGTCACTGACTCTGAACAACAGTGTATATTTGACATCTTTTTCCATTGAATTAATGAAATATGGTTTTAGCGTGAAATGTTTGATTGTTTCTAGTGGGTAATCTCCGGAACTACCGAAACGATTTGAAAAGTAATGGTAGCAAAATGATTGTGATCGACTGTGCTCCAAAACAGGTTATATTTTATGTCAGTACCTCATACCGCCATTTAATAACCCAACGGATTAAACAAACACCAAGCTAAAACCGGTTAGCTTACCGCAGTGGTGACAGTGACGGCGAACAACTGCTCTGGCGGTAAATTTCTACTGAGGTGGGTTGCAATATGGCCGTTATTTTGTGCAACAAGATGGATATGCGTCAGGTCCCCCTATAAATAACCCCTTACAAATAACTAATCACATATAGTTGAAGTTTGTGATTGCACTCGGTTTTCGGGTTTTAAACAATATCGAGCTGTGATATTGCCTCAAACGTAAATGGTATTCCATAATACCCAAAGTGCCTCTACATATTTCAAATTAATTTTAGGTAAATCGTTTATTTATCATTATTGATCTTGAACCTGTGTACTAATCGAGTAAGTCTGTTTATTAAAAGTTTTTAAGACTTTATGTTTACTGTAATCACTTTTATCATATGTATTCTTATTTTAATGATAATAAGTTCTTGTATAATTCAATATAAATTTTTTTTTTCGTTTGCAGCTGAACATACCGAACTTGATAAACTCATGGTTAAAATACAAAGCTCATCATCCCAGACGTGGGCACTGTTAAAAGGTAGATCGCATTTTACATTTCTTATTTTGGCCTCATAAACAAATTGACTAATAAAAGCAGCAGTTCCCAATCTATGGTTCGCAACTAGAGTTGCAAAAATCCGATTTATTCCCAGGTTTATTTCCTATAGACCCGGTTTATTTCCAGGTTTATTCCCAAAAGATCCGTTTTATTCCCAAAAAACCAAGTTTATTCCCAAAAAACCCCGGTTCATTCCCAGTTTTAAACCAGGTTTTTTGCCGTCTTTGCAACTCTATTCGCAACCCACGGTGAGTCGTGGAACAGTCGCGTCGGTCAGATCTTCAAAAATACATTTCAAAATTTGATGCTATAAAAATGTAACGAACATGTTACAAATTTAAAGGAAATATTGTATTTGTGTTTATCAAATTAAAACGGAACAGGATAGCTACAGTACCTGATTTACGGCAGGGCATTCAGGGCACGAGCCCAAGGACCCCGATTTTCAAAGGCCCACAAATGCTACTGTAGAATTCTCAATTATTGACCAAAATCTGGTGAAGTTTTAACTATGAAAAAACAAAATTAATGTAGAATAATCTGTTTAGCATTTTTTCATTTAAAAACAGATATTTAAGGGGCTACTTCACTCACGCGAACACACCCGCGCACTAATGTTAATCCTATGGGAATTTTTTTTTTAAATATCTCATTTGCATTTCAATGTTTTTAAATGATTTATTATTATTATAATTGGATAGTTGAGTCGATCTCTATAAAAGCCGTTTTTTAACTTTTTAAATTTTGTGTACATTTTTTTTTTTTTTGTAATTAGTATACTTTCACTTTCGGAACATATTTGAAAAGATCGAAAATTTGTCGGCGAGATAGAACACTAAATATTGATTATGAGGATGTTATAAAAGCTTTTACTGCTAAAAATTGCGAAGATAATTTATAAAAAAAAATTCATCATATTTCTCCTGTATCTCTTTAAGTCTTTAATATTTAAATCATAACAGTAAGGAAATTTTAAACTAGTGTCTTGTATTTAATCATGCGAGGATACATTTAGTTAGAATCGTGATTTTAAAATTGAAAATAACAATTATATTTGTTGCTTGTTGTACCTGGCAACGCACTGCAGTGGCTCAGTCTGGTTAAACGGAAAAGAAAGAAAAGAGAAAGCTAATATGTTTAATTTCACAATGCTTGTGGGTATACAATATTTTTTGTTGTTCTATTGTCTGTGCAGATATAGAGATTGTCTGGTTTTCCGGCTCCAGAAAACGCAACATATGTGAGAAGCAATCCGTGTCTAGATCTAAACCGCACAATTCTAAAGATTGGCCCTGAGCTTTGTTGGTGGTGATTGAAACGCCAATCGAATTGGGAATTGCAATCTTTTAAATTGAAATGGCATAATTCGTTGGAATCATAGGAATGCGAGGAATGAGGACATTTTCGCCTTTGAAAGGTCCTGTCAAAATTGTCACTTCCACGAAGTTGCTCATTAATTTTTTTACTGCAAGCCGCGTGCCGTTTCAAAGCTTTGGCTGGTTGATATTTCGCAACTTGAAAATTGGCACACTATTTTCAACTGCACTGCGTGCGGTGGCATCCCTGGCAGATAGAGTGAATTCAAAAATTCTGTTGGTATGATGTAGAATCATTTATACATATTTTTGTTCAAAATTATTATCGTCCTAACTTTAATTAATACTCTTGTCGCTAAAATATCTCTTTAATCTAAAACCTCACGTGTTATTTCCTTTCCTCATATAAAAATGCTACCTTTATTAAATGCGGCACATACGTTAACAAATCTATTTTTGATTTCAACGGTGTTTGTATCAGTAGATGTAATATAATGTTTTCCAGACATTCATTTTTCAGCTGCATCGCAGCCCTACCTCTTTCTGTCCATAGACAATTAATTTCGCAGATACGAGTTAGCCTGTTTTCTTTGTCTACAAATCTATTCCCATGAGGTTGCCAAAACTCATTAAAATTATCATTTCGCCGAATGTGGTAACCGTTTCAATCTTCCTACTCAAATATTTACATTAATTACCAACTTTGTGTGAAAAAGAATTTTGTTAAGCTGGAATATTTTATCGGAGCGATTATGCTTTAACGATATATTCGAATAATTTTTATGAGCCGTAACTTCGTATATTATATACGTTGAACAAGCAATTACCACAGAGGTTCGAAATCCAGATGAAAGGCAGACATAATCTGTTGAATTAAGACGAAGTCATCTCAGATGAACTTTTTTATTGTGATATATAGAAGACAAAAGATAGTTAGAATTGGATTGGTTTATTTTATCGGAGCGATCAAAAAGGTGTTGGCAGGCTCAGGGCCCGGAGTTATCTCATCTTTTTGGTAATTGATTGTCTCGCCAACATTCGATGGACATTGAGCCAACAGATCCCAGACACATAGAAGAATTTATTTGTACGTTACGGAAAATTAATGTAAATATTTGAGTAGGAGGATTGAAACGGTTACCACATTTGGCGAAATTATAATTTTCATGAATTTTGGCGTACAAGTGTGGACAACCCCATGGGAATGGATTTGTAGATAAAGCAAACAGGCTAACTCGAATCTGCGAAATTGCATTAATTTGCACACTTGTTTATGGACAGAAAGATGTAAGGCTGCGATGCAGCTGCAAAATGAACGTCTGGAAAACATTACATTACATCTACTGATATAACCACAGTTGAAATCAGATATAGATTTTTAACGTACATGCCGCATTTAATAAAGATAGCATTTTTATATGAGGAAAGGAAATAACATTTGAGGTTTTAGAATAAAGAGATATTTTAGCGAACAGAATATTAATTAATGTATTAAAAATTAAGTTAGGAAGATAATAATTTTGAACAAAAATATGTATAAATGATTCTATATCATAGTTGGATGATTAACCGCTTCATCTGACTCCACAACAGTATCGACGGACTTGTATGTGACTGCCTCGCTTTGAATGCCTGACTGAATAACATTGTTAAGTTCGTAGACGTCTATGTTCTTGGCCGCAACAATAGATCGTTCACTCAGCCAATCATGATTCTTATAATTGGTTTGAATATTGGGAAATACTTTTTCAACCAATTCTTCTTTTAACGTCACTAAATTGCAGAAGTTATGAGGCAATAAAATTCGTCCTGAAGTCAGATCAACCGGCACCATTCCGTTCCCAATTTCCAGCAATTGATGTAAGAATATCTCAGTTGATCTATCATTTTGCAGTTTTACACGCATATTTGTAGTTAATTTTAACGTCTTCACGTGTCGCCACAAAGTAGAGTATTTCAGACAAGCATTTATTTCGTCTACTAGTGTCTATTGTAGAATTACAGGTAATGTTTGTATGAAATCTCCTGCAAGCAATATTAATGCGTTCTCAAGTGGTCTGATGTTTCCACGCAAATCTTGAATCTTGAGAGAAATCTTGAGCGAATTTTTGTGTGCCAACGACACTGTTGTGGAAGCAGATGAAGCCGTTAATTATCCAACAGAATTTTTGAATTCACTCTATCTGTCAGGGATGCCACCGCACGTACTGAAATTGAAAATGGCGTGCCAATAATTATCGTGTTGCGAAATATCAACCAATCAAAGCTTTGCAACGTTACGTTAGCTTGCAGCAAAAAAAGTTAATGAGCAACGTCGTAGAAGTAACAATCTTGACCGAACCTTTCAAAGGTGAAAATGTCCTCATTCCTCGTGCCGCCATGATTCCAACAGATATGCCATTTCAATTTAAGAGATTGCAATTCCCAATTCGATTGGCGTTTGTAGTCACCATCAACAAAGTCCAGGGCCAATCTTTAGAGTTGTGCGGTTTAGATCTAGACACGGATTGCTTCACACATGGACAATTATATGTTGCGTGTTCTAGAGTCGGCAAACCAGGCAATCGCTATATCTGCACAGACAATGGAACAACAAAAAATATTGTATACCCACACGCATTGGGAAATTAAACGTATTAGAAACGTGCGCTTTCTTTTTTTTTCTTTTCTATTTAACCAGACTGAGCCACAGCAACGAGTGGTACAGTGGGTACAGTGGTACAGTGGGTTATTTATATATAAAAAAAATGTGGTGCCAACTATTGGTATTGTAATGCAGTTAAACGTTTATATTCGAGAAAACTACTAAAATGTTAACTTTATTTGTTTCTTTATTTGCAAAATTTTTAAGAAAAAAAACTTGGAGTTGCTTTTTTTGGATCTGAAAACTGAATTCTCTGGAAAACGTTCTGTTGTCTGTATCCATGAAAAGAGAGTTAATATGCAGCCGATTTTCAGCCCGGTTATAAAAGGAATGTTTTTTTTATCTGTTATGCATATTGCTAACAAATATTCTTACATTTTAATGAAGTTGTGAACCTTTTTACTGTGGAACTTTTATGTTGTTTACCGTCAAGGATTGACGGGTACTATCTGGTATTCATTTAAATTGGGGACGGGAGACTTAGCATATCTTTTTATATAGGGTGTCCCGAACTCCACGTAAAAACTTCGGTGGTATGTAGACGACACTACAACAAACAATTTTTGTATAATAAACTCCCGTCGCAATTTATTATATTCCATGAATCTCGACCCCTTTCTTCTTTTAATACATGTATCATGCAAAAATTTTAGTACACAATTTTCTAGCTAATTTCTTTTTAGTTTTTATTTACAGCTGCCAAGAAAAATAAGCTAAATGGAACTACTTGTAATCGAGCTAGCATTCGAATGGAAACTGTACAGGTAAAAATTATGTTTCCTTCACTGAAAACATTCTTTTTCTCTTTATATATATATATATATATATATATATATATATATATATATATATATATATACAGAATGTCCCATAAATAGCGCCCAAACTCTACACAGCCAGATTCCTCGTTGGTAGTACATAAAAAATGCCCAGTTTACGAGAAAAATACGAAAAACAAAGTATGACGTTACAGCTGGTGCAAGGAAAAAACACCGTATTGGACACATCATCAGCAGTATTTGCATATTTTTCCAGACGATAACGTTCAAAACTTTGCTGCGCATATCGCATCATGCATGCACGCGCCGTGGAATGACGTTAAGCCGCCGTTGAACTCGTATTTAAAAGATTGCATCTTGCAGCTACCGGTAATCTTCGCATGGTTATCATGTATTCCGTTCGTGAATATTGTGACATGTATTTGATGTATGGCCAATGTAATGGAAATGCATTAATCGTCCAGCCTGCGGATGCCAAAGTCATCCGCAGGCTGGACGACAGACTGCGAAATGCCGGAAGCGTCTGCCCAAGAGACAGTTGTCACATGCTGGAAGACCGCAGAGTGCCCTGACGGTAAGACAGACGGATGCAATACTGCGGCGGGTAGGAGAAACGCCCGAGATAAGCACGCGCGCACTAGCCAGTGAGCTGAATTCGAGTAAAAGTACTGTGCACAGGCTCTTACGGTCAGATAGGGTATACCCATTTCGGTACCAAACCGCGCAAGCTCTAAAACAGACGACTTTCAGAAACGTATGGACTTTTGTGAATGGCTGTTGCTGTAGCATAACACAAATAAAGGTTTCATTGCACATATCTTGTGGACTGATGAAGCATGTTTCACTCGTGATGGGGTATTCAGCCATCACAACAGCCATATCTGGTCCCAGGTAAATCCGTATGCAATCCGGCCGCAGAAACTGGCCATCAGGAATGCTGGTCTGTAGATGTGTGGGCCGGGATATTCGGAGATTGCCTGCTTGGACCATATCTGTTGGCTGAACGGCTCTCGGAACAGTCCTCCTTGGTATTTCTCCGAGGTGTCTTAACCGAGTTCATCGATGACATACCCTTAGCGGCAATTCACGGCCTTTGGTTCCAGCATGATGGGACTCCGGCGCATTTCTGTGCTACTGTACGCGATTGGCTGGATATGACATACCCCGGCCGCTGGATCGGACGTGGGAGTCCAGTTCTATGGCCGCCACAATCGCCAGATCTCACACCGTTGGATTTTTTCCTGTGGGGCCATCTCAAATAATTGGTGTATCGCGACGTAATGACTACACAAAAGGACTTAGTTGCTCGTCAGCATGATGCCTGTACTTCGTGGAAACCGCGCTGCTGCGATGTGTGCACTCATCCATTCCACGGCGCGCTCAAGCTTGCCTCGATATGCACGGCGGACACTTCGAACATCTGCCTTTATAATTTGCAAATACTGCTGTTGATGCAGGGCATAAAATAACATATAAAGTAGGCGACACTAGTGTCGCCCAGTGTGAAATTATTGTCGCCCAGTGACAGGGAATGGTGCCGGCAATTTTTGAAATAAAAAATCTTTGAACAACAAAAACTGTCTTTGTGCTTCGGATAATACGACTGGCGACAGTCGTTATAGCAGATACAATATGACGCATGCTGGGATGGCGGGAAGTGACGTGTGACCTATGGCGTATGGGAAACATGTCGTTGTTGTGACCTTTCTGTTTCTGCTTGAAAGATTTATTTTCCGACAATCCATCCAGTGATGGGATTCAAATAATATAACAACCGGTTCGCTTCACGAATGATTTTCGATGCATTAACAAAAAGGGAAAATGAAGCATTACACATAGATTATGAAACACTTTACATTAAAATAACAACATAGACTTTGATTTTTAAGTATAATGGGAAAAAAATCCTGAAACATGTTTTCCTATAAGGACGTAATTTGCTTAATAAATATTAGGCAATCATGAAATCCTGATCAAATTTCTATCAGAAAATGAATCAAAACATGATAATACAATAACGATAATGCAAGAATAGCAGAAATTTCAGAAATATTGAATAAGCATGCTATATAACCAGAGAGTTATCCTAGGCTGCTGATTTAGATCCCCAAATTCTTCAAATCTTCAAAATTGGTTAGTTCAAAAGTTAAATTGGATTCTCACAGGACTGAAGAAGATTTTTTTTTTCAAATTAAACATTATTTTATTAAATGAAACAATTTAGAAAATCTCACTGTGTTATATTTTAAAATTGCTGTTGTGCAGATGCACATTAAAAAAAAGTAAATTAATGTAAATATGATTTTCGCATTTGAAGTATTTTAACAACCAGTTCGCCGAACTCCACACAAATTAACAACTGGTGCGAACCAGCTAAATCCCACCGCTGAAACCATCCACCTTCATCCACTGCATCATGGCTTCAAGACGAACTTAGAGTTGGGGCCCCACTGTCTTCGGCAGCGTTTACAAATTATTATTTTTCATCTTCAAAATTGTAACTTCACGTTTTTCAAATTCACGCAGCGATCGACCTAGAAACATTTTAATAAAATAATGCAGCTTTCAAAATCATATACAGTGAAACCTGTAAAGTTGACCACCCTTGTAAGTTGACCACCTGTCTATGTTGACCTCTGTTGTCCGGAACCAAATTTATCCTATACAAAACTATAAGACAAACCCTTTGTAACCTGACCACCTGTCTATCTTGTATCTTGACCACTGAAATTATTCAGATTAGACTAAAACTATTATAAAGTGCCCAACAAAACCGTTTATAACTTGACCTCCCAAAAAGCTAACAAATCATGAATAAAAAAAAAGTAACTCTCCAAGTATTTTTCTATTTTTTTTTTCTTTTTAACTAGAATTTCTGGAAGGGTGAAATAGTATTAACCTGGGAAATGCTTTTAGTAATGATAGGTGTAGGGAAATATAATTCAAGGCTTATCTATTCTTACATTGTTGCTCTTGTGGATTTGGCTTTTCAACCCTCCGCCTCCATTCTTTGATTCTAGATTTCATTCTTCTATTCCCCATTCTCTTATCATTCCTTGCCTTCTTTCAATAACCCCAGGTGTTAGTTGGTAAGCAGAAATATTTCCACAAGTTGCAAAAGTCTGTGGCAATTGTAACAACCCAGTTAAGAAAATTATTTGTGATGAGTTACACTAGAACTGTGTTGTAGTACAGAAGGATTATTATTTTCATCCAGTGAACTGGGTGTTGAGGTAGTACAGGGCATTTATATTTTGTAATTGCTTTTTAACAAGGAAGATTTTGTTAACCTAAAATGGCTGCAAAAAGAAAATTAGTTGAACTTTCAAATGATAAAAAATATGAAATATTAAATTTAATTAGAAAAGGAGAAAGCCAGAGAAAATTAGCTGATAGATATGGAATTTCAAAAACTACAGTGTCTAACATATCAAAGAATGGGAAAGAAATAACTAAATTGTGGTTAGAGAACTGTAGTGGTGATAGAAAAAGAAAATTGAGAAAAACATCAAATGAAGAAATTAATCTGGCAGTTTGGGAGTTTTTTAAGCTATGTCGTTCCAAAAATATTCCAGTTTCAGGACCTATGCTACAGGCTAAAGCTAAAGATATTGCAAATGAATGGGAAATTTCTGAATTTAATGCAAGTAATGGATGGCTAGAATCCTTCAGATCAAGAAACAATATAAATTTCCGTACTCTTTGTGGTGAATATGCTTCAGCAGATTGTAATGCTGAAAGCCAGAGAAAATTAGCTGATAGATATGGAATTTCAAAAACTACAGTGTCTAACATATCAAAGAATGGGAAAGAAATAACTAAATTGTGGTTAGAGAACTGTAGTGGTGATAGAAAAAGAAAATTGAGAAAAACATCAAATGAAGAAATTAATCTGGCAGTTTGGGAGTTTTTTAAGCTATGTCGTTCCAAAAATATTCCAGTTTCAGGACCTATGCTACAGGCTAAAGCTAAAGATATTGCAAATGAATGGGAAATTTCTGAATTTAATGCAAGTAATGGATGGCTAGAATCCTTCAGATCAAGAAACAATATAAATTTCCGTACTCTTTGTGGTGAATATGCTTCAGCAGATTGTAATGCTGCTGAAGACTGGAAAGCAAAATTAACTGAAATTGTGAAAGATTATCCTCCTGAAAACCAATTCAATGCAGATGAAACAGGGCTGTTTTTCCGTCAATTGCCTACAAAATCCATTGTATCAAAAAATGAAAAATGTTTTGGAGGTAAAATGCCGAAAGAAAGACTAACTGTTTTACTTTGCTGTAGTGTCACAGGGGAAAAATTGAAACCCGTTGTAATTGGAAACGCTGCTAACCCTCGTGCTTTTAAAAGAAATGGTGTTAAAGTTGAGATTCTACCTGTGACATGGAAATATAATAAAAAAGCCTGGATGAATTCATCCATTTTTGAAGAATGGCTTCGCGATATTAATTCCCAAATGAAAAAACAGGGTAGGAGGATAATTTTATTTATTGACAATGTATCCAGTCATAAAATTTCCAAATCTTTCACCAATATTGAAATAGTATTTTTGCCTCCAAATTTAACGTCACTCGTGCAACCTCTAGATCAAGGCATTATTTGTGCAGTTAAGTTGCATTATCGTAAACTAATGTTGAAGTGCCTCATTACAAAAATTGACCACTGCAATGATGTTTCAGACTTTACTAAATCAGTAAATGTTTGGGACGCAATTCGTTGGCTGAATGATTCTTGGAAAAACTTATCTTCTTCAACTATTTCCAAATTATTTTATAAAGCAGGATTTGAAAGTGTGGATGAAATATTGAACGAAGAAGAGACTGAATTTTGTTTGAAGAGTGATATTCAAGCTTTGTCAGTAAGTATTCAGCAAGAGCTGGTCGATGAAAAATCATTTATCTCATTTGACAATGACATCATTGTGCATGAAGAAGTTGCAGAGAATGCAGAGGACATAGCTGCTAATATCTTATCAAAGATGAAAAAACCTCTAGAACTAGAAGGTGATCAAGAAGAAGACAATGAAGAGGAGATCGTTAATGAAAACACAAGGAAGACTCCTTTAACTTTTTCAGAAGCTTTAGACTGTGTACAAAATTTAATGGGCTATGCTTCTGATAAGCAGCCTGATATTTCTGAAAAGATAATGGATCTGCATGTTTGCATTGAAAAACATTGGGCTGATGTAAAGTCCAAAAACCAGCGTCAAACTACAATAACAGAGTTTTTCTTGGACAAATAGGTAATGTACTTAAATTTTAAATTTTAGAATGTGTATGTGTCTTAACATGTTAAAAAAAACAAGTGTTTTTTTTAAATGTTTTTTTATAAATTATGTGTAACAACTAGTATAGTTTGCAGAATCACTAATTGACTGTATATTGATTGATTGTTTTTTAAATAAATAGTAGTATATTAATTGATTTTAAAATTGATACAAAACTATTAATTCATTCTTGTAGTTAATCTTTTCTTTTATAAGGTGTTAGAAATATGCATGGTAATACAATATTATTTTATAGCCCTGTCAATAAATGAAATTTTTGTGTTAAAGAATGATATGGTGTGAATATTACGTTAAAAAAAGTAAATTTATCATCATCCTTTATAAGTTGACCACCTCTCTAAGTTGACCACTGAAGTGTGGCACCGCAAGTGGTCAACTTACACAGGTTTTACTGTATATATATATGTAACATTAAAAAATAATGAGTCCTAAAATATTTTTCGTTACAACACGACAGAAAAAAAAAAAAAAAAAAAAAAAAAAAGTCAGCCTGAGCCTGACACATGTCAACCCGAAATATTCAAACCCGGACGCGAAGTGAGAGAAAATTAATCCATAATACATTTATGGATAAGTAGTCTACAATTACATCTCTAATATAAATTTTATCTTTTTCGTATAAAAATGAACAAATTAATTCGTTAGTATCAAATATATATTTTTTTCATTTGAAAAATATTCAGGACTTTCAGGAAGAAAAATTCTTTGCAAATAATAATAACACTGGTCAACAATGGTTCTGTACCAGAACTGAAATTAGTTGATCCTAGATCAGTTTCTTGCACTGATTCCGAATATACTTTCCGTTTTTCTCTAGCTCGTCTAGTTTTTTAGAAATTTATATATTTACGTTTATGCAAATTTAAGCTTTTTTGTACCATTTTATGTAAATTTTAGATAAAATCAATGTCAGATTGAATTGCCTTTTTTAGATTATGATTACTGCACTATTTGCTTCCGATAAATGTCGCAGTCTATATATTCTTAACATTTACCTGTCAGTTACTAAGCCTAATTTGCGTATTTTTCAATAGTATGATATTTACATTGCTTTCAACTTTAAAGTAGTTACCACAGAATTGACGTTTTTTTAGACTAGATTTTTATGTTGATTTCGAATCTGCAATCCGTTTCCTTATATTACGTCTAGATTTTGAGTTAAATGAATTTCTACTTTTGTATTGTATTGGCACACGTTTGATATAAAATGCTTTTAAGGGGTGTGTACCTCATTGTCAAAAGGGTGAACAGTGTCAGATTCCTATCAGGGACATAATCACCAACGGGTACAATCGAAAATCAATTGAAAAATGTAGTAGAATCTGTCCTAATTAACTGAAGAACATCACAAAGTTGCATAAAAAGCATTTTCTGGCTATTTTTTACCAAAAAATAATTTTTCTCTTTTTTAAAAAACTCGACATGATAGTAGAAAACGGATACCAAATTTGAAATCAGCGTAAAAAATTGGTTTAGAAAAATATTAACGTACTTATGTGGCAGAAATATTTGGACGTTAAGAAGTGTTATTAGAAAAAAATTTAAATATGTAAATTAGGCGCACTATTTCACGGTCACATGTCAGTATAATCTCGGACACGACATTTTTGTAAAGGAAACTGGCCAGTAATCATAACATAAAACAAAAAAATCCAGTCTGATAATGCTTTATGCCTTAAATTTGCATATAATTGTACAAAAATTCCAAAGATTGCTTAAATAAAAATATTCAAATAACTCAAAAACTGGACGTGCCAGAGAAAATCTAAAACTATATTCGGAATCAGCGCATAAAACTGAATAAGAAACAACTAATTTTGGTTTTGGAGCAGAAATAAAGTTCAAATTTGCACTGTTAAAAAAATTGCAGTAAAATTACTGCAGCAGAGATTCCAGTCATACCCCGTAAAAAAAAAGTCCATGCCCATCATTTTGTGCAGCCCGTAATTTTACGGGGCAAAGTAATACAGCATTATAATGCACAGGGTATAATGCACTTTGAAACACAATAACACTTTACTTACTGTTCCGTAACACGTAGCACGTTAGATAATCATCACAGAATCGCTGTTTTGGCGGGTTAAATTTTTCGAAACACGAGTAAAATGAAGGGTTACACCCTAGCGGAAGACAATGTATGGGGACGTACCGTATTTTTGCTAACATATGGGCTAGAACTGTAAGAATATGTGGATTGCTCTTAATTTTCTAAGTATCTAAGGGATAAGGCCGCTTATTTAGTGGATCAGACCGTTTTTCATCAAATAAGGCTGTTGCCCGTGAAAATTGAAGGGCAAATGCTCGTAAATTTACAGTTTTTTCTGAGAGTGTGTTGTCCAGTGTAACTTGTAAGAAAAAATTTAACGATTTTAATTATTATTGTAACATTTTAAAACCATTATAAAAATTTAATAAATTTTATAATGGTTTGTTTGTTTGTAGGGGGTAATCTCTGGGACTACCGAACCGATTTCAAAAGTGATGGTGACAATCTCTTCTCCAACATAGGCTATATTTTATGTCGATGCCACTACCCCCAGGGGGGTGCAGAAGCGAAAAACGTTCTAAAATTGCGTTTTTTTTTTTTTTATACCGAAGGAGCTGAAAACGTGAATTTTGGCATGGTAGTTACTTATAATATGAAAATGCTCTCCAAGAACAAATTCTAAAAAAATTCGAAATTTAAAAGGGTGAAATCTGCGAAAAACTTTCTAAAAACATTCTAAAGTACAACCTCTACGGAATCTCTGAAACTACAGAACCGTTTTCAAAAGTGATGGTGGCAAATCGATGGTGACAGTTCCTGCTGTAACAAGGCTATATTTCATGTAGGTGCCACTACCTCCAGAGGGTGCAGGAGCGAAAAATGTTCTAAAATTGCGATTTTTGTGATACTGAAGGAGCTAGAAACTTGAAATTTGGCCTGGTAGTTAATTATGAGATCAAAATGCTTTCTAAGAACAAATAAAAAAAATAGAAATTTAAAAGGCTGAATTGAGCGAAAAGCGTTCTGAAAACATTCTAAATTACAATTCCTATTGAATCTCTGGAACTACCCTATAGATTTCAAATCGATTGATGATGACAGTACCTTCTCTAACATAGGCTATATTTTATGTAAGATTAAAAAGCCAAGAAGGGTTGCACGAGCAAAAAACGTTCTAAAACGGTTTTTATTATACTGAAGAAATTCGAAACTTGAAATTTGGCAAGGTAGTTACTAATAAGATGTAAATGCTCTCGAGGAACAGTTTCTAAAAAATTCGAAATTTAAAAGGGTGATGTGAGAGAAACGTGTTCTGAAAACGTTCTAAATTACGATTTTTATTGAATTGTAAAGGACAGAAACTTGAAATATGACATGGCTGCTACTCTTTAAGACGCAAATGCACACACAGAACAGTTTTTTTTTTAAATCGAAATTTAATAGGGTGAAAGGGGAAAATTTTTTCTAAATTACGATTTTTTTATATATATATATATATACTGACAGGATTAGAAACTTCAAGTTTGACATGGTTGGTTACTTTTAAGATACAAATGCTCGCTAACAATGGTTTGCAAGGAAATTCAAAATTTCAAATGGTTAAATGAGTGGAAGGCGTTTTAAAAGCTTTCTAAATTACGATTTCTATGGAATTGTTAGGAATAGAAACTTGAAATGTGACATGACTGTTGTTTTTAAGACATAATTGGTCGCACAGAACAATTAAAAAAAAAACAATCTAAATTTAAAAGAGTAAAATGCGTGAAAAGCGTTCTAAATTGACATTTCTATGTAATTGTTAATGATAGAAACTTGAAGTTTCACATGGCTGTTGCTTTTAAGAAGTAACTGGTCGCACAGAAGAGTTTTAAAAAAAATTGAAATTTGAAAGTGGGAAAGCATAAAAAGCGTTCTAAAAACGTTTTAAATTACTATTTATTTGGAACTGTCCAAACTAGAAACTTGAAATTGTGCATGACTGTTACTAACGTAAATGAGCATCCAGAAGAGTTTACTAAAAATGCGAAAATTACAAGGGCAGGAGCAAAAAAAAAAAGTTTTAAAATTGCAATTTATGTAGTACAGCTGATATAGAAGCTTCGTATTTAGCATGGTGGTTACTCTTAAAACGAAAATGCTCTCTAAGACCAGTTTCTAAAAAATTCGAAATTTAACAAGCTGAAATGAGCGGAAAACGTTCTAAAAACGTTCTATATTATGATTTAATTGGATTTATTCGGGTTAGAAACTTGGAACTTAGAATAGTGGTAACTTTTAAGATGCAGACGCTCGGCATAAACAGTTTATATTAAAAAACGAAATTCAAAGGTGTAAAATGAGAGGAAAATGTTATAAATTATGGTTTCTTTCTAAATTGTTAGGGAAAAAACGTAAAATTTAACATGCTTGTTATTTTTAGACGTAAATGCTTCAACAGAAAAAAGTTTTTACAGAATTCGAAATTAAAAAAGGTGCAGAATCAAAAATTTTTCAAAAATTGCGATTTTACTGATGCTGCTGATCTAGAAAGTTGAAATTTGGCATGGGGGGGGGGGGGGGGGGGTATTTTTAAAATTTCAGTGCTTGCTAAAAACAGTTTCTAAATAATTCTAAATTTAAAAGAGTGAAATGAGTTGGAAAAGTTCTAAAAATCTTCTAAACTATGATTAACTGAAATTGTTAGGGTTAGAAACTCTAAATTTTACACTTCTGTTACGTTAGAGACACAAATTCGTCCACAGAACAGTTTTTAAAAATTTAAAAATGCTAATGTGTGCATGAACAAAACAATTCTAAAATTGCAATTCCTGCGATACAGTTATTACAGAAATTTGCTTAACTAGAAGATTGAAATTTGGCATGATGCTTACTTTTAAGATATAAATACTCGCTTAGAACTGTTTCTGAAAATTTCTAAATTTCTTATGAAAAATGATATGAGCGAAAAACCTTCAAAATATATTCTAAATTACCATTTATTTGGAAATAATTTTAGCTCTTCTTATTCATTTAAGTCTGATGTTCGCCTAATGTAGTATAAGAATGAAGGTTACTCAAAATGTGGCTAAATTAGTAATTTTTTAATTATCTGTGGTAGTAAAATTTCCTCTCATGAAAATAGTTTCACAAATACCACTTGGCATTTTTCAACAATTACGCAAGCAAAGCCGTGGGATTTGCTAGTTAAAATATAAAGAACGAATCGATTTCCTTGTTTAATTCCCTTATTTCCATAAGAAAGTCCTTTGTATAAAAATTTTTAACTAATGTAAATATTTCTGTAGTATTTCGGAAATATTTTACAGTTAGAATTTTATTTTTTTTAAATATGAAGAGTAAAATCGATTTCTTTGTTTAGTTCTACTCTTTTCAAAATACAGTAATTTCAGAAAGGCTAAAGATGTTTAATCACTTTAATTATTGTTCATTTGGCATTTTGGAAACATGTTATAAAATTTAACATGGTACTTTTTTATTTAATGTTTTTAAACAGCAAGAAGAAAAACTTTTTTGATTAGTTCCACTTTGGGCCTAAAACGGGAAATTTAAAACAAATATTTAATGATTCAGGTCAAATTTGCTTTTCAATTTGAGAATTTATTCCAGGCTCCAAATACCAAATTGGTAGATGTAATACTGTTATGTACGTCAAGTGTAGAAACAGTAAAAGGTAAGCAGCATTTTAACAAAATTTTAGTGATAAATATCATACATAAATTTTTAATTAGGTACAGAAATTTGGTAGGTTGAATGTTATGTTTGATCTATATATATGACTAACATAACAATTGTTAACAATTAGTCTGAACTGTGAATGTAGACTTTCTTTAATGCTACCTAGCTATAAATGAACGGGTTTGCATGATTCAATAAAGACATCATTATTTACTTACTAGGTACAGAATAAGTAAAATAGACAAAATTAATAAAACAGAATTATATAAATCGATATTCTAATTATTTGGTTTGCAGTTATCGGGGGGGGGGGGGCTGAATTTATAGATATTTGCTTGGGACAACAGATCAAACCTATTGTCGCCCAGTGATAATTTCTTAAAATATGCTCTGTGTTGATGTGTCAAATAAAGTGTTTTTTCTTGCACCGGCTGTGACATCATACTTTGTTTTTCGTATTTTTCTCGTAAACTATGGATCGTACAGGTACAGTTCTTCGAGCATTTTTTACGTACTCCCAACGAGGAATCTGGCTGTGCAGAGTTTGTCCGCTATTTATGGGTCACTCTGTATATGGATCAAAGTCTCATAAGTGTAATGTTTGGCTGCTAAATACTAATAAATGCTGTCTGATTTCTAAAAGTCTCATATTATGCTCAATTGGAATTTTTAATAACCACTCATATATTACAGAACCGAAACCTGACACGAACCCGATAAAAAAATCCATCGAACCATAACCCGATCTGAACCCGACAAAATAAATTCCTTCGTTTCTGGTTTGGATCGGGTTGTGACACGTAGGAATTTATTTTGTCGAGTTCGGATCGGGTGATGGTTCGATGGATTTTTTGACGTGTTCGAGTTTCGGGTTAACTTCAATTTTCAGTTTGGGTTAGGTTTCGGGTTAAATTAAATTTTCAGGTTCGAGTCGTTTTTGGGTTAACTTAAATTTTCAATTTTGGTTCGGGTTGCGTGACGACGGAATTTATTTTTCGGGTTCGGATCGGGTTACGGTTGATGGAATTGTTTTCTTGATTCGGGTTGGGTTTCGGGTTAACTATTATTTTCGGGTTCGGGTCGGTTTGCGCCACGAAGGAATTTATTTTATCGGGTTCGGATCGGGTTACGGTTCGATGGATTTTTTTATCGCGTTCGGGTCAACTTGAATGTTCTGGCTTGGATCGGGTTCGGACACGAAGGAGTTTATTTAACCGGGTTCGGATCAGGTTACGGTTCGATGAAATTTTTGACGGGTTCGGGTTTCGGGTTAACTTCAATTTTCAGTTTCGGGTCGGGTTGCGTTTCAACTTTGTGTTTCGAGTTAACTTTAATTTTCAGGTTTGGGTTAGGTTTCGGGTTAAATTAAATTTCAAGTTCAAATCGGTTTTTGGGTTAACTTAAAATTTCAGTTTCGGACCGAGTTGCGTGACGACGAAATTTAATTTGTCGGGTTCGGATCGGGTTACGGTTCGCTAGATTTTTTTATCCGGTTCGGGTCGGGTTTCGAGTTAACTTGAATTTTCTGGTTTGGATCGGGTTGTAACACGAAGGAATTTATTTTGTCGGGTTCAGATCGGGTTACAGTTCGATGAATTTTTTGACGGCTTCGGATTTCGGGTTAACTTCAAATTTCAGTTTGGGTTAGGTTTCTGGTAAAATTAAATTTTCAGGTTCGGGTCGGTTTTGGGATAACTTAAATTTTCAGCTTCGGTTCGGGTTGCATGACGACGAAATTTATTTTTCGGATTCGGATCGGGTTACGGTTCGAAGGAATTTTTTATCGGGTTCGGGTCAACTTGAATGTTCTGGCTTGGATCGGGTTGTGACACGAAGGAGTTTATTTAACCGGGTTCGGATCAGGTTACGGTTCGATGAAATTTTTGACGGGTTCGGGTTTCGGGTTAACTTCAATTTTCAGTTTCGGCTCGGGTTGCGTTTCAACTTTGTGTTTCGAGTTAACTTTAATTTTCATGTTTGGGTTAGGTTTCGGGTTAAATTAAATTTCAAGTTCAAATCGGTTTTTGGGTTAACTTAAAATTTCAGTTTCGGACCGAGTTGCGTGACGACGAAATAATTTGTCGGGTTCGGATCGGGTTACGGCTCGCTAGATTTTTTTATCCGGTTCGGGTCGGGTTTCGAGTTAACTTGAATTTTCTGGTTTGGATCGGGTTGTAACACGAAGGAATTTATTTTGTCGGGTTCAGATCGGGTTACAGTTCGATGAATTTTTTGACGGCTTCGGATTTCGGGTTAACTTCAAATTTCAGTTTGAGTTAGGTTTCGGGTTAAATTAAATTTTCAGGTTGGGGTCGGTTTAAGGATAACTTAAATTTTCAGCTTCGGTTCGGGTTGCATGACGACGAAATTTATTTTTCGGATTCGGATCGGGTTACGGTTCGATGGAATTTTTTTTCGCGTTCGGGTTAACAATTATTTTCGGGTTCTGGTCGATTTACGACACGAAGGAATTTATTTTATCGGGTTCGGATCTGGTTACGGTTTGATGGAATTTTGATGTCCTGTTCGGGTTGGGTTACTGGTTAACATCGAATTTTTAGGTTCGGGTCGCGTTGCAATATGAAGGAATTTATTTTCTGGGGTTCGGATCGGGTTACGGTTCGATGGTTTTTTTTGTCGGGTTCGTGTCGGATTTCGGGTTAACTTGAGATTTCTGGTTCGGGTCGAGTTGCGACTCGAAGGAATTTATTTTGTCCTTTTAGGATCGGGTTACGATCCGACGGAATTTTTCTGTCGGGTTCGGGTCGACTTCGAATGGAATTTTCCGGTTCGAATTGAGTACAACACCATATTTTGACAAAGAACTGGTCATTTTCTAAATAATCATGGTCATTTTTCAATTAGCCTAACGCTGTCTCGACTCTTTGCAATAAGCCTGAAAAACATCAGGCTGATTGGGAAAAGGGAAATGATTCTCCAATTAGACCGGCTCTTTGCAAAGAGCCGGATTTTCCAATTAGCTTACGACATATATATTATTTGAGGGTTTTTGAAAGTATAAAATCATGCAGTATCAAAAATTTGTGTAGATAATTTTCTAATTACAATTAAATAGTTAAAAAACTAAGTTTACATTTTACAAATTTATTCACTGTTTTAAATATAAACCATTTATTATTTCAGCAGTATTTTAATATATGATTGTGTTATTATCGCAAATTTAAGCAAACAAAAGCTTTTTAGAGAGGAAATGAGCTTTTCGTGAGTTTTATCTTTTTTTTTTTTTTAAATGAACAAATTCATTTGTTACTGGTGTACTGAGTGCGAATTAACTCATTTTTTCGAGAATGTGTCTGTATTGGAATTAGTTCTTTTTTCTACCGATTTTGCACAACACTGAATATATTTTTCTGTAAGTAAACAAATGATGAGAAATTCCCCGATTTATTAATAAAGTTTTAAAATATACTTTAAATAATAAATAATAAGTGATAATTTTTACTTCCTTATATATACATAAGAAGAAAGATTGAAATAGTGAAAATTTTCAACCTTCGTTTTTTTCTGGATTTACACGTTTTGGGATGTTTGGAATACGATTTGGCTATTTTTGGAAAATAAAATGTCTGTCTGTAAATGACAAATTATGTGCTCTTCTCTAATTCAAGAACTAATGCAAGAATTCCATCTTACTTCACATTAATTTATACTTTGACATAAAATAGTGCTAATTTGGTTTTGATGTTTATCTGCTATGCTATGGGTTTCACGATTTTCATGATAGCTATATATCGGCATCATTGTAGCATAAAATTTCATCAAAAGTATAATCGGCCAAAGATGTTTATTAATCGGCATCAAAAGTATAATAGTTTGGGTATAATATTCAGTTAGATCTTTGACTTATAGATGCTGATTAAGTTTTGGTGTACATAGTCCAACAAGTGACACTGCTGCTATGCTGCGTTTTTAATGATTTCCGTTATATCTGTATATCTGCATCTATGAATGGAATTTCGTCAAACTTCATATTCAGTTAGGCCTTGATATAAATTGGTGCTGTTTAGGTTTGGGGGTGTATATCGCTCAAAAACTGGCTTTGTAGTGCTGTGTTTTTCACGATTTCTGTGATAGCTATATCTCAGAATCTATTGGATGGAATTGCGTTAAATTTAATATGTAAAATGTTTATTAAAATTTATGTACATTCAATTTTCGCATTGTGCCTCCAAGCTCAAGCTCACAAGTACTGCTACACTTTTGCTTTTTTTTTCTTTCTTTAAGATGAACTTTGTAGCTGTATCTCAGTTTTCTATTGAGTAGAAATGCACCAAATTTTACATTTCAAATTATTTGAAGTTATTAATTAAAAATATACATCATAATCCAATTTTAGATTTGAATATCCAACAGGCGGCCCTGTTGAACTCTTTTTATTCCCCTGATTTCTGTAACTTTGAATTAAATTCAAAGAAATGCACTATACTTCGTGATTGTTGTTGCGTGACATCGTTATTTAAAATAATATACAGGGTATCCACTCTCAACAGTGTCTAATGGCTAATTCCAAAACCGTTAGTCACAGATATATAGTTCCAATTACAAAAACATTTTAAATAAGGGAAAGAAGTATTTTAAAAACGATTTAGAGCAATAAAAACATTTTTTAAAAGTTACCAATTTTTTTTTTTTTTTTTTTACGGTCCCCCAGTCCTATAAATTATATTTAGTAAAAATACCCTATTACACTAAGAAGTAAGACAAAAAAAAAGTCTTATTCTTCTACGAGTAAAACTGACCAAGTAATAGCTGTTTAAAGTTGAAGCCTCTTTTTTGCTTTGAAATGGGAGTCATTCACAAATTTACTAGAATTATAAATAATCGTCCGATATGAAACATAATAATAATAGTTGAAAGTAAAATTAACATTACAATATAAATTTGAAATCTATTTTCATTCTGACATATTGAAGAAAAATATACAACTTGTACTAAAAATATAAGTGAAAAAATGATATAATTTTTGTTAAATAGAATGATGAAAAGCAACAGTCTCAATTCTTTACAAAATGATACATATTTTAAAATGCTATTAGATTATCTAATCTAAAACTCAGTTAATAAAAATTAAAGTTATCTAAAGTGACTTCCTTCGGCTGCAATACAGAAATGTACACGTGAAAAAAAATTATCCTTGTACTTTATGCATTTTGTGTACGATCCCTCGAAGCATGGCCCAACTCATCTGTTGTCTGATTCTGAAAATTGGTATTAATCATGCAATTCAAAGTTTGATAACTTGCTCAGTTTTAGTGTTAGATGGATGGAACTTTTTTTGCCTTACTTGTTAGTGTAATAGGAAAATTTTACTAAATATCGCATATGGGACAAGGGGATCGTATAAAAAATTAAATTTCGTAGCTTTTTAAGAATTTTTTTTTTTTTTTTTTTTAAATCCAAAAGACTTTTTAAATATTTTTTATCTCATTATTAAAAACATGTTTGTAACTGGAACTATATGTCAATGACTAACGGTTTAAGAATTAGTCTTTGGACACCCTTGAGAGTTAATAACCATGCATTAGAAAGATACAAAAATGAAAACTTTGTAATGGCCACAACATACTAGTTTTTTATTGGTTCCCAAAAACATTTCTGCTAATGCAACTTGCATTTTAATTGTTATTAGTTTTACATAAGTAAAATTTGTATTTCTTTTGCAGTTGAGCAGTTTGTATAAGTGAAATTTGTATTAATTTGCAATTAAACAGTTTGTTTAAATAAAATTTGTATTTTTCTTTTTCTTTGAAGCTGAACAGTTTGAATCAAAAATTTTTAGATGTACTCGCTGAATATTCTAATGCTCAGGTTGCATTCAGAGATCGAAGAAAAAAGCTTCTTAAAAGACAACTTGAAATAAGTAAGATCGTAATTTTTATACTATATTGTTATGTTTTTGCCTATTTCTATCAACATATTTTTTCATAGTTTCATCAATAGTATGAATGTAATTTTCTTTATACGAATATAAAATACGTAAACATGCTTGTAAAAATATGAAAGTATTAGAATAAAATACAGTGGAACTTCCCTCTAACGAAGTCCCTATTTAACAAAGTTTTCTACTTAACGAAATTTTCTGCAGAACCTTGACTTTGAACATCATTAACATGTAAATTAATTTCCATATTACGAAAATTTATTCTATATAACGAAGTTTATTCCACTTTCATGCGTGTACAGTATTGACACGGAGAGGTTGTTGTTGCGATGGGTGTGTGAATTTATTTCAGCGGACAGTATGAAAATGAACACATTTGAATAATTTAATCAAATCACCCACACTTAATCACATTTTAATAAAAAAAGAAGAGGCACGCTTCTGTTTTTGTTTACTTCTCTTTGTTATGTGTTTTTATTATTATTATTATTATTATTATTATTATTAAATTATTCTTATACCTACATTGCGTAAAAAAAAGGACTGCCCGAATTAAAATATATTTTTCAAATATTTCCATTTTATGTGTACTTTTCATTTTATGTGGGTTATGTTATGTGTGTACAAGTTTCATAAATTTAAGTTGATTTCTATTTAAAGAATTTTCTTCATAACGAAGTGTGTAAGTGTAACGATGAGACTTCGTTAAATGGAAGTTTCACTGTATACGTATATTATTTTATTGCGTTTGTATGCAAAATATATACCTTTTTTTTTTGAGTAATTTAAAACAGCTATTTTTCTCGTGAGTCTTTATGCTTAAAAAATGTTTTATTTTAATTCCATAAAATCCTCGTAACCCCCAAAAGTGTCTTTTGAAATAGATATAAAAAATTATCAAATATGTATCGTTTCTTAGTTAGAAGAACAAAGACAGCCAATTGGACAAAAAAAAAATGGTTAACAGATTAACAACGAGATAGCTTTATTCGTGGCATTTATACTACCTTAGATTATAAAAATAAAAAGCAAAATGTTGGCACACGAACGAATTTCGGCAAGATTATCTACTTTACTTATTGAAAAAAAAATTAAATATGATTTATTTTCGTTGCTATTTTAGATTTAGACATTATAATTATGATTTATAATAATTAGTGTTATTATTATTAATAATATTATTATTATTAATTATTATTATGTATTATTATTGTTATTATTATTATTATTATTGTTAATATTATTATTAATTATTATTATGTATTATTATGTATTATTGTTATTATTATTGTTAATATTATTAATAATTATTATTATGTATTATTATTGTTGTTATTATTACTATTATTATTTATTATTATCATGTATTATTATTGTTATTATTATTATTAATATTATTATTTATTATTATTATGTATTTTTTTCCATTCTCAGTATAATATTTTTACAAAAACATTTTATAAACATTTGATGGTGTACGAAACTTTTTACGTTAGTCTTAAGAGCTTAATAGAGGTCAGCTATTGTTAACACATTTTTCTAAATTTTGACCAGTTTTTAATTGATTTATGAGGAAAATAAAAGTAAATTTTTGCGATTATAAGAATTTTGCTATTAATGATTTATTAGTTTATTTTTCTATTTTAACACCTTATTTTTTGCACCATGTAAATTTGATAAGTGTTATTTAGAATTAATAAGAGAAAATAATTCCACATTATTTGAATGTGAAGAACTTTGAATTTTTGCATGTATGTATTCATATATATAACATTTTAATAATTCTAATTTTTCTAATATTCTAATTTTTTTATACCATTTAATTTAAATATTTCCCTTCTAAAATATTTTATTCCGTTTACAATGTGTGTGTATCATACTTTTTAATCTTTTTTTACATTTCCCTATTCAAAATTCGTCTTGCACGGGCGCCAATAATATTTTTCTTTCTTTATAATTCATTCGATTTCAGAATATTCTTTCTGCTCTAGAAATTTTATTCCCGTCAAAAAACTTGCCGTTTTACAGCCAGTTGATGCATCCACCGTAACTTTTCCGAATTTGCTTTCTCATTAGATGTTCGCTCTGTCGTATTGCATATTTTTGTATTCTTGCGCACTTACTAACAAAACATATTGTGCTAGCTCAGAGCTCAGATTTTTATGTTTTTTCGTCTGCTAAAAGTAATCTCGGCACATCAGCGAAATGTTTGTCTATAAATGGTAAGAAATTTAACTAGTTCATTACTTCAGAACTAAAGTAAAGCTCAAAAGTTTTGTTTTAGCGCTGTGTAAGTAGATATTATGGAATTTACTACACTGTTAAAAATAAAGTTCGACGTTTCACTAAAAAACTGGTGAAAAGTAGCTGAAATTTAGCTGCAACTAAGGTACTGGTGATAAGTTTCACCATTTTTATGGTGCTTTTGGAAATACCACTATATTGGTGAAATGTTGAACTAATTTTATGGTGAAAGGTTGAACCATGATTCAGGTTTTTTTTTTTTTTTTCTAAACCAATTTTATTGTTAAAGGTTGAATCACAACTCAGGGTTTTTTCTAATCTAATTTAATGGTGAAAGGTTGAACCACAATTCAGGAATTTATCAAATCCAATTTAATAGTGAAAGGTTGAACCATAATTCAGGGTTTTTTATAATCCAATTTTATGGCGAGAAGTTGATCCATGATTCAGGATTTTATCTAATCTAATCTAATGGTAAAAGGTTGAACCATGATTCAGGATTTTTTTCTTATCCATTTTATGGTGAATTGTTGAACCATCATCCCGATTTTTCTCTAAACTTATTTTATGGGGAAAGGTTATACCAGATTGAACCAGGATTTTCGTGTTTAATTTATCATTTTATGATGCAGTTAATGAACCAAGATTCAGATTCTGTAAGATTATATTGCTTTAGAGAAGCTTACTAATTTTTTTTATTAATGTTAAACTGAAAATTATTATTAAAGTTTTAGTTTTTAATTATTGTCTTTGAAATATATTTAAAAAAACAAAACAAATGTAAACAGCTGGTTCGAATTTAATTACACAAAATAATTGCATTTTTTTTCACCAATGCTATTATTACCATTCTGAACTTGTAAATTATAAAACATTTCTCCACACTTTTTAATTAGTTACTTATAATTACTTTAGTATTTGTTTATTCACAAGCATTCATAATAAAATATAATTTTGTAAAGTATTTTTCTTAGATTTAAATACATACCCTGTTTTTATTATCTTTTAATTTAAAATCCAGGAAATAAAATATAGTTTTACTCAACATTACTTACATCGAATTTCTTTAAACAATGTAAATTTTTGCACAGAAATATATAAGTAAAAGCACCAGTTTTGAGAAAGTTTTTTCCATATTGCACTTGTAACAACTTTTATAAGCTGTAAATAGACTTGAAATAATTTTCTAAAACTGTTATAAATTTCTTCTATTTCTATAGATGCTGAAAATTTGATATTATTATAGTTGTAGAATTTTTACTTACTTTTCATAAGATTAAAAAAAAAAAAAAAAAAAAAAGTAGAATATTTTAATAATAGAGCCGTACCGAGTACTCGGCCAGAATTTCAGTTTTTAAGCATACTTGTAGACAAATGAATTTATAGTTGATCTGTAAAAAGTTATTTGAATATAAATGTACACTGCTCAAAACAATTAAAGGATATTAGAAGTTTTATATAAAATAAAGATATAAACGAAATTTTTTTTGCCGAAAATAGAAGAAGAGAATCACAAATGCAAATTTTTCTGGTTTTCAAACTGTGGAGTATGCAAATTTTTAGTTCGACGTCAAAAACGTCGCTTCAGCGGCAGCGAATGAAATTTGACTTTCAACTGGATAAAAGAGAATGAAGACAAGGATGATCGGCATTCAGTGATTGCTTTGTTTCGATGAGTACGATGTCTCAGCGAAGTCATTTGACAGATTCAGAAGCTTGGAGAATTGTTGATAGGTTAGAAGGGGGCCAAACTCAAGCCGAAGTAGCGCAAGCCATTGGAGTGTCACAAAGTGTCATTTCCAGGATCTGGAACCGTTTTTTGGAGAGTGGATGTGCAGGCCGAAGACCAGGGCAAGGTCGTAGACGGGCAACAACGCCCAATGAAGATCGGTATTTAGCGTTAACAGCTCGGAGACACCGAAACATGAACGCTACTCTTCTCCAACAACACCTTCGCTCGGCTACAGGCACCACGATTTCAACTCAGACTGTCCGAAACCGGCTCCATGCTGTAGGTCTGTATGCTCGCCGACCGATGGTATGTGTTAGATTAACATCAAGGCATCGTCGCGACCGCATTGAGTGGGCAACCGAGCATGTCAACTGGAGGAGAAATGAATGGAGCAATATTCTGTTTTCTGACGAGTCCCGTTTTTCTGTGCATCCGGATAATAGGCGTATTTTCATCTGGAGGGACCGTGGCAATAGGAATAATCCTGCGTTCGTGCACGAAAGTGTCAGATTTGGCGGTGGAGGAGTGTTGGTGTATGGTGGCATCTCCATTGACGGGCACACTGACCTCTACATCATTCGAGATGGAGCTCTGACTGGTCGCCGATATAGGGATGAGATCCTCAGACCTATTGTAGTCCCTTACGCTGCAGCAATCGGAGATAACTTCATTTTAATGGACGATAACTGCAGGCCACATCGTGCAAACCTGGTGGAGGATTTCCTTTTCGAGGAAGGAATCGTTCGAATGGAATGGCCAGCGTGTTCTCCAGACATGAATCCAATCGAGCACGTTTGGGACGCTCTAGGAAGACGAGTTTCTGGCCGCCAACAACCCCCACAAACTCTCCAAGAACTGGAAAGAGCTCTTCTGGAAGAGTGGGGCAGAATACCCCAACTCGTCATTAATAGCCTCATTGAGTCCATGCCTCAAAGGTGTTCAACGTTGCTGGCCGCCCGTGGAAACCATACCCCCTACTGAAAATGATTTTCTTTGAAGAAAACACCTTTTCTTATTCTTTTTTTCTCATATGCACAAATTGTGTTTTTTTCCTTATGTACACAAATGCGCAATAAAATGCATTTTTTCTGCCAAACATGTGTAATTCATTCTCATATAACCTACTATGTCTGTCGACCATGTATCAATCAGCTAAAAAGTTTCCCAGATACAAAATCCACCTAAAACTGCAATATCCTTTAATTGTTTTGAGCAGTGTATAATATATGCAATAATTCATAAAAACTATTTACTTTGTACTTAAAAAAAGCATTTTTAAATCTGTAAGAAAATACTATGATTTTGGATAAAGAAGCAGTGTGTAGAAACAGAAAATACAATAAATGCAATTAAAAAAAATTAATAATTAACTTTGTTATATTGTAAATTATAGTGCAAAAACACTTATATTGTTCTACATTTTCAGGAGATGCATTCCTTTTATTATTGTAAATTTGGCCTGCCTCAGAAAAAAATGTGTTCGCTGTGATACATCTTGGTCGCTTAGCGATTCATCCTCGGGGGTCACTATAACACAAAAGTATCCAATTTTTTAATCAAAAGAAAATAAGGTACTTTTATAAAATATGAAACATTTTGCATTATTCGAGGAATTGTTACAACATGCAAAAACCAGTTTTGATAGATATATTTCACTTATCAAAATGAGCAAATGATGGGTTAAAGAATCAGTTTTAATTACATATATTATATTGGTTGATTGAACTTTTTCTATAAATATATTTTAAACAATGCTATTGTTTTAAAATTTTTGAATTTAAGAAAATTGTTTTTAAAAGGTGCACAATAAATGAAATTTCAAAAATTATGATTATATGCTCAAGATGCATGTTTATGAACATATATATAAACATACACACACACATAGAAGTGTTACCCCTAAGCACACTTCATGTTCACAGCAGCGATTCTCTCTTGCACACAATTACTTGGTACTAAACTATTTAATAATTAGTAAAAAATATTCTTATACATTTCTTTATAATAAAGGTGCAATGCACTGTTAAAAAAATTTCTGTGAAATTACAGAGAATCTACTGGTAATCTGTTATCTTAAGGCTTATGTAAAATTACAGAGATTAGAAAACAGAGATTTTGTTAAATAACAGCGAAATTATTCGGTAAATTTACAGAGTCTACTGTAAATTTTTCTGTAAAGAGGAATTTTTATTATTTATAAAAAAAATAGACGGAAGACGCCGATTCTACGCCAGCCGAAGATCATTGGTTAATTTGAATGAATTTTAATCCCTGTAACGCAGCACTTAATTTGTACAAGAATCGCTTCGACCACAGCCGTGATGTGATTCGAACCCGGGCCGCCTGGGTGGAAGACACATATTATAACCAATATACCACGTGGCCAGTTGCGTTTATGTGCCAAGTGTGTCTTTTATAATTTAGTCGGAAACAATAGTTTACCATCGCTTTTCAGTGATTTTGGTATGATGATTAGTCATAAAAGGGCTTTTATTTTTCTAGTCTTTAAATAAATTTAACTAATATTTGATGCTGCCATCTTTCGAATTAATATAGGATTAACTTAAAGTATGTTTCCTTTTTCAACTCGTACAATATTAAAACAATATTTAAACCAAATTTACTTCTTTAATATACCTAATAAAATTGTAAAAGAATTTCAAAAGTGTGTATTTTGAATTACAGGTTATAACAAATATAAAAATATCTTTAAATAAAGACCCGGAAATCCCTACAGGGGATTTGATATAAGAAAAGGAAAATGTCTGTAAAATGATGATCGAGAAACTCGGTCGAAAGCATTTAACCGAGAACTAGTGTAAATTTACAGAGAGTCTCGGTCTTTTTTCTGTGTTTTTACAGAAATTTTTAACATTGTACACTAATCAGTAGTTCGGGCTAATATTGAATATTTCAAATTTATTTGAGAATATGAACAATAACTTCTCTAACGATTTTTTTATAAAATAAAGTTTAATGGAATTCGATGCATTATTGAGGTAGATTGATAGTTGCTTACGGATTGTTTGTTTGGAGTTTGCATCGGAAATAGTACTCTATTTCACTGGGGGCAAAAACTTTTAAAATAAAATATTTGAAAAACTGTTTCGCATGCACCCCTTCTTAAATAATAAAGGAGCTTATTTTACTGATATTGTAATAGTAATTTTTTTCCGTCAAGTTTTGACGGGTTCCATCTAGTATTTTCATAAATTTTCTTGGTAAATCAAGAAGCATTTCTCTTTTTTTTTATACAACGTAATAAAAGAAGTGATTGCAATAGTTCTAGTTCTAAAGAAATCAACCTAAAGTAATAAAAATGCATTTTATATTACTCTATAGCTGGCCAAGAAGTAAATGATGAAGAACTAGACAGAATGATAGATGAGAACAAAGCCGTATTTACACAAGATGTGAGTATATAAATTACATATTCGTAAATGCTCTTCGACGATATTGGTTAATAGTTTGCAAAAGTGAGCGCGCTGGTGTAAATAAAGACAAATATTTCTTAATCTAAGAAAATGTGATAGAACCACGAACTAAAATATACAATAACCTCTCCCTTAGTTACTCACGATTCCAAAATGAGTTCTTTATCTTTAGAAACCCCAGAAACCAATATGTTTTCGAGATTTAAAGTAAAGCATTTATAAAAAGAAAGTTTCTTTTGCTGCCACTGATTTTCGGAAATGTGTCCGGGTTGTTTTTATAGCGTAATCAGTTTTCAACCCGGAAAATAAGTTTATCGGATTGCATCAATTCTCAAGTAAATATTTTCATGTTCTTCAACAAACATGTTTTACAGACAAACATGATAAATTAATAGTATCAACATTTACCTTAAAATTAATATTGTTTTGTTACTCTTGCATAAATAAATTCAATTATGCAGCTGAAAATGTTTAATTTAGAATAAACAGCATTCTAAAAACTGATATTCCGGTTTGAAAATACTGATTAATTCACAAAAAAAAAAAAAAAAAAAAAAAAAAAAAAAAACTACTCGGTAACGTTTTCGGAAATCAGTGGCAGCAAAAGGAACGTTGTTTTTTACAAATGCTTCTTTAAATCTCGAAAACATGTTAGTTTCTGAGATTTCTAAATATAAAGAACGTTTTTCGGAATGATGGGTAACTCGGAAGAGGTTATTGTATATTTTCATATATTAAGAAAGATTTGTCTTTTTAAGACTTTCCAACCTAGTTGAAAAGTGTTTATGACTTCGGTTTATCTGCCGTCTGGCCGTCTGCCGTTCGTCTGTGCTCTAAATCGCGTAAATATACTAGGATTGCCCTGAAATTTTTGTGTGTTATTGTCGTTTAATACAGCATATTCCCTATTGAAATTGAAGTGTGCAGAACTTATAGTTTTTTTTTACAGGGACTGTCAAAAGTATTCCGTTACATTAGCCCCAAAAAAATATAAATAAATAAATAAATAAAAATAAAAAAAAAACTTTATATAAAGATTACCAACCGGAATGTAGCAAAGAACAGGATCTTGAACGTGAAAAATTAACGAATCCTGATATTTTTACAGTATTTTACTTTGTTTATGTTGCTGTGTTAATTTTTATTTGTTTAATTTCGAAAATATTACTTTATTTTACTACGTTCTCCGATTTTACAACACTTTACAAAATAATATGCTGTGTTTATTAAATACTAAGAATTATATTTAATAAAATTAATAAAATTCGATTGAGAATAGTTAAAATTAAAAATATATATATATAATTAAATAGCTTTAAATGAGTCGCTTTGAAATGGACACAGATTATCTCTTTTGTGCTCGACACATAAACGCTGAGTATATCATCTAGGTTCTTCACTTGGGCTTAAATCGAACATTTGGATTTTGAATTTCAGCTCTTTAATTGTTTTCATTATTTGTGATAGTAATTGTGTCATTGTTAATGAATACTTCGTGATATTTTTTCCCCTTTATTTCATTATGTATTGACATCTGTACACACATTTTATTGACATACTCTCATACATCCCACGTTTTATAAACAAATGCGGCTTTTTATCACTATAAATAAATATAATAAACAGAAGCTGAACATCACAGATTTTTTAAAAGGTAATTTATAATACAGTTATATTCAAAAGAAAATTGAAAATTTATATTTGTTTTGTAGCCACTGTTAGAATTTGGAAATAATGTAATATTAAGGTGTTACAGCACAAAGTATAAAGGAAACTCACAAAATCTGGCTAAACATCGGAAAGATAAACTGTCAGCATTGAAACTATACTTCTTAAAAGAGAATGAAAGTGCTTTCACCAAGCCTATTGAAGAAAATACATTTGCTTTAAAAAACTAATTATTGTCTTTATTACATTAAATATCCCGGGAATAGAAATCAGTCACTACGAAATTGAAGAAATTATGTCTAGAGCAGTTAAAGAAATTTTTAATCAGTATAAGCATAAGTACCATTGCTAGAAATATTTATATATATCGGATAGATTTATAAAAGCCGGATATGTGCTTTAAAACTTATATTCGTACGCACATGCTTAATCATCGTCAATCTAGAAAGTATCTTGGAAATATGGATAGTGAAGATAAATAGATTTATCTCCTTAATGCAGATTATTTGACGGATTTCTATCATAAAGTTTTAACTGTTAATTTCGAATGTTAAACAAGATAACAATTTTCATTTTAAGTCGATAAATTATGAATGGGGATTATTAAAACACCCTCAATAAACGAAGTACTTGGTGTTTTCATTTGAAATTGCAATGCACCTGAGTAAACTTTAACTTCAAGGCCAATTTCATAATGCTATCAGTATTAGTCTTTTCAAATGGAATTTATTATTTTGATAAAACAATTTTCAAAAAGAAAATGTTTTTCATTTTAAATGTTGGCAGGCATTATTATAAAAATAATCAGAGTGAAAATTTTTAGAATATATTAAAAATATATATTAAAAAATGAATTCAAAATATGATTTTTGAATTTCAACAAATATGAAAATCTGTTAATCTACTTACTTCGCCTCTAATTATTGATGTTGAAATTATTCTTCAAAATTTATTACTGCAATTAATCAAAATTCAGTTTGGATTTCATATTAGACCGAAAGTATATGGATATAGTGTTTCCGAATTTCTGTAATTACTCATCAATCGACAGATTTTTTTAAAGTGTAGTCATTAAGTATATTTTAGCTATCTTCGGTAGCGCACTTTTACAGCACATCTTTGCGTATTTGCAGACCTGTTGTTATTTTTCAAGTCAAATAAACATAATTTGATCTATAAAATACATTAAATCAAATAAATAACCCAAGAAACAAGACCAAGAGACGTTTTATTAAATAAATTTTCTGAATCAAAGTATGTTTATTTTTATTTCTGCATGAAGAAAATGCGGAAGATTGACAGCTATGCCTTTGCTAGATCGTAAGAGTAACAGACCAGCGTGTACAATCAATTTTTCAAACAAATACAATTTAGAAAATTCAATTAAATTTTATAGATTTGGTTGATAAAAAGTAATTTTGAGCATTTTTTTTTTTTAAATAAGATAAAATAAACTACGTATAATAATAACTTTGGAACTTTGCGTGAATATTTCTTCAATATGGCTGCATTTTGTATGTACAAATTTTATTCTTGTAATGGTTATCTACTTTTGTATCTGGCCCGCGTCTTTGTATATAATGCATAATTTGGCCCGACGGGTTTGACTTAAACGAGTTTGACATGCCTGCGATATATCGATATTTTGAAATTTTCTCTCATCACTAGCTACAGAATCTTGTTTAAAACTACTTATTACAGGAGTTACATTAAAATGGCTACAATATCCTCTTTGAGCAGCAAAAAATCGAGCATTGATTTTGGAAGTAAAGTTCTATATTTTTTGATCAACCGTATAATCTGTAGTTAATAAAACTCCTCTGAATATAAAAGAAAAATAAAAGTAACTAAGTTAAAAGTTATTGACTTTCAAAACACATGATTTTTGAGCCAACTTGTATAATGTCTTTAATATTTCTAGTAAGGATTCTTTAAAATATTCAATTTTTTTTTTCTTATTTCTTCTAGTACATAGTAGAGGTTGAAAAGACTCGCGAAGACTTAACCGATGTAAAGAAACGATGTTCCCAGATACTTAAAATAGAAAACAGTCTTAGAGAACTTGATGACATGCTTCTAAGCTTATCTATTCTCATAAACAGCCAGGTAAGTTCACTTTCATTTTTTATTTCCGAATTAGAAGAAGCATAATTAATTTCGCAGAGTGATAATTAAATACAGAATTCAATTTAACAGAGTGATAATTAAATATACTTGATTTTTTTTTCTCGATTATCTCGGGAAATGACAAAGAGTCGAGATAAAGTGTTTTCGAGATACCAAGCTTTAATTTAGAATGCATTTTACAATGGGGTCATTCACTTTTGTATTTTAATGCAATCATACTGAGTGGTAAAGATATTATACGAGAGGAAATTTTTCCTAACAGAGTGAAAACAGTCTTGAGTTCCGGTTGTTGTCTCGGATAGTTCGATTGGAAAAGATTGGCAATTTAAGCCATAGTTTCCGGGTTCGATTTCCGGCCTGAACCTTTTTTCACTTAATTGGAAAAATTTTCACCTTTAATAAGATCTTCGCCGAGAAACGCTTATTTTCAGTGCTAAATTTCCTGAATAAAATTTCGAATTAAGGGTTAATTTATATATATTGCTTTTACCTTATCTAATATCATGCCAGTATTTTCCTAGATCGTGTAAATATTTTACTAAAATTGCATTTTTTCATTACCTAGACGAAAAATGTCCCCAGAAAATATGTCTACACTGAAAAAAAAATAATGTTGATTTTACGGTATAATACTGGCAGTGGGATGCCAATATTATACCGTATTATTTTTTTTTGTTGTTGTTGTTTTTTCAGTGTACAGACATGATTTTTATTTCGTAAATTATTTAAACGCATTAAATATTAGACTGAATTGAATAATGCTGCTGTGAATAAAGTTTTGTGTAATTAATATTAAATTGCTGTTTATTTCTACTATAATATAATCCTCACCTGTTTTTATATTGTCCATGAAATGTGATCTTCACTTTCATGACTTTTTAGGTGCGTTCGTAATTATATAAATACGTAGCACCTATAGTCGTCGTTTGGTCCGTCCGTCTGTCCGTCCGTCTGTCTGTCTGTCTGTCCGTCTGTCTGTCCGTCCGTCTGTCTGTCTGTCCGCACATAACAACGCAAAAACTACCCAACGAAATGGTTTGCAATTTAAAATATATTATCTTTGCAGAATTTTGTCGAGACATTTCAAATTTTATTAAAATCGAATCAAAACTTTAGGAGATATTAATAAAAATATTTATTAAGAAATTTGATTTTTTTTTTTTAAATCGGTGCTTTTTTGTTATAGGAGCTTCCGATGGATGTTAAATCGTCAAGCGACCGAGATACTTATTTTATGACAGAAATTAATCTGCAGACGATATAATTCATTTCACAGAATTAAAAATCAGAAAAGATCTGAATATTTATATAACTAGCTGATACATATATATCTGAATATTTATATAACTAGTTAAGATATTTGTATGAACAGTGTCATAAAATATATACTTAACTAGCTGTTTAACCCGTTCTACGCACGGGATATCATGAATTTAATTCTAAAACGTGCGTACGAACGCACCTCGTTTGTAACGTTTGACGTACAATTTCCAACTTGTTCACAGTTATTAAAAAAATTAATATTTTACACAAAAAGCACCTGCGACTTATCACTTTGTTTAAAATGATCAGCAGGCTTCCCTTGAACACGATTTTTGTTTTAATTACTAGAGTTTTATTATGGTTTGCTGTTTAATCAAATAAAACTAATATAAGCGCTTAACACCCATGCGAACATTATCCGTTAACAAAGTCTGATTTTTTAAGTATTTGGATATGAGAAAGTTCTGTAAAGTGTTAGAAAAGTGTTAGTTTAGTGTTAGAAAAGACCACTGATTCAATATTAAAAAAGTCATAGTCCAGCACAAAGACAAAGTGACTGGAACCCCATCCAGTTAATCGACAGATAGCAATTGCTTCTTGCCAATGATTGTTTGACAAAAGAATGCAAAAAAATGGTAAAAAACCGCAGAAGATGATACTTTCTGAACTGAACTAATCCGATTTTCACATACACTAATGTCCAAAATTTAAGAGTCAAAAGCAAAATATTATTGAATTTTCTATCGTAAAGATGTTTAACTACTAGTTAAAACTTACTGCGGATCCTATAAAAGTATAAAATTAAACCATTCGATTAAACCTTATGTAAATTATCAAAATCACTTGACGTCCAATCTTTTTGAATAAATTTGATATCAAGGCTGAATAAATTTGATATAAGCTGTGCCGCTTTAAGAAAAAGCACAATTTATTTTTTTATTTTAAATTATGTTGATTTGTGATACAAGTCAAAGAAGAATCATGGATGATTCTACATGTGGTAAAATTGTTGCCAAATTAGAAGGAAGCCAGCAAATAATAATAGATGTTGCGGAAGAACTTGAAGGACCAAAGTGTGCATGTCTGAACGCAGTGAAAAGCATTTGATTTCAGGCTTTATTTTATTATTATTGATATTTTTCATAAAAGCAAACGCTTTCTTCCGAACCGATCAGGGTGAAGAGTCAGGGGAACCGTGCGCCAGAAACTATGCCTGTTAATGCAGTCATGGTAACCATGGCCCCAGTACGCGGGCTCTTGGAGAATTTTCAGCGTAAGTGAAGAGTATTTCGAATCAGGGCTAAAGTACTTCAATAGAGCTGTATTGTTTCGAAAGTAGATGAAATTAATATGCAAATATGACATTTCCTCCCTTTTCTTTTATTATTTATTCTAAACTGTAGATAAAATATTTAATACTTTATATATTTAATAAAGTAGAAATTTTAGTATGCATTCCGCTAATGACATTGCATTTAATTTAATACAAACACAAATTGCTGAAAAGAGTAAAATAAAAAGCGCTTCTTATTAAAAAACGCTTTCTTATAAAAAATAAAATCATTAAGAGTGGTAGTAAAAATAACACCACAAAATCGCATAATGTTAATTTTGAAGTGTTAACATTAATTGTTTTCTATAATGATAATATGAGAAATATACCGTCAGGAACTTATGCAAGAGATTCGTAGGAATTGGGATATTTATACAGAGTCAGCTCGGTGGGGATGCCTACCAAATGGCTTAAGCACTCACAAGTCCCGTCCAGAAGAGTTGGTCTCTTAATTTTGAACCAATTCCAGATGAGAGATCTGCACCTGAATTGGCATCCCCAGAGGTAACGCTTATTCTAAACTTGGAGGACATTGGAACCACGAACAGATTTTACGTGCACCTGCTCCCATTACCGTACACGGTCCCACAGGAGCCGCAGCCGAGAGAGATTGTCACCCTCCCAATCATTGACCACGGTCGATGCTGCTTCACTTTCGGTGATCTTACGGGAACCGAGCTTATTCGTCCGCGCCACTGCGGGAATGGGATATTTATAAAGACTTTTATGATCTGGTTTCGATCATTTTAAGCCTCCGAGAGCCCGCTGGGTCATTTTGATTGGTAGACTTTATTATCAATGCTGGTCAATGGAACAAAATTTGCTGATTTATCATTTTAGCCTAGATAAGAAGAAAAGTACCTGAAAGTCCTGATTAGATAAAATTGCGATCATTCTAAAGCAATTTCGGCTGACGCACAGCCCAAGCCTCTAAACTTAGTGACGAATTAACGAGTATATTCATTATAAGGTTTATTTATACAACAGACTAAAGAATGATGTAATCTTGAAAATAAAAGAAATAGCAAACCTATTTATTTCTCTGCGTTATTATGCGGATTAAAGACAAGAAAAAAATCTTCGGTTCACGTATTCACCAAAAAGATTAGTACTAAATATTTTGCAAAACTAACTTTATTTATCATTATTAAGGAGTTTTAATTATGAAAGATCTATAATTCAGTCAACAACAATTTCACATTATTTAATGGAACGTCCTTTGGCGTGTAATTAACTTCGTTTTGTAGTTAACTCTGGTACATTTGTAATCATACCATACCAGAGACTTCTTATGTTTAACTTCAAACTTGGCTGTGGACCCGATTATGGAAGATTAGGAAGACTTTATTTGATGCAAACTAGAGGAATATTTTTCTACCGGAATCAGTTATCGAGGTTTTTTCCAGGTTAATGATTACATGTTTGCAACTGGTATATAAAATGAAATGCAATGAAAATGACGTTATTTTAATTTTATTCAAACAATTCAGCTTTAAAAATCCACTTTTTTATGATTCACATTTCTTTGAAATATGACAGTTTAACATTGTTCTTGTCTGCAAATAATTTATACATTTTTTTACTGTATTTACTCAGTTGGAATCCAAAGATAGAAAACTGTATTAGACCTGCCAGAAGATGACGTATATTACGAAATATAATCTAACGTAGAGAGAGGTTATATTTAAGCTACCAGATCCACACATAGCACCAAGCTGAGAAGCCTGGAGTTCAAGAACTAACAAACGAAAATGAATAACACAATCATAATTTAAGTTCAATGCTCAATCTATACAATCATTGTAATGCTCTCTTTTTTAGTAGTGTGGTGACTAGAGAACCTTTTAATTTCTGTTGGCCTTAACAGCCACATTTCTCTACTAAACTTTACTATAAATAAGAGTTGCTTCTTAATAGTCTGAATTGCCATTTGCATTGTATTCAGCTATGCGGAAGGACTTTCCAGGTGAAGGTCCATATTACTTTAAAATACAAGGACGAATTCACGATTTCGTTTGATTCAAGGCTCATTTGAAAAATGGACTAGCGCAGCGGGCATAGCCTGCTAGTTTTTTAATATAACACCAATTTAAAATGTAGTTAAAAGTACAAAAAAAAATTATCAAAAATATGGAGGTCAAAACAAAAAACGTGAAAACGTGAAAACGTGATAGGTTGATAAGAAATACTCTACGTAAATTGGAATTTTAATCATGTAATATACAATATAATCCCGATTTAGCGATGCCCGTTTTAACGATTTTCTCAATTTAATGATAGATTTTAATGGTCAGGATTCACTTCTTTTGATTTCTATGTTGGATGATACTCGTTTTAACAATAGTTTTCCTCTATTTAATAATAATTTTAATAAATTTCAAATATTTTAAACTTATTTTATTTACAAAGTTTGTCAGCTTTTTCTCTCGATTGTTTATTTAATAGCCGATGTGTATTGATAAAGCGCTTGATATATTGGAATTGAAAACATCAGTTTGGTATTAGTAGATTTGTAGATACAATATTTTATTTATACAGTAGGTGAACTATACTCTCACGTACTCATTTGTAAATAACAGAATATTCAAGACTTCTGTGACGAAAACAAGCAAAAACGGATTCTGTCACAAAAGATGTTAAAATCGCAAAATACTTCAATTGAAGCAATTGCTGGATTAAATGCAGACAACAAATATCTATACTATTATATAAAGAGGGAACACCTGACTGACTGACTCATCAACGCCCAGCTGAAACGACTGAAGTCAGGATCACGAAATTTGTGAACATCCCCTAAGGGGGGTTAAATGGGGAGAGTCGAACGTTTCAGATCTTTTCGCCATATCTCAGCAGCAGTTTTAGGTACGAGCATGAAATTCAGGATAACAAATATACTAAAAAAATAGTTAAGCAAGTATTTCAGCGATTCTAGAAATTCACCTTCTAAGGAGTTAAATGGGTAGTGTCGAACCTCTCAGGAGCAGTAAGGTAGGAGCATGAAATACAGGATAACAAATCTACTAAAAAAATAGTTAAACACGTATTTCAGCAATTTTAGAAATTCACCCCCTAAGGGGATTAAATGGGGGGGGGGTCGTACGTTTTAGGTCATTTCGCCATATCTCAGCAGCAGTCCAGCAGTTTTAGGTAAGAGCATGAAATTCAGAATAACAAATCTACTAAAAAATTGTTAAACATGTATATCAGCGATTCTAGAAATTTACCCCCTAAGGGGGTTAAACATATGATATGAACCCGATTATGGAAGATTAGACGAATAAGACAAATATTGCAGATTTTTGATTAGATATTAGATTATTTTGACTAGATGCGTAAGATATTTTTGAAAGGAACTTTTTTTAATCATTTATATCTTTATTTTTAATCATTTATCCCTACCCTGCATTGTAGTCCACACATTGTCCACTCACGCGAAGCCAGGACGGACCACTAGTACTTAATAAAACCAGATCAACTGAAAAATGGATGTCAATGGCTACATTTAAAGAAAAAAAAAGAGGAATTATCTATTTTTATAAGTGTATTTTTAATGCGCCAAAAGAAAAATATAATTAATTAAAAGTACTATTATATTTATTTTTTAAATCCAATAACAAATTTATGCAGTTTTATTTAATGTGTATCTCGATTTAACGAAAACCTCGATTTAACGATGATTTTCAAGGGATCCTTTGCAACCGTTAAATGGAGGTTCGACTGTACTTTAATTTTAATGAATGTTTAGAAATTTTCTTTCTTATAGGACTTTCTTAGGACGACAATTAAATAGAAAAAAAAACTAAAAGTTCGTCTTATAGAGCAAAAAAAAAAAAAAAAAAAAAAAAATTAAATTGTACGTTAAAAACAGTGAAAATAGTGAAAATAAAAATTAAAACTTTTTTTTTTTCATGTAACACGCCTTTATTAGTGTTCTTGATAATACTCAAATCGTGAAGATATTGTCCGATCGCTACAGAACTTTATACACTTCATTTCGGCATCCGTAACATATTTTTATCACTACAGTTTAAATTAAAGAGTGTGTATAGCATTTATCGTTCATTTACAGAAAGAGACAAAAGAATGTATTGACAGATAATTGCTGGAAATGCGTTTTCAGTTGTGATATGCATTTTTATACTTTACTAGTTTTTAGTGTATTACGGGGTGTGTATAAATTATATAGATCATATACAGGGGTACAGCGCCTAGAATACATAGTGTGGAAACCGGCTATCCCAGTAATGCTTTAAAAAGTGCTAAAAAATTGCAGCCGATAAATGTGCAACTATGCTGTACGATAATAGGGCGATCGCATCTGCTAGCTCTTTTCAACGTAAACATTGCATTGCAAAAATTTAGTAAAAATCATATGTATTTCGAACAGTTATAAGTTGATAATTAATCTTATTAATCTGGTGTATATATCAGAGTAAGGGTACATTATCATAATATGCAGTAAATGGGCCAGTAATGAATGCCTTTTAGGATTTTTTTTTTTTTAAATATATATATAATTTAAGTATTTAAAATACTACCACCGGCCGAAACGTTTTCTCAATTCGATTCTTATACAATGTTTACGTCGAAAAGAGCTAGCAGATGTCGCTGCGATCAACCTCTTATCGTTTAGAATCGTTGTACATTTATCGGATACAATTGTTTAGTACATTTTGTAGCCGGTTTCCACACTATTTATTCTAGGCGCGGTAACAGGGGTGCACGAAAGAATTCGCACGACATCAATGACTGCATATGGATTTTTACTGCATTATGTAATATCTTACATTCTTTATTTATATATCTCATTTCATTATATCTAATAATGAAAATTTTTTAACAATATTCTGAAGAAAATGCTTCATAATCATGCATGATTTTCCATTCTTGTTTTAATTGTTATTGATTTAATTATTGTTTCATTAACAAAAACACGACTTCTGCCAATTATTCTAATGCTTGTGATAAATTAGCTTTACAAATGAATGATTAACCTGCCTTTTAAATGAATTTAATCTATTTTGAATTAGATTATTTTTTGAAGTTAATTTCATTAAATAATTATACTCTTCCAGGGGGAAATTATAGATTCGGTTGAACAGCATGTTTTGAAGGCTTCAGAAGACGTTAAAGAAGGAAATAAAGATATAGAGAAGGCTGCAAAGAAAAAGAAGAGTATAAGAAAGGTAAAATATTTTCAATTAGTAGTAAATGGCGTATTTATGAATGTTATAAAGCAAAAACATGTCCGTCACTAACCCTGACGGATATCATAGAGATGGTGGGAACGGTCTGTTCTGGTAGCTTTCGCTTTTGCCGCACATATATTCCCTTCTAAGTATCGCGTAACTCCTTCCACACAATAGAACACGAGAAAAATGTTCTTTTAAATGACGTTTGCTAAAAAACTGAATCTCAACTGACTGATTTTTTTTTTAAATTTAAACTATGCTTTAAAAAAAATCTATCAATGTATTCAAAAAGATTTCTTTAGAATTGCACAGTAAAGTATATCTTATATTCTAGATTCAATGGACAGAGATCGAGACAGATCGAGAATGTGATGAAAAATTTATACGTTAAATTACAATGATATCATCAGTATAGTAAGATACACTGTTAAAAATTTGCAGCAAACTGTCCAGTCATTTGACCGTTTTTGTAGGAAACGGTTGCATAACCGTAATTTAACTATATTCTGACCATAAAATGAGCAATAATACGGTCAGAAAAAAAGTTAAATTATGGTTATGTAACCATTTTTTAAAATAACGGTCAAATGACTGGACAGTTTGCTGCAAATTTTTAACGTGTAAGTGTCATCAGTATAGTAGTGTTTGGGAGGAAACTTTTATAATGACAGCGATGCATGTCATAAAGAAAATTTGATACTGCTACTCCTTTTGGAATAATTTATATTTATTTTTCTTTTGATGCATAAATTTGTGTGGAGTGGAACGCTAATTGAAATTATACATATATTCAATTGTAATTTTATATTATAACTGCAAAGTAGGGTAGTATTTGGAAAATAATAATAGTTAGATAATTTTATTAAAATCCTTTAAATTTATATTTTTCCACAAACCTTATGTCTATATTGCATATTTTACATTATTTAATGCACGCGTGTAATTTATTGACTTAATTCAAAGGCGTTTTGTGTAACATTTTTAAAAATACGATTGCATATTTAAATTAAAATATTTTATATAAGATTATTTGTAGGTTTTACTAGCTGTTGTAACTGTTTTGAATTTCAAGATGTTTTGAAAATTTTGGGACCATAAACAAAATATGAGCAGATAAAGTAGTTTCAATTTAAATCTAGTAATTTGTCGTAATTAAGAATTTTTCTATAATTTTCTTCCAAAAATATATTGTGTTTTTTGAGTGTGTTGTTTGTACTGGTAATCGCATTTTGATTAAAGTTAATGACAATAGTTTTTGCAAATTATTGCGTAGTTATTTATTTACGCATTTTCTATTTATAGGTGTTGTCACAACTTAAGAGTTTAATGGAAGAAAATGTTATGTAACATATGAATTTCGAGAAAATTTAAATAAAAGCTTTTTGTTGTAAACTTTATTAATTTTTTTTGGAGGGGGGGGGGGAGGGGTAAAATATGTTAAATATGTGAAGGGGATTAGAAAAGTTTGAAAGGACGGAAAAATTTATTTATTATTTTTTTTTAGAGTAATTCCGGGTGAGATGCCGCACATTTTTTTGAATTTGTGTATAAAATCAAATGGTGCACATAAACTAAAAAAATCATGCTGTGCTTTTTAATGTTAAATATACAACATATGTACTGCGACAAAAAAAAAATATATATATATAACAATAATTAATATATATTTTTAACTCTTCTAAAACATTACATTGCAGCGCGTCATCCATACATTCAGGATGAGACGCCGCACTTGTGCGGGAGTTATGTCGCGCTTGTCATAAGAACAGAATGAAATAAAAAATAAAAAATATTCAAACAAATATTCATATCTGGGCTATAATTAACTATGTAAGAACAAAAAGAAGCTAAATGAGTACAATGAAACGTACTAGTAGGTTCAAAGCAGTATTACTCTGCATACTTTGTTCACTACTAAACTTATCTATACTTATTTTTCAAAGATTGGATTTTAATTGTTATTTCAGCAACAACGTAACATCAGTGTATTAGACAGGGAAAAGATAAAAGTAAAATAGTGTTTACATTGTTTTATTTGTTAATAGGCCTTTTTTTAACCGCAATCTACACAAAAAGTGTCGAAAATAGTATAATCTTCATGTAAGCACATTTGACACATGATGCAACGAAGCCAGTCACACTTCCTCTTAGTTTTGGAGTAGTTTTCTACACATTCTTTGCAAAGAACGTCTGCGTCACATGTGTGATGCAACTTTTTATTATTATCATATTGACATGCATCTTTCTTCGCCTTATTCTTACTTCTTACCTTTTATTTTTCCCTTTTTCTCCTTAGGTGTAGTAAACTTCATACTGTTTGAACATTCATCAATGCTTGATGAACTGAATTTTATTAATCACGTCATCCCGTACAAAAGAAACTGCGGCATGTATACCGGATGAGCAGTGCGGCATGTATCCCATTTTGTACAGCACAGACGTCGCACATCACAGTTGCCTGCCCTCGCAAAGGAAAATGGCGTAACCATACACACAGTACGCTATACAGAGGCTACACTTAGTTTTGATTTCGAAATCGTGCATGCATTTAGTAATTTGCGTATAAAAAGTATTTATGCAGAAAAGTTTGGATAGTGAAATCATACCCTTACCTCAAAATAAGGATTGCACAGCTACAAGTAAACATCGAAATTGGATTCACGCTATACACTGGTTAAAGTAATCTCATTGCGCACCTATACAATGCGTCTGACTTTTATCTATAGATAATTCCACGAAATACAATGGGTGCGGCATCTATCCTGGATGCGGCGACTCTCCCGGAGTTACCCTATATAAGGTTTGAACCTTTAGGATTGTCGTACAGCTAATTCGATAGGAAAATTTCTAAAATTACGGTCATGAGAGTCGTAAACGTTGTGCCACGCAGACTGGCGTTACCTGCTAAAGCAAAACTTTAGTCTCAATTATCTCAAAATACTTGTTTCAGCGGTTTTGCCACGATAACTTTTGAACAAGTTTACGGATTTGCATGTTGTTGCTTTTTAGGGTTTCGTTCCTTTGTCGAAACCCTATTCTTCTCACTCTTCTGTCTGTCACAGAGTTCGTACTCGGAAACTGTATAAGTTAGATTCTTAAAATTTTGCATACTTATAGCTGAATGTGACCCTAGATCTAGAAGCTGTGGTGACGTACGTCTGACGGCGTACCTTGGTTTTACCGTATGATGGTACACCTTATATTATAACATTTTCTTCTATACAATGAAGCAAATTTTGAGAACATGTAACATCACACGAACTTTACTAAACTCTTCAATTATTTATTTAGTTATTTATTTTGTGCTGTGAATGTCGTTAAAATTACAAAATACTTACCTACTTTGTTTGCATAATTATCGTTAAATATTTTATTCTTTCAGACAAAAATCGCAATTATATCATCCTTGCTGGTCATTGGAGTTATGATTGTTGTAATACTTATCATCATCTAAACGATGCAGTCTGAAAATGTTCATCTTAAGAAATCATGCAAGCAAGAAGAAAAAGATTTAAAAAAAAACTTATATGTTGAATTTGAATTGCAAGAAACACTTCAGAAGTCCATTTTTCATGTTTTTAACAAACCAAACATGTATTTTCTATGAAATATATATAAAATATTATTTTTGAAGAAAATCTCGGCATTTTTTTAGAAGCTAAACTTTAATACGGAATAATATGGTGACAGTAACCTTATTGGAACTATTTTCAACCATAATATTACAACACACTAAAAGGAGAGTGTGTGTTTATAATCATGTGGATATGTCGTAGGCTAATTGCGAAATCCGACTTATTGCAAAGAGCCTAGACCAGCGGGTCTTAAACTGGGTAAGCGGACCCCAAGGGGTCCGCAGCGTGTTTTCAAGAGTTCCTCAAACTCAAAGGAACCCCGCGGGGAAGTGCCGCATTCAATGTAAATTATTTCAGTTATCTAGAATGTGAGAGCAATCTTGTTAAAGAAATAGAATGAAAGGAAAATTCCCCAGAAACATGCTTGATACGATTCTATGCCGATTTTAAATCGATCCAACCATCCACTTGACGGTTCGGATTTTTTGCTAAGAAACTTTTCTATCCACGAAGATATCTGTTTCACTCCTGGCCATTAAGAGGAGTGTCCAAAGCTCAAGCTAACCTTTTAAACAATTAGCCTTTACTATACACCATTGTATTTCTTGGTTTTCACCTTCATTCTCTTGGACAAATAAGCCATTGTAATTTTATCAATTGTGTAAGGATTTTTTAACAGGATACATAACATTGATTCCGGAATATTTACTGAATGTGCGAATGCTTCTTTTAAATTTAAAAATGGTCTTCTGAGTCATAGTTTTGTATAATGTCAAATTTATCTGACACAGATAGTGCCTTCCTTTTTGATTCTATGACTTTTTGCTAAAATTCAATCACAGACGACTTGACTTAAAAATCTACGCTAGTCACGCGAAGAAACGCGCCAGCTAATGTTAAGTCTATGGGAAGGTTCTTGCGTGATTTCCCGCTAGCATTTTAATATTTTTAAATGATTTTTTTTGCATAGGATAGCTGACGTCGATCTCTAACGCTGTTTTTACTTTTTTGATTTTGGTTACAGTTTTTTTATAAGCGGACATTTTCAATTTTGGAACCGGTTGGAACCGGTTTTGACAGTGAAAATACCCTTATATAAAAAAACTGGAACCAAAATCGAAAAAGTAAAAACTAACAACGTTAGAGATCGACGTCAGCTATCCTATGCAAAAAAATCATTTAAAAATATTAAAATGAGAGCGAGAAATCACGCAAGTACCTTCCCATAGACTTAACATTAGCTGGCGCGTTTTTCGCATGACCGATGTAGGCTCTTCACGAAATTCGTGGTGCAAGTAACTCGCCGGCCACGTATAAACTAGTCGAATGTGCCAATCCCAAAACTTTCTTCTATCTCATACAAGTTTCATATACACTAAAAACGAATCAGCACCAATTTATGTCAAAGTCTAACTGAATCTAAAGTTTTATTAGATCCCTTGCATTATTTCTTGAGATATGACTATCGCTAAAATCGTGTAAATCCTGAACAATGCAGCATAACAGCACCATCTGTTGGGAGATTTACACCAAAATCTAATCAACAACAACTTATGTCAACCTCTAACTGAATCTGAAGTTTGATGAAATTCTGTGCATTAGTTCTTGGGATACAGCTATCATAAAAATCATGAAAAAATATAGCAACGCCACCTGTTGGGCTGTTTACACCAAAATGCAGCCAGCATCTGTTTATGTCAAGGTCTAACAGAATCTGAAGTTTGATGAAAGTCTGTGAATTAGTTATTGAGATATAGCTATAGTGAAAATCCTGAAAAAAGTAGTATAGCAGCGCCACCTGCTGGGCTGTTTACACCAAAACGTAATCATCATCTATTTATATCAATGTCGAACAGAATCTGAAGTTTGATGAAATTCTATGCATTAGTTCTTGAGATATAGTTATTGTGAAAATCATGGAAAAATGTAGCATAGCTGCGCCACCTGTTGGGAGATTTTCACCAAAAGCTAATCAGCACCAATTTATATCAGGGACTAACTGAAGATAAAATTTTATTAAATTTCGTGCATTAGTTCTTGAGATAGAGCGCCCACAAAATTTTTGTCACAGACTCACAGACAGACATTTTCTAAAAACAGTCAAATCGTGTTCAGGATCTTCTAAAACGTATAAATCCGTCGAAAATTTTCACGAATCCAATACCTTCTTCTTGTAAAGATAGAAGAAAGTAAAAATTGAAAGACGTTCTTGCGTTTACAATTGCATTTCTTCGTTACTTTCTTCTGATGCCTGCATGCTCCTTTTTACTTTCTTCTATCTTTACAAGAAGAAAGTATTGGATTCGTGAAAAATTTCGACGGATTTATACGTTTTAGAAGATCTTGAACACGATTTGACTGTTTTTAGAAAATGTCTGTCTGTATATGACAAAAATGTTGTAGGCGCTCTGTCTCAATAACTAATGAACAGAGATTAATAAAACTTTAGATTCAGTTAGACCTTTATATAAATTGGTGCTGATTAGTTTCTGCAAATGCTGTAAATCGCCCGACATGTAGTTCTGCTATGCTGCATTTTTCATGATTTCCGCAATAGCTCTATTTCAAGAATTAATGCACTGATTTTCATTAAATTTCAGACTCAGTTAGACGTTGACATAAGCTGTTGCTAATTAGGTTTTGGTGCAAATCAGTGTTGAATCCAGGGGGTGGCCCGGGGGGGGAATGTCCCCCCCCCCGGAAGATATGAAATTTTATGCTTTTAATGGTCAAAAAGTGTAATTTCCCCCCCGGAACTCTATAATGTCCCCCCCGGAGCCACATAAATCCCTCCCGGAGAAAAGTGTCTGAATTCAACACTGGTGCAAATCGCCCAAGAAGTAGCACTGCCATGCTGCATTTTTCAGGATTTACACGATTTTAGCTACAGCCATACCTCAAGAACTAATGCACGGAATTTCATCAAACTTCATGTTCTGTTAGACCTTGACATAAGTTGGTGCGGATTAGGTTTTCTAGCAAATCATATAACAGATGGCACTGCTATGCTGCATTATGTTCACGATTTTCGCGATAACTATATGTCAAAAACTAATGCACGGAATTTAATCACGCTTCATAGTCTGTTACAAGTTCGCATAAATAGATCCTTATTAAGCTTGTGTGTATACTGTCCACAACAGGTGTCGCTTTTATGCTCTGTGAGTTGAGAATTTTGGTTGCAGACATCTAAGGGTGTGGGTGCCGAAATTCAATGGTTTGTTTGAAAACAGTGGTGCGTATATCTCCTTTTTAAATGCACACAATTCAACGAACCTGTAACTTAAGAATTCTCATGATGAATCCTCATGGCATAGATTGTCATTTAATTTTGGCACTGTGATATTTTGAAGTATTTTTTGAGCGAATCTTGAAGTATTAATGTGTATGAAATAGAAGAAAACTTTGGGATTGACAGATCCGATTATTTTTATTTTTTTTTTTTTTTTTTTACTTACTCATCATACGTAGTATAGGCTGTTTTTTTTTTTTTAACGGATTTACACGTTTCAGACACTGGAGATTCCGAAAAACATAGAAAAAAAATGTTCGCCGTCCGGCTGTCTGTGTGTCTGTAAACGCTCTAACTCCCGAACAAATTGAAACAGAGACTTGAAATTTGGTATGTACTTAGGATGTAATAATGGGAAGAAGCTTATTGAATTTCAGTAACTTGGATTATCCGGAACTATTTTTTTCGGACTCTCGAAATATTCGTTCTGATAAAAGGTATATAAAATTTTTCGAAATTGTTTATTTTAAGGAGTAAATATAAAAGACAATAACAAAAACATAAATTCTGCATAAAGAATGAAGTCGATCGGATAATGAGTTGCCGAGATATTTATAATCCTATTTTCCACACTCTTCGATTTTTCATGACCCTGTATTTCATTCAAATTTCAATTCCATGATATATTTTAATTGGAAATGAGACGCTTAATCCGACGCAGTAAACCGTTAGTTAATAGGATTATCAATTTTAGAGTTATAAGGATGTTTCTTTTACGCAATTCAATAATGGAGCATTTAAAGTTTATGAGGTCATCAAGCCACAATTTAATTATGGAATTGCAATGCATTTAATAAATAGTTTACACATGTTTTATTTTCATATTTTATGTTATGCATATCCATGATGGGTAAGTATTACGGCGGCCCCCAACGACTAGTTTTATGTATAAGAAAGAGTCCAATAAGACGACTAACATTTACTTCATTGAAACGTGATCACGAAGAAGTTCGAAACGTCGTGAAGAAGATAAATAATATGATCAATGACAGTACAACTGAATACGGAAGTGAAATGCTATCTTCAATAAACACAGACGACGATAAATCGCAGTGAATCGTTTTTCAATGGTATTCTTTGACTTTAAAACCATAAGCGTCACAACCTCATAAGACTTTTAATTGCAGCTATTCTTATCCTATTACTCGTTCAAGGTTAGAAACGGGCCAAACGAAAAAGATGCGTTTTCCGTTTTCGGTGCCAGAAAACACCAAAAATTCATAAAATTCAATGTATCATAACTCAGTAAGTTTTTGTCATACAAAAATGGAATTTATACTATTTTTCTTATTAGAACACAGAGAAAGTTCGTCTAAATATAACTTATAGGATCCAGGGACCATACCAAATTTTAAATTTCATAACTTTTTTTAAAAATAACAATTTTGACGTAAATGACTTTTGATATGACGAAGAGCAATGTTTAAAACTTTTTTGCAATTGTCACTATTTACCTCTAAAACTAACGGTTTGGAAATTAACTATTGGTCAACGTTAAGAAGGGGCATTCTGTATCATAATATACGGAAAAGTTTGTCTGTCTGTGTACAAATTATTACTATTATTAAATCGCTGACCAGGCCCCTACCTACCGGGCATTCTGTCTAGCTTAATGGGTTGTGTACCTGGTCGCAGGGCAAATTCGCCTGATCACCTCATGGCGGCGATCTACCTGACTAGCACCTTGGCCGTCAGGGCTGCAGTTCTATTTGGTGAATCACTTTATTTACTGTGTTGGCCGCTTCTAGATTTTAATTTTAATTTTAATGCCTGAGGAAGACCACTCGGCTGAGGGAGAACCCAGCCGTTGAGCGTTTAATGTCTTCCCCGGCTAGCTCCCCGGCACGCAGGGATTAAACGTGGCAGCACGGACTTCGCCATGGCGGGTCCTGCCGGGCAAAGCCCCACGCGACAGGTGGCAGGAACTAAAGACACACAAAAAAAAAATTACAGGGTCTATCGCTGGAACCAGCGTTCCTACGTGACAAGGAGCGACAGACAGGGTGGACGAGGTCCACAGGTGCGCCTGCACCAGTTGTACAGTCCGCTTATTTAGTAGAAGGGTGCAGTTCTTAGGTAAGACTGTACCATTTGTACAGTTCGTAAATGACGGCACTTGAAATGTGGAGGTGCCAGTGTGAGATTCCCACGCGACAAGGAGCGCCACACAATTGCGCTGAAACCCTCACACTGGATGGAGCCTGGATGCACTTTGTGTTAGAGGTGACGATACGTTGCTTGCTGACCAGACTTGCGGTTCCCGATAAGAATAGATAATTAATTTGGACTCAGCCCCTGCTAGGAAGAGAACATTACTTGCGGATGAGAGAAACAATTAAGCTGCAAAATAGCTAAAGGAGAAAGCTAAGCAGATAAAAAATGATGGAATGATTACGTTAATAACTAAAATAAGCGATTTATTATTAATTTATGGAGAAAGAAAACTGCTTTGAATGATTAAGTTCTGTTAGATAGGTCTAATAGTAATTTGTAAATTTCTGAATGTTTATGAGTTAAGATGGGACGCGTAATTATGTTCAGCAGCCAAGAAGGAGGTGGGTTAGAAAGAGCAGGCCTAAGATGCCAAGCAACAGTCAGTGGGCAGGAGAAATAATAATGCATGGGGGTACCACTATCGCCGCACTCGCACACATTGATTCGTGAAATTTTAAATTTGAAGAGGTAATTTTTAAACGGGCCATGCCCGGATAAGAAACCACTTGTATAGGGAGTGAGGTTAAGTAGCTCTCTGGAAACTTTTGGAATTAGGTTGTAAGTGTGTCTACCTTTTGCGAAGGTGTCCCAGTAGATTTGCCAGTTGGGGAGTATTTTAAATTTGAGTTCTCTGCGAATAAAAGATGGGGGTATACCGGAAGAGAGAAGTCTATTGATTGGCGTTTGGTGGCTTCTTTTGCAAGGCTGTCCGCCAGCTCATTGCCTGCGATACCAATGTGTGCAGTGACGTGGCCAAGGGTAACTTTTTTGTACAGTTGGTGAAGTTTGATTTTAATTTCCAGTATGAGAGGGTGTTTTGTCCGTAAGGCAAAAATTGCTTGAAGTCCAGAAAGACTATCACTGAAAATTTTAAAATTTTCCTGCGTGGGGGAGGCAGCAATCCATTCCAAAGCCTTCAGAATTGCAAACAGTTCAGCTTGATATACTGAGTTATCGTCTCCAATTCTGGAGGCCCACTCATAGGTCGGCACTCCCTCCATTTACCATGGCGCAGAAGGCTGCGGCCACGCCAGTTTCAGTGCGCGACCCATCAGTGTAGATGGTTGGATGCTGCGAGGGTCTGTGACTGTTCTTGGCGATGCATACCTGTAATTGTGATGTCTCCTCCGCGGGGTGCAGGTGCCAACTTGGAACTTTTCTCTGTATTATTGTTTTTGGGAAGTGTAGCGTAGTAGTTGGTTCATATTCTAGGTGTTGGATTCTGTTTTTCTGGTGCTCGTATTCTAGTGTTATTAGGATTGGAGGGATCCCCGTTAGTACTGTGAGTGCGTCCGTTGAGATAGTCCTATACCCTCTCACCATTTGCAACAAGAACATCCTTTGGATCGAAACCAACTTTTCCTTGACTGCCTTGGTGAGATTTCCTCCCCAGACGCCCACACAGTAAAAGAGGATCCGTTCTATGATTGCGTGGTACCAGATTTTTAACATTGCAGGTTTAATAGCCCAAGACTTAGAAGTTAATCTTCGTGCATTGTGTTGATACTTAGTTAGTTTTGTCTTGAGGTTGTTGATGTGTTCCGTCCAGCTCCTGTGTTCGTCTATGACGATTCCTAGTAATTTAAGGTGTGTGACATGAGAAACGCTTTTCCCATAAATTCTCATTATGGGTTTGCGCTTAAGCTTCTTGGGTTTTGCGAATGTTAGGGATTGTGTTTTGTCTGTAGAGAGTTAGAGGTGGAAACGTTCCAAGAGTTGACAAAAGACCGGGAGAGCTCGAGCTGCCGAGTTTTCCACGTCCAAACGCCTGCGGCCCGAGAATACAAAACTGAAGTCGTCTGCAAATGCATATAGAATGAAGCCTAATCTTTCTAGTTCTAAAAGGATGACATTTGCAATAACTAGCCAGAGAATGGCCCAAGGCAAGACCCCTGTGGCCATCCTTTCTGTATATTGTGGGATAAGGAGTCTGCTCCCCAATTAATTAAAATGCTTCTGTTGCTGAGGTAGGAGGCGATGACTCCAGCTATGTTTCTCGGGCAATGTATATCAATTAGTTGAAGTAGGATGTCCCGCCACTCCACGTTATCAAAAGCACCTTTGATATCGAGGGAGACGAGTGAGGTATAGTTGCCTTCCTCTATACTTTGTGTGCATGTGGAAAGAATGTCAAATAGGGCTTTGTCACAGGACCGACCCTCTCTGAACCCAGACTGTCTGTGATGGAGTAGGTTGTTGCTCTCCAGAAAATGAACCAATCGGGTGACTATTAGTTTCTCTAGGAGTTTACCTAGAGTCGGGAGCAAGCAAATTGGACGGTAAGATGTGAGTTCAGAGGCATCCTTTCCCTGTTTGAGGAAGTATACCACTTCACCCTGTCTCAAAGTGTGCGGGAAGTAGTTGTGCTGTAAGCACATATTGGCCCAACTGGTGAATACACCGGGAATAATTTAGTGTGTTAGTTTTAGAATTTTGAAGTCTACGCAGTCTGGGCCGGGGGCTTTCTTATCATTTAATGTTCTTAGCGCATGTGCTATTTCTGATTTGGAAAAAGGTTTGTCTGGTGGTGAGTCAAAATGAAGATCTGAGTTGTCTACATTTGGATATTGCGAAGGGCCGAAAAGGGTTGTTGTGAGGTGCTCCATATTATGCTGTCTGGAGGATCTGTTTGGCGGCAGTTCGAGCTTGATTTCATCAGGCGTGAAAAACTTGCCTGTGAAGAATTTTTGAGCTGTGCCGAAAGGGTCTGTTTGGTTGCTACAGAATTTCCTCCAGGCCGTGTTCCTTGCATCTAGTACACTGCGTTTAAATTTAGCAGAAAGGTGTTTGTAATTGGCAGTGAGGGTACGATAGTATTCTGTGTCGTGATCCGTGTTTCTAAGATTTCGAAGTTTCTTCCTTAGTGCCGTGAGATGATTACGTTTAGTTTTTAGTTCGGAGGTCAAAAATGAGAAGATTGGTGTTCTCCGAGTGTTCTTTAGTCTAAACGACGCGCGCGCTGCATTTTGCATTGTTTCAATTAATTTTGTTGTGAATACATTGAGTTGTGTTTTGTTTGTTCCGTCCCTTAGAAGGCTGGTGAGGAGTGATTTCTGTGATTTGATTATGTTGTTGAACTTTTTGAAGTTGCCTCGGGTTGTGTTAAATCTTCTCTGTGTTGTATAGAGTGGTGAAATTTCAAAGCCGAATTCAATGTATTTGTGGTCCGAGGCAGAGTGAACATCTGATACATGCCAGTTCCGAATCTGTTGGAGTGCTTTTGTGTTCGCCAGGGTATGATCTGGAAAACCCTGGGCGATGACATCTCCTCGAGAATTTGTTTTGGCAAAAGTGTGTGTGGAATTGGCAATGTTAGCAATGGAGAGCTTATTGACTGTCAGATGTTCGATGAGGGAATCCCCGCGGAGGCTTTCATGATCATAGCCCCATAAGGTGGAGCTAGCATTAAAGTCACCTCCGCAGATAAAGAATTGCCTCTGTGTGATAAGGTGGCTCCACTCCTCGAGGGAATCCTCAAAATTTGTTTTTGGCGCTGCGTAGGTTGAGCCTATGATTAGTTGACCTTCCTTAGCAGTGATTGAGGCAAATGCACAATGTGTGCCTGTGTAGAGATGTGCGTATTGCAGTGCTGTGTTTGAGATCACTAGATGTGCACTGTTGGCTTTTGACTGGAAAATGGCCCAGGAAGATGGCAAACCCCCAATAGTGCCATCCGGCCCGCAGTATGCATCCTGTAGCAGGGCTAAATCTATTTTATTTTCAATTATATGTGCCTTAAGGGCTTCATTTGCTGCTTTGCAGTGGTTTAAATTAATCTGTAGAATTTTGAGGTGGCCGATAGGGTGGGGGGGGGGGGGTTCCTCCGCTATTAACTATGGGTTTGTGGGTACGTTGCCGAATAAGGAAAAAAGAGGGGTGGTGTCACTCTTACACAGAACTCGAATGAGACGCCCACACATCTGGGCTGAGTACACGTTAGCGCTGTGACAGGAAAAGCTGTGAAATTTACCACAAAGATATACCAAAAGGAGACCGAAAATATCTTTAAAAGTTTTTCATAATCAATTTCAATTTTTTAAAAACTTTTTAAAACCATTTTACCATTGTTTTAATCATGCAAATATATTAACTTTTAAATAACAGATACTGCACTTATTTCTCAAATAAAGTAAGAAATATGCTTTCAGATAAGGTTTATTTTGAAACATTAAGAGCCACGGGAAAAAGGGTTCGAGCTAATGTTAAGTCTAAGGGAAGATTATTTTTAAATTTCTCGTTCGCATTTTAATATTTTTAAATGATTATTTTTTGCATATGTAGCTGAGGCCAATCTCTAACGTTGTCAGTTTTCACTTTTTTGATTTTGGTTAAAGTTTTTTTTTTTTTTTTTTTTTTTTTAAGCGGACATTTTTAATTTTGGAACCGGTTCTGAAAGTGATAGTACCCTTATATTAAAAAAAACTGGAACCAAACTGGGAAAAAAATGGTATAGTTAAAGCTTACGAAGAAAAGAAAAGTATAATTAGAAAAAAATATTGATTTCATTAAATTTTTTGTATTAAGTATGGAACCGCGTTCATAATGCAAATTCCACATTATTGTTTTTTCGGTACTTTGATGTTATTATTCAGGCACAAATCTCGCCAATAACATTTTATTCCTGGACAATAGTAGTGTTTATTTCCCGCGTACGTAAATTAGAAACAATACTTTTATGCTGAAATAAAATGTTTTGGCTTATGGTACACTATATGGCCAATGATGACCGGTCACTTGCGATTTTAGACGTTTTGTTAAATATCTAGAAAAATACATAAGGAATTGTCCTGAAACTTCAGGCGTGTAAACAGCATAGTTGACGTCATGTATTTCAGCGAAGATTTTTTCCCGAAACCTCATAGGGGGCCGTCAATAAATTACAGAAAAACGAATATTTTTTGGATAACCCTGTAAAAACTAATATTGCAAAAGCGTTGAAACGGTAGCACATGCTTAGGAGGCTTATTTTAATAAACTATGTTCATTTTTATAAGGATAGCATGTATACTCGTGGAGAAATTAAGATTTTTTTAAAAATAATCCCAAATTTCATCAAGTATTTTGCTTATAATATTCAGAGTTCTTAATATAAAAGAATGTTCTTTTCAGGAACGATGACAAACAAAATTATACACAACACCCTGCAATCAGAATTAAATAATAATAAATATTGGATGAAAAATGAGCAGGTTTACTAAATATTTTTTCACTGCGCATGCGCGAATTCAATCAGATAATACTATGCATAATATATTGGCTAAATGTATGGACCAACTTTTGTGAAAGTCTCAAAAACATAGCTTGAAAATTCTGATAGTAATCGTCGATAGAATAAGCTCGAAATTCGCTGTTCCCAAAAGGAAGGAAAAATATAAGGGGTTGTATCAAATATAGAATGAGAGACACTTCATTCTTATTATGTCAACTTTCATAAGCTAGTATATTTGGATACAACCCCTCATCTTTTTGCTTCCTTTTGGGAACAGCGAACTTCGAGCTTATTCTATCGACGATTACTATCAGAATTTTCACGCTATGTTTTTGAGACTTTCACAAAAGTTGGTCCATACATTTAGCCATAAAAATGAGCATAGTTTATTAAAAAAAAGCCTCCTAAGCATGTGCTACCGTTTCAACGCTTTTGCAATATTAGTTTTTACAGGGTTATCCAAAAGATATTCGTTCTTCTTCAATTTGTTGACGGCCCCTTATGGGGTTTCGTGAAAAAACCTTCGCGGAAATATATAACGTCTATCATGTTGTTTACACTCCCGAAGTTTCAGGATAATTCCTCAAGTATCTTTCCAGATATTTAACAAAACGTCTAAAATTGCAAGTGACCGGTCATCATTGGCCATATAGTGTATTATCTCTTCTTATTTTTATTTCCTTAGTATTTTAAATAAACTGAATGAAAGGAATCTATCTTAAATGTGTGTAATGAGTGAAAGGTTTATATTTTTAAATGAAATGAATGCAATGCAAATGATGGCGATGGAGCAATATTTGGTGATTTATCTTCTGTGCTCATTTAACAAACAAGTAATATAATTTTTTTTTTTTTTAAGTCAATTCCTAGTTTTTAATCATAAATATATAAAATAAACCCGTACAGCATTAATGTCCCACGTTATCTTTATTGAACATTATTTTATAATCGTCGTTGCGGTATTTTATTTTTTATTGGCATCACTAATTTGAGATAAATCTTTCATTTCATTTATGTAAACAATGGGAGAATTTTTTTTCTCCCATATAAAAATTAAAATTAATTAATTAAATTTAATTAATAAATTAATATTTGAAAAAACTGTATTAACATCAATTGTCATCCAGTACAAGTTTAAAATAATGTATTTGAACTTGAATGGATGAATAGAAAATATTTTATTAACGATTGAGAATTCCAACAAGATATATATAGAGAGAGTGTGAGCTAATAGTAGGAATTTAATAAAAAGTACTGTTTTTAACACTTTCCAACCTAGTTGAAAAGTGGTCATGACTTTGGTTTGTCTGGCCGTCTGTCCGTGCTATAACTCTCGTAAATATACTCGGATTGCCCTAAAATTTTTGTATGTTATTGACGTTTACTATAACACGATTCCTGTTGAAAAAATAAGTGTGTATCATTTACAATGTATTTACAGGGACAGTCAAAAGTACTTCCGTTGCATTACAGTCAATGGGTAAAAATCTTTTCAAGTGCATTTTGATGATGTTACGCCATCTGAAACATGATGAAATTGGTATATAATCATGAAGCTCATTAAAACATGCTTTTTGTAAAATATGAGGTGCAAAGCATTTATTATTCATTTATAGGGTCACACAAAAGAATACTGTTACACAATATTCTACGGAGGAAAATTGTTTGCAGTGTAATTTAATGATGTTTCACTATTTCAAACATAATAAAAATTATATGCATTACTGGGGTGCACTGAATCCCCAAGAAGCACTAAATCCCTCAGCTTTATAAAGGATTTTTAAATAATTTCCTTTTAAAAATTGTCTTAAGCAAAATATCTAACCAAAAATCAGCAAAAGTTGGCTCATTCGTCTAATCTTCCATAATCGGGTTCATATCCGATGTTTAACCCCCTTAGTGGGTGAATTTCTAAAATCACTGAAATACGTGTTTAACTATTTTCTTAGTAGATTTGTTATCCTGAATTCCATGCTTCTACATAAAACTGCTGCTGAGATATGGCGAAATGAACTAAAACGTTCGACCCCCCACCTACATTTAATCCCCTTAGTGGGTGAATTTATAAAATAGCTGACATACGTGTTTAACTATTTTTTAGTAAATTATCCTGAAACCTAAGACTGCTTCTGAGATAAGGCGAAATGGTCTAAAACTTTTGACCCCCCCCCCCCCCGCCCCCCTTCCCAATTTAACCTCTTTAGTGGGTGAATTTCTAAAATTGCTGAAATACATGTTTAATCATTATTTTTAGTAGATTTGTTATCTTGAATTCCAAGCTCCAACCTAAAACTGTTGCTGAGATATGGTCAAATGACCTAAAACGTTCAACCACCCCCCCCCCCTTTTACCCTTTCAAGGAGTAATTTTGAAAAGTCCTTTCTCATTGCTTGTCTAGGTCATAACAGCAATCTACTCTCCGAATTTCGTGATCCTGACTTTAGTCGTTTCAGCTGGGCGTTGATGAGTCAGTCAGTCAGTCTGTCAGGCGTTCTCTCTTTATATAATAGTATAGATAACAACTACATTGAAATTTAATACGTTTATGAACGAAAATGCATGTTTTTTTTGTTGTTGTTGTTGTTGTTGTTTTTGCTGTTGTGTTTTAACGAGAAAGTCCTCTTTTTTACAGTACGAACTTACAAGGTTCCCAAATGGTCTGCTTTTTGAAAACCGGTATTTTCTAAGAAAACTTTCCGTTGTAGGTTTCTACAACATTTGCAATAGCAATAAATTTTGGGGTCGGTTTATACAAATTTTGCAAGAAAAATCTGAAAAGAAAATTTTTCTTAGAAAATACCGGTATAAAAAAGATGACCATTTGTGAGCCCTGAACTTATCTGTCGTCTCTAAAAAGTCACAGTTCATTTTTAGATGGATACCAAAAATCAATAGCTTTGGAAATGCATAACGATGGTGGAAGGGTAGGTGCTATGGTTTTAGCTTTTATTGCTCTTACATTATTTCTAAGCATCGCATATTTAAAATTTTGCATCACCGAATAGGGTGAATAAACTGCTGAACTTTCGAATAAAATTTGTTTGAAAACTGTGCCCAATTAAGTGACTAATTTACTTTTTATAATTTTCAAGCATGATTTTTTTTAATCCATCTCAAGAATGAAAATGTTTTTACTACAATAATCAAAACAACCTAGTAACCATAGTTGACAATTGGTAGAATTGCAATTTATTGTCCAAAACAAATTAAAACCCATTTTCTTTCTTTTGTAATTTTGTTATTTCCCAAGCATTGCTACAATGGCTAACAGTGTCCTTTAAGAGGCTACTTCACTCAGGCGAAAACACCCGCTCTCGCTAATGTTAATCCTATGGAGGAAATAATTTATAATATCTTGTTCGCATTTCAATATTTTTAAATGATTCTTTTTTGCATTGGACAGTTGAGGTCAATCTCTATGCACGTTCCTTTGTACTTTTTCAATTTTGATTACCGGCTAAGTTTTTTTATTAAGATACTTTCACTTTCAGAACCAGTTTCGAAAGTGAAAGTTTCTTCAATTAAAAAAATCCCTGACGGCTCGGCCTACAGGCACAGGTAGATTTGGAAGACGCAGACCGTGGGGCACCTGTTTATTGGGAATTGCAGAAGAAAGACCTATTTGCCATGATGTGGCAGTTGGGACCACCCACTTCGAAATATACCTCTGCCTGTAGGCGGGCCAGCAGGGATTTTTTTTTTTTTTTACCGCAAGAGTTGGTCTTATAAAAAACTTGTCAATATAAAAGTTGTAGATAATATTAAGAAGATTTATAATAAATTTAAGCGGATTTGATATCTTGGGAATTGATGAATTTTTTTCTTCTGAAACCCCTATTTCTCCCCCCCCCCTCCTTGGGGGCATTTTTAATGAAATAAAAAATCTGTCATACATAAATTTTTGGCCCTTTTCCTAGAAGTAATAACTTTTAACAGATTCGATATGTATAAAAATTAAGAAGTTATGGGTTTTTATCTGTTTTCATGTTTGCTTGTAGGTGGAGCCAGCAGGGATTTTTTTGTTTTTAATTTTTTGTCGCAAGAGTTGGTCCTATAAAAAAACTTGTCAATATAAAAGTTGTAGATAATTTTAAGGAGATTTACAATAAATTTAAGCAAATTTCATATCTTGGGAATTGATGAAGTTATGAATTTTTTTCTTCTAACCCCCCCCCCCCCCCTTGGGGCCATTTTTAATATCATCAAAAATCTGTCATACATAAATTTTTGGCCTTTTTCCTAGAAGTAATAATAACTTTCGATTTTGCACATTAACGAACTTGACCGAGATTTTATGTATCAGTTTGGAAGAGATTTGTGCAGAATTATGGGAGTTATCGTGCCCATAAAAAAGTGACATAGATAGATAGATTGATAAAGTTTTGAACTGGGGATGGTTTTGGGTTCTGGGAGTCATGATCGGCGTAGATCTGCAAAAATTTTTCAAAAATTCTAACTTAGGGGAGAATGTAATGGGTATTTTCTTACGAAATCTACCTAAAAAACTGCAACAAAAATTGAAAAAATACAAAGGAGCGTGCATAGAGACTGATCTCAGCAATACAATGAAAAAAAAAAAAAAAAAAAAAAACATTTATAAATATTGAAATGCGAACGAGATATCGTTAATTATTTCCCTCCATAGGATTAACATTAGCAAGCGGGTGTTTTCGCCTGAGTGAAGTAGCCTCTTAAAATGGATGTAAATACTGCTAAAGATTTTAAATCACAATCGCTCAAATACCCTATTTTTCTGTGGGCTTGATTTTGAAAGATTATTAATAAGATCAGTTTAATTAAAAACTAAAATCTGTCAACGAAAAAACAGATTTCAATTTTCTAGTATTTTTTCAGATACATTAAATTTTTTATCTATTTCCTACTGAACATGTTTAAATTATTGATATAAAAATTTTATAATTACATTTTCGTAACTAAAAATATGTTTAAGAAAAAAAAGAAAGCAATGCAGAAATTATCTTCCAGTTATAATAGTTTTTTTTTTTTTTTTAAGAATATATTGAGAATATAATTGTATTTTTTATATGACGCCTTATTCCTTGACAGAAGCATTCCGCCATTTGTGATAAAGATATCACAGTTTAATTTTTTTAATTACTTTATATTTCAGTTCAACGTATATCTGTATTTTATAACCTTTGCAGTTTAAATTTGACATTCATTTAGCTATTTTATCGGCAGTTGCGTGCCACACAGGTTGTTTTTACGGCGGTATTCCCCCCCCATCATGTCTCTTGGTTTGTTTTGAACAAGCGATACGACAATGTTGTTTTCTCTGCAAAACTTGGGCTATGACGTCATCGTCTTTCTTGCTCCTCCTCACTCGTGTGTTGTGCACATGCGTCACCGCCGCTCTTGTTGTTCGCTGTGATTTCAGGAGCTGATTAATGTTTCGTCCGTTTTAGCGCTGCAGGCGAAAGGGCGTGTCTTTCAAATACAAATTAGAATGCTTCTTTTAATTGTCAAATGTTAATGAGTTTTCCATTTGCTCTTTTAATTTCCGCGTAGTTCATAATCAACAAATCAGTTTAAATTAAACTTGCTTTAACATTTGTGTACCCCAGTTACCGGTATAAATACTAATGACACGCATTTTTCTAACAGAATTTTAATTAAAAATGATGCTGTAAGAATTTATTGAAAACGTGGTCTGATCGGAGGCCTGCTGGCCTTGTGCCGGCTCTCATATCCGAGAATTCACTGTTGCGCTGCATTCTTATGGAGATCGCTCGTTTTTCAAAGTTTTTATTATTCTTAAAAATGCAGTTGTAAATTTAAATTTAATATTTTAAAGAGTTTAAATTAACTGGTAATTTAATTGATGTGCTGCATTAATTCTATAACCCTTAATGGATTGGGCCAGAAGGAATATTTAAAGAATCTTCATCAATTTTGTGATGTTCAAGCCAGAACTTTTTAAAGGCAAAATGTGCAGCTACTTTCATCCTCATCCTTCCGCCTTCCACAAGAATATAATAAAGAATTTGGATCCAATTCTAAAGGAGTATTTATTTATAATAGTCTGTGTCTATTATTTAAAGGAACAAGTAAGATTATTTTATTCATTTATTATTTTGATTGTTTTCTCTTCTAATTTCAAGACCAAAAGAACAGATGCACAAATCGTGCAGGTTTGATTTCCTTATTAAATCACAACTGCAATTTATTTAAACTATACGATCTATCTCTTCATCGATCCATTAAAATAATAATATTTTAACGGCACTTACAATTAATTCATGCCACACCATTCTGCTATTAAAACACTTTATAGTGCAGTGGAAAAAGGATTAAAAGTACTTTAATCTCAAAGAAATGAAAAACCAATGCAAATTATATAATTTTTAACATGACGTCATTCCCTGACAGAACCAATCCACTTTTCAGCAATTAACTCTCTTTAATCTTGTTACAGTGGGGATTAAAAAAAATAATGTAAAATACATTATTTAGACACAATAGTAATAAATTATAACAGTTTTCTGAGTGAAACCAGTGGAATGCTTCTTTAAAAATAACGTCACTTTCGCAAGTGAAAATATGTTTTATTTGAAGTTTCAATCTATAGATACTGCTATGAGTATATTATTTCAAAGCTGATAGAATGCAAAAATCCTGAAAATAATATATTTTCCTGCAATTAATTTTTTTTTCTCTGCGCTATTACACAGATTGGCAACAGTCTGACCCAAAGGAATTCTATTTACCAACATGGGTGGCTCGATTCCTGCTGCGAATGACACTGGGTTCAATGAACCAGATCACAATATGGCTTCCCAAGGGTTAGAGAAACTCTAGAAAAATGTTGTTTCATAACAAGATGAAGCTAAAAAAGTCCTTCCGGCCTGTACCGGGAGGAAAAGGTAGCTTTCCTATATCTTCGTTTTCAAATTTTAGCTAATGTTACACGAAAACAGCAAGTTAAAAGCCAAAAAAAATGTTTACACAAGATTCGTTAATACTGAATTTGAATAAGAAATTCGCCAAATTATTGAGCAATAGCCAAATTGGCTTCATTTATGAAGACTTATTTTGGTCGTCAAATTTGGCGATATTTCGCCAAATGTCACCAAGTTTGGCGAGAATTTGGTGCTAACGGATATGAATATATAGTTTTATGCGTATAATTGGGAAAATTATCACAACAATGAAAATTTTTGTAATGTGCTGTCTTGTTTCAAAATGTCAGCCACCCTAGAATTTCAAACTGCTCTATCTCAGCCATTTTTTAAGATAGAGGTAAACCAAAAAATGTTCTGGAAAATCCTTGTATCAAGGCCTAACACTTAATTAGAAAATAAATTTGAATTTTTAACTTTTTTGGATATTTATTTTAGTTTTATAAATTTTTAAGTGGCCGCCATCTTGAAACAAAATGGCGGACCAAGCTGGCCAACGAACTCTGTCGAGACATTGGGGAGCTTAATACACACAGTTAGTTTCATCAAAATTTATTTATAAATACGAGCGTTATCATCAGGGACCGATTTAGAAATTTAGGGGCCCTGGGCACAGATGCGTATGGGGGCCCCCCTCGCACAGATTCTTTGAATAGAAAAAATGTAATATCGAAAACAGTACTTATTAAGATAACCACATTGACTTTAATAATTTCTTTAAAATATTAATTTAAAAAATTCAATTCGATAATCATTAATTTACTTTTAAATACTTATTTGATAATTATGAATTTTTAATTGAATTTTATAATAAACTGTGTGGTGCTGATTACCTTTCTCTATGCAAGTCCATATGTCTGGAATGATAAAGTATGCAACGACTAATAATAAATTTACCGCAATACCAAACTATAATTATTTAAAATATTAGCATATCCTATTAATCAACAACTTTTTTTTTTCAAATAAAAGCTTTGTATGAATAAAAATTAAATTAAATTTACACTAGCAGAACCACACGGCTTTGTCCATGTTAACCATTAGGGCGTTACATGTAAAATAAATAAAAATGAAATAATATGGCGATCCCAAAAATGGAGTTCTGTACATTACTCCACATAAATTGTTAAAAGACAATCAGCAAAAAATTAAGTTACTTTGACATATCATCTCTGACAAACAGATTTTTCCATTTTTATTTTGTTTTTTGACAGTTAAAACTGTTTAGGCCAATAATTGAAAAATCTTTAGTAGTATTTGGGGCCCCCTGAAAATCGGGAAGCCCTGGGCCCGTGCCCCGAATGCCCTGCCGTAAATCAGGCACTGGTTATCATATGACATAGGTCATATATATGGATATATCTATATATATAAATCAACATTTGAACGGAGGGTGGTTTTGGGGTCTGGGGGTCATGATCGGTGAAAATATATCGAAATTTTCCGGAACTGTTTTCCTCCGAACGGCTGTAATAGGTAGCTTTATACTTTTTTGTATTGAAAGCTACCTAAAAAAATGTCGGATTTTGATACACCATTTTTTCCGGTAGCACGTACTTCGAAAAACATAAAAGATAGCAAATTATTTTTGTGTTTCATTTGGCTTAAAATTGATTGAAAAGCATGAAATTCAAGCCAAATTTAATGTTTGTTTTAAGTACATTGCCAGAAAATAAAATCAAGAAACAAATATATTTTTAAGATTTTGAATAAAAATAAATTACTGTGAAAATAAATGTTGATTTTCTTATTGAAAGATACATTGAGTTAAAGATGGTTTAGATATAATAAAAAGATTTATTGAAATATCAAAACAATCAATAGATGACAAATAATTAATGTTAATAAAATAAAATAAATATTAATATTGATTTAAACTGAAAAATATTGCGAGATTAATTTTGAAAACGAATACTTTATGATATAAACTTTTGTTGAAGTTATATTGAACTAAAATTAAATATGCTTATTTAATGTTTAATATTTAATTATAGAATTTATTTTACAGTTAAATTTATTTAAACAAGAACGAAAAATCATGCGTCAAGCATAGATTATGTAACACTTTCTAACGTTTCCAAAATAATTTTACAAATCATTACCGTTTAATAAGCTGAAAAATAACATCTAAGTAAACAATTTGGAAAACGCATAACATATTTGAAAACGTAATTTCAGGAATTTCCAACATATACATTATTTGGAAAAATATCCGAATACTTTTATTCAGCTCTGTATATGATCTATAGATTTGTATATATACTACATAGGATGCTAAATTTTAGTTTAGTTAGGAAATGCGTAGCACAGTTTAAAATTCTCCTTCTGGAGTTTCTGTCAATAAACGGAAATATGTTTGCAAACTTTTGTGCTGCCCTGTATATGATCTACAGAATTTATACACACAAAGTAATAAACAAAAATTGAGTTGAATTTAAAATCGCATTCAGCAACTTAAAATGCACTTCCAGGAACTATTGTTAACAGACAGTAGAGAATTCTTTTGTGTGTCCCTGTAAATGAACGATGACTGCTATACACACAATATTCTGTAGTAAGCCTCTAGTAATGCACCTTAGTGATATATATAAATTTCAATGCGTTTAAAATAATGAAACATTATTTAATTAAACCGCAAACGATTTTTCTCCATAGATGTAACAGAATTCTTTTGACTGTCCCTGTAAAGTAACTATAAGTGCTATGCACACCCTATTCCATATTAAGCTTCTTGTAATGCACCTTAGTGATATATATCAATTACAATGTGTTTGAAATTGTATAACATCATTAAAATAACCGCAAATGATTTTTCCCCATAGACCGTAATGTAATGGAATTCTCTTGAGTGCCCCTGTAAAAAAAAACTATAAGTGCTACACACTTCTGTTGAAATAGGGAATATGCTATAGATAAGGACAATAACATATAAAAATTGCAGGGCAATCCGAGCATATTTACGGAAGTTAGAGCAAGGACAGACGGCAGACAAACCAAAGTTATAAACACTTTTCAACTAGGTTGGAAAGTGTTAAAAACATTGGAAATGATTATTTTTGAATTTGAATTAAATGAAAAGATTGTTTAATAACTATATTTAAGATAAAAGCATATTGTAAATTTTCCGAATTAATAATGAAATTATCATTTTTAAGGATACTTATCCTGTTTTAAAAGTCAAAATTTTGAACTGAAAAATTAAAATAAGATCGCGAATGTAATGAATTTTCTGAATTTAAACCCTAATTTAAATTATTTGAAATAAATAATGAAGATCTGACAAGTAATTAATATTATAATTTTAAAAATAACAAGTGAAGGAAAGAAAAATGTTACATCTTGTAACACACTGCAGAGCTGAATCAAAGTTCTGTGCAGAGTGCAGTATTTTGGTCTAAATGCTAGAATTCAGTAAAAACATTTTAACATCCTAAATAACATGACCCTACTATTTCTCTGTCTAATAAACAGACCTTTTAGCTCAGTTTAATATTTTCAACCTTTATTTCATTTAGAATTTTTTTTCATGAAATTATAGCTTTTAGACAAAAATACTGCACTCTCCCACAGAACTGTACTTTGATTCAACTCCACATTTCAGTGTGCCATTTCATTTTGCACACTCAGAGGTATTTTTTTTTCTTTTATCTATATACAGGGACCTTACTCTTCTACTGCCAAATGCCCTCCTGCACCTTTTCCTGCCTTTACCAGTCTTGCTTTGCATCACTTGCAAGGGGACCACCAAACATGATGCTCACAGATTTTGATGATTTTAAGGTATGTTGTAGGGGTCATACGCCTAACTATTCAGGTCAAAAGTTTCCTTCAAATGGCCCTTAGTTTTCGAGAAATTCGGGGTTAAAGTTCATCATACGTTTGAAATACCCATTAGATTGCCATTCTCAACGTGGCCTCCGTGGTGCAGAGCTAGCGTTCACGATTCCCGTACGGAATGCAAGGGTTCTGTTCCATCCTATGCCCCCTTTTTAAAAAAAAATAATTTTATATTTTTGGCGCGTTGTACGTTTTAAGCAGAAGTGAGAATTCTGCATCTTTGAACTTTTTTATATTTTCCTAATAAATTATATATACATTTTCGAATTTTTCATAAAAACTTTTAGCTTCTTTTCTGCAATTATTAAAATAATATTTCTGTTGACGAAAATCCAAGATAATTTATGTCTAGAAGTCCCATCTTTTTTTAAAACTTACCATTGTTGTTTGCATTTATGTTTATTTATTTATTTATCATAGATATAAAATAATGCATACTTTATTTTACTTGGATTTTCTATTTTTAAAAAAAAGTAATTGATTAGAAAAACATTTACAAAATAATCTTTTAATATTTGATTAGTTCTAAACATCTTGCAGCATCTTAACTGATGAAATACAAAAATGTTAATCATTACCGTCATTGACATTTTTAATTATATAAATATAGAATTAATTGGGTGATAATGCGTATCGCAAAAATATTCAAAACATAAAATGGCATTAAAAATCACCATAAAAGAATTTCTTAACATGAACTTTTTTTTAAACAATGTTGGAAGAATGCATAATTTAAGAAATATTAACTAGAAATATTATCAGATGGCGAATTTTTAAAGAGATTATCATTTTCTAACAATGTCTCACAATATTTTAGAGTATTCGTTACTTCATCTTTTTCTTCCAAACCAGAATTGTCCATATCAGTGCTTGTTCCTTCCATTATATTACAATCTGTAGCTTGTTGTCAACTTTCATATAGAACATTTTCCTATATACAGCATTACTCCAAACATTGCAACTGGTTTCAAGAAAAGCTTATATCAAGGAAAACAATTTCATTCTGATATTACCATGAAAGTCGCAGCAGACGATTTAAAAAAATATATTTGTTTGTATGTATTGTAAATTTTATCTCTCATTTACTGACGATTTTTGCATTTCCAGTTGAATTTTTATGTATGATATTGGCAATGTTTTTACTTGTTAGAATGAAAACAAATCTGAAATGTAATCTGTCATTTTTTTTGTGCAAATGAAAAATGATGTTGAGTTTGAACTTTACAGATAAATTTATCTAGAGTGTGCTAAATATTTATACAACAGGTAAAAACTTAAATATAAGTGTTACTGCTTTAAAATTTTATTATTTCTTTGAAAAGATCTAATCTCGCATACGTTTGGGAGATTCGAAGTGAAAACTATCTTGTATAAGTTATGCAAAAGAAATGGTAATTTTTCATTTAAAATTGCATAATAATAATAATAATAATAATAAAAGTAATATTTCAGAACTGTGCTTAAAATATAAAAAAGTAAATAATAAATAAATAAATAAATAAATTTATACATAAATTAGCTTGGAGTTTCGTAAATAGAAATATTAGTTTAATAATTACAGAAAAGTTATAAGTTTTATGAAGAATTCGAAAATGTAAATATAATTTATTAGGAAAATATAAAAAAGTTCAAAGATGCAGAATTCACACTTCTGCTTAAAACATACAACGCGCCAAAAATATAAAATTATTTAAAAAAAAAAAAAAAAAAAAAAAAAAAGGAGGGCATAGGATGGGACAGAACCCTTGCATTCCGTACAGGAATCTCGAACGCTAGCACAGCACCACGGAGACCTCGATCAAAGTTGCAATCTAATGGGTATTTCAAACGTATGCTGAACTAACTCCGAATTTCTCAAAAACTAAGGGCCATTTGAAGGAAACCTTTGACCTGAATAGTTAGGGGTATGACCTCTTCAACATACCTTAAAATCATCAATATCTGTACACATCATGTTTGGCAGTTCCCTTGTTAGACAATAATATTTTTATAACAATGACCCTTTGTTAATTTAATTCCAACTTCTTCATAACCATAGTTTTCTACACTTAAAAATATTGTTATACATTGATTTCTGGGTAACTAAATCAACTCTTTATGATGTTTCCTTAATTTTATTATGTTTTTCTAGCTCAAAAATTGAAAGGTTACAAATAACTTTAGCAACTTGATAGTAATCATGAAAAATAGTGATAAAAGTCCTCCTATAAGTACCAAAATATGGCATGCATTTTTTAAATCCTACCCTAGCTTTGACTGACACATTGCCAAATAAAATGGAATCTGTCTGTCACTCTAAACATTCATATGCATTGGCTACATTCAGGAAAAATAAAACTAATTATCATTAACCTAACCAGGTTTTACTGATTTTTTTTTTATTATTATTTGACTATAACGTTTGAGAAAATAATTATAATTCAACAAACTGTACTGCTTGATATTCTTGATTAAATTATATCTCCAGTGGTATGTAGCTTTTATGGTATTACTATGAAGTATTTGGTGTTATAAGCCATTAAACTTAAAAAAAAAAAGCATTTTCCCCAAAATGTTTACACAATTTTGGCCACTACTGTATCTTGAAAGAAAAAAATAATAACTGAATTAAGTATTGTAATTTAAACAACTAAAATATGTGAGACATCATAAAAGGAATACTGTGTTTTTATTTTTATAACAAAGTTGGAATAACTAAAATACACAATTTCTTCCACAGGTAAGCTGAATGAAATTTAATAAGTTAATATTTACAAAGCTTTTTTTTTCATATTTTTTAACAAATCAGTAAGAATGAAACCAAAACAAGCTATCAACTTATCTTAACAAATATTGCATAAAACATAATTTAATTGTAATCAAAATGAAATACATCAACATAAATTTAATGCATCATTGCATTATCTCACTACATTTTAATGGTATTATTAGTAGTCAACAAATAGAAATAATGCATAAATATTTTCTTTGCTTAATAAAATGAAGAGATGACTATTTTCTCACAGATGCAATTAAGTATGAGAGCACCATCCTCTTGAAGAATTTGACCAGTGCAAAAATGCACTTTCTGCTGTAATTATAAATCATGGGTGACCACAGAACAAAATCCAAAGAGGCACTAGATTTGGGAACAGATGTGCCTCTAGTCCAATGCCAAAGCTTTTTTTTCTTCCCAATGGAGAATATATACATAAAATAAACTAAGAATTTTTTTGTCAGAACACCACATGCAAGACAATTTTTAAACATATCAACATAAAAAACAATGCAGAAATGCAACATATAAGACATATGAAAAATTAAAAAATATGTTCCTACCATCTTTTTTTCAAAATAAAGAATTGAAACAACTTATTATTTTTTCGCGCTGCTTAAGAAAATTTGGAACACATGAATGTAAAAAAGAAAAGCAGAACTAAAAATTGTCTTGCATAGAAGGGTTCAGGAGATTAAAACCTGGCAAAAAATATTTAATCCCTTTTCTCTTAATGTTTAGTTAATTTAAATCATTTGAGGAGAATACATTTTATTATTTTTAAAATCATGACAGAGGGGGGAAAAAATAGTTAATTACAATTTGAAAATCTAGGCAGGGGCAATTGCACTCTCCCTGCCTTGTGGGCACCCATGTTTTTAAGTTATGAAGAGCTGAAACAAAAATTTACAGCAAGAATCATGTTGTGAATATATCTTTCTTTTTTTTCTTTTTTACTCTCCTTACACGATGTTTAAAAACACTACATAATGTAATCACTAAATCAAAATCACAACATAAGCTATTGGCAAACCATCAATAATGACAACAGCTTTTTCTCCATACTGTCACTGATTTCTTTATATCACAGTAATTTTAATATTTTTAACACAGCAATATTTAATAGGATAGCATGTACTGTTGAGGGTTTCTGTGACATTTTTCAAGCACTTTCATATAAGCCATGTTTTAAATATTACACAAATTTCACAAGTACTACATAAACTAACTGTACAGACAGGTTAAAAGCACATTAAAAAACTTTGAATAGATTTTTGTATGTGCTCATTGTCCTGCAGCATTTTAAACTGGGAAATACATCACTGTAAAGGTTTATGTTCTTGAATCGTAAATGAAAATGTAACTTATTTTTCATAACTAATATGACAAAAAGAATCGAAGAAAATAACAGTTGAAGTTTTTCTATTTCAAATACGAAATACATGAGAATTAAAATCTAAGATGTTAAAAACAATATTAAGCACATGACACAGTCTGCTTTTTTTAAGGCAGTGTTATCCAACCCAGTTATAACCAGGCAGTTCAATTTTTAATTATATCTACTAAAACATCACATATTACAACTTTTACTTCAAAATAATGAAGGCGACATCATCTACATACAATATACACAGAAAACATGTACAATTCTAACATGTTTACATAGCTCACCAAGTGGCATTCACTTAGCATTCACAATAAATTCTGATTATACAATTTGTACAACTACATTTACAAGTTCATGAAGCAACATACACAAGGAACTGAATTTTTGTCACTGAACAGAAGTTAATAGTGACGATATATCTTCAGGAGCAACAGGATCATATTCTATGTTTAGAGGACATGATTCCTTATCTCTCTGTGCTCTTTGGTCCCTCAATTCTTTCCAATGGTGAAGAGTTTGGCGATACATTTGAGCCTTTTCCCTATCACCAAGTTTTGTATACACCCTTAACAATCCTCTGTAATCATATTCCAATCCACTGTAATCTTCACCAAAAAGACTCTTGCCTAAAATCAAAAATAAAATATATTCCATAATATCATGAAATATTAGGAGTGAAAAGTTTAGTTAAGGTTAGAAATTGATTTCTGTAGGTTACAATTAATAATTTTTTCGGATTTTTTTTTTCGAATATATATATTTTTTAACTTAATTGCAACCTTTTTAACAGAAATCAATTTCCAGAAGCTTCAAATATGCCAATCTGAACTATCTCTTCATTCTGCCAAGTAACTTTTGAGTTATGCTTAAAAAACTTCACAAAAATTGCTTTGCAATGATTACAAATCAATTTAACACTAGAAGTTCCAAACTTTAAACCTTCATAATTACTAAACTTGCCTTGGTGACTTCCTGTTTGGTATCCTATGGTAAAATTTACCGAAAAGGCCAAATATGATGTCAAAATTAGATATTCATATTGAAAATTTCAGAGTTTGGTACAATTACTTATTACTTTTTTTTAACATAAATTTTTAAAAAAAAGACAATTTCTAATCAAATGGCTTTTTTTTTTTTCCTGTGACAGTTTAGAGATTAAAATGGACAACTGTACACCATAAAATCTGTTGAATTTTTAAAAAATTGAGGTGAATATTTCTAACAGATTTTTAGAAATAAAAACTATAAATGCGATTTCTGAAAAACATTACTTTTATTACAATCAGTTGCGGAAATTGTTCTATCTACAAACATTATTGATATATTTATGTAAAGCCAATTGTCTACAATCTATGTGATATTGTGAGTGTGATGAACTATTGGTTTCAATATATGGAAATTTCATGAAATTTTACAACAGCTATTTTTATACATTGCCATACAGAAAAAATATAAAAAAATCATCAAATAATTTGAATAGCTATAAAAGTTTTTATTGTATGGCTTGGATTGTAAGTTTATTATGTTCTTAGCACCTCAAATAATATACAGGGTGTTCAAAATGTATCTTTAAACTTTAAAAAAATAATTAACAATAAACAAACAATGATATGCAGCTACAGTTTTTTATGTTCCATAAAGAATATATCAAAGTTTTTTGCAATGTTTTATTCCACGATTTCAATGTGCACATCATTAGCTTCTGCTAGGACGGCCAGATTTTGATTTTGGCAATACTCTAAATGCCGTCATAAATCTGTATGCTGTTCATAAATTGCGAGTCTTGAAAGTGGACTTCGATTGTAGGTAGTCCGAAATTTATGCTGTATCTGTGTTGCAAATTTAAATTTGATAAACCACGCTATAACTTGAGCTTGTTCTTGCGGTAAAGTCATTTTGCAATGAGAATATTGCAAAACATTGCCATCTAGTTTACACTTCATTTAAAACTAATCGGATGTGCCAATCCCAAAACTTTCTTCTATCTCAGTCATGTTAATACTTTAAAATTCGCTATCACATCGCCAATAAAATCAATATTTTTCGTCATTCTGTTGTACGTCAGCTGCTTGCGAATCGTCGGGTTACCATCAACTGATGTATACTAAACTACGAAAAGTCCTTCTGGCCTGAACCGACAGGAACAGATAGCCTCTTTATTCCTTGGTTTTACGATTTTAGCTAATTTTACTGGAAAACACTAAGGTAAAATGCGTGGAACCGAATTAAAGAAGATTCAATCCCAGTTCTCATGAACATTGAATTTGAATGAGAATATCGACAAATTAGTCCTCTACAGCCAAGTTGGCTTCATTTATGGTAACCTATTTTAGACACCAAATTTGGCGATATTTCACCAACTGTCGCCAAGTTTGGCAAGAATTTGAGGTTGGCGAATATAAATATATAGTGATAAGCATATAATAGGAACAATGGTTACAACAATGAAAGAAAATTTGCCGAAACCATGTTAACTAAAACTCATAAATTAAACCCGTTTATGGATGAATTCTGCCGTCTTGTTTGACAATGTCAGCCACTCTAAAATTTCAAACCGCTATATCTTAGCCATTTTTTAAGATAGAGGCAAAACAAAAATTGTTCCGGATTCTCCGGATCAAGGCCGAACATTTAACGAAAAAACTTTCAGGATTTCTAATTTTTTGTACATTTTTTTGAATTTGAAATCTTTAAATGGCTATCACAGTGCCCCCTTTTGTCGAAATATCCCCAAATTCTAATAGAACCTGCTTGCCATTGCCAAAAACATAGAAAAAAAATGTTATTCAATTTGAAGCATAACTTCATACACTTTTCAATGATACAATACTTAAAATGGAACGAAAATATCGATCACAGCGACCCCTTTCGTCGAAATATCCCCAAATTCTGATAGAACCTGCTTGCCATAGCTAAAAACATAGAAAAAATGTGGTTCAATTTGAAGCATAACTTCATACACTTTTCGATGGTACAATGAGGACAGACAGACGGACATTTTGTAAAAACATGTTTTTCGGAATCTCTGACCTCTAAAACGTGTAAATACGTTGAAAACCGGAAGTCGAAAAAAATTTAGATTACAATACTTTCTTCTATTATAGATAGAAGAAAGTAAAAACTTTGATATTTTCTTTATGGAACATAAAAAACTAAGTGCATATCAATGTTTTCTTATTTTTAATTATTTCTTTTTTTAAGTGTAGCGATACATTTTGAACACTCTGTATTTATATTTACTGTAAAAAAATTGAGTAAACTATCAATATTTTTTGTCATGAGGACATTTTTGGTAAGTGTCAAATACTGCATTATTTTTCCTTAAAATTGTACAAATTAAAAAGAAATTGCATCAAAATAACTTAGTTAACAAATGAAATCGTCTTTAACCAGTATTATATTCATTTTTGTTTTATTTAAAAAAAAAAAAATAATAATAATGGGTGTCAAACATTGTGGGATACCTCAATTAACACTTTGCAATCCAACCCTGAGTAACTCGGGATGATTTTTCTTTGCAAAATTTGTTTTTGGTACCAGTGCTAAAGGAAAATAAAATTTGTTTAATTAGAGCATTTTCGAAATTGTGTAATTAAAGGTAACTTCTTTTTAAAAAGTGGTCTTTTTTTTTTCAAAAATTAATTTATAATTATTATTATTATTATTATTATTAAATATAATTTTTGAAAAATATATTAATTGTAACCTATAAATATTTTAACAGAAATCAATTTCTATAAGCTTAAAATATGCGAATCTAAAATATTCTTTTATTTCATTAAATAGTTATACTTAAAAAACTATCCACATTGCAATCTGCTTTGCAAAATTACAAATTAATTTAACATTAGGAGTTCCTAACTTTAAACTTTCATAATTACTAAAAACCTACTTGCCTGAAGGAGTTCCAGTTTGATATCTTACAGTAAATTTTGTTGAAAAAGTCAAATATGCTGTCAAAATTAGGTGTTTATATTAAAAATTTTAGTTTGATACAATTTCATTATGAAAACATCCTCCTAAGCTTTTTTTTTTTTTTTTTTTTTTTTAAATAAATCGAAAGAGGAGATAATTTTCAGCTGAATGGCTTTTTTTTTTTTTATTCCTAGGAATTCCATTAAATATATTTGTAAAGCATGCAGTTAAGTTTATTTTAATAACTGTGAAGCAAAAATAACTAACTTAATTATTCATTATTTACTTCTAAACTGCCTAACATTTGCCTTGCTTCAGCCATCTTTGTTTATGATTGTGAATCAAAACGCTTATCCCTTGAATAGAATCTTAATTCACTTGTTTGGAAGTTGTGAACTTCATAATTTAAGGAATAAAGTTTAAAATTACATCTTTCATGATTTAAAAAAAATATGTTTTCTTAAAATTTGTACAAATTAATTAATTTCCAGAAGGTAAATTAAACTTTGTATAAAATTATGTATGAACGATTCGTGAAAAATCACAAAGAGCTTGGCCATTATTTTGATTGGTCAATGGCTTGCGGACAGCACTTTTTAAGACTGAATTTATTATTGTAAAGCAGTACTGTGGTACTCTCAAAAACACCCAATATCTCAAGCAGGAACATATAGGGAAGTAAATTAAATTTTGTAGAAAATTATTTATTTGCATATTTCTGTGAATGTTTCACAAATCAATTTGTCTTTATTTTGATTAGTAAGTTCGTCAGGGGCTTGAAGACAGCACTTTTAAGCCTGGCTTTATTGCTGCAAAGTGGTATTGAGGCATTCTTAAAAATACCCAATATCTCGTGTAGGAATATCTTGAGAAGGGGTTTAGGACAAATACATAAAGTTTTCTGTCAAGAATTTACTTTTGTGCTTCATTTTGGTCACTTAACCATTCTCCAACCATTCTGTGGCTAGAAAAAAACAATAACGTATTTTCTTTTTTAACTCAATTATTCAATTAAAAATTTTTATTATTTACCCATGGGTAAAAACTACTATTAATAGATTTATTTAATTTTTTGATGAGGGACAAGAAAAGGTGGAGAGAATAGTTGATTGACTCAAATATACTAGAAAAACAAATTGTAGCAAAATCTATTTACAACTCACCAATTTCTATGGACCTTAAGAAACAAGGCTCTGCCTCTTTATGTAGTTCCATATCATAAGTGTAGAGGGAAGCTAGATGACCAACAGAAAGGCCTACTTCATAATCATCTGTACCCACAATACTTTCTTTGATTTCAATAGCTTTTAGCTGCATACCTTGAGCTTCCTGATATAAAATTAAGAGTTGCTTTAAGTATGACATAAAATTATAAGAACACAGACAATGAAAATAATTCTAAAAATTTCATTTACTGAAATTAAAAATATCAGAAATGAGGCAAAATATATTATAATGCAAAAGATTGCTTTTTATCTACAAGAAAACCAATTAACACTGACTGACATTGGTTTCAGTAGTTTTGTAAGAAAATCAATCCATAAAAGTAATACAAAAATTTAATTATAAAGTACAGTCTAGAATACAATGCAGAATTATGCAATAAATGCCTTCCTAAAACAAAAAAGTTATATAATAGAATAAAAATTTTCTCTAAAATTGCTTCTGTTTAATAAAAAGATAACCTAATGTATGTTTAAAGAAGTCCTTCTGGCCTGTATTGGGAGAAAAAGGTAGTTTTCCTATATCTTCGTTTTAAAATTTTAGCTTATGTTACTCAAAAACAGCAAGCTAAAATGCAAAGAACGCAATTACAGAAGATTCGTTAATACTGAATTTAAATAGAAATTTGCCAAATTAGTCAGTTATAAGCCAAGTTGGCTTCATTTATGGAGGCTTATTTTTAGTTGCCAAATTTGGCGATATTTTGCAAGTGTCGCCAAGCTTGGTGAGAATTTGATGCTAATGGATACGAATAGATAGTTTTATGCGTATGATTGGGAAAATGATTACAACAGTGAAAGATAATAATTTGCGAGAAATCACTTTCACTAAAACTCAAAAATAAATCCCTGATTTTTTGTATTTTGTAATCTGCTGTCTTGCTTCAAAATGTCAGCCCCCTAGAATTTCAAACTGCTCTATCTCAGCCATTTTTTAAGATAGAAGAAAAACAAATAATGCTCTGAAATCCTTGTATCAAAGCCTAACACTTAAACAAAAAATACATTTTAATTTCTAATATACTATATATTTTAGTTTTAAACCTTTTAGCCACTATTTTGAAACAAGATAGCAGACCAAGCTGGCCAACAAACTTGGCTAAGATACTGGTGAGCTTAATACGCACAGTTACATCCAAATCGGTTTATACATACGAGTGCTATTGTATGACATAGATCAGATAAATGAATATATATCAGATATTATATATATATATATAAATATATAATATCTGATCATATATTATATATATATACACACATAAATCAACATTTGAATGAAGTATGGTTTTGGGATTTGGGGGTCATGATCAATGAAAATATTGAAAATTTTCAAAATTACTTTCCTCCGAATGGCTGCAATAGGTAGCTTTTTACTTTTTGTTTTGAAAGCTACCTAATGAGATCACTTTTACTTACTACAAAGAGAGAGAGAGAAAGAAATACAGTACAATACTTAATTTTGTTTTTCTTAAAAATAGCAAAACACAGTATCTCCGAATTATTGTAAGACAGACTTAGATTTACACAGACATAGACTTCGAAAATTCAAATTAAACATAAATTTTAACATTGGTTAAAATAGGAATTTCAGGAAAATTATTTTTTTTTTTAACAAATACATACAGTTTGCATTTCAATATGTTTATTTATTTAATTTATGATATCAATCTGAATGACTGGAACTCGGATAAGTAAAGTTTCATTGTAATTAAAAGACCATTTTATAAAGTGAAAATTCATTTATACAGAAAGTAGACATTAATTCAAACATTTAAACAGAAAGAAACAGAGAAATTCAAGAGCTGTTGTAGGTAATTAAAAGTTGTGGAATTTTTTTATTACTATGCCACCATGTTTATGATATAAATATAACAGAATGTCAATTGCCAGAAATTAACTTAAACTTAGAAGAACTATTCCTACAGAGCAAAAGACAGAACTACTGTATATATTACAAGTTAACATGCTCGTCATTGCCAGGTTTTGATATCTTTAAATATACCACAGGGAGGGGGGGGAGGAGTATTTAGTATTAGGGACCCCACTGCCTCTGATAGCGTACACCCTTGAGTTTCTATGATATTTTATTTTTAAACAAAAATCTATCCAAACAAACCTAGAGTTGGGGTCCCAACTGCCTTCAGCAGCATACACATGGGTGTGCTATGCATGTTCTAGTCTGTTTTTGCAAATGACTCTCGAATTTGTATGATTTTATATTTTTAAACAAAAATTTTTCCAAATGAACGTAACGTTGGGATTTTTTATAAGCAGGAGCTGTTAAAACCAAAGCCTTTTGAAATCAGAACGAAACAGCCTACAACATTGCTCACTTAACTTGAACTTATTGTACATGACAGTATGTGGCCTATTCATAAAAATTTGACCATTCCCCTGAAACCAGCAACTTTAATGAGCTACAACCATGTGTTTTGTTTATTGTTACCATCATTTAATTGTTTTGGGAAGGACAGGGCAGTGTTCAACTAAAATCAGAAACAGTATTTTACACTTTTCATTATAACGTTATCTATATTATAAATGAAAAAAAGATGATTGTCTGTGTGTTTGTTGGCAATGGCTAGGGAAATCTATCGCGTATAGAGGTCTGCAAATTTGGATAAGATAGATAGAGGAAGACAAGTCCAAATTTACATGACGCTCAGATTTTGGATTTTTTAATTAGATTTTTCATCACTTTATGTTGAACAGAAAAATTCATATATTTCTCCAATCTTCCAAGCTTGCCGAGAATTTTGACTTGCTGCATAAAAGTATTCAATCTTTTTGCCCAATATAGTAAATTTTGTTTGCTTTTCAATAAAGTTTATTCGGAATTCAAGCAACCATTTTTAAATTTTTGGCCTTTTTTTTTTAAGTCTCCATTTTGTCGTAAATGAGAAGATTCATTTTTCTTAACTAATATCTATTTGATACCTTATCTTTCCAATCTTATATTTTATACCCCTATATGGAGCAGACCTTCGGGAATCCATTAAAATATATATATGAAATACTTTTTTTAATTATTAAATGTTAAAGAAAGTAAGGCCTTCCATTTGTTTATCTGAAACATGAAGAAGAAAATGAGGGAAAAAAATATATCAGTGCCAGCTACCTAAGTAATCCTCTTAATTTCTCAGAGCCATTACCCATGATGCAGGTGAACTTGTGGTCATGAGCATTTTTTTTTTTTTTTTTTTTTCATTTCGCATAAGATATATTTACAGCAATGGTTCTTAACTAGTGTGTTGCGGCATAATGGTGTGCTGTCAGAGGACCTGAAGTGTGTTATGAAAATTTTAAGTTGTATAAAGATTTTATAAATTAACAGAAATATCTTTACTTAGACACACTTTACATAGATACTTTAATATCCAACATTTCATATTATGTGATTTATTTCGAAATGAGATTAAATATCATAAAGATTTAAGGTTATTATTCCAGACAATGCTGGGCAGGTCTGCTAATCTAAAATATAAAAATTTGCCTGTCAGCACTTCTATACAAATCCACATTTTAGAAGCAAGAGTTGTGAAATTTTACGTATAAGTGTATTAAAACATGGCCGAGGCAACTAAAGTAATCCAGAATCAAAATAAATTATAGTTAATTTTTAATTAATAAAAAAAACAAATATCTAACAGCCATTTCCTATAAAATTTAACCATTTCCCGATACAGTTTGTTGCCAAAAATTTAAAACGCACAATAAATTTCTTTCCGTAGCAATTAATTTTCAACTGAAAGATTTCCACATGAAAAATAAATGAAATACAAAGTTTGAGAAAGTAAAAAGAAAATTAATATGACATAATATTGCAAGTACAGTGAAACCTGTGTATAACGATACTGTCTATAACAATAAACCGATCTATAACGATATTTCCCTTTGGTCCGGGCAAAATTCATATTTATTCAATGCATTTTGAACCTGTGTACAGCAATAATCAATTTTTAGCTGCACCTGTCTACAAAAATAATTTTTCCTCTTTCAAAAGCTGATGGTTCCCGATATAATCAGATTTTTTTCTTGGAAAATGACACCCCATCATCTGGAATACGAGATAACAAAAGACTGTGTGTATCTCCATGTCCAAGTGTTAATTCTTTCTTGTGAAATTTATTATCTTTTGAGAAAAATAAAATTTTGTATTGAAGAATCAAATCTAATTAATCAAATCCAAACTAAGCATTTATTGATAATAACATTTTTAATTTCTTCTTCTAAAGTTTTCCTTTTTGGTGAGCTTATTTTGTTTGCAATATGGAAGGGAATTTTATAAAAGGAACCCTTTTTGTGAAATGGAATTTCGTGAAGGGATCTCTTTTACTAAATGGAATTTTGTGAAGGAATCCCTTTTACTAAATGGAATTTTGTGAAGGGGTCTCTTTTACTAAATGGAATTTTGTGAAGGGGTCTCTTTTACTAAATGGAATTTTGGGAGGGAACCCTTTTTTTGCCTGGTTCAAAGCTAGTAAAGTTATACTTTATAAAACGATGCACACTATCATACAGGATAAGGCATATTAAATCTAAAGAGCAGAGAAATGCTCCTTAATCTTGAATATAAATAAATCTACCACAAGATGAAAAAAAATATTTTTAAATAAATAGGATTATATTTAACAGAAGTCAGAAAACTAACCTTGTATTTTTTCATAGATTGAAGTAAACGGCCTAGATTTCCATGACACTTGGCTGTGTACATATTAATTGTACCATAATTCAACAGAGAAAATTGTAGAACATATGTGTGTAATTCTTGTGCTTCAGCAAATAATTTATTTTGAATAGCTAAGTCATGAGTATCTAGTCCTATCTCTTCAAGAATAAGAGCTGAAAAAGTTTTCAAAATAAAAAAAAAGTTATTTAAAACAATAAGTGAAGAAAAGGAAGATCCTAAGAGAAAAAAAGAACAGTTATTAAACTGTATTATTCATTGCAAATTTTTATAAATTGGCATAGGCTAGAAAGAATATACTTAAAAAATACCTTTAATTTTCTTTACAGAGGCTAATAAGAAACTGTCTTCATGAATCATATTAACTAAAATAGATAAAGCTTTGTCAGCATGATCCCTAAAAATTAAGAAAGATTATAATGGTCAATGCAAAATTGCAAGATGGACAGACAATTATATTAAAATAGAATAATTACAATAGTTACAATTACTTCAAATTAAGGTAAATACTTAGTTTAAATTTTATAATCTAAACTCTATATACAATTTTTAGCATAAAGAAAGCTTAACAAGCTCCCTTTTGCTCTCAGAAAATCTGATCAACTTACAGTGCTAACAAAATTACTGAAAAGTCTGAGTAATTACTGAAAATCGTGATGTGACTGTTATTAATAAAATAGCTGTCAGAGGTTGGCATTTATGAGAATATCACACTAGCTAACCCTAGTTGTTAGATTACAGCAATAGTTACCTTTTTTTTTACTAAATCTTTTGAAATGTAATATTAAAAATTTTATATACATTAACCTCTTACTTATACACTTTTGAAGGGACAGATTTAAAATTGTGCATAACTCAAAGGTCGTTATATTCTAGTTTTTTTAATACACATTATACATTATATGGGAAACAAAACCAAAAAAAAAAATATTTTCAAGTATCATATTATTCTTAATAACATTATTTTATAGTTAAAAAAAGCGTAATATTATATTTTTTTTAAAAACTTTACACTTTAATTATATAATTTAATTTCCCATTTAATTGAAAACATACAATGAACATGTAATTTCACTGTACATAGAAGAAACATTACTTATACTTACATAATACGGTGAGAATTTAGTTCTTTATTTAAAAGTCCCCAATTCTAGTTTGTTTTTGTCCAAACTATGTTTGTAAAAAAACATTTTCTAACTTAATGTGTGTTATGATATTTCATGTTACACCACATTTTTGCAAGTAATGTCTCACTGCTTCTATGTTTTCTAGGGTAGTAGCATAAGATGGAATAAATAGAGTATCAGTTCCATCATCAACATCTTCTTCAGCAACGTCATCATAAATAGTTGCAATATATCAGTTCAATAAATGTTACATTTACATCAGCATTTAGAAAATCTTGAGAGAAAATTTAAATTCACCTTCAGAATTTTTGTTTTTTTTTACTGATTAATCCATTTAGTCAGAGAAATAACAAAAAAATATTTGAGCATAACTGAGAGAGACTATTCAAAGTTGCACTTATAAGTGAGAGATCCATATTATTATTTTCCTATTCCTCATAGCAGGACATAACAAAATTCACATAGAACTGAGAGACATCTATAACTGAGGGATGCATAAGTGAGAGGTCACTGTATATTGATAATTCTTCCAATCAGAAGTTACTGAAAAACTGTAAATTACAATTTCTAGATTACATAAAATTTCAATTTAAAAGTGCTTCTAGAAATAATTTAGAAAACAATATCAATTTTTATTATGATATTCTAGCCAAATATTGAAAAAGAGGAGATAAAGGGAAAATAAAAGGAAACAGTGAAGTTGTAATTACTGTTTTACTGTAAAAGAAAACAACAGCATAATTTAATAAGTAATATGGACAAAATTAAAACTAAACAGAAAATCTATTCTGCCCCCCCCCCCTATCGGTGAAAAGTTACCTAAGTAATGCTAAAGTAATATTCAGCTTGAAAATGTTCAGTATTATAAAAAGATTACTGAAAACCTACACAATCATAAAAAATAATGTAACTAAGCTTTTTAATCTAAGCTATTACATTTTTTTTAATATGTTGCCAATATCAACTTAAATAATGAATTAAAATTTCACTAGACAGAAATAATTATGTACTCCAAAGTTAGCACTATCAATCTAAAATATTGTTCCTTATAATATTTTAATTTTACATCAAATTAAAATGTTTTAAGATTATTGTATTCCTTCACAACAAAACTAAGCAATGAATCATAATTAACCTTTTCAAGTCTAGCATTCTAATAATAGGACATGTCCTTACATTTATATATTTTTATTTTTACGGTTTACAATTACTTTTGTTATTATCTGCATGAAGTAATGGTAGTATATGTCTTTACATTTACTATTATAACTTCATTTATTTTTCAGCATTTAGTAACAAAACAAAACAAAAAGTTTACTTAAACCTCTATTCATTCTCACAAAAAGGCACAAAATAGAAAAAAAATATCTATTTTATAAAAATGTGTAAAAAATCTTAAAAATTGCATGGATGTTTTCATTTATGCTTAATACATAACCTTATATTAGTGATCAAGTTTTCTATTTTATTTTTCACAAGTTTTTGATTTTTTTTTTAATTCTGGAGGGCCACAGAGGCCACGGGAAAGGACATTTATATTTCAAAAATTTAAATGAAGGCATAGTTGGATAATTATTGGGTGTGGTTGGTATGTATTTATCTTTTACAATTACCTAAATTGTTAAGGATCATTCTCACAGAAAAGGCAAAATTGGCTAATCAAAATAGTTTTTAACTGTTGAATTTATAGAATGTAATTTTTTCTGAAAAACAATGTGCATTAGGATTTCATTAATTTTTAAACTTCTCTTTGTATTTGAAACCTCCTTATACTGCACTGCACACAATGTTTGATAAATGACCGACAAACTAGACAATATCGGTAAAAATGGATAAGTCAAATCCACGGAGGAGACAGAAATTAAGTTTTGAATTTTTAAGTACTTTGGTTTTCAGGTTGCTAAAATGGTGCATTTTTCTTTTTATTAAATGCAATGCTAAAGCTGTCTAAAATTTGTATTATAATTATAAATTAGCTTTTTCTTACCTTATTTATGACGACCACGGAGTATACACAGAGAACATGGCCAAACTCCAAATGAATCAAATAAATTGGAAAATATTCAATAACTTCACAACAGAACAAAAAGTTACATTTAAAAAACGAAATGGCAAATGGCTTTCTTTCTCTCAAACTACCTAATAATATATTTGGCACGTACTGTCATCTATGGAACTTTTTTTTAATTTATATTTTAGTGTCCACGGAGGAAACTATTATGGCTAGGGACAAAGTTTATAAGTTAATTCCTTAGTTATAATAAAACTATTTTTTAAAAATATTAAGTTAGAACTGAACTATAGACATTTAACTAGTTATTATTGAAAAAAAATTGCAAAAAAACTTAAATGGTTTAAATGTCAGTGAAATGAACATTGTGTTTAACAAGGAGAGGAGAGGACCAAGCTCGGTAATCGCAGATTTTGATTATTTTTATATATGCTGTAGGGTACTCAGGTTCAACGGATTTTATACAACGCCCCTTAGTTCTCGAGAAATAAGGGGTCTAATATTATAACACAACTTAAATACTTTGTAACAAAATTACTGTGTTGGTTGTAGATCAGTTGTTATGGCATCTGCTGTTCGAGACCGGAACGCCCTAAGTTAGTTTTTCTCATTTTTTGTTTTATAAATATACTTGTAATTATAATTTAATAATCTCACAATTAAAAATTTTAATACTGTACATTAATTATAATGTTAACATATTTAAATTTTAATTTAGCATTTTTGATTTTTAAAACATTATTAAACATTTCTCATCAATCAAAAAGATTTTTAAAAAATTGGATCTATTACTGACTAGTAAAAATTCCAAAATCGTTACAAAATCATACCTTATTTCATTAATAACATCATATAAATTACAATCTTTAATAAGCCAAAAAATGAGTTGTAATTTAATTCGTAAGCTAATTTTTAATATAATTATGCTTCTTACTTTAAAAACAGTCTTTAAAAACAGTACTTTAAAAACAGTCTTTAAAAACAGTACTTTAAAAACAGTACTATCATCACATTGGCTTGCCTTGTTAAGGTAATATATATTTATGATGTTTCTTTAAAATCACGAAATGACACAATTGTTCAATACCTTTGCATCGATAAAGCATATATGAAATACATTTTAAAAGTGATTTTAAAAAATATTAAACATTTAATGATGTTTTATACAACGATTTAGTTACAAATAAAAAAAATAATTTGTTAACATTATAATTAATGTACAATATTATAGTTTTTAATTGCGATTAATAAATTATAATTATGTATATTTATAAAACAAAAAATGAGAAAAACAAATGTACCGCATTCCGGTCTTGAACCCGGGCCCATGGAACAACGAGCAGACGCCATAGCAACTGAGCTACGACCAACGTAGTAATTATGTTATAAAGTAAGTATTAAAGTTGTGTTATAATATTAGACCCCCTATTTCTCGAGAACTAAGGGGCATTGTATACAATTCATTGAATATGAGACTAAAGGTCTTCTACCCTACAACATACATAAAAATAATCAAAATCTGTGATTACCAAGGTTGGTCCTCTCCTTGTTAGATGTAGGGAGGTCAATGGAGGGAACTATGTTCATTAAAAGATTAAAGCTAAATATTAAAATTATTTTGTCAGAAATGTATTGGATAGCTTACTTATGAATAAAAATATTAGAAAATTTGCTAATATTTATCCCTTTGGTACCAACCATAAAATGTACCTTTTGTGAGAATGACCATACCCCATGATGTTTTTATTTCAAACACGTGTTGTGTTTCATTCTTGAAATTAAAAAATACTTACCCGAACCAATACTTTACACTATAAAAAAAAATACTGGAAAGTTGTGCCTATTTAATCCTGTTGTAAACTATGACAACAGTTTTATTCCATAGCATTTCTATCATTTTAACAGTATGCAAAATAACTATATTCATTAGATTTCAAATTCATCAATTTAATGATAAATGATGACAGATTCATTAAATTTCAATGAATCTTAATTTGGACAGCTATGTTTAATTTTTTTAAGCATAAAAATAATTTTTTCCCAAATTAAAAAAAAATCCCTGACGGCTCAGCCTACAGGCACAGGTAGATTTTGAAGACACAGACCGTGGGGCACCTGTTTATTGGGATTGCAGAAGAAAGACCTATTTGCCATGATGTGGCAGTTGAGACCACCTACTTCGAAATATACCTCTGCCTGTAGGAGGAGCCAGCAGGGATTTTTTTTTTTTTTTTTTTACTGTAAGAGTTGGTTCTATAAAAAAAACTTGACAGTATAAAAATTGTAGATAATATTAAAAAGATTTATAATAAATTTAAGCAGATTTGATATCTTGGCAATTGACGAAGTTATGAATTTTTTTTCTTCTGAAACCCCTATCCCCCCCCCCCCCCTTCCTTGGCGGCATTTTTAATGAAATCAAAAATCTGTCATACATAAATTTTTTGCCCTTTTCCTAGAAGTAATAATAACTTTAAACGGATTTGATATGTATAAAAATTAAGAAGTTATGGGTTTTTTCTGTTTTTACGTCTGCTTGTAGGTGGAGTCAGCAGATTTTTTTGTTTTTATTTTTTATTTTATTTTTTTTTTTTTTGCCGTAAGAGTTGGTCCTATAAAAAACTTCTCAATATAAAAGTTGTAGATAATTTTAAGGAGATTTACAACAAATTTAAGCGGATTTGATATCTTGGCAATTGACGAAGTTATGAATTTTTTTCTTCTAAAACCCTCCTTTTTGCCCCCCTTGGGGCCATTTTTAATGATATCAAAAATGTGTCATATATAAATTTTCGGCCCTTTTCTGAGAAGTAATAATAACTTTAAACGGATTCGATACGTATCATAATTAAAAAATTATGAGGGGTTTTCTGTTTTCACAAAAAGCCCCCCCCCCCCCCCCCCCCGGTTCGATTTTGCCCATTAACGAACTTGACCGAGATTTTATGCCCCTTGATTTTATGTATCAGTTTGTAAGAGATTTGTGCAGAATTGTTGCAGGTATCGTGTCCATAAAAAAGTGACATAGATAGATAGATATAAAGTTTAGATCTGCAAAAATTTTTCAAAAATTCCAACTTAGGGGAGAATGTAATAGGTAGTATTTCTTACGAAATCTACCTAAAATGTATCTCAAAGGGTTTAAAAAAACCTGAAAGCAATGTGTTTATTTTCTTTAAATTAAAAAAAAAATTATGAACTCATTTCATACATTTTTATGTAGAATCTAAGAATGGTCAGAGTTCTACCAAAATATAAATATATATGTATTAGCTAATTTTATAATAAAAAATGATACACTAATTATTTTTAGAATAACATACAATGCATCTTTGAAGTGTCCATGGTTGTATCCATATGAGTAGCATGTACAAGCCAGATCTTCATGACATTTAGCCACAAGAAGATTGTTGCCACCAAAAACACAAACATGTAAATTTAAAGCAGTCTGTAATATAAAAATTACATTAGTTGTTTAAGTAAATAAACAACTTGCTTCATAAATGATCACAAAACAAAAATATATTTTTTATTTTTAGATTGAAATATTTTCAACATGACCCATTAGAACAACTTCTTAATCATACCTTTTAACTCAAAAGAAAAACCTTCAAATAATAAAAACTATTTCTAATTACTACAAGCTAAAATAATTATTAGATTAAAAGATATCTAACAATTTACAATATACTAGTAAAGAATACATAACTTTAAAAAATAATAACAAAGTAAATGTATCCAATTAAAGTAGGAGCTAAGAGACTTATGAAATTTTTAAAATGTAAAATGATGTGTGGAGCAGATTTGATATGATAACTCAACAGCTACAAATTCTTAATAATATTTCAAATTTAAATAACTTTTTAACTACAGCAAAATTGATATCAGTATTTTTTTTCATTAAATTTCAAAAGAATAATTATTTCAAATAATTCTTTAAATGATCTACATATTACCTAAAGTAAAAATATGCAACACACTGAAACTACACATTATCCATTCAAAGATGAGAGTATAACATAATAGCAAAAGGTTCATCTAAAGAAAATTATAGTTGGGATTTATAACATGGTGTCTACTCGAGATCAGCAATGAATTTCCCTGACTTTTCCAGGTTTACCATACCAATAAAAGAAAAAATTCCAGGTATTGAGATTTTGAGATGTTACACACAAAAAATCTTAAAAGTTGTCAATTTGAAAGTTAAACTTTCACAACTGATACTGAGGCCAAAATTACTGATTTGTTACATATTTATTTTGCACAATTTACAAATTGTTGAACTTTTTACATGCTAAACATTTTGCAGATACACACTTTTAGCATCAGGTTCTATCCATTTTTCAAATCAGAATGAAATTCTTTATCACATTAGTCACAGTTAAATACAGATTGTTTTGACATATTTTAATACAAATAATAAATATTCAATAAATTAAGCTAACAAATGTTCAGTTCCCAAACAAAAATAAGTACGCAGAGTGAAACACCTAATCAATCCTACAACATTCAGTAGAAAGTTTCAGTGAAACTGGAACTGAAAATCTAGGAGGTAGACCAAATGGTTTGCAAGAGAGGTTGAAATAGCCTTGACAGTACTTATGAAGAGCAAAGTTTGATTTTAATGGAGTTGCAATTTCAAATCCTTAGTTTTATAAGGAATATTTTCCTATTATTTTTTTTTTAAGTTCAAAATTTTCTAACTTTTTCTCAGAATTTTCAATTTTTTCTGACTTTTCATCAGAAATGGTAAATTTCCCTGATTTTCCCCTGACTTTCCCAGTCCATATAAATTTCCTTGACTTTTACAGCTTTTCCAGATGGCTAGACACCCTGTTATAAAATTATTTATTACACTTTGAACAATACAACTCAGAAGAGGGAAAAAAAGAGGTACTTTTCCAGTATGGGCCTTGGAGAGATAGAAAAAATTAAATTTGGCAACATATTTTCTGGCAACCTATTCACTGTTTGATATACACAGGCAATTTTTTCCATATTTATACATTTAATATAAAGAAGCTATTTAACTATTTTGATATATAAACATAAGAAAATTGTATACAAAAAACAATAATAACATACATATAAATAAAATATTTATATATATAAATACATGTATAAACAAGCATAAAATTTCATCAAGTTTGTTTTCATAGCTGTTTATATCATTTGGGTACCAAAAAACAAGGTAATCACCATTTAATACCCTGTTGCACTTTTGTGGCTTAAATTAAAAAATTTTAAAAAAAATCTTAATTCACTTTTTTTTTCTTAATTAGTATTTTCTGTCTCAATTTTCATGAAAGCATAAAAGAAATACATTTTAAAGATAAATAAAATAAAATAATGATACTTCTCCATTATCCTGTCGACCACTTTTCATTAAAAAAAAAAAAAAAAAAAAACTATTGCCAAACTGTAATGTCAAATAAATAAATGGAAGAATGTTGCCATTGGAATATCAAAATAAATAAATAAATAAATAAAATACAAGAAATTCGGAACCCCCCCCCCCCCCCAAAGTGTCAACTATCAGCAAGTTTTTTAAAAAAACTTACAATATATTAATGAAAACAGAAAAAAATTCTTGGATATTTATTTATTTACAATATTTTTCTTAATTATCAATCTCAGCTGGTGAATAAATGCTTGTAACATCAGTTGAAACTGTTCTATTGGACGTAACTACGCATCACAACATTTTTTTCAACGTTTTTTCTCGTTTAATATCATGGCACCACTGTTTAAGGATTCAATTGTTATTTTCATAAACAAAATAACTAATAAATTCAAATTATAAAAACTAATAATAATCTGCAAAAGACATTCAAATTAAGACATTAAAAAAATATTAATGTAGTTTTTTAAAATAAAAGTAAAAAGATGGTTCAAAAATCATAACTTTTGTTGCTGTATAATAAAAGAAAGTAGATTTTTGAAAATGTTTCTCTATAATTTATTAAAGTATATTTCAAAGAGTCTCTTAACAGAAGTTCATTATCGCTATTAATATTTTTACAAAACAAATTTCTTTCTCAATGCGTCCCTTGAAAAATTAAGTCCAGTTCTGGCCTGGCCTGTGTGTAAAATGTAAGGCTAATCCCAGCCTGCCCAAGTCTGCTGAAAAAATTAGGCCAATGTAACTGAAGATTAAGCACAATGCAACTGTCCAATGCCAATTTCTATGATGGATGGACATGTTATATTTCTGTATTGATGTTGTCAAGTTAGCACCGGCTCATGCAGCACATTTATACTTATTCTCGCCCCAGTCATGTCCCTTGCATTGCAAATTGTTCATATTTTATTAGCTTAGTTTGATCCTTTTAAATTTGTTATATTGGGCCATTCGGCCCGCTTAATTTTTTTACTGGCCTAGCTGGCCCTTTTTTTTTTTTTTTCAGCGGTGAATGTCAATGAAAATGTCAAAGCCTCAGATAGATGGCTGCAAAATTTCACGACACGGAATGGATTAATCTTCAAAAAGCTGTGCTGAAAAAGCTCTTCTGTAAGTCACAAAACAATGAGTCAATGAAGAGATACAACACTGAAAAAACTTTTTAATTAATACAATTAAGAGGACGTATTTAATGCTGATGAAGCTGTTTTTTTTTTCATAAGTTGCTACCAAAAAGATCTTTAGTTTTTACAGATGAAACTTGCTCTGGAGTGAAGGAGGCAAAGCAATGATTAACTGTTATACTAGCAGCTAAAATGTCTGGAACCAAAAAACTTCCTCTGCTCATAATAGGAAATTCTGAAAAACCACATTGTTTTAAGGGAATCAAAACATTGCTTGTAACTTACAAAGCCAATAAGAAAGCATGGTTGAGGTCAAATATTTGAAGAGTAGGTCAAGAAGCTAGACAAAAAAATGAAAAATAAAGAAAGATACTATTAATCATAGATAACTGTACAGACTCCAGAAATTAAAAATCTAGAAACAGTGGACAATTTATTTCTTCACCCGAATGTTACATCCTCACTGTCTATGGATCAGGATGAAATACAGTGTTTCAAAAAAATGTACAGAAAGAAACTACTCCAAAACATTTTAATCAGCTCAGAAGCAAAGAAAACTGATAATGAATTTGTGTGAGGCTATTCATATAGCAAATGCTGCTTAGCAAGCTGTTTCTCAGGACACAGTTTCCAATCACTTCCAGCACACGGACTTGTTGTTTTGCCAGAAAATCCCAGATCACAGGATTATGTTGCCATTGGCGATAAAGTTAAAAGCTGAGGGGGAATTTTTGGAAGATGACTTAATCTGGAGCCTTATCAATGCTGAACATTACACTACAAATAATTCTTCAGACGAGGAAATTCACGTTGTTCCAGAAACACCTCCCACATCAAAAGATGCAAAGGATGCCATCAAGATTCTACAGAATTTTTTTTTTTTTTAAGTGAAGAAAATGCTAACGACTACTTTCAGATGATCAATGGCCTTGAAAGCAGCATTCTGGAATTTTCCAGCTGCCACTTAAAACAAAAATAAAATAGATAACATTTTTTTCCCCAAAAATGTCAATTAGTGTAAGTTGTTTTTAAACAATTTACAAAATTTAAAATGTTCTTATCAAATTCTTCCATAATTTTTATCATTTTTAAATTCTTAAATTACTATGAGTATATTTTATGAATGTCCTTAAATCAATATTTTTTTTTACATTAAAATGTTAGGTATTTTTAACCAATATTAGCAATTTTTGATTTAATAACCATTCGATTTAACGTGCCATTTGCCAAGGTCCCACATAGGTTGTTAAATCGAGAGTCTACTGTATTACCTTTTACTTCTCCCACAATTTCACCATATAAGCTTTAACTTATTGAAAATTTAAAGTTTTACTAACTTACTGTCATAGCCTTTTTAAAAAACATATGCCTTATTTAAATATCATTGTCAAAAACTCTTTTGCATTGCAGCTATGCTGTTAATAACTTATTTCAGCCACTTGTAGAATTTATAAGTAGAAGCCATTTCTTAAGCATTTTCTAAATTAATTCTAAAAAATAATTATTATCTCTTTAAATTAGAATATAAAATGGATTGCTAGAAAATAACCTGCACTCTATCAAAATTATTTGGAAGTGGAAATCTAAAATTCCACTACAAAATTAATGCAATCAATCAATTAGAATTTTAAAAACTATGCAAAACGTGTATTGGAAAATAATGTCAATAGATAAAATGCACTGGTCAAATAAATAACTCAATACAAAGAAAGACATACCTGGTAAACTTTGACAGAGTGTGCTAGAGCATCAATATTTAGAAGGTGATACCCATAGTCGACTAATGTTCTGGCATAAACAAGGGAACGAGAACCAAATGTATTCCTAAATACAAAACAGTTCTTTAAACAAGTAAATAAATATTTGCACATATATTTTTTAATTTTATTTTTTTCTATTTATAGTAAGGTAATCTCTGTATCACAAATACTTTATTTTATTTAAAGTATATTTTAACTCTTAAATAAATTTAAAAAGTATTGTTTCAATGTATTTTTAAAAGAATAAAATTTAAATTACTGAATTTTGCACAAGCATTTAAAAATGGGAATTTGTATAAGAATTATAACAACATTACATAACACAACTTTCTGTTTGTTGATATATAATACACTGTGTGTTTCCTATAGATATTAAGACACTAAAAATTTTTTTTAATTTTTCTATTACCTTCCAGTTTTAAAAAATTTTACTTTCAATTTTTGGACTATATGGGCAATTGCATGTATAGCAATTATAATAACATGAAATCACCACTTCAATTGTGTTTAATCTACAAACACATATTTTGACTTGTTACCTCAATTCTATATGTAAACAAAAGAGAAGAAACAAATACTTTGGCAATTTTGTTTAGAAGATCTTCATGAATTTGCACACTAAATTTCATTTATGTTTATAAAATTTCTTTTTAATTCTTCTAAAAAATAATTCTCTAAACTTTTCAATATTGTAATCCCACTCTTCAGTACATAAATATTCATGTAATAATTATTTTATTACTAAATTCAAATGACAAAATTTCAATGTTATACTGTCCAATGCAGCAAATAAATTAAAATTAGTGTTTTTCTTTTTCTTTTTTTCCAAAATTTATGGGTAATGGAAAATTTTTAATGCTGTTTTCATTTTTCAGAATCCCCTAAAATATAAAAATTACCACTCACTTCATGAAAAACAGATATTTTGTTGAACAGTGTAATTAGTGTACAATTGAATGTTCAATTTTGTTTTTAGCAAATTTTGAGCTAAAAATGTAAATTTTTGTAAAAAGGTTCATTTTTTTATAAGAAAACTACAAAACTATTGACATGCACCAAAACTGCATTTGCAATGACAGGTATATGCACCAGGAACGTAAAATTACCAAAACTTACAGTTAACTTTTTTCATGAAATCACTTTAGGTATAGCCAATTTATTTTTTCGAGATATATTTCATATGCATATATTTCTTTACAGCACTCTTTAAGTTTCAAATTAGTTTGCTGTGATAGTCAAAAAAGTAAAATAAAATAAAGATTATGATATCCTAGAATTTTATATTCACAAATTTCTGACTTATCTTTGGTAATATTCACAACCATTTTTTAATTTTAACTGTCATGCATTTTATTCATGAACCTAAGAGTGTTTCATGCACATTTACTTTGATTTTTGACTAATATTAAACAAAGTCCACTGAATTTCTATAATATAATTTCTGACGTGCTGCAATGATCCTGCGATTGTAACTTTTTTAAAATGATAAATTAGTCACTTTGAAAGTGTCCATTTATATCAATAAAAGATGTTTGTATGTGTGCATGTTTGTCAGTCAGTGGCCAATAGGCAGGAAAATCTCTCATACGTTGTAAGCTCGATTCCAGACAGATAAAGACAGGTTCGAATCCATCTGACCCCCAGATTCCATATTTTTAAATTTTATTTTTCTATTTTATGTTAAAGGCATACTTTCCTTTTTTTCTTCATTTTTCAAGTTCACTGATGATTTTGAGCCAGTCGTAAAAGCAATCTAAATTCAATCTTTTAATCCCAATATAATGCACATTATCTTCTTTCCAATAAACTTTCTTCAGAGTTCATACGGCATTTTTCCCCCAAAAAAATGAGAACTTGGTTTTTTATTAATTGATTTTGCTATCAAACCTTTTCCATCAGAGTTTAAATTTATATTCCTGAATGGAGAAAATTTTCGAGAAAGGTTTAAAAATGGGAAAGTTTTAAAATGTAATTGTCAGAAATTTTTTATGCTGAGTATAACGATAATAATAATTACAAAAACAGTGTGGCTCAGTCTAATTCTGAATGCAATACAAATCAATACTTCAGCAAAATTTAGCAGACTGAGATGACTGATAGAATGTACCTTCATTAATTCAATATTAAAGCTACTAAAAAATGCAATATATACATGTAAAAGATGTTGTTGAAACATAGATGAAAAGAGATATCACTTCAGATAAATTTCCATTTTTTAAATTTTTCCGCCACATTGATAAATGACCTTTTAAAGGTACGCTTTTTTTTTCCTTTCCAAACACATGGTATAAGGAAAGTGTTGAAATTAGTGATGGGCATAATGATTATTTTGATTATTTGAATTAATCATCTGGGCATGTGCAGAAGCATATCTGTCAAACTTAAAAAAAAAAAATTATTCAATTACTACCGAAAATTTTGAAAAAAGAAGTTTCTGATTTTAATTAGAATTAGATTAGACGTCAGATAAAATTGAAAAATGTGTTTCGTAAAAGCTCAATACGTCATCAAATCTCATTTTAATACTTGCAAACTTGAACTCAATAAATAATTGTACAAATCCACATTGTTCTAACCCAACTCTGGTGAGAGGGAGGGGATAAGAGAATCACGAAATACAACTTTATAAAATAAAGTGAGTGACTTTCTGAAAATATTTCAGCAAAGAAGAGCAGTGAAAAAACTTAACTTCAAATAATTGATAAGAGCAAAAATATTTAAAGTGTAAAGGAAGTAAAATAATCCCTCAAACCTTTAAGATAAAACTGACATGAAAAAGTTATTCAATAAACACATAAGTTACATTTACTTGAAAACATACTTTTTAACAGCACAAATGTTTAAATCTTGATGAATACGAAGACACAACTTTCTATTAAATAGCTAAAATGCAGTTATTTCTTTTTTGCTTGAGATTTCAGTGTGAACATTCCAGAAAATGACCACCAAAGACAAAAGCACAAGTACTAAGCTGTACTTGATAAAACACATAAGCTGTTCCTACCATCTGAACAAATTCTGATCAATTCAAAACACAAATTCCTGCCATTAAATACATCAGCACTGGTGGTAACAACCAATAGCAAAATTAGATGTGCTAATCAATAATAGAATGACAACACATCTTATTAACATAATAACTTTAGCTTCAACTCAAGGTAAATTTGAAATTAATTTTTACTTAACACTACTTAACCATTAAATTTCCTGAAATTATCTTACTAATTGAAGCTGCCAAATAAATATTTAATTTTCAATAATTAAAAAGTAAAAATGCATTGCATCTGAAAATTCAACACCTAAATTGCACTTGGAATCCATTCACGCTCGATATGATAAACCATCCAACATCAAAACTAGTCGTTGGGGGCCACCGTAATACTTACCCATTATGGATATGCATAATGTAAAATATTAAAATAAAAAAATGTGTAAACTACTTATAAAATGCATTGCAATTCGAATAAAATCGTGGCTTGATGACGTCATAAACTTTAAAGGCTCGATTACTGAATTCCTTAAAAGAAACATCCTTATAACTCCAAAAACACTAATCCTATTAACTAGTGGTTTATTGCATCTGATTAAGCGTCTCATTTCCAATTAAAATATATCTTTGAATTGCAATTTGGATGAAATACAGGGTCATGAAAAATCGAAGAGTGTGGCAAATAGGATTACAAATATCTTGGCAACTAATTATCTGATCGACTTCAACCTTTATGCAAAATTTATGTTGTTTTATTGTCTTTTACATTCACTCCTTAAAATAAACAATTTCGAAAATTTTTATATACCTTTTATCAGAACTAATATTTCGAGAGTACGAAAAAAATAGTTCCGGTTAATCGAGGTTACTGAAATTCAAAAGGCTTCTTCCCATTATTACATACTAAGTACATACCAAATTTCAAGTCTCTATCTCAATTTTTTCGGGAGATAGAGCATTTACAGACACGCTGGTGGACGGCAAAAATTTTTTTCTAAAAATATGTTTTTCGGAATCTCCAGTGTCTGAAACATGTAAATCCGTCAAATTTTTTTTTTCCGATTTTCAAAACGATTACAAGACTTACCCTATACTACGTATGATGGGTAAGTAACAAAGGGTGTCAAGACTGCAGTGAAAAGAAGTTAGTGTAGTATTTGATTGTAAGTGCTTATTAAACTATAATTTATCACAAAATTTTCCCAGAATTTCTAATAGATTTCAGTCTTATTCAGAGTCTATTGCATTTTTTACAAACCTAGCAATCAGCAAAGCTTGTTTGATGAGAATGTCAGATCGCTTGAACTTCCTTCTTAAAATGCAGGCCTAAAATACATTAAGAAAATTTCTATAAATGGTAAAGAATTGTTAAAAATGGGCATAACACTGCATAAATCATTTTTCAGAAATCCAAGTATATTTAAAAAAAATAATAAAAAAACATAATTCATAAACTATTAAAAAACCATAATATTAATAAGAATTAACTATTAATTGCAACATTGCCATAATTGTCTCTTTGTAATTAAATTTACCAACACATAAAACTGAGGATCATCTTTTTTTCATAATACAAATGACGACAAAAGCAATTAAAGTATTCCCTAAAACACATTTTAGATACTCCTGTTTCCACAGACTAAAAACTGTAAAACTACTTAATGCATAATGGTGAAACTAAAGAAAGGAAGCAGATAACATTTCCTTAACAGAGAAGGAAAGACAAGTTTCTACATGCACCACTTTATGATATCCAATAAAGTGTTATATGGAGTTATATGGAGAATTGCGTTATAAAGATCTTCTACTGTAGTTGTTATTCTCTAGAGGACTAAATTTGCTATATTAGTTCAACTTAAACAAGTTTAATTCAGAGCTAATTACTGAAAAAATTGCTATGATTTGATACAGGTATGTTTGGACAATGTTTATAAAGTAAATTTAACAATGTGTAGAATGCAAAAAATTATAATCTGCACAACTCCTGGTAATAAAAAATGCAATATAAAGATACTCTAATGTATTTTGGTGTGTTTCCCACATATTTGGCAATGTTTTACAAGCTAAATTTGATGTTGTGTGAAATGTGATCTATACAATGCACAACTTCGTGTTTTTAGGTTTGCGTTATAAAGATCTTCTACAGTATTTATAATGTGGGAATTCAGGTGTTTCTTAACTGAAAATTCATTGTTTACATCTGAGAAGTTGTGCGTTATATGGAGAATTGCGTTATAAAGATCTACTGTATACGAAAAAGAAAATAAAGATAAATAATTAACAATAATAATAAAAATAATTTCACAAATGAACAGTAACTTTAATGTGGTCATATTGTATAAAAATTAATCTTTAAAAGAAAAAAAGCTTCTAACACGAAATTCATTAAATAAATAGAATCAAATTTATATAAAAAAAAGAATGAAATGCTTACTCTAGATGCTTGACAAAGAACTCTAATAATATCCTGAAATAACAAAAGTTTAAATATTTAAATACACATAGATATTTAAAAATAAGAATTTAAGTGTGTTTTACTAAAAATTTTCTTATCTGAAGAGCTCAAGAATTTTTCTACAGAGTATAAGCAATATAAATGTTTTAATAAATATATTTGTTACTTACTTTAGGATACAAAGATGAATTTAATTCTTTTACAGCCTCCATACTCCACCTATATGTCTTTTGGGAGGGAAAGAAAAATACATGAACTTGATAATGATATTAAACAAAATGCATTTTGATACATAATTTCATTATTGAAAACATGTATTTTATAAGCATTTATTGATTGAACAATAAAACTGAAGAAAAGAAACAAAATACACAAAGGATACATAAACAAACCAATCATTCAAACACTTCCTTTCATAAAAAAGAAAAATTCAGTAAAAATTCATCAAAATAAATTTTGAGAATAAAACTTAAGTGCATTAGTTTTAGCAAATGTGCCAAGCAGTCACTCACTTTCTATTTATTATTTATAATAATATTTGCCAATGTACGTTTAAAAACAAGTGGGTAAGTGTGATCGAAGATCAAACAAAGGGTTTCGTTTAATATTCCTTTCAAAACACTTTATCCTTCCTTTAATAAATCCAAATTAATTTCATTTTCCAAAAAAAAAAAGTCAAATTTTTTATAAAGTAAAAATTTACCGGTCTATTTTTCTCGTTTTTTCGAAAATCTGAACCTGTCCAATAGCAAGCAAAGCCCGCTATTATACTCTGTCATGTGAACTAAATGCAATATTTAAAAAAAAAAGTCTATTTCAAAATTAAACATGTTGTATAGAGACCTTCAAAATGTTAGATGTCAGATTAATTTTCTTTTTAATTCTCTAATGACGTCATATTAAGCTGCTTTCTGTATTTACACATACTCATACTCCTTGTATTATTGAGAAATGTTTGAAAATTTCCATTTTATTACCAACACGACGTCATATTAAACTTTTTTTCAATTGGTGAAACTTTTTATTTCATTTTCATTTTTCACATGGAAATCTTTCAATAGAAAAGTAATTATTGTAGAAAGAATTTTATTGGCAACTGCTATAACGAAAAATGTTTAAATTTAATAGGAAAAGGCTGTTAGATTTTTGTTTTTTTATCTCTATATATTAAAATAATACGATTTTTTCACATTTTATGATTTTGAGCTTCATAATAGGTATTTAGCTATAAGTACATAAAATTTCATGACTGTACGTTACAGTTTCTGAGAACCGGCTCTGTGATGGACAGACAACAAAGCGGGAGTAATTGGGTTTCGTAAGATGAACGAAACCCTAACAAGAGAATACTTAAATCTAATTTTCAATATTGCTAAGGAATAACTTCATTCAATAGTAAATATAATTGCAATGTATTAGCAATTATAAAAATTATACTGGGTTATCCAAAAGTCACAAACGAAATAATTCAAAAAATGTAGGTATGAGGAGACACCTTCCTAGACAGCCAAGCCATTGGATTTAAAGGAAAGGGAATATCCCCAAGTTCAAATGAGAGGATTCAACTTAGTATCAATATATTAAGACACAGACAGACAACGTGACAAGAGCACAGATAAAATAAAAATGCAAAGAGCTGTTTCAGAGCTTCTAAAGCTCCATCCATGACTGCAGGCTGCATTACTTGTTCCCTCCTTTGTGTAAAGCATTTGCTTTTAGTATTTTTAATCACTGCACTGATGATGGAACTTTAGAAGCTCTGAAACAGCTCTTTGCCTTTTTATCATTCATAATTTTATTTGTGCTTTTGTCATGGTGTCTATTCGTATCTTAATATCTCTAAACTCCAAGAGGGCAGATTTATAGATTCCCATCAAACCCAGTGAGCCACCAGCCAGGAAAGAATCTTACTAAAGATTTAAAAAGAAATTTTACATTGTCTTACAATGATACCATATAGAAATTTGAATGTCATGATTTCAAAGATATAATTATTTTAATTATTTAGATTAACAATATATATATATATATCTTTAACCTTTTCACCATTTGCGAGTTTTCCTGTATTTTCATAAGTATGCTTGTAAAGCCCAGGATATATACATTTTTTAATCGCAGTTTGATGCTATAATATCTTTTATACCCTCTCATTTTATATACTGTTCTAAAAAGAATTCTGTTAAAAATATTTTTGCCTAACGGTGAAAGGGGTTAATTATTTTTAACACAATCAACTGAATGGTAAACAATTTATATAAGTAATAATTTTCCCATCTGAGCAAAAAAAAAAAAAATGTGTCTAGGCTGGGACTCAAACCCAGAACCTTTGTCTTTAATTGCCAATGCCCTTCCAATTCAGCTATTTGGGCAACATCCCAGCCAACACAATATTCTCTTAGAACAATGATTTGGTTATGACATCTGGACTGTTATTTGAAACAGCACAACAGAATAAACCACAGTTAAGGGACTCCAATAAACTATGGATGAGTAATCACACTTTAATTATTTTTAAAACAATCAACTGATTGATAAATAATTTATACAAGTAATAATTTTCCCATCTCATATATATATATATATATATATATATATTGTTATATATATAAATGGGGCATTCCATGTCAAATCAACCAGTGACTCAACATGACCATTTTATATTTTGATGACACTTACAGGAATCATTTTCCCTGATGATATAAATGAGAATATACTTTTATTATTTTTTTATCTTAGTATATTTTCATACAATTAATTTTTTTAATTTCAAAAAATCATCATTTTTTGGCTTGTATAAATGTTTTCAATTTTGAATTTCTCAAGTTCTATCAGATGTAGAGAGTTGTTTGACCCCTCATTTTAAAGAGAATTTCATAAGGTTTAATTTTATATGAAAGTTGACTATGCATGATTTTAAAAAAGTTAATTTAATTTAAATTTTAAATTTAAACATTTTTAAAATAGAGTTTTTTTTTTAATTTTATTTATAGTATTATAAACTTTAAATTCTGAATGTTTTAGAGTGGGATCTCAATCGGATCAGCAGTTATGTTAAAAAAAACTAATGTTGAACACCAGTTGGGGTTGGTATTTAAAGTTGGCAGCTCGCCAACTTTATGATTGTGCTAAAGATAGTATTGTTATTGTTTACTCATTTTAAACATTATTTTTTATATAACTGCTGATCCCATTGAGATCCCACTGTAAAACTTTCATAATTTAAAGACTATAATATTACAAAAAACATTTTTTTCAAAATTAAAAAAAAAACACTATTTAAAAAAAAATTTATTGAAAATTTTTAAATTAAATTTACTTTTTTTAAATCGAGCATAGTCAACTTGCATATTAAATTAAACCTTATAAAATTCTCTTTAAAATGAGGTGTCAAACAACTCTCTACACCTGATAGAACTTGACAAATTTAAAATTGAAAACATTTATACAAGCCAAAAAATGATGATTTTTCGAAATTAAAAAAATTAATTGTATTAAAATTTACTGAGATAAAAAAAATATAAAAGTATATTCTCATTTGTATCATCAGGGAGAATGATTCCTGAAGGTTTCATTAAAGTCTGAAATGGTCAGGTTGAATATTGAAAATTTTTGGTTGATTTAATGTGAAATGACCCAAATATTGGTTATTGGTATATATATATATTTAAATATACATGAAACAATAAAATCAGTTCATGAAGTTCATTTAGCTTAAATTTTATATAAACAACAGAATTTGATTGCATGACTGCATAGATGAAAAAGATTCTTTAGGTTGTTAAAGATATCTTCATTTAAGAAGAAAAGTAGCTGGCTCTTTAAAGAGAAAACTCTTCAGCTTTTCTTATAACACTTGAGGAATTATTGTATCATGAGTGAAGTTTTTATGAAAATAGTCTTAAATATGTTGTTACATAAATATAATTGAGAGTCAAATGCTATTAGATATTTGAATACTTTATAACTGACTTAGCAGTAGTATTGCCACGATCAATGCTGCAAATAGAAGGACAACTGCTTCCAAAGAAGGACTTAAAAATATAAAGCAATTTTCTTTCATTATATTAAATGTTTGTAAATAAAATAAAGTTTAGTATAGACTAGAACTTGGTGCCATGTTTATATTTTTGCAATTGGCAGAGTTGCAAATTTCATTAACAAATAAAAATATAAAGTTTTTGGTATATTTTCTACCCTGTAGTTTTTAAGAATGCCTAAAAGTTCACTCTCCCAGTCAGAAAATCAACTCACCAGTGACAAATAGAATGAAGTAATTCCCCACCCTTTGTCAAGGATGTTTGTTCTTAAATCCAAATTCACTACTTAAAACTTTATTTTCAAACTAGTATATAACCCCGTCAAAAATGACGGATTATTGATCTGCGTTTCATTTTCATAATACTTCATACAAACAAACAGGAGGTAGATTTTATTATTGAAAGATTTTTATTGTAGAAAAGTACATTTTAAAAATGACAAATGATTTCTACAAATAAAAATGATATATATATATATTTATTTATTTAGTATTAAATTTCTAAAATAGTTCAACGATTGGACAAAACGTTCAAATTAAATATTAATAAATAACCTTGTACGAAAGTTTTTGTAAAAAAGTGTTATCAATTAGTTTCTAAACAGCTTGATTCACCACATAACTCATTGTTTGATTACATAAGCAAAATTAAATTCAAATTACGTGGTACTATGTATTCCTTATATTTTAATTACGTATATAAAGAATCATTTTATTTACGATGGAAGGAAAATTTTAAAATCCGCCAAAAGATGGCGTCAATATACTGGATTGATCACTTCAAAGCCTCACTACGACAGAAATTACCGCTATTTCTGAAAAAAAAAAAGTTTACAGAAAAAATTGTTTACAGAAATGTTGATATACCTGTTTTATATGAAATAGTTTTTGAAGGTTTTAAACAAAATTAAAATGTTTAAAAGCTTTAATACCTCTTTGATTAGTTTTTACTGTAACTTTGATGGAATAAATGAGACGATATTTTGGCTTGACTGATGTTGTTTGCAGATATTTGTAACCTTAATTTTTCTTTAGAAGTTTAAGCCTACATCTAAAAAATGTTAGATATTGCTAAAAATTATTAAGAGTGCAGTTTGAAATCCTCGCACGGGTCTACTGGTATATATTATTTCTGTTGACAACATCTGTTTTTTTACACTTTTACAAAACGCACAACAATAAATGATTTACCATTCCAAAGTTTTTTAAACTGGCTTCTGACAATGTACACTTACATTTCGTTAAAATATCTTTTTTGATTACAAATTGCAGTTAATTAAAAATTAAATCTGCATTGTTTTCAAAAATGAAATGAAAGGTTTTTATCAAATAAATGTTGCCACAAAAATAAAATTCAGCAGTATATCGCGCTCATCAATGATATATTAAAAAAAAAAGAATAAAAAAGATAAAGTGGACGTGTTTGCACGGGTTTATTAGGTGCGTTCATAATTATATAAATATGTAACCCCTATAGTCTTCGTCTGGTTCGTCCATCTGTTCGCATATAACAGTGCAAAAACTACCCAATTGAATGGTTTGAAATTTAATATAGTATATAATAGTTGCAGAATTTTGTCGAGTTATTTAAAATTTTATTAAAATTTCAAACTCCACCGGCTGATGGCGCCACTATACTGGATAGATCACCTCAAATCCTTGCTACGAAAGAAATCACCGCTATTTCTGAAAAAAACGTTTACAGAAACGTTGATATTCATGTTTTATATGAAATAGCTTTTGAAGGTTTTAAACTAAATTAAAATATTTAAAAGCTTCAATATTTCTTTGATTAGTTTATACTGTAACTTTCATGCAATAAATGAGACGATATTTTGGCTTGACTGATGTTGTTCGCAGATATTTGTATCCTTAATTTTTCTTTAGAAGTTTAAACCTACATCTAAAAAATATTAGATATTGCTAAAAAATATTACACTTTTAAAAAACGCACAACAATAAATGATTTACCATTCCAAAGTTTTTTGAACTGGCTTCTGACAAAGTATACTTATATTTCGTTAAAATATCTTTTTTGATTATAAATTGCAGTTAATTAAAAACTAAATCTGCATTGTTTTCGAAAATGAAATGAAAGGTTTTACTCAAATCAATGTTGGCACAAAAATAAAATACAGCAGTATATCGATTTCAACAATTATTAAAATAAAAAAAGAATTAGAACAAAAAAGATAAAGTGGACGTCTTTGCACGGGTTTATTAGGTGCGTTCATAATTTTATAAATATGTAGCACCTACAGTCGTCGTCTGGTTCGTCCATCTGTTCACATATAACAGCGCAAAAACTACCCAATTGAATGGTTTGAAATTTAATATAGTATATAATAGTTGCAGAATTTTGTGGAGTTATTTCAAATTTTATTAAATATTTCATAATCCCCCGGCAGATGGCGCCACTATACTGAATAGATCACCTCAAATCCTCGCTAAGAAAGAAATCACCGCTATTTCTGAAAAAATGTGGTGACAGAAACGTTGATATTCATGTTTTATATGAAATATTTTTTGAAGGTTTAAAAAAAAATTAAATATTTAAAACCTTTAATAAGCTTTTACAAATATTTTAACAGCAGAATCGGATTTGAAGCTTTCAAAGAGTCGTTCATTTGTGAATCATTTGAATTTGTGATGCTGAATGGCAACAATGTTCGTTTGTTTATAGTTGGGATTACGATTTTTAATATGGATTTTTAATTAAGAACTTAAAACATTATAATAGGATATGATATACACGTTTTATTGAAAAATATGCTGAACAGACATGATTTCAAGTAAAGGATATTATCATTTTGCTGTGTTATGTTACACAGGCTTTTCATTAAGCCTAACATGGCGTTTAACTATGGTCGATTCGCAAACCAGAGTGGTCGTGTCCGGAACCGTTACAGACACTTTCTTGCCTTTGAATTTTATTATAAGTAAGATTTTCTGAAAAAGTAAAGCATTGTTCCGAAAATGTCAAAAATTCTGCATTAAGCTGATTTTTCAAACTGAACAATCACAAGAAGGAAATAGAAGTTAATAGATGAACATTCATTAAAGATTTATCATATTCCTGGGGAGAAAAAAAGAAATCTGTGTTTTTTTTTTTTTTTAGCATTTGAAAAATAATACCTGAAAATTTTATGCATGTAGGAATTTAAAAAAAAAAATTGCAATTGATATGCCGAAGAAAATGTTCAATTTTGAGCAAGAAAATAGAAAAAAATGTGAATCACAGGCCTTTCTAAATGACAATATATTTAAATATATTTATATAAAATAATGTTAATATAACCTATATTAATCCACATATATAATTAAATTTAGTAAAAAGTTTTATTCTGTAAATTTTTACAATTACAGGACATTTTAAAAATCCTTTATAAACACTGTTAAATAACAAATACTTACTTCATGGTAATTGTGTAGACAGAAATTAAATGCTGCAAACTCCCCATATATAGGAGCTAAATTTACAGAAAGACCTAGTTCTTGGATTTTTTCAATACACTCAACTGCATCCCTCATTGCACTTCTTCCTGCTTCATATTTGCAATAGGAAGTTCTTACACATAACAATCTAGAAACAAAATTTTGAGTCAGTCTTAGTTATTAATTAAACAATAAAATAAAGCTATTACAAACATTTTAAACATTACATATCTTGTAAATAAACTCAAAGTAGACAATTTAAAAAATAAAACATGAACGGAATGAAATAAATGTGAATTCAAATAAAACAGAAGGCTCCTACTTAATTAAACAGAACAATTCTTCTTCAAAGCCAAGCTTTAAAAGGTGGGGTGGGGGGGGGGGGACTAATCCCAACAAGCAAACAAACGCCAAGAAGCAAATGTCAAACTGACTTACTGGAGACAGTTTCTCCATACTAATTAGGCCAAACATGCCAGCGTAAAATATTAAATATCAAAGGAACATCACAGAAAAATTAAATGAAAAGTAGAAAAAATTAATGACCTTGGCCAAATGGAAAAAAAAAGAAAAAGAAAGATGAATGATATTGGCTGTGTGACGGGTCCAAGATGTTATAAATTAAAGGGGTAGCATTGAACCTTTATATTGCCGTTTGCTGTTCATTCAGTAGCTTCATTTGTTTGTTTCGTATGTAGCTATGCGAATGATGTTAGTATCCTTTTCTTAAAGTGTTAATAATGGAGGATTGTCGATGATATTCTCGTGTTTCTCTAAGTGTCTGTGCTGAAGCGATGCTCATCATTGAAATAAGAATGCAGTTTGAATTTCATGGCTGGAAAGTAGTTCGATGGAAAAAGAGTGACATTGGCTTTTAAGGATTGTCTGCTTGCTGGTCGAGTTTGAACAACTATTATTTTTTAAGGGCTTTTAATGGAACATTATGAAGTAAACAACAGCTAACGAAACGTTCTGTTTTTTCCAATCTTTGTTTCTGTTTTGTTCAATTTAATGCTGTCACAGTTTTATGTTGTTGTACTAATCTATTCCCTTTTAGGATCCACTGCAAGAGGGAACGTGACTACCTTTGTAGGTTCTCACACCCCTCGAATTGTGGTAAATCAAGAGCCGTCGTGGTAGCTCGACATATGACCTAGGAACCGTCTCCCCTTATGGGGTTTCGCGAACGAAGTCGTCGAGGGTTCCTCGGCAGTTCATCAAGGTTCCATGCCTATGGAAGTTTCCTCTGAGATGTGGGGTTACTGTCGTGGCAAACTATGTCATCGACCTTGGTAAATTGGCTTGGGGGTCCGCAGTGGGGAGCGGCCCCAGGCCGATCGCACTGCCGAGGCGAGACAAAACCTCTGGTGCGATATAAGTCATTTAGAGACTTGGGAGCGATGGTCAGAACGCGAGCCGGCGACCCCCGTGGGCGCCTGGCGGCACGAGCTCATTTTTTTCCTTTTTACCAGTTCTTATATTTTTAATATCCCAACTTTACTTTTTAGTTATAAAGGTTACAGATCGTTTTTCAGGCTGAAACATGAGTTCACTTTCTGACTTGCCATGCGGACTTCCCGTGTCTGTTTACATGCGTCATGGCAATTTCGAAGCTTAGCTTTTCAAATTGCTAATTCCATTTTTATGCCATTGGGACACCAAATTCAGCAATTCGTTTTGGGTCCCTGTGGATGGTATTTTTTTTTTATCTGTATACTTGTTGTCATTGGGCTTCTAGCATGAGACTGCGCTACAGTATTGATACTTTCTGGTTTCCGTGTAGACTACCAGTGGTTGTTACCACGCAAGTTATAAAGATTGAGTTGTGTTGGATGTGTTGAAGGAATTGGATCTGGTATCATGAAATTCTATTTCGTACAGCATTAGTTTTAAATGGAAACTTACCCTTTTCCCTCATAAAAACTCAATAATTTACAATGATTACAAGAAAATGACATCATTTTCCAGACGTTTAAGTCGTGGTGTCAGTCATGAAGCATTTCTTGATTCTGATTATTTCAGTGTTTAAGTGAATGGCTCAATTATATATCTTTTAAATTTGTGTTTTATTTATATTATTCTTTTACTTATTTATTGATGATGTTTTAATTTTGTTATCAATTACTAGCCAGAAACAAATACTGAACTATTTATATTGCTGTGCAAACATGTGAATCTTCCAAAATTGAACTGGCACATGATATAGATTTAAAAAAAAATCCATGTTCAGGTTGTTGCATTGTCAATATGATGTCAATGTTATTCGTGGACATTTTTTTGCTGTATGTATAATATAGATATTGCCCATAAGCAGTTTTTTTTTGTGGCAACAAGAAAGAAAAAAAATGAATTCGGAAATAAAAAAATATATAGTGACTTTTAACGTTAAGTCTATATGGCACTTATTATCTATAATTATTCCTCACATACACTATTTTTGCCAATTTTTTTTAATGAAAATCATGATGGTCATGACGTTTGTCACTGTATTGAATGAGATGGTCATCGTCTGAATAGTTTAGGAGGAGTAGAGTCACAAAGAAACCATTGGAGTCGGCGCATAAGAGCTTTGCTTTGCTCAGTTCAATAAAATCCTAGATGGGTAATTTGCTAAAATTGCTGGGTGATTCATCTGGCAAATAAGTTCTGGGGAGAACACTGAAAATAATTATTTTTTATTGCAGTTTATCCTGATCAACATAGCCTGTTGCATTTTAAGATAAAAAAAAATATACATAAACACAGTAGTTCAATTTATTTTTAAAGTTTTATATCAAGAAAGGAAAAGTTTCTTTATTTAATTCTTTGGAATGATTCTGAATAAATAATAAATCAACAGGCCCCAAATCACTTGGTCTGCTTTTAGATATCAATTAAGCATTTATAAGATCACTTTTATACTTATTTTCAGATTTGCTAAATTACTTTGTTTAATAGATAAATAGTTATGAACTCAATTTATTTTTATTTTTTTAAAGCATTTATAACTAACCATTGCTTAAACTCAATGTTTTAAAAATGAGTTAAAACAATACTTCAGATTATGTATAAAAGTTGCACAGGCTTCTAAATTTTTTAAGGTTTTTATTAGTATTTATTTATTTTTAAACTTCCATTTTTTTTTTCCCCCCAATTAAAATAAGCATTGAGGAAGAAGCTTTTGGCTCAGAAGAAACTTTTTTGAACCCTTCATATTATATTTCATATATTTTCTGATATTAAATGCAAAATGCTTAATTTCTACAACAGAATTTAATTTTATTTGGATAACATCCATTTTTAAGACAGGAATTCAAGCTGAAATGTGTTAATCATATCTACTAACAAATGTATAGATAAAAATTAATACATGTATGTTTCAAATAATATACTGCAAGATCTATGAATATTGATATGAATCCAAAATCAAGGAAATACTTTTGCAATCAGAATTACTGCCCCCCCCTCCCCCCTCTCTCTCTTAATAGAGAACAACTAGAGTGGTTGAGTATCATTTACAAAACAGGCATTTTATACAATGATATATCACTCTAAATTTAATGTTATAAAATATATATAAAAATGCAAAAACTAAAAAAAAAAATCAATATTTTTTTTAGATTTAAGAGAAAACAATGTATGTAAATATGAAAAATTCTGAAAATCTGAAACAGATATGTCTAATTATAAAAATGACTTAAACTATTAAATTGTTCATAAATGTCTGGAATTTTCTTTAACATTTTTTTTAAATATATAAATGAGTATGAAAAGCTTTTTTTTTTTTTTTTTTTATTTAATAAGAATTTAACTGAAAAACTACTGATATTAATTATTAATATGCCATCATTTTCTAAACTATAAACTAACTGTACAAACATAAATTGATAAATGAACATTAACAAAAAAATAAAAGCAATAAAAAGATATTTACTTTGTATGACACTGTAATATAACCCTCCATATAGAAGACGTATTATATGTATAACACAATGATAAGCACGCACTAAATATTACTTCAGATTCGAGAAACCAGCCAGCATCAATTAAGAAAGTGCCTAAAATAAAAGTTACATTTAAAATGCTTTATAATAAAAAATCCTCCATCATAAACTAAAGAGAATTATATCAAACAAAAAAATTATAAATTTGTATGAATGATATAGAAATCACGCATACATTTGAAGGGTCGAAATTATACCATGCTTACATCAAAATTAATTTTTTTAACAAAAGGCATAATATTTAAAACAGAAAAGTGCAAACAAAAACAGAACCCATTCTTTCCACTACTAAAATTAATACTACAATAAAGTCATGTGTATATAATACATGTTGTTTATTATCCATATTTGTATTAAGTTTTTTCTTTTGTTTCAAACTAATGAAATATAATAAAATCAATATTCATAAGTCATCATTCAAGAGATGGAGTAATGCTGATAATTTTAAGCAAAGGGATGCCCAGGGCCTGGATATTGAGAATCTAAAAATTTCTAAAATAATAATAATCTAACTTTCCAAACTAGTCTATTTTCATTCTGTTTATAAAATAGTTCATAAAAATTTATCTCTTTGCACATCTTGAGTTCTTAATAGGAGTTGCAATATTTGGAACGTTTGTAAAGCCTTTATAAGTCTTCTCCACAATATTCAAGCACAGATTTACAAATATAATGTACCTCTCTAATATAATCTATCTTCTTTCATCATGTGTTTAACACATGTCATTGCAATCAGTACAGTTATAATACAGTTGTAATCCAGCTCCAGTTACAGCCATAGAGGAAGGAAAAAAGTTCAACTGTTTAATCCAACTTGCTAATACAGTAGACTCCATCAAATCTGCCACCCTAAAACCCGCAAATATCTAAAATCTGCATATTGTTTCCGATGTAAACAATAAAACTTACAGTTATGTACGTGCAAAATTAAAGTTTTTTTAATTTTTATATCATTCTGTACACATTTTAATAAGTAATTCTGGTTAATATGATTGAACTCATGTTTTCTCATGAAGGAAGTATAAACTTATTTTTGAAAAATTTCACAGATAGTACACTATATCAGTGGCGATCACGATATTTTTATCAAATAATTTATGTATTAATCAAGTTTTTTTGGTTATTAAGTGTAGCTTAACTTGAAATAAAACTTTGTTATTTTAAGGATTTTGATATGAATAATTAGTGTACATTTATAAGATTAGTTTCACTGAATAATTCAAGAAAAAATTCATTATGAATATTTAGTCATGCATTATTATTTACATGAACTTTACTTTTAATATTTTAAATGTTTTTTTTCTAATTTTCTTAGTTTTTATTATTTTACTTAATCATTTTACTTTATTGTAAGAATTCATTATAATTCCAAGTGCATTATTAAATTCAAATTATTGTTTGAAAAATGTAAACAAAACAGTGACCAGAAATCTGCAAAATTCTAAAATCTGCACAACCTCTGGTTAAAGTATGCAGATTTAAGGGAGTCTAGTGTATTATAACTAACAAGGAGAGTGCCAAGCTTGCTAATCGCAGATTTCTATTATTTTTATATATGTTGTAGGGTAGAAGCCCCTTAGTCTCAGGTTCAAGGGATTTTATACAACGCTCCTTAGTTCTCGAGAAATGGGGGGGAAGTCTAATAATCTAACACAAATTAAATAGTTACTTTGTAACGAAATAACTGCGTTGGTCGTAGCTCAGTTAGTATGGCGCCTACTCGTTGATCCGAGGGCCTGGGTTCAAAGCCAGAATGTGTTACGCTTTTCTCTTTTTTTTAATATAAATATACTTGTAAATATAATTTAATAATCTCAATTAAAATTTTTGCTAACATAATTAAATTTTAATTTAGCATTTTTGATTTTTAAACAATTATTAAACATTTCTCATCATTTAAAGAGATTTTAAAAAATTGGATCTATTATTGACTAGTAAAAATTCAAAAATCGTTACAAAATCAGCATATTTTACTATCGAATTATAGAATTCTTCTCCCATCGCAATGGAAAACGAAGATATTTCAGATGCTGGATTATTTGTTAAAAATCCATTGTTTTGCAATAAAATTTTACAGTACTTCAACGCATTTGTGACATTACTTTTCTGATTTTCATCGAATCCCGATACTTCAGATTGATCTTCTTGTGAACTTACAGCTTGCTTCTTCGATTTTTATACGATTATAAGCTGTTATAGAATGGTACGCACTTGTGCGAAAAAACATTGAAAACAAGACCCACTTAACTGCACCAAACTAAAAAAAGAAATAATCAGTCTGTTGTGGCACCCTCCAGTTACAATAAAATAAAACATAAATATGTTGTAATTTAATTCTTATGCTAATTTTTAATATAATTATACTTCTTACTTTAAAAACAGAGTAGTATTATCATCGCATGACTTCCCTTGTTAAGGTAATTTATAAATTATGTTTCTTTACAATCACGAATTGTTCAATATCGTTTGATCGACAAAGCATATATGAAATACATTTTAAAACTGATTTCTTTTTAAATTAACAGTTTAATGATGTTTTATATAACGATTTAGTTACAGATAAAAAAAGAAATAGGTAAACATTATAATTAATGCACAATATTATAATTTTTAATTGAGATTATTAAATTATAATTACAAGCATATTTATAAAAAAAATGAGAAAAACAAAACGTTCCGGCTTTGAACCTGTGCCCTCAGATCAACGAGCAGACATCATACCAATTGAGCTATGACCACCGCAGTTATTTCTTTTATCAAAGTAAGTATTTAAGCTGTGTTATAATATTAGACCCCCCCCCCATTTCTCGGGAACTAAGGAGCATTGTATAAAATCCATTGAACCTGAGACTAAGGGGCTTCTACCCTACAACATATATAAAAATAATCAAAATCTGTGATTACCAAGCTTGGCACTCTCATTGTAAGATTAAAAATGTAATTTTAATTGATAATGATAAAATAAATAATTTTTAAACAAGGCAAAATACATAATAAAATATGTATCACAAGTCGATACTTTATACATAGTGCATCATATGCAGATTAAAACAAGAATAAAAAATCATGCATCAAGCATAAATTTATGTAACACTTTTCAATGCTTCCAAAATAATTTTACAAATTATTACCGTTTACAGGGATGCCACTTTTCCGCCTAAAAGGCGGAATTCCGCCTTTTTATAAATTTCGCGATTTCCGCTTTTTTATATAAAATCTGCGATTTCTGCTTTTTTATATAAAATACGCGATTTCCGCTTTTTTATATAAAATCTGCGATTTCTGCTTTTTTATTATATTAAATCCGTAATTTCCGCGCATTCTTCTCCATAATTCCGCGATATTAGCTTTTTTGTCTATTGCCGATAGTTAAAAAATATATTCATTAAACGATACAAGTTCCTTGAGTTTCATATCACTATCCTGTATGGTTTGCTACACAGCAGTGCATTTTCCCGGAGATGCCAGGGACAAAGTTCTACTCTCCATCCTGCCTCACAGCCGATCGTTATGAAGATCGGCCGTGATCCTGCCTATTATGACGATACAGGGGTCAAATGACCTTGGATTCTTTGTTTACGATGAAGGCGAATCCATTAACAATTTTCAGTTGATTTTTTTTTTTTTCGTAAACAAAGGTCCAGTTTTACCCCTCAAAGTAAGGGCTTTCCGCCTTTGGAAATAATCCATTTTTTTAACAGTGCGCTAACACCAGTCTTTTGTTTCTCGATCCCACCTTCATATCAGAGGTTCGAAATTTCGTAAATATTTTACCGATGCTGCCTATTTATTTGATGTCTATCGCTTATTTTAATTGGCTTTAAATAGAAATGACATAGTCATCGCTCAAGTGAAGCGATGTGAGAAATATTGATAAAGGTGTTACAAACCATTGGAGATGGGAATGGTCGGGAAAAAAAAAAACCAATGGAACATTTCTCCATTAAAAAATTAGGAAACTGGAAAAACCCGGCTTAGCATATTGTTTATCTTGTCAGCAAGAATTAAAGTACAAATATCGAGGTTTCGTCACATTATCGCGCCATGTGAAGACTAAAAGCATATCTCTGGATCACAACGGTGAGTGGAGAATCCAACTGTACCAGGTAATTAAAGTTTATTTTGTTCTTTCATTACTAATGCCCGATTCGTTAAATATTTGATAATTAAATATTATTAATATGGATAAAATTAATCTTATATTATGGATATGGAGAACGCAAATGATACGTCTTATTACATTCAAGGCCACAGATAGTCTACGGCTCCCGCTAGTAATTCGAATGCGGACTCATAAGTATGGTATTTGTAAATAAATTTGTTGAGAAAAAGAAAGGGCCATTTTACATTATTTCAAGTTTCGCAAGCCCTGGAAAAAGAGTAAAAATTTTTAAACTGTAGCGTTATTTTAGGTCACGCAGATGGGAAAAATCCGAGAAAATAAAAGAAAGAAAAAACTAATTTTTTTTTTTTTTTTTTTTTTTTTTTTACAATTTTGGTGTTATTTCGGTTCTCGCAGACTGACAATGAAAAAAAAATATATTAATTAAATTAAAAAAGCAAAACTTTGTCATTTTTGCGTTACTTCAGATTCCAGAGACACAAAAAATCTAACAGGAAAAAAGAAAAAGATGAAAATTTTAAATTTCTAATTCCGATTAAATTTCTAAATCCGAGTGAAAGATAGGGGGGGGGGGGTGAAAACATTACCGTACAATCACACGGTTTCAAGACTATTCTAGATGTGCATGCAACATGCGTGAGGAAAAAAAAGTCCTGCAATCTTTTATTCTCATTTTATTTAATAACTTTCCCTGCTCAACAACGCGAAACTTTCTAACTGATGTTTAAACGTAAAAGGCGTAAGATTAGCAGGTCTGACTGTTGAAGCGATTTGAAATCACGGATGGTGTTTTCAGATTTTTGATAAATAACTTACTTATCGAGTTATAAGCGATTGTTGTTGCATGGCAACAGATTTTCTCCTTTCCCGCACTGTCGCATCCGGAAATTAGATTCAAAACGTCAACTTTGACTATTTTCTGTAAGATCTTCTGTCTTTACCAAAAATTAGAAAACACCATTCAATTACGTAGTTTGAATAAGAACACCCGCCAATTTCATGCATGCGTTTCCAAACAAAAATGAATTCAGAAAAGTGTCAGAGAGTAGCTTCTTTGTATTTGAGAACAGCCTTAATCTGTTGCATTTTTTTTTTTCTTTGTTATAGTACTATCGTTTTATTTTTTACTAGAAGCAATGAAATGTCAAAAATTGTTTTACTTAAATATGTGTTGACTTTAAAATGACTTTTCCACAAAAGTTGAACTACATGCAAAAAGAAAAATCTTACGTTTATGCTACAGGGGTGATTCTGTTCCGAAATTTTCGAAAATGTAAAGCCGTCAGTTACGAAAATTTTATGTTTATGCTACAGGGGTATCTGTTCCGAAATTTTTGAAAATGTAAAGCCGTCAGCTACGAAAATTTTTTAAAAATCCGTCACCAGTCTGAAAATTCGGACATTAAAAAAAAAAAGGTTCAAGGGGGAAAAAAAAAACTCAGGTTGAAAATAAACTTCTTAACATAAAACCCTCTTAACTGGATATTAGCCACGAGTGAATTGTGTTTCTGTAAATATTTACATCAGGAATCTTTTTCTTTTTTTTTTCTTTTTTTGTGCACGAAACGCTCACAAAAAAGCAAAGTTCCTCATAATAAAGAAAAAAAATGAGGCGCGGTATTTCCCCCTCAAATTCTTTCACAGGCCAGTGATTCTTTCGCAAGTATTTTTTAATTTCCTTGGAAGACCGCGATTTCTTTTTCTTTTGCGGAATTTCGCAAAATTAATTCGTGAATCGGTTGCCGAAAAGATTGTGAATTTCTGCAAACGATTGTTGAAAAATATTGCGAATTTCGTCTAAGATCTTAGAAACAAATAGCGATTTTCTTCAATTGGTCGTTGAAAAAAATCACAATTTCGTCAAAAAATTAAAGAAAAGAAAATGGATTTCGTCAAAAGATTGCTATATAAAAAATTCGCGAATTTTTTTGAACGATCGAGGATAAATTATTGCTAATTTTGTCAATCGATCGCAAATTTTGACAAATAATCGCGTAAAAAAAAAAATCAATTTGATCAATTGGTCGCAGAAAAAAATCAATTTTTTCAAAGGACCGCGGAGAGAAAAAATCAATTTCTTCATTGGACCTCAAGAAAAAAAAAATCAATTTCTTTATTAGATCGCGGTAAAAAAAAAAAAAAAAAAAAAAAAACGTGAATTTAGTCAAAAGATTGCGGTAAAAAAAAACGTGAATTATGTCAAAGGATTCTAGGTAAAATATGCAAATTTCGTCAAAAGATCGAGGTTAAAATTTAAAGAAAAAGAAATACGCGATTTTTGTCAAGTGATAGTGGAAAAAAAATATGAATATCGTCGCAAAACATACGCTAAAAATCGTATAAAATTTTCAGAGGAAAAAATTAAGTATATTGAGCTGAATACAGAAACAAGATTCCTTTTACGATTGTCAGAAAATGGCCGTAAAACACGAAAAAATGATAAAAATTGCATAAAAAATTCAAAAATAGATGTAGGAATTCTGGATTCCTTTTACTAATGTAGAAAATTCGTTATGAAAACAGAGAAAAAACGCATAAGAAAACTAATCCAAACACTGGCTTTGAGGTGCATAACTTCTGATATGCAGGTACTTTCCTGCCAAACCTTGTAACTCTGTGTGTAGCAGTCAGAACAGAGCACACACACAAACTTCTATCTTTATTATTATAGCAGAAAATTACTCTGTCTTGCATCTTTCATAATCAGAGTTAGTGAAAGTCTTAATTATAAAAAAAATAAAAACTAGGAAGCAAAAAATAATGTTCAAGGATATAAGAAAGGGAGAGACACATGGGGTTCAAGCCCTCCCCTTTTAAATATATATATTTTTTTTAATTATTTTTTTTTTAAGTCAGTTAGCTGATCTAAAGACTGTTTTTTTTTCTTTTGACTTCAATGTTTGATTATTCATTTTTAACAAAACTCTGTATTTAAAAAAAAATGTATATATTATAAATATTACTTATATTTATAACTAGTAAACTGCAGATGATAGGCCTTAATGTCAGTTCAGCATTTTTATTTTGAAATACTTTTCTTTAATATTTAAAATGTTCAACCCACAATTTCATTTCTTTCACATAGTATTATAATTCTGAATTACTACAAGTAAAATTTCAAAACTATTTTTCTCCTGTAATTTTTTTTTTTTTTTTTTTTTTGCTTCCTGCAAAAGCTACAAAAAAGTTATTTGAAGATGCAGCAAACAGAAATTAAAGCATTTAAAAGGATTATTAAAAGATCAAAAACAACTAATTATATGTCTGAAGATAATGAATTACAACAAATGCCAAAGAGAATCCAGGAACCAAATTCAAATACAGCTAAAATTATTAAAATTCATGAGAAAAGTAAAACTGCTAATAAAATGTCTAAATACGTTGAATCCCAGGAAACATTAAAGAAATCAAATTTAAATGAAGAAAAAAACATTTAAAACAGAAGAAAAAAAAATAAAACTGCTAATGATATGACTAAAGAGGTTGAATTACAGAAAGCATTAAAAAGGCCCCTAGAATTAAATTTAAAAATCAAGCAAAAAGGGTTAAAGTTGAAAGAAAAGGTGTTTTAAACATTAAAGAGATGTTTTTTAAAGGCAAACAGAAATAAAAAATGAACATTTATAGAAGTGACATTACATAAATGCATTAAACATAAAAATACTGAGTTTTGGAAATAAAACTAATTTTTATTTGTAAATTTTTAAATAAAGTTTTAATTGCTATAAAAGTAAAATAGTTATTAAAACTGATTATAATACATATTTGTTCATGTAATTTTATATTGAATATATTTACAAAATTCCCGCGTAAATGTTGTGAAAAATGTCGTAAATTTTAATTCACGTGTAATCTCCTCCTTTTTGTTATTTTCTGAGTGGCATCCCTGCATTTAAATAAGCTGAAAGATAACATCTAAGTAGACAATTTGGAAAATGCATAATATATTTTAAAATGTAATTTCAGGAATTTCCAACATATACAATATTCAGAAAAATATCCGAATACTTTTATTCAGCCCTGTATATGATCTATAGATTTGTATATATACAACATAGGATGCTAAATTTTAGTTTAGTTAGGAAACGCGTTGCACAGTTTAAAATTCTCCTTCTGGAGTTTCTGTCAATAAACGGAAATGTGTTCGCGAACTTTTAAGCTGCCTTGGATATGATCTACAGAATTTATACACACCAAGTAATAGACTAAAAGTGAGTTAAATTTAAAATCGCATTCAGCAACTTAAAATGCACTTCCAGTAATTATTGTTAATAGACAGTAGAGAATTCTTTTGTGTGCCCCTGTAAATGAACGATGACTGCTATACACACAATATTCTGTAGTAAGCCTCGTGTAATACACCTTAGTGATATATATAAATTTCAATGCGTTTAAAATAGTGAAACATTATTTAATTAAACCGCAAACGATTTTTCTCCATAGACGTAATGTAACAGAATTCTTTTGGCTGTCCCTGTACAGTAACTATAAGTGCTATGCACACTATTATTTTTTAAAGGCCAATCATTCATAATCTTGTTCATCTGGTTAAAGAACTTCCCTCAAAGCTATATAACTAAGCAACATAAAATTATGTGTTATAAACAGAAACCATTCCTGAAAATTTTTTCAAACTAATAGTGCAGGTTCCATCAGAACATCCTAATAAAGAGGCAACTTTTTCATAATCGGGTTAACATGATCATACAACTTTCTCTCATAGCTCTATAACTAAGCAACATAGAACAATGTGTTAGATAAATCCATTACTGAAAACTTGTCAAACTCACACTGCAAGTCCCATTAAAATTTGCTCAGTAGAACCTAATAAAAGGACTAATCTTTCATAATTGGGTTCACCTGATAAAAGAACTTTCATTTATCTATATATATATTTGTCTTACATGGCGCGGAAATAGGGCTGAATTTCTACCTTATCGTTGGCAACAACCGTAGTTTCCAGAGCTCAGACTAATGAACAGACAAGATTGTGTTAGCTCCACTCCAATATGGTGGTCAGTGTCAGAGCAGTGAAACTCAAGCTAGCAATTATTAAAAATAAAATAATATGAACGTAATCCAAAGCGTCTGAGATGATTCCTCATTTTAATTATGAGTAATATTGTTAATTTCAAATGAATTCCCAACTCTTATTTAGAATTTATTTACGAATTTCACTCGCACAAAAAATCGGAGATAATAAAATATAAACTTTCTAGAATGCTCCTGCTGCCATCTGTTGCTGTTTTATTGAAGTAAAAATAATTTATTTTGCAGAAATCTATAATCAATTAGAATACTAAAATGTCGAACGAAATTTAACAATCATTGATGATAAACTATCTTCCTACCACGTAGTTTTTTTTTTTAATGAATTTAAGCCGTGCTGTACAAGATTACAGGTGCAATAAATTTTAAACTAATTATGTTTCCAAGATCCCTTTTTCATAGTATTTAAATGATTTATATGCCCATTACTAGCATCAACTAAATGCATTTTTAGTTGTGTTTTAAATTACTTTTTTACATTAAAAAAATTGTCAATTTCATATGTTCAAATGATTTATTGTAGTACTTATTCTGGCTAGAATTACTAAAAAAATAAAAAGGGGTGAGCTAAGACCGCATAGCAGTCTCAATGTGAATTGGCGAGCGTTAGCGAGTAGGGGGCTGAGCCCCCTAGTAGCTCTATAACTAAGTAACGTAGAACGATGTTTTATATAGTAAAACTATCCCTGAAAAGTTATCTATCAGTGCAAGTCTTATCAAAATCCATTTACTACATACAAATCTGCATTTTATATGTATAGTAGATGAAACACCTCATATAACAAGTGGGTAAGTGTGATCAAAGATCGCACAAAGGGTTTCGTTTAATATTCCTTTCAAAACACTTTATCCTTTCTTTAATAAATTCAAATAAATATAATTTAGCAACAACAATAAAAAAAAGTCATGTTTTTTATAAAGTAAAAATTTACCGGTCTATTTTTCTGTTTTTTCGAAAATCTAAACCAGCCAGATAGCGGGCGAAACCCGCTATTATATTCTGTCATAATAATATACGTCATACGGACTAAATGCGATATTTAAAAAATATATAATTTCAAAATTAAACATGTTGGACGCCTTCAAAATGTTAAAATATGCGAATATTTCCATAATCTGGTTTTTATCCTGATTCAATACATTCCTCAAACTCATATATTTACTATTCTCTATTATTCATATTGATACTCGCTTTGTATTATTCTCAAACATCTGAAAAATTCGTTAAACTTCCAATAGGACGTCAGATTTTCTTTTTATTTCTCTAATGACTTGATATTAATCTGCTTTGTGTACATCCACATACTCCTTGTATTATTGAGAAATCCTTGAAAATTTCCGTTTTATTTACCACTATGACGTCAATCAATTTTATTTCATATTTATCTTTTTTTCAATTGGTGAAACTTTTTATTTCATTTTCATTTTTCATGTGAAAATCGTCTGATAGAAAATTAATTATTGTAGAAAGAATTTCATCGTGGATTTTAAATATTTGGCATCTGCTATAACGAAATTTTTTTTAATTTAATAGAAAAAGGCTATTAGAATTTTGGTTTTTTATCTCTATTTATTAAAATAATGCGAATTTTTCAAATTTTAATATTTTTAGCTCTTTACTGCTGATATTCTGATTTATACACGAAGTTTCAACTCTGTAAGTTACATAGTTTTTGAGAATGGCTCTGTGACAGACAGACAACGGAGCGGGAGCAATAGGGTTTCGTGAGATCAACGAAACCCTAAAAATTGATTAAATATATTTTTAATTTTATTTTTTGAATTACCCTGTATTTATGCTTTAGTATGTTTGACTGTTTTATATGTCAGCTAATTTCCAATCTTAACTTCCCATAACTTGTCATTTTTATAAAAATTTATTCTATCATGATACAAAAGATCCAAGATTGTGCATATATTTAGTACTATTTGATATTTCTGCACGATTTAAAAAAAAAAAAAAGGAAACTTATGTAGCTTGTGGAATTTACAACTCTGTGGAAAGAAATATATTGTAAGAAAATTGATATTTACGGAAATTAAAAGCAAAAAAATACATTCTTGATTTTTTAAAAATAAATCATTAAAAATCAATAAATTATGTTACAGTTTTGAGACAAACTTTATCTGAAAGCACATTTTTTGTTCTATTCTGTGCTGTAAAGAGTGAAATTATGCAACATTTTTAAACAAAGATGTGAATGGTGAAAGAAAATATCTAATGCAGAAGTACAGTAAAAAAATCTCTTAAAACTTATTATTTTTTTTAATCTAAATATAATGTTGTAAAAATCTCTTTGAAGGGTTCTCGTGTGCATTCTGAAATACAATCATTCCCAATGTTGTAGTGTCGGCCTTATCCTTCATAGCATGAGAATATACACAGACACACACACAAACTTTTTGTTTTATTAATATAGATATTCTTGTGCGCAGGAAACCTGGAATCAGGGCTGTAGTTAGAAGTAAACAATAGGGGGTGCTCAAGAAAATGTAGGGGGGGGGGGGGGGGCCTCAAACTATTTATCTCACTCTGACACGTGCATGCACATACACAGATATATATGATCAAGTATTAAAGGTAAATTAGTGCATATTCATATTGTAGGCACTATGTTTCTTATTAAACTGTTTATAATAACTTTATTTGATGCTAAGAAAAGTAAAGGTTGCAGACAGGGATGTAATGGAGGATACACGGTGGATACGCTATATACCTTCTGAATTATTTGAAGGAATACCGTATACCCTCTTCTCAAAAACTATAGCCTATACTTTTTAGGTATACCCTATGCCTAAAGCCCTCTGGTTTTTTTACTACTACATCACTGGCTGCAGAATGAACATTTTCAGTGTATAATTATACTGGTGAAATAATAAGTGATGATGTCAATAAGTAAATAAAAAGCTGACAGTTCACCTGTTTCTAAAGAGTTGCAACCTTTAATTTTTTTCATACTATTCCCTGCCCTTAAAGATTCTAAAGTAAGTTAAGTTTTTATATGATAAAAATCAAGGGTGTATTCAGCATTTTAAAATTATTTTTGTGTCTAGTCAAAAGCTAAAACCACTTGTATTTAAAATGGCTATAACTCATTAGAATAACTTTGTTTTGTTTTATGCTAATAATGGAAAATGCTGCAAAATGAAAAATTTCAGTATATAGCTAATGCGAAAGTCAATGTTTGCATTAGCAAAAGGTTGCTAATTCTGAGTATGTGCAGATAGGATGCACGCCTATTGAAGCATTATTTGCAGTTTTTAAACAAATACTACAATGTAGTATTTATGCAAAACTGTAAAAAGCCCCCAAAACTAAGTTCAATTTTTGAACAGAGTCTCATTTGGATTTTAGAATTTCATTTAGTGGCTTTGGCAACTTCCCCAGGGGGGCTCAAAAATGTTCAGGGGGTGCAACCCCCCCCCCCCACCCCCTCTGGCACCCCCCTAGCTACGGCCCTGCCTGGAGTGCAATTGATATTGGTATAATAACTACATGGGACCAGACCTCGCGCAAAGTTCAAACCCTTTTATTGTACTGCAATAAATGTGTTCGTTATTCTACCCGTAGTGTACCGCCCCCCCCCCCCCTGCCACCACTCCAATCTGCATATTTATATTTCATACATTACTTTCAAAATTTAAAGCATTTTTTTTATTTAACAAAATAAAAAATTTAAATACATTTATCTTAACTATATTTTATACTTAGCTATCAACTATTCCATTTTTAGGGTTTCGTTCATCTCACGAAACCCTATTACGCCCGCTCCGTTGTCTGTCCGTCAGAGAGCCATTCTCAAAAAGTATGTAACTTACAGAGTTGAAACTTAGTGTATAAATCTGAATAGCAGCTGTGAAGAGCTCAAAATATTAAAATTTGAAAAATTCGTATTATTTTAATAAATAGAGATAAAAAACCAAAATTCTAACAGCCTTTTCCTATTAAATTGAAACATTTTTCGCTATAGCAGATGCCAAAGATTTAAAATACACAATGAAATTCTTTGTACAATAATTAATTTTCTATCAGACGATTTTCACGTGGAAAATGAAATAAAAAGTTTCACCAATTGAAAAAAAGATAAATATGAAATAAAATTGATTGACGTCATAGTCGTAATAAAATGGAAAATGTCTAAGATTTCTCAATAATACAAGGAGTATGAGTATGTGTAAGTGGACAAAACAGATTAATATCACGTCATTAGAGAATGAAAAAGAAAATCTGACGTCATATAGGAAGTTTAACTAATTTTTCAAATGTTTGAGAATAATACTAAGTGAGTATCAATATAAATAATAGAAAATAGTAAATATATGAGTTTGAGAAACATATTGAATCGTGATAAAAATCTGATTATGGAAATAGACCGGGAGGCGGTAGCACAGACAATCACCTCACCGAGTTCACGGCTGAAATTTCAGAATTAGTTAAAACTTGATTTGCATATTAAAACGCAATCTGTCTGCCAAGTCATATCTTGGTGGAAAACACCCGAAAACCCGATTTTAGCGGTTGGCTCGTAGGTTTACCATTGTGTTTTCCTGCTCCCAGTCCTCCATGTTTTCATACCTTTGGGTGCAGGAAAACACAATGGTAAACCTATGAGTCAACCGCTAAAATCGGGTTTTCAGGTGTTTTCCACCAAGATATGACTTGGCAGACCGATTGCGTTTTAATATGCGAATCGAGTTTTAACTAATTCTGGAATTTCAGCCGTGAACTCGATGCAGTGATTATCTGTGCTGCCGCCTCCCAGTCTAAAATATTCGCATATTTTAACATTTTGAAGGTGTACAATTTGTTTAATTTTGAAATTATTTTTTTAAATATTGCATTTAGTCCGTATGACGGATATTATTATGACAGAATATAATAGCGGGCTTGGACCGCTATCCGGCTGGTTTAGATATTCGAAAAAAAGGAAAAAATAGACCGGTTAATTTTTACTTTATAAAAAACATGACTTTTTTTTTGTTGTTGTTGTTGCTAAATGAAATTTGTTTGAATTTATTAAGGAAAGGATAAAGTGTTTTGAAAGGAATATTAAACGAAACCCTTTGAGCGATCTTCGATCACACTTATCCACTTGTTTAGTTATTACTACTTCCAAATAAAAACCTTTGCCTAATCTTAATGTTACTTAATCGCAGAATTCTGCGATTAAGCTCAGAATTATGATTCAATAATAGTGTTAACACAAAAAATTAATAGTTCGCAGCAATGCAGAATAGAAAAAGACTATTTCTGTTTACTCTTTCTTCTGATCAAAATAGCATTAAAATGATTTGAAATGGAAATTAAATTAAATTTAAGACAGATTGAGCTCGAGCTGGCCCAAACCCGAAGACTGATATAAATATCGAGCCTGTTTCATCTCATCTCTTATGTGAGCGACACATTACATCACTTATAAGTGTTTTGATATAAAAGAAGGCAAAAGATTGGAGATGGGAGGGAAAGGAATGTGTAATTTAGGATTCGAATTTCAGCACTGGTTTCCAGAATGAAGTGTTTATGAGCTCTGGTGAATTCTGGCCAATATTTAAATATTTACTAAAAACAGAGAAGTACCGGAGCTGAGCTCCGGTGGGCTCCGGTGCAAATTAAGCCCTGATTTAACTCTCATACACTTGAAAGTACATTGTTGCCAGAATTGCTCATGTTTGATGCCAACCTTTATTATGGATGGAAGATTAACTAGCACGTTTAATTCAATAATTATAATTTATAAACATAAAAATATAACTTTTTAAAAAGTTTACCAACCTAATGCAAAACCTAGCTGTATAATAGAATTCTTAGCTGAAATAGATGAACTACAGGCACTTGAACACACACTGCGAAAAGCCTGAGCAAGATCAGAAGCAAGAGGACAGCCGTGATCCATAACAGCTTGAAAACAGTTGTGGAGTAAACATCTATAGGAAAGATAATAAATACTGTGAAAACCTTTTTAAAGCTACTGTGCAAAATATCATTATATTCAGATGAAACAGTATGACAAATTTATCATTTTAAAAAAAAACTAATTATTTTTCAGATTTTATGGATTAAGTAAAGGTTAAAATTCAATATTTGCATTAGTAGCCAGTGGTCGGTAGAGGCTGTATGTTTAGTAACTACTACTATCAAGTTAGTGGCCACTTATTACCGTGGTTTGTAGATTTAAATAGTTTTACAAGTAATATTTTAAAAATATGAATATTAAGGAGACATCTTTTCAAGTATACAAAAACAGAATTATCACAGTGGCAGTTTACTTACCTCAACAAAAACAAATTGCAGTTTACTTCGCGATTGTCTGACAAAAATCAGAGTTTTATTTCACGATTGTTTGCCGAAAATCAGTTTTATTTCGCGGTCGTTTGACGAAAATCATGATTTTATTTCGCGATCACCGGACAAAAATCTCAGTTTTATTTCGCGATTGTTTGCCAAAAATTGCCATTTTATTTCGCAGTCCCTGGCTGAATCGTGGTTTTATTTTGCGATGGTTTGACAAAAATCGTGGCTTTATTTCATAATAGTCTGACGAAAGTCATAGTTTGATTTTGCAATCATCTAACGAAAATCATAGTTTGATTTAGCGATTGTTTGACTTAAATCGCAGTTTTATTTCGCGATCATTTGATGAAAATCACAGTCTGATTTCACGATCATTTGATGAAAATCGAAGTTTCATTTTGCGATTGTTTGATGAAAAACGTGGTTTTATTTCGCAATCATTTAACGAAAATCCCAGTTTGATTTTGCGATAGCCTGACGAAAATCATGGTTTTATTTCGCGGTCACTTGCTGAAAATAGAGGTTTTACTTCACGATCACTTGCCGAAAATCTCAGTTTTATTTTGCGATCATTTGACGAAAATCAGTTTTTTTTTTCTGTGATCACTTGATGAAAATTGAGATTGTTTTCCACAGAAATCGCAGATTTGATTTATTTTTTAATTAAAAAGCGGAAACCTGCCTGAAAAACAAAGTAGCATCCCTGGAAACAAAATGGCACTAAGAAATGGGATGTATTGCTACATGAAAAATAGAAATTGCTGCTTTGACGATCAGATGCATTGCAATAAGTTGCCAATTTTGTGCATTTAGTTGCCCTGTGGCTGGTGGCGACCAGGAATTTTAACCTTTAGGACTAAGGTAATATATTTTCCCAGTTGACTTGCAAATTATTCATTATACTGGCCTAATACAATGGGATACCTACTGATACACAAAACAAAGAGAATAGATAGAAATGTGTAAAACAGCAGTAATGCCATTGTATTGACAAGCTTAAGGTCAAGATGAATAAATAAATTAATGCAAGTTATTAAAAAAAGGGGGGGGACAGTGTAAATATAGTTGTAACTTGCTTAAAAATTCTAGTTACAAAGTAGGAAGAAAAACAAAATTGGCACACATAAAAACCAAATAATTAGGAAAACAATTGTAATGAAGCTTACATTATTTTGTTCAAGAAAATAGTAGTACAAAATATATAATTATTTATTTTTAATTTTTTCACCATTTCAGGTAGGAAGTACACTCTTGTAATCTTCTAACATCAATGACAAAAAGACTCCAAAAGGTAATGTGATGTATTGTCCTATAAATTCTCAATAATGAGTTTCCATTACATAAAACTAGTTGATTCCTCTTTAGAAAATGTTTTTTTTCTTTTTAACACTTTCCAAAATAGTTGAAAAGTGTTTATGAATTCTGTTTGTCTGGTTGTCTGACTGGCCGTCTGTCCATGCTCTAACTCACATAAATATACTTGGATTGCCATACAATTATAGATATATGTAATGACATGTTGGGTATTGAAAATGAAGTATGTTGCAGTTATATTTTGTTTACAGGAGCACTGAAAAAAATGCTGTTGCATTATGGTCCATGGGGGGAAATATTTTGCAGTGTATTTTAATGATTTACACTATTTCAAATATATTGAAATTGATATAAATCAATGAAGTGAATATGTATTTTCTTTTCAGGTGGCTCAGGAAATCTGAAAAATTGATTTTTGACATTGAATCAAGCATTAGAATGAATTAGATGATGATACTTAGGATTTTTCGTCGGATGATAATAGTTTTCAAAATGAAACTGATTTGGTTATAATACTGCCAGATCCAGATATTGTGACAGATGAAGAATGCATTGATGATAACATATTGGGTAATAAAGTTCCAATACCTCAAGATATAACAGGTGAGTTTGAGATTATTTCATTCAAAAATATTGATTCTAAATCAAAACCAAAGAAAAAAAAAAAAAGAAATTTGTTGGAAAAAATGCACTCCAGTTTATAAAATGCTACCTGCCAACACAGAACTTATAATAAAGGCTAAAAAAGAAATAATTTTAGAAAACCTAAATAATCTTCATCCTGTGGAGGTTCTTTTTCAAGTATTCGGTGAAAATTTGTTAGAGGATGTAGTACAAGAAACTGTAAAATATGCCCATCAGAAAAAGAGATCTAATTTTCCTTTTTCAAATCCAATGCTAAAGCGCTTTATTGGTTTTTTTCTTTATACTGGAATGCATCTCTTCCAGAAGAAAATTATATTGATCAGTTGCCGAGGATGTAAGTTGCCCACTAATACGTGAAACAATGTCACATTCTACATACAGTAATATAAAGCAAAATCTTCTACTTGACAGACAATACTTCATTGGACAAAACTGATAAATTAGGAAAAGTATGGCCGTTTTGAACATTATAAATAACAATTTTATGCAATATGGTGTTTTTACGAAACAGCTTCTATTGATGAACAGATGATTCCTTATTACGGTAGACATTATTGCAAAATGCTTCTGAAAGAAAAGCCCATCCGATTCGGTTACAAAGTTTGGTGCTTATGTTTATCAGAGGGATATTTATATAATTTTAATATTTACACAGGAAAATCTACAGAGAAATCAGATGATCTTGGGCTAGGAGGAAATATTGTGACAAATCTTCTAAGAGTGATTGATACTCCGTCAAATCATATTATATATTTTGATAATTTTTACTTCTCACAATTTATTGATGGAATTGAGACGATTAGGATATTTTGCAACAGGGGCAATTCGTGAAAATAGATCTGGGAAATTTTCTATTAAATCAGTAAAGGAATTAAAAACAGAAGATCACAGCATATTTGATTCTGTCATGACTGAATGGTATTTCAATAGCTCGATGGCATGATAATGCTGTAGGCACTAAGGCTACTAATTGGGATACAATAAATATATCCACTATCAAAGAGCAACAAGTATTCAAGAAAAGAAAAAAAAAAATCCATTGCTATAAATCAACCTAAGCTAATTGACTATAACCAACATATGTTTGGTTTAGATTTGCTTGACAACTTTGTAGCTATGTATAGAGTAGGAATAAGGAGCAAGAAATGGTGGTGGCCAATTTTCATCAACTTTATTGATGTGACTAAAGTAAATGCATGGAGACTACAGAATTTCAACAGATCCAAAAATTTCTCTTTTAGATTTTCAACAAAGTATCTCTTTGTCCTTGCTAAAATCAACAGTAGAAAGTTCTAACGATTTGCAGCCATCTACTTCATTCAATTACTGTATGGGTCGGCCATCTGCAATCCAGAACTTAGCTATAAATGAAACTACGAAGGATCCTGCTAATCATATTATCCAGAAAACTCCGACAAACAAAAGAAAAAGGTGCAGACATTGTAGCAGTCAAACTAACACTATGTGTACAAGTGTAATGTACCTCTACATAGTAAATATTTCAAGGATTTTCACATGCCAAAAATGTAGTTTATTTGTACTGATGTTGTGTTTTCACATTTCATCTCTCACATATTTTTTTTTAATTAATATCGCTTTTTTTTTCTTAATTAGTCATTAATATTCATAAAACAAAATTTTATTTCATTTGTGTCAAGTATAAGAAGTGGTCCTTAATAGGTTAAGATATTGAATGGCGGACCAATAGTTCTAATTTTGGCACATTTACGCACCACAATGGCACGATTTTTTTCCCCTGCCAATTTGGCAAAAATTTTATTTTTGAATATTAGTTACAAATAGCATGCAATAATAGAACGTGATTTTTTATTTCAATATAAAAATAAAATAACGTAATAAATGAAATAGCATCTATTATTTTAAAAAGGGAAATAAAAATAAATGATAGTTTGATATAAATAAATATTGATACACATAATAAAAATAATTTACAGAATTAAAATAAAAAATAAAAGTAAATAAACAACAATAAACATTTTTCGTCCAATTAGCAGGGGAAAAAAATCGTGCCAAAATGGTGTGTATATGACATCTGTGCCGTAATTTTTAACAAAGCTGTCAAAATGAAGACAAATTCTGATTTTTTGGATTGGTGGAAGTAGCTTGGTAACATTTTAAAGTAAACTAAGACAATATTTTCATACAAAATACTTACTGCAAAAATTAGTTTAGAAAAACAGAAAATATTTTTCACTTCCAAAAACAATTTTCTCAGCTTTACATGTCACATACATAAAAAAGTTTTTTTTTTTTTTTTTTTTTTTTTTTCAGATTTTTTTACATTTTTTCTTAAAATGTAACTCTATAAAGTTGTTGTTTTTTTTTTTTGTCAGCTCATACCCAGTTGTAAAATAAAGACTATTTTGTACATTCAGGAAATTTTTCAACCAGTTTTTTTATTATTATTATTTCAAGGCATTCTTTCTAAATTTATTTGTATACCTTAACTTTTGTTTAGTACATTAGTACTTTATTATTTTTACTACTTTTAACAGAAGCATCAATGTATGTCTTTGTATGTTTGTACCTACAATATTACATGATCATGGCCTTGCCAAATACTTTATCAGGATGTTTTAATAAATTTATAACCAATATAAATGTTATAAAATCAATTGAAGGAGAAATTTTGTTTAGCTGTTTCAAAAAGAATTAACAAGTTTAAAGAGAAAAGCATTCAAAATTCTTTCAAAAATTGATCAGCGATAAACATTTGTAAACTTGCAGCTTTTATTCTCTTTATTCTGCACTCCTATAGCCTGCAACATAACCTTGGAAAAAAAGTTGGAAGCTATTTTAAATTAAATACCTTGCAATAATATCTTATAATTTATCAAGCAAATTACAACAATGCCATATTAAATAGCATTTTGGTGATGCATATATTGGTAATAATAGCCTTGGTAATTTGGCCATATAATTGCCAAATGAATTTTAGGCTAGTAATGAGCAATTGTCGATAATTCAACAATCAAAAACAATCATCATTGATTAATTCCCAAATTTTGTAATTGAGATGTTCTACAATCAATTGTCTTACCAAGAAGCTAAAAAGCATGAGTGGAAAATTTTAGCTCTTATCCTGACAGGAAATGTTATTGTAGTGATGAGGGTCGTAGGATTTTTCTACAGTTAGTAAAAACAATGGTACTTCTCTATTATCCTGTCGACCACTTTTCATTAAAAAAAACTATCGCCAAACTGTAACACCAAATAAATGGGAGAATGTTGCCATTGGAATATCAAAATAAATAAATAAAATATAAGAATTTAAGGACACAATTGTTATTTTAATTAATGAAATAACTAATAAATCAGTAAAACATAATGAAAAATACACGCAAATGTTGAATTAAAAACCACTTGATGACATAACAGACCCATATAATGCCTCTGACATCAAGTAAATGGGACTGCATTTTTGGCGTTTAATCTTACAGTTTGGCAATAGTTTTTTGTTATGAAAAGTGGTCGACGGGATAATAGAGAAGTACCGAAACAACTTGCTGCTGATTGGGGTTTTTTTGTTTGTTTTCATGAGCACGAAACTCCCATGTATGCATTAGTGACCATGTCTGTGACAAATTTTATGCATTATTGAGAGTTACATAATGTGTTTGTTGCATCCAGTGGTTATGTTTTGTTTTTAATGGGCACAAAGAGCTCATATATGAACAGAACACGCATCAGTAATTTCAAATTTCATGCATCTTTTTAGATTGCAACACAATGAGGTTGCTGCATCCACTGATTTATTTCGTTTTGTTTTTGTGAGCACAAATCACTCATACATGCATTAGTGATCGCGGCTTTAACAAATTTTATGCATTTTAAAAATTACTTTAGAGACATGGGAAACACTCTTGTAAGTAAAGATGAATTATATTTTTCATAATTCGTTAAGTTTTTATTTATAGAAACTGAAAAAGTATGTAATAATATATAGAAATACCGGAACAGATGTGTTACGTTCATGCATCAATGTTTGGTGACTTTTCAATTGGTGCGATATTCAAAACCGTGCTAAACCAATAACTTAATACAATAGCCAGGTTACCACTAAAGGAAAAACATCCCTAAAATTTGGTGACTTTTTTCTTTTTATAACCGATTTTTTTTTTAAAAATGGTGCGTGAGTGGAAGACATTATAGCCAAAATAAAAAAATATTTGCAAAATACCTGAAACAAAATTACCTACAATCAATATAAATTTGTAAATCTTGTGTGCTTCAATTTTGAAATTTTTTTTATATTTATAATGTATAAATACTTTGTTTACATGGATTTTCAGCAAGAAAAAAATGCGTCTCTAATCTAGCGGCTCACTTTCAAATGATGAGATAACTTTATCAGCAAGTTGCTAACAAATAAGAATTTGAACCATGTAATGTTTACTTGGAGAAAAGGTATCCACACTGGAACTGTCTAATTAATGAATCGTTTACTGCAGAAGCAAGCCGAGTAGGCAAAAAAAATCTCTTTTCAGTTGTTTGGAATGCATGTAAGAAAAGATGCCAAAAGCTAAACTCGACCGTATACTAGAAATCAACTATATGTTTTTCCTTATCACTTGAGACCCCCTATGTTCAGAGGCACTGCCCAGTCTGCCCCAAAGGTAGTTATGAATGACCCTGCATAAAGCACTATTAGAAGAAAATATTACCTTTTGTCCTTTATTTTTAAAAGTTTCTTGAAGATATCTAAGTTGGAAAATTCCAGACTTAACTTTTTCAGGTGACTTTCTTTATACAACTGGAAGAAAAAAGAAAAAATTTAGAACTACTGCGATCCACAGAAACATTAAAATAAATTTATAATGCGAAAATCTGAAAAGTACGATAGTTGCCTGTTTTGTAAAATTAGCGATTCTTTTAAAAATCTAAGAAATGAAAACATTAGTATTAGAAGCAAACCTGATAGTAAATGTCGAAAAGCATATCCTCATGAAAGGATCTCACTTCTTTTTGGTATACATTATAATTTGCTGCAACGGCAGCGAGAGAGTAATTATACAGAGTATCGGGTATCCAACGCAAAGCAGAAGCCATACTTTATATTTTAAAAAACATCTTCGTTAATCAAATCCAGACTTCTAATAGCAGAAACGCGAAAGTAATCATTGAGAAATTCGAAGATTCGATATTTTTTATTCGGTTTAAGTCGATGAATTCTCCACTTGCGATCAGCGATGAGAATTCTTGCGAATAGGGTTTTAAATGGACTTTAAAATGATTGGCAAAAACCACGCCTCTATGCCCTCCGAAAAAGACATTTTATTGGACGAAGGGGAAACTCAGATGATGTGCATGGGTAAAGTCGCGACCTACGTTATTCCCGATTCCAGCACTTGAATACGCCCTCTGGTGAGATTATGAAGAATTATTTCTGAGTCGTCAAACATTTCGAAAGCTTATTAAATGACATTGAAAATGTGCTGTGTTTTATCGCTAAAAACGTGAATTTCTTTTGTATGTAATTTACATTTTCAATGTATAATAGTTACAATATTGTGTATCATCGTAATTCTTGTGGATCTGAACATCCAACAACACGTTTCCACTGATTTTCAAAGAAAAAAGATTTATCCTCTGTACGCCTTCGTGAAGAGTGGATTCGAGTTTCGAGTGTTCAAAATCGGCAAGAAAGTTTCAGAAAGCATCGTCGTTTGTGGCAAACATTTCCAGCCTTCATATTTTTATCCGCTAGGTAAGAAAGTTGAATATATTTTATGTGTTGCTTTGTTAGTTTTATTTTAACATTAAAAATTAATAACATGTCGCTTGAACTTTTAAATGTCGAAATCAGTCTTGACAGGATTTTGATGCACTGGTTTTAACACTGGTCTTAAACCTGTAAAAAAGTCATTGCAGATAAAATTGATTTTTATGAGCATGTTTTTTAATTCCGTGAAAGTTTTAAATTAGGTTAGGTGATGGCGGTTTCTTGCTTCCCGTTTTAGTAGTTTTAAGTTTGTATGTTTATAAAAATATTTCAAAAGAGTACATGTATAAGCAGTGATTGATTGAAAAATATACAGATGTCTTGGAATGCTTAAATTTAAAAGTTCATGTAGTATATATGTGATGCTAACACTGGCAAATAACTGTATTTTAAACATAAACTATACTCTGCAATTAAGTTTTTTTTTTTTTTTTTTAAATACGATAGTTTGCATTTAAAATCCTTTAGTTATACTTAAATAATAAAACTTCACAAATTAAAAAAAAAATATAATAATGAAAAAAAATTTAAATGAAACATTTTCTTATGTAAATATTAATCAGGAACTTCATTATTCTAATAACATATTGTGACATTTTAAAATATGCCTGCAAATACCTTAATTTTGTTCAGTCGCCTCCCAGATAACAATTTTTGATTTTTAAAACATTTTTATAACCTCTACATGTAAATGACTAGATGCTTTTTAAAGGCTTTGTCTGACAGGTTTGCAAACATTGTAAAAAGGATTATAAAAGGTTGCTAGTTGACACAATCTGAGGTACTTTGTAAGTGTTTTAGGACAAGCATACCAAAATGTAGAAATGTAAGGCTAGTTGCAGGATTTCATATTGACCATTGTAACAGGAATTACAATCAAATGTAGATAATAATGCTTTTATTATAAGCATTTATAAAGGAAATGAAAAAGGTTTTGATGAATCTCTTAGTTTTAAATCTTAATTGACAGAGGTATGAGATTTTCATCAAAATAACTTGACTTAGAACTTTTCTTTTGTTTATGTAGGAAACTAAATTTTAGCATAATATTTATATATTGAAAGAAAAAAAATGGAAAATAATGATTTTTATTTGCACACATTATATTTAAGAAGTCATATTATATTTAGCAAGTTACATATTTTAATTAATATATTGCTTTTTTCCCTTTAAAGTAATTGCTAAAATTTGAATATATTTATTTTTTATATTTTAATTAATATATTGCATTTTATCCTTTAAAGTAGGCTACAAATATTAATTGTTGATAACATTAAAAAAAAAAAATCTAATATACATTTTGTTAGAATGAACGGTAATAATTATTTTACAGAAGTTTCCTAACTTTTGTTTGAATTTGACAAAACTAATTAAAATAGATAACTTTTATCTTTTTTTTGTATTTTTTACAATTAATCAGTTTTAAAATAAAGTCTAAAATAAAGCGGGGATATTTTCCTTTTACAGTGAATTCGGGCAACAAGAAAATTTGTATACTATATTTTTGCTTAAGCCCTACTATCTTGAAAGTTTCACAATATTTTAAATTTCTGAGTTGGGAATTGCTTATGTCTAGGTTTTTATGTTGTCTTTACCTTTGTGTTTTCATATTTGAAAACTGATAATGGTCAACCCAGTATCAATTATTCTTATTTATTAGTTGATTGACAAACTGAAGAAAGTTAAATATAACTGCATAATTTAATTTGATAAAGATTTATCTCCATTTAAGAGCTATATAAAACCAAATTTTAGTATTTATATAATTACTGAGAAAAATAACATGCAATTTCCATTTATAATATTTTTATATCATATGCATATTACCTATTTGTTTATTTTTAATCTTTACTTTAAGCATGTTTTCATTCTACTTAACACAGAAGGACAATAATTTTTCAGAATGATTTATCTCTGAATTAAATCTATTGATGCTCCGTAATTAAAAATAAATAATAATAATCAGTTAACATTATTTAGACCTTTTTTCCTTTAAAATGTAAACCTTCATTTTAAAAATCGCTCATAATTATTAGCATGTATATTGAAACGTCAAAAATTTAAATAGTTTGACTTCATCAAAATTCATATTTTAAAATTCATGAAAATAAAATGTATTAAAGAAAGTAATAAAAATAACAATAATTTAAAATATTCTAGCAACGCATGCAATAAAAATTTTATATTTTAAACGTACATAATTGAATGATATAATTTTATGCAATATAAATGACTAAATTATAAGAAAATAAAACATATGCCTAAAAATAATTAACTTTGACTAAATTGCAGTTTAAATACAAGTACACAATCTATTATTATTATTACGCAATATTTCAAACTTTTGAAGGTAATTTTTAATCACATGAACTATAAGATGGATATTTTAAAATTGGGGAACATGAATAGGTAATGACATAAACGATAATAATATAATTTAAAATATAAACATAAACAAATGCCACTCTGTATCTGTTGTATTTTGCAATGAAAGTATGGTTAAAGAACTCGCACTAATTCGTTAAGAATAAAAAACATATTATAAATGGAAATTTCAAGAACTATAACAGAAATATGCGTATGTATGTAGTTCTTGCAATAAGATAAATCTATATCAAATTAAATCAATACAAAATAGTTTAACATACTTCGGATTGACTATGATTGCACATGTAAATGAAAAGCCAGCCCAGCACAGGCAAAGCGATGCTACGTGACCTACTCGCACGCCATTATCACCTTCAATGAGAGAATGAATAAGCACAATTTGCAGCTAACAAAGTGATAAAATAAGTTGCGCATGCGCGGAAAATTGAATGTGCAAAGGATGATTTTAGAAGGTAGGTTTCCTGACGGTTATTCCAAAAGCCTAATATTCAAAACATTACTGTGACCGTGATATACGCTAAAGATAATATACCTTCGCAGAAAAGTCGAAAGAAAATGAAAAGAGACCGTTTTCGGAACCTTGTTTGCTATCTGGGCTGTCAATGCATAAACTTTATTCAGTCGTGTTACATAAGATTGATTTTTCATCTCTAAATTGGATTTAATTTATAGATTAAAAGAGCTTTTATTATATAATAGATTTATAGATTAAAAGTTTGTTCCTAGATATGATTTAAAGCATAATACATGTTTCAAAATGAGGAAGAATGTTTATATACATTTAAAAAATATCTTTATTCTTTACTAATCTAGACAACCTTTTATTGATATTTATGATCCAATGCTTACTGTTATAATTAAAATTTGACAAATTTTGTTTCCTTTTACTCTCAATTTTAATTTTTTTTTCCTATTTAAGAAAAAAAACTTGTAAATTAAGTTTAAATTCTAAAGAAAATTTCAATTTTCACATTTATTTTCTGTTAAAAGTGCAAGTAATTTGAAATCTTTATTCTTTTCTAAATAATAATATTTATTTTATGAAGATCTTTTAGAATTTTAAAAGTATACTTTGATTATTAATATCCATCATATATTTTAATAGCAGTGAAGTTTTCTTTTTTGGTACGGTTGGGGGGGGGGGGGGAGGGAGAGAGGATTGTTTATTGAATATTTAAAATGTATATTCATTTTTATTTGAATTACAGTTTAGATTTTTATATGCATTTTACATTGTGTGTAACTATGCTAAAGTTACAAATATAGATTATGTGAGAGTGTTAGTTTCAGAAATTTGCTACATTGTCTGAATAATACATAGTATATAAAAGCTTATATTTTATGAAAAGAGTTTGTTTCCATGTTTTGACATTATTGAAATATTATAAAAAATTTCAAGCAATGACAGATTGCTATTCTTGAATTATATTTTAAAGGCTGTTCTGTAGCTGTTTCATAAACAAAGCACCTTGAAGATATTCACAATAGTGAGTTTAAGGATACAGTAGATGTCGCTTACTGTGAAATTTTGATAACAATGAGCGATTTAGGAAAATACTTAACCTATAGTATTGCTAAGTAAATATCTTACTCTTGATGAAATGATGATTTTAAAAAAAATTACACATTTATTAAAAGAAATCAGTAAGTTTTGCTTGTTTACAAAATAATTTAAAAGATCATCATTTGTTTATGCTCACTTTATATTTTAAAAGTCTGAGAGATGTTGTAAATAGGAAAACGAGCATTTATTTGAATGTTACATATGAACGTTCAATAAGGAAAAAAAATCTATCTTCCAGTTTTTAAAATCTAATAAAAATCAATGCATCTTTTTAGTTTTTGATATTTTTTTGTATCTTATTAGAAATAAAAAACCTTGTTTTATAGTGATTTTTTTTTAGTGCAACAAATTTAATGACAGTTTTTTAACATTTTCTTTTTTACTTTATTTTCAGGAGATGGACCATTCTTCAGGACAAAACAACAACAAAAAGTGTTTTGCAAACACTCACATTGACTTCGTGAAAACAGAAAGAAATTAAATAGAAAAAAGGGAAAGAGGTATTGAAGATTTCTAAGAAAATTCAGGACAATAGCCTGGAGGAAATCTCTAGTGAACAGAGCCTTTTTCAGTGAAATGTGGCCGTGCACTAGGGAATTCTCTCCCGGATCACAACTCAGAAAATGAAGCCATAAAACCAGATGTACTTAGATGTCACTAATGCCAACGAATCGTAGTAATTCAATGCCTAACATAAAAACATTTTCACTGGTTACAGAAGAACCCTCACAGCAACCAATCAAAGACAACATTTTACTGTGCAAGTGTTACTCTTCTGATTTATGGATCAGCTGTCAATAAACAAATAATTGCTGGTTCTGTCATATTATTAACGAATATTTTGTATGGAAAATAATTGAACGGTTTTGACTAATTTTGCTACTTTAAGTCTTAAATAATGCCCACAAATCAATGTTTATCAAAATTCCTGTTATACATAAAAAAAAAAAAGAAAAAAATAACAATATTGATTTTTTTGTGCTTTAAACAAAACAATGCTCTATTATTTTTATAATTATTAATGACGCTCATGAATATTAAGATTTAGAAGTAATTAAGAATTGAATGAAAGCTTATTTTTCATTATATTAACTTAGTTAATAAATATATTAAATCCATTTTGCATTATATTTTACTTTTCTATTGCAATTTTTGTGTAATTGTTCCTAATTTATAGTCTAACTTTAAAACATAAAATGTAAACAAAGGTATGATCTGTAAATCGCAAAAATGTATAATCCACAAAACTATCCCTAACGGTACGGATTTCACATTCACAGAGTTGACTGTATAAAAATAAATAAAATAAGTTGAAACTGGTGTGAAATGATAATAACTAAAGTATCTTCTTAAAACACCATCAAAATTTTTAAAATGCGCAGTTTTTAATTTGCGCATTTTAAAAATTTTGATGGTGTTTTAAGAAGATACTTTAGTTATTATGTATAAAAATAATTGGCGGTACTTCTCTATTATCCTGTCGACCACTTTTCATAACAAAAAACTATCACAAAACTATAGGATTTAATGCCAAATATGCAGTCCCATTAACTTAACATCAGAAGCATTAAAAGAAAAATTAAAAATCAAAATCTGTACAATACTAAAAAAAAAATCAGACACATACTTTACTAGATTGTAGTGTGCAAAGTCCAATATTTTTTTTTTATTCAACTAATTTTGTAGAGTTTGTAGGATCTTTTATTCAAAATTTCATTATCTGAATAAAGTTTTAATTCATAGTTTGAACTAGCCGATTTTTTTGCCAGATTCTAAAAAGGCCAAATAATAAAATTTACGATTACTTTTCAATAGAAAATACTGATGGTAATGAAATTTTAGTATGTGTTTACAGTCAACTACAATATGTGTTTCACTGAAGAAGGTGTATATAGCATTTATAGCTCTTTTACAGGCCTACACAAAATAATACAAATATATGTTAAATGCAGGATTTGTAGAAAGCAGACAGTAATGAAATTTTAGTATGTTGTTACAGTCACCTACAGAATGATTTTTGTTGAAGAGCCTGTCTATAACATTTATAGTTATTTTACAGGACTGCACAAAATAATATGAATATACCCAGGTAGCACAGCAACATCGGTAAACACTGGACTGGCCGATATTGCATGGCTAGCTTTTTTTCCAATATCGGTGAACGTCGGACCGACCGATATTGGCCAAAACTGGATTCAGCAGTATAAAATGGCAAATCTTTTTTTTCTCATCTAGGGAGATATTGATTAATTGTCTTAGCAAAATATTAGAAATCAACTCTTTACATTAGGAAAAAAAAGGTTTACCATTTTATATTGGTGAGTCCAGCTTTGAATTAGCTAATCCATGTATATATAAGCATCTGAAATGCCATATGGATTAACTGTTTTGTTAAAGGCCTCAGTTTTTATTATTATATCTATTAGATATAATTATAATATTAAAGATTATGAATGAAAGAATACTAAAAAAGCATTTTATTAAATTTAATAGTAATAAAATAACATACAATAATTATTTATAGAGATATAAAGAAATTATAGTGAATAAGAACAACAAAGTACCTAAAATTATTTAATTTGCAGCAAGACTTATAAAAATGAAATGGTTACCAATGAAACATGGGATAGTTCAGAATGCAATTATCAAAATTTGGTTTTCACCATGAAAACCAGAGTTAGAAACACAATTTTTTTAATTTTAATGTATGAATGATAATCAAAATAGTTTTGTTTAGTTTTAGTGTGTTTATAGTATAAATGACATTTATTAAGTGTGTGGGATAGGGGCACTACAACAACAAAGTACCTAAAATTAATTAATTTGCAGAAGTATTTTTAAAAAAGGAAATGTTTACCGATGAGCCACAAGATAATTCAGAATGCAACTATCAAAATTTGATTTTCACTATCTTAAAACCACAGATTAATCGAAACTAACATGCTATTTTTAGGAAAACATAATTTAGCTGTAATGATTAGCTAAATAATTTAGTATACATAAAAAAAAAAGCTTGTTTCCATATCGATATTATTTTTGACGTTATTTCAATAAACTTACTTCATTTTCTTCTTTTTCGGCACAGAAGCGATACTCCTATTCTATCAATAGATTGTAGATCTTCAAGGAAAAATTTCAATCCAAAATATTTTTTAAAGTAACAGCTAGCACAGAGGAACATCAAATTTTACATGCTTGCAGAAGATCACTCATGGTAGTCGTTTGTTACACAATAAAACTACACACTCGTGATCTTCAGAAAGCAATCAAACCCGGGGTTATCCACCAGACATTGATTTCTTCATCTGTTTCACTTTTCATAGACTGAGATATTAGTTCTTGCCAGAAGTGACGTCAGAAATAATATAAGTGTTCCCTAGAAAGTAGTTTTTACCAAAAGCAGAATATGGTTAAAAGTGTGATGCATGTCGCAGAACAATGGGCTTCTTTATAGAACATTTCAAATTCTCAATTTCAATGAAATTTATCATTCAGTCTTAGTAAAAAAGTACAAAATTCATCAGTCAATCACCACAAAATTGCAAAGTTTTATCAGCCTAACATCATAAAAAAAAACTGCGAAATTCTTCAATCATTCATACAAAAAATAGCAAAATTCATCAATCAGCAGACTTATATAAAACCAAAAATTTTCTGCGCACATAAATATTGGGTCAAAAACTTTCTGCAAATCAATTTAATGTTTAATAAAATTAACAAGTTATTAATTTTATCTTTTTGACTGTCTTCATTCTGAATCTAAGTCTGAACTTACTGATTCAAGACTAATAAGTGATGAACAGTCTGTTGGGAAAAATATGTTCTAAAATAAATAAATAAAATCAATAATTTTGAAATATCTTAAGTGATAAAAACTAAAAGTGTCTTCAAAGAAAAAAAAATCAACCAAATAGATAGTATGTAATTGGTATGTTGCTATAAAAATGATAAACATCAGAATATGCACAAATCTTGATAGAAATTATCTCAATAAACATATATATTACACTACAATATGTGTTGAAAAGATTTTGACAATGAGTTTTTATTTGGATGCAGACTTTTCAATCTTATGTCAATTTATGATTTTGTAAATGTTACGCCACCGTACATTGTTTCTGTATTAATCTATGCTAATTTAATTCATTAATTTCGGTTAATTATACACTTAACTTAATCTTATAATCATTTTTCAGTAAAGTCCTTTTTCTTTCTAAATTTTCAAATATTTTCGTTAAAGTAATTTTATTCTGTTATTAAATAATAATATTAATCAATAAATCAAATGTTTTAATTATTAAAATCATTAATATAATATTCAGTTAAAGTAATATCAGTAAAAAGATAAGTTTTTCGCGTGTCAATACAAACTGATACGAAATATTTCTAAGTCCAAAAACGAAAATCATAATTATTAAATATTAAATATTTTGTATTAAAACCATATTCAATCTATAGATAAAAAATTCTACTTCAAGAATCCGTTTACGGTTTTTAAATACGTTATTTAGTTCAGCAGTTATGGCAAGAAATTCTATTTATTCAATTCTCTTTTCAAAGATCGCGCGTTTTGTTTTGCAGAAATATCGACATTTTGATTGCGCATCTTCCCCAAGATACTTGTTGTTTACGATCACGTGACAGGATTTCTCGGAAGAAATAGCGTACAGTTCATTGCACTCAGGCAGAGACGCGCTCCCATCTCAGCGTCCATCCGGGTACTTTTACGGCGTCGTTGCCATTCAGGAGTAATGATGATTTTTATTCATCTCAACTCTACGTTGCGTAGCGAACGCTCGATAATGCTCGATGCTCATTGGCTGAAAGTTGGCTTTCAAAATTCTAACTGATTTTTGAAAGTTATGTTTCTCATCAGTTATCGACTAGGGATTAAGTGAGCTAGACGTACTATAAATGGCGCGGACCTTCGGGTCCCGCCGGGGTTTTTTGCTGTGAATTTCAATTGCTAAATGTAAATCTTTCGTATGCTGCTTTTCACTGTGGGGTTTCATCGCTTTCTTCGTTTATGAAATGCTGAGTTAGGCAGTTTCTCTAAGGCGTCATCTTCGTCTTTAGAAGACTAATTTTTCACCCTTGCGAGTTTCTTCTTCTACGGCCCTTGCTCTCGTCTATGCAAGTATTTCACTCAAAATCTAAATTCCATTCATCGCTAAGATGATGCGATATATTAAGCGATTCTTCAGTTGTTAATATCTTTATCTACGATTCCGGCTGCCAACAATTAAAGTTCTTCCGATTTTGCTATCTCCATCGGCAATTCAAGTTAACTACAGCACGATTTCTTTATTCCTTTTGAATAAACTTAACTCATAGTTTTAAGGAGAAAACGCTTAAATACTACTTCTTTAATAGTGCCAGTAAATGCCTTCGTTTTTCTCCGGACACTGATGTCTTCGTCTTCAGCTAAGTTTCTTCGTCAACGCCAACAACTGTTTTCTGCTGTGGGTCTTCAATATAATCTTCGACGAATATAAACATTTTCTTTTCATTCAATCGTAATATAGTTGCTACGTAACATTCTTCTTAAGACAAGTAATCGTGATAATTTCTCCTTTAACGTCTTAGACTGTGTTCCGCGGTCAGTCAGCAATATAAAAAAAATTCAACATATATAATCATTTTTTTGTGCAATTTTAATAGACATTATTTCTTCCTAACAATAGTATAGATGTGCCATATTTATTATTAACGGAGAAATCAGATACTCATGTTTTTTCAGCATGAATACAGTATTACATTAGATAAATAATTCAATATTTGATTATCAGTGATCTGAAATAATATTTATAAAGTAATGAAATTAATATTGATTGTATAATTTATCTATGAATATGTTGTGACAGGGTTGGCCAACTAAGTATTTTCCTTTACATATAATTTACATGTATTTCGTAAATAAAATTTCTATATGTGTTTAAACATCAATTTTCTCTCTTCATTTCAAGACTTGGGTGAGTGATTAATTTATATCTATTACATCTTAATCTAATAATCGATTTTTAAATTTAATAATCTTTTCCAAATTGTTTTGTGAAGTTTATTTAATTGTTTAGACGGTCTTATTCTTAAATTCTTTTGCTATATCTTTTACTGTTATGTCGATTATTGGGTTAATTACCACTTTACGATCGCGTGCCGTGACGTTGTTTTGGATTGGCATTTTTAACTCTTAACCGGAAACGTACCGTCTGTGAGACGGTTGCGTCTGCATATCTACACTTTATGCAAAAATGAACGTGTCCTCAACCTTATCACGCCATCTAATCGTTACACTATTGGTCCTCTCCACCCCGACCCATTTGCAACACCTGCGCTTTTTTAGTTGTTGAAAGAAAAAATATTTTCTTTTCGACGCAGTCTGTCAGACGGCATGTTTCCGTTTATGTAATTTTTTTCTTTAGGATATCAAGATGGCGGTGCCGTCAATGCGGGTACGCTATGGTGATAAAGACTTTGAAGAGACTATTTTGCGATGGTTTGATGAAGTAAGAAGTGACATAAGCGATGTTGAAAGTATTTCAGATGATGAATATATAAATTCTGATATCAAAAGTGATTCAACATCGTCAGAAAATTCTAATGAAAGCGAAAATGAAGATATAACAAATGATGAAAAAGCAGCAGACGCAGATACGAAATATATACATGAAGAAAATCGGTACCGATTGTCTGTTTAAAAAGTTCGCTCCTCGTCAAGAACAAGAAAATACAATATTATAAAAGTGCCAGTTTTAAGAGGGAAAGCTAGTGATTTCGGATTAAAGGCAGATCTATTCTCTGTCTGGCAGTTGTTATTTACAAATGATATGTTACTGCATATAGTGAAATGGACAAACCATAAAATAATTCAAATGCAAATGAAATATGATACTCTGGCCAGTAATATGAAAGAGAGTAATATGGAGAGATGACTAGAAAATCCCCAGCTACCCCGGGAATTGCGCTTTATAATAGCTCGCATTCTGCAAAAACCTGTTGAAAATGTGCCCCAGGTAGATGATGACTTAATACTTTTCAAACGCAAAGCATGTTTTTTGTGTCATAGAACCAATCATAGAATGACAAAATATCTGTGTGTACAGTGGCGGAAGCCTGTATGCATGCAATGCTCCAAACTTAAATGCAATGATTGCATAAAAAACGCTGATATTTAGAACATGCTGCAATATTTACTATTAAATGTTTTGTTAATTTTACTGTATAATATTTTTTTTAATTCATATTCTACTAATATATATCAAAATATTTGCATTTATTTCATTATTTTGACGGAAATGTAAATATTTGAATAATAGTGTGTAATTTTGAAATATTTTCTGTCTCCGACATTCAAAACTTATTTTTATGCTGTTATATTAAAAATTTGTTCCTGTTATTGCATTATTATTAAAGAATAAACGTTTAAGTTCACTATTTGGTAAATTATTAAGAGTTGTTTTCTTTTTAAAATTTTATAGCAATTTTTAAAATTTAGCAGTCTCACAGACGGCACGTTTCTGTTTGTGTTCTGAATTTTCACGTTTCCGGTTAAGGGTTAAAGCATTTCTTTAGTTCTTTTAACTTCATTAATTATTGCATCTCTATTTTCAAAATTACTTTCAATCTTTAATTTTTCACACCAATCCGAAACGACGTGACAGTAAGCAATCTTAATTTAAAATAAAATTGAATCATATACATTGTTAAATCAGGCAGATAAGAAATTTCTAAGAATTAAAGATGCAACTTACACAAACAGAAAAATCAGCAATATGATATATGCAGACTAAAGCTAATTTAGATGTTTATGCAAACAATGTTTATTTATTTTATTTTTGCGAGAGGAGGATGGACTAAAATCTAATTTTCTTAAATATTTATAAAATAAATAACAAAAATTCAGAAGATTCTAAAATTACTCAGTAGTACCTTACATCACTACACAACTTTGTTAAAGTATTATTTTTAAATCTCAAATAATAAACTAGCATTAAATAGCCAAAAACATGCATCTTTAGATTTTTTTTTCTTTTAAGAATATTTATATTAGCTACAGAAGTTCGCTTCATATTAAACAGAGATAACCTGATATTATAACTATCCGTGTATAGGTTTCATTGATGCATATAAGAAATTTCAAATCCTTTTGGCAGTTTATGAGAAAAAGTACATTAAGTAAACATGTCATGTTTAGGGCCTTAATTTAAAAGTCATACATATTTGAAAATTTTTAATCTAACGAAATATTATTGCAAATTTTGTTGCGCGATCATTAACATTACTGCTACATACTATAACACTATATTTAATTTGCCGTAAACACAAGAAGAAGAACATAGATAAAATAAAGACACACACAATATAATTACAGTAAAAAATTAATTGGTTACTTGCCGATAAAAAAGCAACATGACAGCCGTTTTTACAGTTAACAAGTAACACTCTTTCATGGCACTTGTTTAGAGGCAAAGTGCTAAACATAGAGTTGTTTTTCAGTAATTTTACTGACTAATATTATTAATTACTGACTATTATGACATAATTATTAAGTTTGAATTTAAAATTCTTTTTGTTTGACAAAATATTTTGAATTTACATCATAAAATTACTGAGAAAAGATTTATATTGCAATTAGAAAAACACATACAAATAGCTTATGTCGTCGTTTGATTGCCGACTCAGGACAGCGCCAAAATTCCCCCTATAGTCCGTTTGAGTCGCGAATACACGGCCGATGCATGACGTTTAAAACGTCACATGTAGTGGATCATTTTTTCACGGCGATTGATGCAAAACGGGTGGTGCGTCGCTTTGCACCAATCGCCGTATTAAAATGATCCACTCTATGTGACGTTTTAAACGTCATGCACCGGCCGTGTATAACGTAGGTCACGGTAAAGTACATGGCTGCCTGATGTCATTTTCAAAACATGTCAGAATGTTAGGGCCTTTATTATATAGATTACGTATGATAGTTTTTAACAAAATAAAGAAAACTTTTATTAATATCTTTTCAAGTTTTGATTCGATTTTCATAAAATTTGAAAGGACTCGCCGAAATTCTGCAACGATTATACGTATTAATTTTCAAACCATTCGGTTGGGTAGTTTTTGCACTGTTATATGCGGACGGATGGACTGACACACGCATGGAAGGACGGACCAAACGACGACTATAGGTGCCACCATGAAAGTGCCACGTATTTATAAAATTACGAACTCACCTAAAAAACGGCCGATCTACAGTTACATCATCTGATTCAACGTTGCCATTCCTGAGTCATTATCTATAAGGAAAGGGCATGTTTACAAACAAACAGTTCCATCAACCAATCTACCACTGCTATCATTCCAGGAATCGTCATGGCGACGTAGGCCAATCATATCACAGACCAGTTTAACGTAGACCAATCAAATCGCTCTATCTCATGTGTACGGTAGGAGTCGTAAAGAACGAACAGGTTTTTCTCCCAAACCAACAGTGACGTCAGTTGCTCTTTCCTCGAGGCTAACGAAAAAGACAGGCTACCGCGGTACATTCTTCTTATCTTTTTTTACAGACCGCTAGAGTGGCGTGATGCTCTTTTCGTGCACCTTCATTGGTGCATTCGAGCATAACGTGACTCCCACGGTCTGTAAAAAAAGATATGAATAAAGCACCGCGGTAGCCTTTCTTTTTCGTTAGCCTCGCCCTTTCCTTATAGGGCAGTTGCAATAGACGTCAGGTTGGAGGTCACACACTATAAATAGGCAGTTCTGATTGGTGGAAGTACCCTGACCTCCAAGTGAAGTACAATGGTTGATCAGCTGATTGCAACTTCTCTATAGGATTGTGTTGACTCAGATTGATATTTTGGCTATGATGTCATACACTCATGCACAGTCTTTATTTTTTTTTTAAATTGGTTATAAAAAAGAAAAAAGTCGCCAAATTTAGGGGATTTTTTTCCTTTAATGGCAACCTAGCTATTGTATTAAGTTATTGGTTTGGCGCGGGTTTGAAAATCGCGCCAACCAAAAAGTCGCCAAACATCCGTGCGTGAGTGTAACACATCTGTTCCGAAGTTTTTGCCTTAACTATGGCATTGAAGTAATTGATGAAGTGTCTATGATCATGATTTATAATAAATCAATCAATCTAACTCCAGAACATCATTTCTTTATTGGAGCGAGAACCACGCCCTGTTCGAACGATTAACAGCTTCATTCTCTCGCTACGAGATTTGAGCAAGGATATCCCTGCTCAGTGGAGGGTTACTGCATTACGTATTGCTGTTGGCACGCGCTAATCGCCCTCTTAGGGATTATGTTATAAGATTACCACAGAGTATCCCCCCCCCCCCCAGTGAACAAGGTGAACGACAAAAATGTAATGTAACATATAGAAACTTATAATATAAATAAAACATAATATACAGTTATATATATATATATATATATATATATATATATATATATATATATACAGTAAAATGAGTCACAAGTCATACAGGTATGTAGACACAAGGTTTTTTGCAAAATGTACTTGCCGACCACTAGGTGTAACATAAGTTAGAGGTCTGCTGTCATCTTTTCCAGCAGAATTGAAGGATTGAACAGAATTAGGATTTGTATTTTTGGATGGAGCATCACTGACATCGCTTCCAGTAGAATAAGAAGGTTTCACAGGATCGAGGGTTCTAATATCCTTGAATTCTGACAACAGATATGCAGGCAGATACACGGTCGATTGATACCGTCGCTTTTTTGTCTCGTAACATGATAATAAAGTTTTTATCAGTACGGGAAAGCACAGGATAAGGACCAGAGGACCAGTATAAGGCTGACATAATAGTAGCCGCACATGATCAACTCGTAAAAAGATGTGTGAACATGTTTGGAGAGAAGGGTTGATGTAATACTTGTCGGTGCTATGAGCCGAAGTTGCTACAGGATTTAATTGTCGCATGGTGTTGCGAAGGTTAGTGATGAAAATGTCATCACAAGGTGGAATCACTGACGTATTTAACATATCACTGGGAAGTTTTAAGGTTGGGCCATATACAAGATTAGCACACGATATCTGTAAATTTTCGTTTATGGCTGTTCGGATGCCAAGGAGAACTACGGGAAGTACTTCTGACCATCTGGTGTTCTCGTGAGTTTTCAAAGCAGCTTTTAGATGGCGATGAAATCGTTCTACAATTCCGTTCGAAATTGGATAGTAAGCAGTTGTTTTTATTCTGTTCGTGCCCAACATACGAGTAAATTCAGCATATATAGCTGACCGCATTTGGGGACCTTGGTCAGACGTGATGTTTGAAGGACAGCAGAATCGAGAGATCCATACTCTGAATATTGCACTGCATACAGTTCTAGCTAGCGTGTCCCTGATAGATATGGCCTCTGGCCATCTAGTAAAACGGTCGATGATTGTTAAAATATAAGTATAGCCTTCAGATGGTAGTAAAGGGCTAACGAGACGATGAATTTGATCAAATCGTGCATCTGGTTTGGAGAATGTGCCCAGAGCTGCCTTAGTGTGGAATATAAATCAATACCTCCATAATTTATGTTCAACCTGTAACCAAAATATCCACTGTAACCCAAAACATTAACTTTAACTTAAACTACTAATGTGTAACTGTCAACTTAACTGTACTACTAGAGTCGTGGTGTTTACATGCTGTTACTCACGGTAAAGTGATGTTAAAGTTTTGTATACTATGTAACTGATACTTAATGAACTAATTAAATTCTAATTGATATTTTATTAAGTATTTCTCAACTAGTTATGGGCCCAGCACGCTTCCACTGCGCTTAGTTAGTAGTGTTTTAACTTTGAAAATATCGCCGGTTGGCACGTTGTTAGGCTTAATTTCCTTATCATCGTAACGTGTGTTCCAGTTAATGAATAATATGGATAAATCCAATTTTATTGAAAAGTTGGAAGGTGAAAGGAACCGGATAAGCTGGAAATTTGATATAGAACTTCAGCTTACAGTACAGAAAGCCATGCCTATTGTTTTGGTTGAAACAACTAAGCCTGAACCGCTTCTAGCGAGTGCAACAGAGGCAGAAAGAAAAGTGTATGCGACAGCTTTGAATGCCTATGAAGAAGCAGATGCTATTGCTAGATATACAATTGGGTCTAGTGTTAAGCCTGAACCCAAACAGCACATCCTGACCTGTAAAACTGGAAGGAAATGTGGGATGACTTGTTTATGAACAGAAAAATGAACGAAGGCTAGATCTGTTGTTGTATTCTCAACTATTTAACTATAATAAGGACACTATTGACAATATTGCAACTCATGTTTCAAAATTACAGAGGATTTGGCAGGAAAGAATTGAAAAATCAAAATGTTCAGCTACCGAAATCTATACTGCTAAACAGAGTTCTGAACACGTTGCCAAATGAATACCTTGAATTCAAGAATGCATGGGAGTCAGTGCCAAATAGTGAAAGATCGCTTTCAAGCCTTACAGAAAGACTACGTTTACATGAACAGCGGTTAGAGAAATTGAATCTCCCAGCTGAAAACAAGAGTGTGGCCTTTGTGGCAAAGCCAAATAATTTGTGTCCTAAAAAGCCTTTGGATAAAGCTGTTGTGTATGATCAGAAAAATCCTAAAAACAAAAAGTTTAAGTGTTTTGCTTGTGGTCACCCTAGAAATATTAAAAAGAACTGTTATACCTTGAAAAATAATAATGGTGAGCGAACTGAATCTCTGCAATCAGGACAAGCTTTTGTGACAGTTGCTGAACTTGAAAGCCAAAATTATTGGCTTATTGACTCTGGTGCTTCTCATCATATTTGCTATAAGTTTGACTGGTTTTCTTCATTCAAACAGTTTGATAATCCTAAGCCATTAAGATTAGGTGATGGAAGATCAATGCATGCTACAGGTATTGGAGAAATCCAAACTGAAATGCTAGTTAATGGGTTATGGAAACCTGGTAATCTCATTAAAGTCTGGTACGTATCTGAAAGTGATCAAAACCTTTTCTCATCTGGTGCAGCATTAGATAAGGGCTTATATGAGTATGCTGATAACAAGGTACACGAGTTCAGAAATAAAAAAGGTGAAACTGTTGCTGTTGGTGAAAGATACAATAGTGTTTACAGACTTCATATGCGTGTTGTAATTCCAGAATCTGCTTGTGTAGCCATGGAAAATGATAAACTTCAGTTATGACATGAGCGTATGGGGCATCAGAACAAACGCCATGTACAAAAATTCTTAAAACAAAAAGGCATTGATGTAAAACTCGATGACGAATTTTGTGATGCATGCATGTATGGAAAAATGCACAGGCTGAGTTTTGGCTCTCGTCAAGATCGCCCTACAAGTCCTGGTCAACTTGTCCATGCAGATGTTTGTGGCCTGATGCCTGAGAAATCTCTTGGTGGGAATCGTTACTTTGTAGCATTTAAAGATCATTATTCTAAATACAGAACTGTCTACTTGATGAAAGCAAAGAGTCAAGTGAAAGAAATGTTGGCTAGGTTTCTAGCTGAAGTTAAGACTGCTGGTTATACACTAAAAGAACTTGAAACTGATGGAGGTAAAGAATTTAATAATTCCGAAGTTCATGATATTGTTCAAAAAACAGGTCTGAATCACAGAACATCCATGCCTTATACTCCAGAACAGAATGGAGTTATTGAAAGAGAGAACGGTATTATTGTTGAAGCTGCAAGATCTATGTTGCATGCTAAGGAATTGCCTGAAAGACTGTGGGGTGAAGCAGTTAACGCAGTTGCATTTGTAATAAATTGAACAGGTCCTACTCCTGAAGAAGGCAAATCACCCTATGAAATATTGTTTAAGAAAGTACCAGCATTTGAACACCTAAAAGTTTTTGGTACAGAATGTTTTGTACATATTCCAAAGCAGAAAAGAAGAAAATTTGGCAAAAAATCTGTGAAGGGCTATTTAGTAGGATACTGTGGAGACATGGATGGATACAGGATATGGTTACCAGACAAAAATGAAGTGATCCTAAGCAGAGATGTTGTGTTCAAGAAGGAAGCTAGTTCACAGAAAACTTTAGTGAAACAGAATTCTATGCTCTCAGCTGAAAATAGCTGTGAAGAAAATGAGAGCAGCAACATAGGGGAAGCTTCTCAGATCCCTACTATAGACATCGCTGAATTGAACAAAATGAATCTACGAGACAGGTCTCAAATGCAGAAGCCATCAAGATTTGAAGATTTTGTCATGTTAGCAGAAGATGATGAGCCAATGACTTATCACGAAGCATTTGTCTCTGCTGACACAAAAAATTGGCAAAAAGCTATGAATGAAGAATTAAATTCCTTGACTGAAAATGAGACTTGGGAATTGGTGGATCTTCCAGAAAATAGAAAAGCCATAGAGAATCGCTGGGTGTACAAAATTAAACGAAATTCTGAGGGCAAGGTAGAACGCTTTAAAGCCAGACTGGTTTCAAAAGGTTTTTTGCAGAAGCCTGGAATTGACTTCCATGATACATTCAGTCATGTAGTTCGCTGAGACACAATCAGAGCTGTAATTAGCTTAGCTGCAATTGAATGCCTTAAGTTAGCTCAGTTTGATGTCAGAAGTGCCTTCCTATATGGTGAAATCGATGAAGAAATATATATGAAGCAACCAATAGGATTTGAAGATAAGTACAGGACGAGTTTGTAGATTGCTTAAAAGTATCTATGGCTTGAAACAAGCTCCCAGATGTTGGAATCAGAAGTACAAAACTTTTCTTCAAAGCTGTGACCTCAAGCAAATGGATAGTGATCCATGTCTGTTTGTGAACAAAAATAAATCCTTGTTCTTAGTTCTATATGTAGATGATGGAATTGTTGCTGCCAGAGAGAAAGACTTGTTGGAAACATTTCTTGATAAACTAAAAGAAGAGTTTAGTGTTAGGGTTGAACCTGCAAATTATTTCTTAGGTATGCAGCTGAAATATTTGGAAGATGGTTCTATTTTCGTCCATCAAGAAAATTATACTAAGAAAATCTTGGACTGTTTCAACATGTCTACTTGCAACCCTGTGTGTACTCCAATTGATAAAGCATTTAAATCGCAAGAACCTTCTGAAAAATTAGATGAAGATACACCATACAGAAGAGCAGTAGGAAGTTTGATGTATTTAGGCATAGTTACTCGACCTGATATTGCCTATGCAATTAGTGTGCTGTCCCAAGTTCTAGACAAACCCCTAAAAATACACTGGAGCCTAGTAAAGAGAGTTTTAAAGTATCTTAAAGGTACCTCTAAATGAGGCATTTTGTAGTACAAATCAAGTACAAGAAGCAAACTGGAATCCTTCATTGATTCAGATTATGCTGGGGACCCCTTGACAAGAAGATCCACTTCAGGAATGGTCTTCAAGTACAGTGGAGGTGCCATTACCTGGGCTAGTAAGCGTCAAACATGCGTCTCACTCTCTACTACAGAAGCTGAATTTGTTGCAGCTAAGGCTGCAGACTTTTTTGCAAAACCCTTACCAAAGTTTCGTTTCCAAAAACTTCGTCAATTAATTGGAATGTATGAACTTAAGATTTTTGTTTAAGACATTCATGTTTTTTGTGTATGGTAGGTATGGATTTAGGGGAAGTGTTGAATATAAATCAATACCTCCATAATTTATGTTCAACCTGTAACTAAAATATTAACTGTAACCCAAAACATTCTTAGTATGCCGCTGTATTTTTGAGCGTTAGCATGGTTCGAAACATTGAATCCATGTTTAAATTTGACGCTTCATACCGAGCCATAATATCTAAAACATATAAGTTTAGTTGTGGCAGCTATTTCACGATGTGAAAGTTTGTGCATATGATTAAAGATGAGTCTGCGAAAAGACTTTGGAACTATTGGACGAGGAGTGCCTGTTGAGATGTCATATAATAAATCACAGTCAGACATTTGACAAGGTTTCAGTTCCAGATTCAGTGACGAGTGAGTATTGTGCGAAAGGCCTTGAATTTCGAGATCGCTTTTCTGTGCGTTCGCAAATTTATAAAAATTTAGGGTTGGAGATTCTGTAATTGAATCAATATTAATACGCAAAAATGCATCAGAAACAACGTTTTCTGAACTCTTCACATGCCTAATGTCCGTAGAATACTGGGAAATGAGATCCAAATGGCGCAATTGCCGCGGTGAGCATTTATTTGGATTCTGTTTGAAGGCATAAGTCAATGGTTTTTGTTCTGTATAGATTCGAAAATTCCTGCCCTCAAGCATGTGCTTGAAATTTTTTATAGCAGAATAAATGGAGAACAATTCTCTATCATATGTTGACCACTTTTGTTGACTTTTATTCGGCTCCCTGGAGAAAAAGGCTATAGGTTCCCATCGCCCATCCTATAATTTATTTAAAGTGCCTCCAATAGCAAAATCTGAGGTATCTGTCCATAAGTCTAGCTGAGCTCCCGGAATAGGGTGTCTCAAAAGAGTGGCTGCAGCTATCGCGTTTTTTTTGCGTTCATAAAGGCTTGAGTCGCCTCATCGTTCCACGTGAGCTGTTCGGACGACTTGCGATCTCTAGAATTGGATTTCTTGTTATTTTTAATCCTCTCTAAAAACTGTACGATAGGAGTAAGTATGTGTGCTACTTTCGTTATAAAACATCGATAAAAACTAAAAATTCCTAAAAATCTACGCATCTGTATTAAAGTTTCTGGTTTAAGAAAGTCTGTTATGCATTTTACTTTGTCGGGCAAAGGTTGAATTACCTTTTCTAGAAAATGGAACCCCAAAAATTCTATGGACGATGCACCCAATACGCATCTGGAAACGTTAATACAGAGTCCGTATTCATGTAATCTGGAAAATAGGGCTTTTAAATTTTGGTAATGTTCATCAGAATTTTTAGAGGCGATAAGTATGTCATCAACAAAGGCATAAACACCGTTTAATTCGGGAGTGACTTCATTTATAAACGTTGAAAAGTTGAAGAGGCCGAATTGCATCCTTATACTTTAAAATAAACCAAATGGAGTACATACTGCAGTTTTGTGTATATCTTCTGGGTTTATGGGAATTTGATGATAAGCTTTTATAAGATCTTCATCCTGTGGTTACGGGATACTTGTCCTTTAATGTTTGAGCGTTTAAAGCCCTATAATCACCCACAGGTCTCCAATTTAAAGTTCCATTTTTCGGAACCATGTGAAGCGGTGATGCATAATTACTGCTCGGCGGTCTTATATGCTCTAATTGCATAATAATCTGGAATTCTGATTTCGCGATTTTAAGGCGATCTGGTGCTTTCCTACGAGGTTTTGTGACCACAGGAGGACCTTTTGTTATTATGTGATGAACAGTATTATGCTTTACTGGTTGATTAGGGTCAGACAATTTTGTTAGAGAAGGAAAATCTCTTAAAAGTTTATGATAAATTGTACCATTAGAAATAGATATTTGCACTGAATGAAGTTCAGCATACTTTAAATGGCCTATTGATTGTAATTTAGTTTTTGTGTCACGGAGACATTTGTGACGTAGATCGGGGATCAATTCGAAATAATGGAGGAAGTCAGCTCCGAGAATTGGGGCACTTACATCGGCGATCAGAAATGTTCATGTAAAATTCCTTCTTAAGTTGAAATTTAAGGACAGTGTGTTTTGGCCATAGACATATATATTTGAGGAATTTGCAGCTAAATGGGTTTGTTGAGGATAATTTCTTTTTTTGATAGTTGTTAGCAGGGATTAAAGACACGTCCGAACCCATATTGACCAGAAAGGAAATGTTTGTTGGCTGGTCTTTAATGAACAGTCGACGTGATTCGCTAGGTAAAGAATAAGTCCCCTCTATTCTTTGCTTGGGTCGTTTCCCTGCCATGAACACGGCTGAACGCATTTATCCTCCTTATATTTCTTTCCAAAGCACCTATGATACCAGAAAATCGAAACATCGCGCTCACGAGAATTTCTTTTTTCTCGATATTTTGAATTACGGCGAAATGGTGAGCGACGACGTAAAAACGACAGTTGATCAATACGTTTATGTAATTCTTCAATTTCGCGAAATACTTTAGTCTCGAGTGATTGCGCATTTGATTGGGAAACTGAAAAAGTTTCAACAGAAGACGGCGAAACTTCAAGAATTCGGTCCGCAATTTCGGCGGCTTTGTCTAAAGTAAGATCAGAAACTGCAGCTAAAATTGTTTGAACCGCAGATGGTAGCCGCTGTAAAAATAGTTTCAACATCAATTTATCGGGAACACTAAGTGATTCTGCGCGGCTTTCATATTCCGTAATAATTCCGATAGTTTACGGGAGCCTAATTCTTCCCCAGATAAAAGCTTGCAATTTCCTGTTGTGACGATTCTCCCGAGCGACTTATTAATTCTCCCTTTATTTGTGAATAAGGATCAGTAGCATCTTGTTTCATTAATACGTCGCGTACTAATGTAGCAGTGTCGGGTGGAAGATGCGATACTATATAATTATATTTAGTTGTTGGGTCCGTAATGGCCTTTGGAGTAGCAAGAGCAAAAGTACTCTCGCACGTTATGAACCATAGTGCCGGATCAGTCCTATTAAAAATGGGTATTTGTACTGCAGTTACCTCAGACATTGTGCTAATATGCCCTTAAACAAGATGCTGCAAACAAAGGTTTAACAATTTAATTCACAATATTAAAATCAAAGTTTATATTTCAGGAAAATAAAAATACAGGGTGATTATAAAAAAAACTATTCCGTTATATGAGCCCCTAACTATCATCATACCGTTCACAGAAACTGATTGAAATTTTGGTTTAAAGTATTTTGAGGTATGCGCTCAAGAATCATATAAAAGACAAAAGTTAAATTCTAACAGTTACGGTTACAGTGACAAAATTTCGAAACTTTCAAATAGCAACACCTATTTTTTTTTTATTGGAATGTGATCTTCATAGTGAAAAACCATAAAAAGCGTTGGAACGGTACCTGTAGTAAGAAAATCGCCGGCGCTAGACAGACTAAGAAGAATAGTGAAAACAACCAATAAGGACAGAGAAGCAACAGAAAACAAAACATTTTATTGTGTTTCATACATTTTCCATTTCACACACGACGACACTTTACATGCGGCAGATGGTGGATAGCACTGAACAATAAAATGTTTTACTTTCTGTTGCTTCTCTGTCCTTTATTGGTTGTTTTCACTTTTCTTCTTAGCGCCGGCGATTTTCGTGCTACAGGTACCGTTCCAACGCTTTTTATGGTTTTTCACTGTGAAGATCACATTCCAATAAAAAAAAGTAGGTGTTGCCTTTTGAAATTTTCGAAATTTTGTCACTGTAACAGTAACTGTTAGAATTTAACTGTTGTTTTTCACATGATTCTTGAGCTCATACCTCAAAATACTTTAGGTCAGAATTTCATTCAGTTTCTGTGAACGGTATGACAGTTATGGGCTCATATATCGGGATAGTTTTTTTATAATCACCCTGTATAATTTACATATTTAAATTGAGAGAAAAGGGCAGGTTCTGAACTTAAATTATATGGAAAATAAAAATTGAAGGACAAAAAAAGATAGAAAATAGCCACTTATCTGCTGTATTGGTTAATGCATTAACAAAGGGAATCGTGCACAGCGAATGAATTTGAGAGACGCTATCTTGAACAATGGATAGTGCTTACGGTTTTGTTTCGAAAACCGATTCCAACTACATCATATTTGTGAAATGCGTGAAAAGCAAAATGCAGGGTCACCAATGAAGTAATTGATAAAGTGTCTATGATCGTGATTTATAATAAATCAATCATCTAACTCCAGAACATCATTTCTTCATTGGAGCGAGACCACGCCCTGTTCGCAGCTCAACAGCTTCATTCTCTCGCTACGAGATATGAGATTATCCATCCCTCCTCAGTGGAGGGTTACTGCATTACGTATTGCCGTTGGCACGCGCTAATCGCCTTTTTGGGGATTATATTATAAGAGATCACCACAGCATCCTTCATTCCAGAACTTGGCGATACTATCCTGGACGAGTTTGATTAGACGAGTGAGGCATAGGGCGCCTCTATAGTGGCGACGTACAGCCAAAAATTTTTGAATGTAAAAAATTGACCAGTTGAGGAGATTTTGGACGAAAACGAATCGCCAAGCATCTTGGTAAGCCTGCCATTATCCGCAAGCTAATGTTTATATATTAGTATCGCCTAGAATGGGAGTTTACCATAGTTTGTACCAAAATTTCAGTCTGAGCATGCGCTTTGTGCGTGCATCGCCACTCTCAAATACAGGCACCTTAGTGATACAAATGAATAAAATTAGCTTAGCAATAATGGCAAACTCGCAAGTATAAGAAAATAACAGGCACTCCAAGTTTTTGTCCGAAATCGTCTCAACCCAGCGAATTTTCTTGCTCGCATGTCGCCACTCTGCTGTTATTTATAAAAGCACTAAACTGTCATTTCCTCTATAAGTTGATAACGCCATCTTATAGTTGAAAAATTCTTATGAAATCAACATTTTTTCTTTAAAAACTGATATTTTCTTTTGCTTAATTATTAATACTCAATAAGGTGTTCGTCATTTAAAATTAATATTTATGTTTAATCTTCATATTATGGTTTCATATCCCGATCTTATAGTTGAAAAATTCTTAAGAAATCGGGTTTTTTCCTTAAAAATTGATATTTTCTATTGTTTTGCTTAGTTATTAATGCTCATTAAAGTATTCGTCATTCAAAATTAATATATATGTTTAATCTTCATCTTATGGTTTGATATCCTCATCTTATAATTATAAAATTCTTAAGAAATCAGGCATTTCCCTTAAAAATTTATCTTTTCCACTGTTTTGCTTAATTATTAATACTCAATATTAATACTCATTACGGTGTTCGTCATTCAAAATTAATACATAAATTTAATATTCATCTTACAGTATGCTAATATTTCCCATTTAACCTCGTCTTAGAGTACAAAATCCCCCTTTTTTTTAAAATACGCTTCTCGCTAGGGGGTATTCGAATCGGTTTCTTAGGCGGGTGAGAGAAGTGCGGCGGATGTGCAGGCAGCGGGTGTGCCGGCACCTCCGCTACCTGAGCCCGTACTGTCATTTTCTCACTACTCATGTATATATCATTGTATGTTCTTTATAAAGGGCCGTCACAAAAAGGAAGGGTGCTCCCTGTTCCGCACTTTTGGAGATCCCCAGGGACATTAAAAAATTTTTAATTCCTTTTTTTTGGAGGGTTGTGTGCGTGTGAAAAAAAAGGGGGGGGGGGGGTAATTTGGTTCCTAAATATTTCTGCACTCGGGCCTGTATCAGTCCCTTATACTTACTTTAATCAATAGTTTGTATTTTTTACTGTAAATAAGACAAAAGAAAACATATTCATCTGAAAATGTTTTCATAAGTATCTTTGTATGGTCATTATGCATTGTTGGTCACAAAGGAGGATGGGGGAAAGGGGGGGTTAATGCGCCTGTGTCCCTTACTTATAGACCTCCCACCCTATTTTCCCTCCAATGACATTAAAATAGTTTTCAGCAATTTTTGGTGTTTTAATTTGGGTCTCAAAACTTTTGAACACAGGCCGTATACTTATAAATTATATTATAAATTATGTAATATTAATATATTTACAGTAAATAAGATTGTGGCCATATACAGTGGGTGTAATACATTACCCCCTTCCCCTTCCCAACAAGGTTAAAAGATTTTTTCAGCCTTTATTCGGTTAATTTGGGTCACAAAAGTTTTTCACTCAGGCCCGCTCCCTAGATTAACATACAAGATAAGACATCATAGAGCATGATGGAAACGCGATGACGATCGCAGAATCTGTACCTGTAGTGACATGGGGAGGGGGAGGAACTTCTCATACACGGCATATTTCTCCTTTTGAACATCTATTTTATTACGATCTTTCTTTTTTTTAAGTTTACAGTTTAAACTTTCTAGGAAAAGCGAAGCCCGAAAGTTTTGTTGTTGTTGTTGTTGTTGAATTGACCCAAAGGGCCCGGTTTTGCAGCTTTCTATTTCTGTATAGCTGTCATAATCCGAAACGCTTGATCCATAATCCTGACTCCTAAATCTCCTAATTTTGAACCAATTCCAGACGAGAGATTTGTATCTGGATTGGCACCCCCAGAGGTAACGCTTATATAGAGCTTGGAGGACTTTGGAGCCACGAACAGATTTAACGTGCACCAGCTCCCATTAACGTACACGGTCCCACAGCAGAGGCAGACGAGAGAGGATGCACCCTCCCAAGCACCGACCTTGGTCGATGCTGTTTGGCTTTCAGTGATCTTACGAGAACCGAGCTTTACCGTCCGCGCCACTGCGGGACTCCGAAAGTTTTGAATTCCTTTTTGTATGCAGACAAGATTCTATACCTGACATATTTTATGATGTTTAGACATACTAAAAAGTTCTGAAAAGCTGCTGTTTCAATAACAATAAAAGAAAGAATAAAAATGAAGTCGTTTAAAAAGAAACCACCGCCTCCTGAATACTAGGCCTGAGCGCTGACACAAAAATGGCGGCTGTCGTAGGTGGATTTTTTTAAGCATTTGTATTGTCCCTTGAATTTAGACACCAGTATTTTATAAAAGTTTTATTTGACTTATTTTATCTAAAAAAATAAGGCAGAGAAAACTTTTAGAACTTATTGGTATTTAAATTCAAGGGACCGTACCGTACAAACGCTGAAAATAAATCCGACTACGACTTCCGCCATTTTTGTGTCAGCGCTCAGGCCTAGTATTCAGGATGCGATGAAGAAACTTAAACAATGCACCAATGGTCAATTTGAAGAGAATCACCTGCCTTGAAGAGAAACGAATAGATATTATAAACATAGAGTATAAACAGATTACATATACATAGGTAAATTTCGGAAGCATGTTAGTTTTTTTCCTCTTATCACTAGTCCCGCAAGTATTGCTGTCATTACAGATTTTGCTGTAAGTGTCCTATCTTGTATATTAATCTATGGCCCGTACCAGGCCCCTATACTGATTATAAATAATATTATGTATTTTTGCAGTAAATAAGATAAAAACAAAAAACATATTTATCTATGTATTCCTACGTATTATTGTATGGACAGACACATGACGGGTTGATCTCAAGAGAATGGGTGCAGTGTTTGTAATGTAGCCGGGCCTCGCGCTGTTAGGGTTCACCAGCAAGATTTTTTTTTTTCAAGTGATTTTGTGTTAATTTGGATCTTAAATTTTTTGCACCCGGATCCAAACCTAGCCTCTCCTCTTAAACAGGCATTTGATTTTATACTAATTGTAATCAGTGTTTTATTTATCAAAATGGTGTATTCATATGTACCATTATATGATAATATGCGGGGGCAGCTGAAAGAGTGGGGTGAGATAAATGAGACAATAAATGAGATTAAAACAGAAAAAAATATTTATCTAAATGGTGTATTCATATGTATTATTATATGATCATATGCAGTGGCAGCCACAAGAGTGGGATGTAGCAATGTAACCGGGACACAAACTTCTAGGATATTATATATACTTGATATTATATACTTTAATCACTATAGATAGATATGTTTAATTGCGTCGACTGTAACTTAATTAGAAATACTTCATAAAGTATTAAGCAACAATTATTCACGCCCTAAAGGTTATTAATGCGCAATGAAATAAATGATGAATGGAGCTGAATCAAAATTATAATCGGATAACAATAGAAATAAGACAAGTGGAATTTCTTTGCCTATTTATTTGAATAACAGAAGAAATAATATTGAATGGCACTAATAATAATTAATATAAAATAATAATTTTTACAAAGCGAACTTAAAAAAAATTAATAACAAGTGTATAGCTTTGGTTATATTAAATAGTATCAGCATCAGCACCGTATTAGGAGCTCATTTCGACTGCCTCAGTAGCTCGAGAATAGTAGAATCAAAATGAATTAGTTCGATTTCATTCCTGAAAAACTCAACATTTGTAAAAATAATATTTAAATAAATTATATCATATATCAGGCATTGCGAATATTTTCACATTCACGTGCCAAGTTTTTTCAAAAAGTATTTTACGCTACCCTGACGTGCCAACCAAAATAATTAGTGGATCAAAAGTAATGAAACAAAATTACTTACATTTTTATTTATTAGGATTAAAAATCATGGGTTACATACATGTAAATATTAAACTAACAATTATAGTAACAATTATATTTTAGAAACTACTAAAAAACAAGCAATATATAAAAAAAATTTAAGTCAATTCCTACTTCTTAATCATAAATATATAAAATAAACCCGTGCAGCATTAATGTCCCACGTTATCTTTATTGAACATTTTTTTTATAATCATCGTTGTGGTATTTTATTTTTGTGGCATCACTCATTTGAGGAAAATCTTTCATTTCATTTATGAAAACAATGGGAAATTTTTTTTTCTCCCATATAAAATTAAAATTAATTAATTTAATTTAATTAATGAATTAATATTTGAAAAAACTGTATTAACATAAAGTGTCATCCACTACAAGTATAAAAAAATGTATTTGAACTTGAGTGGATGAATAGAAAATATTTTATTAACGATTGAAAATTTGAACAACATATATAAATATATAGAGAGTGTGAGCTAATAGTAGGAATTGAAAAAAAAATGGGTGCGAAGTCTTTCTAGGCGTGAGGGCCTGTGCGGCTACACATGTTGCACATGCACACTCCTAAGGACGACATTGGTCTTCAAGGGATGTTCTTCAACCCATGAAGCGCCTATGCCACGCAAAACATTGCGTACGACACACTGCCTCATTGTCTTAAGCTTACGAAACACTTCAAAGTCTCTGTGGCCAATTTGCCCAGTTTAACTAAAACTTTCACGTTTTTTCATAGTTCCATTTTTTGTCCATAATGGCTACAGCACATATGTGCTCACAAAAACATTATACTACTTCATTAGAACAACTTTTGGTGTGAATACAATGATGTCGCTTGGAAAGCTGCGTTATCAAAATTGAAGGCCATCATATAGTTGTGATTGTAATTTTGTATTGCCATTTGTTTGCCCGCTAATTCGGAAACCTTTTGTATACACTCTTGTATCTGTCTGTTTTCAACCAAAGTTGACAGAATAAATTCTTAAGAACTACAACAAATTATCGCAGAAAACGGATTATTATAAATAATTTATTTAATCAGTACTTTTTTTTTACAAAATATATTATATTACAAAACAAATGTGTTGAACAAACAACTCTCTTTCAGAGAAATGTTTGAATAAATAAATGACGAGAAGAGAAATTCAAAATGTACTATCAGGTATTTCTTCTAAATAATTAGCCATATTTTCCTATAAAATATTCCTTCGAGTAGCTGCTGCGTGTATTTTCCTTATTAGAAGATCGGCCTCGGGTACTGTCATCTTATTTCTCGGATTCTCCAAATGTCTGCGTTTTCTTCCAAAAACACCCGAAATCGAAGCTAGTGGAAGTAAAGCTGCTGCAGCCGGAGCAACGAAAGGAAGTGAAACCATGGCAGCTAGAGCAAGAGGGCCCATGATTCCTAATATTGATTCTAGTCCCGTTATGCCTTTCGTAAGTTTAACTGTAAGTATAAATGCAAGAAAAAGAATGAATATTACACGTGTGCATGAAAATTAATTACTATTAAGATATAAAAATATTTAAAAAAGATCTTCTACATGGATTTTAATAGCATTCAATAGTGTAACGTATGGGGGAGGGGAGAGGGGGTGACACGGATGGAAAATTTTTAGGGGCGTCAGAAAATTGTACCTTAAAGAATTATGGCATTAAAACTATAATAGCTACTAGGGAAGGGGTACAATAGTTTGAATTGCCTCAGGCGCTCACTACTCCACTGATAACATTCAATTAATAAATCAAACTAATTTATTTACGAAATATTTTAGGAGACAAATAATCCAGTTACTGAATCAGCAAAATTACTCTGATCTGCTATCCAACTGCGCTTGAATCATGAAACTTCAGTCTAGTCTGTTCATTGAATAAAATTTGAAGAAGTACTTTGCTTTACATTACGTAAGCATGACGAATCTGGAGTCTTCAATGGAGGAGGTAGGAGAAGACTTTCCAATCATGGGATTTCCATACAAGACACAATTATCACTACCATTTAAATGGTAGTGATAATTACCTTAGGTTAAATGCATATTACCCTTAGGTTAATGCATATTAAGTGATAATTACCCTTAGGTTAAATGCATATTAAACACCATATTCGAAAGAAGTGGAACTTAGGAATTTGTAACTTAAATAAAGGTGTCCCTTATTCGGAGGTGTCTTTTAAAAGAGATTTTACTGTATTAATAACTTTCATAAGGAAAATTACACGATGCTGTTATTTGTTGGCAGATATTTCAAGAAAGCACATTTAGGTTGGTACATATTTCGGGAGTATGTAAAACAGTAATATAGAAGATTTGTGTAGTGATGACTAATGCTGGTGTGTGTGTGGTGGTGGTGGTGGTGGGAAATATACAAACTAGAAAACATGTCGACTTACACGGGAATGTCCGTAACCCGAAAAAAGGAACACTGGGTATATGGAGGGCTTATTTAAATGATTCCAGTATAGGGAGCGCTGCTGTGGCCTTATCTATATTTATACTACTATATGAAATTGGAGTGTCTGTTCTGTGATTAATAAAGGTAGAATAACTCGATTCGACTTTGTCTTATATTTAAAACATACAAGATGACTTAGATAATATGCTCTCATATCTACAGTGTTTAACGCAAATTATAGCATGTTACAGTGCTCACGCTTGCATCTAAAAGATGAAATGAAAACAATCATCAACACGCACACACACACACACACATACATATATATATATATATATATATATATATATATATATATATATATATATATATATATAAAACTTTATATATATATGTATATATATGTGTGTGTGTATGTGTGTGTGTGTGTGTGGGTATATATATATATGGGTGTGCATATGAATATATATAGGGTTAATCATGAGACAAAATTCTAAACTTTTCTTTGTCACTTTGGATCTGTTGACTCCAGTCCCAGACTTGTATAATACCAAAAACTTTCTGTGCACATAAATATAGGGTCAAAAATTTTCTGCAAATTAATTTAATGTTTCATAAAATTACGTGTTATATTATTTTGACGATATGAATTAAAAACAGTAGTTTAAAATAATTACCATTTAAATTAAAAATTAATTAATATTAATTAAAGAATAATTATTTTGGTTAAAAAAAATAAAGCCAAAAATCCATGAGAGGAAGTGGTGAATTTTTATAAATTACTTTGTCAATTCATTTAGAAACAACCCAATCCTTAATATTGGGACCTCTTCGTACAAAATGCCAGTCACTCCGAAGCTACACACATTAAGTGCATTATTAATTCCACTCCAGTAAATAAAGCTTTCTTGCAGGAGAGAAATTTTTTAATAATGTCTATACTTTTTAAATCATTAAATTCTTTTGGAGGCATATGTTTTACAATTTCTTCAAGTTTAACGAAAAATGTCCTGTGTTGAAGTTGTAATTGAGATGGAGACACATCTTTCAACTCATAAACCAATTTTTGGGCTGAAATAATAAATTTCTCCATTTGAGATGCAGCAGTCAAAAGAACTCCTTTTAGTTTTATTTTTGTTGCAAGGAGTTTTAAATCAGTGAGAACTTTAACATGATAAAAATAATTACATCGTCTTCAGATTAATTAAAGGATAAAGTGTTTTGAAAGGAATATTAAACGAAACTCTTTGCGCGATCTTCGATCACACTTACCCACTCGTTTTTAGATAAATTAGTTTTATTTTCTGCAATGCAACGGACTTTTTTTTCTCGTTAGTCCCATATCATCCACAGTCCTGAAACTAAAATTACTTGAGACCATAAAATCACTGTAATTACTTTTAATTCCAGACATGTTATAGTCGATATATGAATACGTATAATAATATGCTAACATCACTTTACAAGATCTAGAAGTAATTTCGACAAATAGAGAAGCAATTTAATTAATTTAAGAAGTTCACTGTTTCCCACAGTCGACACTAGGAATTTGGGAAAGCAAGCCTAACAGATACTTACGTGCGGGATGCTGACCAAATCTCTGATGCAATGTTGATGCACGATTTTCGATCTTTGCATCAGTGGAATTGACGGCTAGTGAAAAACCAACAGCAGCAAGCAGTAACTGAAATCCTGTAAGTAAACGCACTGTAAATAAAAGCTAATATTTAAAATATTAACACTGAATGACTACGAATTATAATTTCAAAAGTTCTACTGTTACTATTCATCTTTAATGAATTATTTATTTATTTACAGTGACAGTTCGTGCATAGGCACTGCGGAACTGCAGCACCCGTATTTTCATTCGATCATATCGATAACATTCAATATAATGAATCTTTCCTTTGATTATTCTAGTATACATTATATAATCCTTAATATTAACGTCAGATAGTCATACTTTAGTTTATGAAACAATAAGTCGATGGAACGGTGTGTTTCCAATCAATGACGGAATGTTTGGCTAGTGTGAGCATGCGCAAATCTTTATGGTATACGAAGAGGCACGGTAGGTAACGAGAGCACTGTTGCTCACTAAATACCGATTATACGTTTAAATCGATTGTTGCTTTCGTTTACACCGTTCATTTAAAATGCATAAAACTCACCTAAGATATTTTGATGATTTATTTTATTTTTTACTAGCGGCCCGTCCCGGCTTTGCACGGGTAGACAATGTAATTTTTTAGTACATTTGTTGTCCTGAATTTCGCGCTCCTACCAAAAACTGTTGCTGAGATATGGCGAAATGACCTAAAACTTTCGAATCCTCCTTCAACCATCTTGGGGGGGGGCGGGGGGATTTCTAAATTCACTGAAATACGTGTTTAATATCATTCATTTAGTAGATTTGTTTTCCTGAATTTCGCGCACCTACATAAAACAGCTGCTGAGATATGGCGAAATGTCCTAAAATTTTCGAAACCACCCCCTTTAAAACCCTTCGGGGGGGGGGGGAATTTCTAAAAACACTGAAATGCGTGTTTATCCATTTTTTAGTAGATGTGTTTTCTTGAATGTCACGCTCCTACCTAAATCTGCTGCTGAGATATGGCGAAATGACCCAAAACTTTTGAATACCCCTTTAACCACCTTCTGGGGGGAATTTCCAAAATCGCCGAAATACGTCTTTAACCAATTTTTTAGTAGATTTGTTTCAATTAATTTCGCTCTCCTACATAAAAGCTGAGATATGGCAAAATGACCTAAAAAATTCAACCCCTCCGCCCATTTAACCACCTTCTGGGAGGAATTTCCAAAATTGCTGAAATACGTGTTTTATTCATTTTTTAGTAGATTTGTTTTCCTGATTTTCGCGCTCCCAACTAAAACTGCTGCTGAGATATGACGAAATGATCTAAGACATTCGATCCCCCTTTTAACACCCTTTGGGGGGAAATTTCTAAAATTGCTGAAATACATGTTTAATCATTTTTTAGTAGATTTGTTTTTCTGATTTTTGCACTCCTACCTATAACTGCTGCTGACATATGGCGAAATGACCTAATACATTCGACCACCCTCTTTAACCCCTTCTGGGGGGGGGGAATTTCTAAAATCGCTGAAATAGGTGTTTAATCTTTTTTTAGTAGATTTCTTTTCTGGAATTTCAAGCTCCTATCTATAACTGCTGCTGAGATATGGCGAAATGATCTAAAGCATTTGACCACTCCCCTTTAACCCCCCTCTGGGGGGAATTTCTAAAATCGCTGAAATAGGTGTTTAATCTTTTTTTTAGTAGATTTGTTTTCCTGATTTTCACGCTCCTACCAATAACTGCTGCTGAGATATGGCGAAATGACCTAAAACATTCGACCACCCCCCTTTAACCCCCTTCTGGGGGGAATTTCTAAAATCGCTGAAATAGGTGTTTAACCATTTTTTTAGTGGATTTGTTTTCCTGATTTTCGCGCTCCTACCTATAACTGCTGCTGAGATATGGCGAAATGACCTAAAACATTCGACCACCCCCTTTAACCCCCTTCTGGGGGAATTTCTAAAATCGCTGAAATAGGTGTTTAATCATTTTTTTAGTAGATTTGTTTTCTGGAATTTCAAGCTCCTATCTATAACTGCAGCTGAGATATGGCGAAAGGACCTAAAACATTCGACCACCCCCTTTAACCCTCTTCTGGGGGGAATTTCTAAAATCGCTGAAATAGGTGTTTAATCATTTTTTTAGTAGATTTGTTTTCTAGAATTTCAAGCTCCTATCTATAACTGCTGCTGAGATATGGCGAAATGACCTAAAAACATTCGACCACCCCCCTTTAACCATCTTCTGGGGGGGGATTTCTAAAATCGCTGAAATAGGTGTTTAATCATTTTTGTAATAGATTTGTTTTCTGGAATTTCAAGCTCCTACCTATAACTGCTGCTGAGATATGGCAAAATGACCTAAAACATTCGAACCCCCCTTTAACCCCCCCCCCCCCCCCCGGGTGGGAATTTTCAAAAATCCCTTCTTATTGCTTGCCTAGGCCATAACAGCAATCTACAGTCCAAATTGCGTGACCCTGACATTAGTAGTTTCGGCTCGGCGTTGATGAGTCAGTCAGTCAGTCAGTCAGTCAGTCACCGTTTCCTCTTTGTATAATAGTATAGATGAAAGTGGAAAGTTCAGATTTTAAGTTGTAAAAGTTTAAAAATGGTGTGACGAGTACTTTTTAAGAAAATGGTAATTCTAGTTAATTTGATCTTTTTGTTGATTTTTCCTCTTTGATAAAAAAAAAAAACGTATACTTAAAAAACTAGTCGTTGGGGGCCACCGTAATACTTACCCATCATGGATATGCATAATGTAAAATATTAAAATAAAAATGTGTAAACTACTTATAAAATGCATTGCAATTCAAATAAAATCGTGGCTTGATGACGTCATAACTTTAAAGGCTCGATTACTGAATTGCTTGAAAGAGGTTTTTCCTTATAACTCCAAAAATAATAATCCTATTAACTAGCGGTTTATTGCATCTGATTAAGCGTCAAATTTCCAATTAAAATATATCTTTGAAGTGAAATTTGGATAAAATACAGGGTCATGAAAAATCGAAGAGTGTGGAAAATAGGATTACAAATATCTCAGCAACTAATTATCCGATCGACTTCATGCTTTATGCAAAATTTATGTTTTTTTATTGTCTTTTATATTCATTTCTTAAAATAAACAATTTCGAAAATTTTTATATACCTTTTATCAGAACGAATATTTCGAGAGTTCGAAAAAAATAGTTCCGGTTAATCGAGGTTATTGAAATGAAATAGGCTTCTTCCCATTATTACATACTAAGTACATACCAAATTGCAAGTGTCTATCTCAATTTTTTCGGGAGATAGAGCGTTTACAGACACACAGACGGACGGCAAAATTCTTTTTCTAAAAATATGTTTTTTTGGAATCTCCAGTGTCTGAAACGTGTAAATCCGTCAAAAATTTTTTTTCGATTTTCAAAACGATTACAAGACTTACCCTATACTACGTATGATGGGTAAGTAATAAATAAAATAAGGATAGAGATGAACATTGCATAAACAATTAATAACTATCATTATTAGCCTTGTTACAGGAGTTTTTTACATAACACATTAACTTTAGTTACATTAGTTTACATTACTTTACATTAATACATTAATTTTAGCTACGAGCCACTACCGTTTAAGTACTTTTTTCTCACAATCTGCAACGATGAAAATATGGTATAAAAGTTATTGTTTTAAACGATTTTGAATAAGTAAATATCAGCGTCATTACTAAAAAAAGTAAAGAAACTCTGTTTAAATATAAAGTAAATGAAAAATATGTTATATGTTGTGAAACTAGTTTTAACGCTAACTATAAACAAAATATGAAAATACCTTCAACCACTTTTTGTAGATTTAAGTTTGTTTTCGCGTAGTATGTCACATTAATTTTAGCTTCGAGCTACTACTGTTTAAGTACTTTTTTCTCTCACTGCATTGATGAAATTTTTTTGTCGCGTTTTATTTTATTAACCGACTTCCAACGAAACAGGCTATACAATTCGTATTTATACAGGGTGATTCATAAAAGATGGGCAGAACTTTAAGGGGTTATAGTACACTTAAAGACAAATAATATTAAATAGGAGACTAAGGGTCCCAGACGTATTCCCAAGGAGATAGGGGGCATTAAAGTTTAGGGTCCGAAATTTCAAATGATTATAAAACATGGAAAAATTGGTCGATTCGTTTGCGGTTTTTGCAAAAAATTTTCTTTATGCCAGTATTTTCTTGAAATAAAATTTTAAAGTTCAATTTCAAAAAATGCCGATAGGGGGCGCTTTAGACTTTGGAGTAACAAACAACTATTTTTTAACGTTATTTTTTGTATTTCTTTAAATGATTTCGAAAGCTTAGACTTAAACTTAAATTTTGATCTAAAAATCTGAGTCCTAACGAGTAGTTAAGTAGCGTAAACTGAAATTTGAAATTTGAAACCCTTCTCCCCCCAGAACAAAAATCAGTTATTCCCGATCTTTGTGTCGTAGATTAGGCTCTAACTACTGCCGCGTTTTGCTAAAATTATTCTTTATGTCAGTATTTTCTTGAAAATAAATTTTAAAGAAAATTTTCAAAAAATTCCGATAGAGGGCGCTTTAGACTTTGGAGTAACGAACAACTATTTTATACCGTTATTTTTTGTGTCTCATTAAATGCTTTCTAAAGCTTAGACTTAAACTTAAATTTTCAGCTCAAAATCTGAATCGCTGAGCGTGGTTCAGTAGCGAGGGGAGGGGGTTCAAATTTCAACTTCTGAACATAGTTCAGTTTGCACTACTTAACCATGCCCAACGATTCTGTGCTGTGATACGAGGCACCCATTGAATCCCCCGAGGAACTGGTCGCCAGACTTTCCGCCGCTGTAGGGGAAGTGCTCGAAAAGCCTGATGTTTTCGCGAATGTTCGCCGTTCCATTCGTCGCCGTTGTTCTGCGTGCATAACCTCTGGTGGTCACAATTTTGAACATTTATTGTGATTACATGTTAATAAATATGCTTTGGTAACATAATCCTAATTTGTGTCTTTTTACCTCGTATCACAGCACACAATGTGTGGACATGGTAAACTGAACTGTGCTCAGGAGTAGAAATTTCAAACCCCTCTCCCCAGAAACTTAACCACGTCTAACGATTCAGATTTTGGGCTGAAAATTTAAGTCTAAGCTTTAGAAAGCATTTAATGAGACACAAAAAATAACGGTATAAAATAGTTGTTCGTTACTCCAAAGTCTAAAGCGCCCTCTATCGGAATTTTTTGAAAATTTTCTTTAAAATTTATTTTCAAGAAAATACTGACATAAAGAATAATTTTAGCAAAACGCGGCAGTAGTTAGAGCCTAATCTACGACACAAAGATCGGGAATAACTGATTTTTGTTCTGGGGGGAGAAGGGTTTCAAATTTCAAATTTCAGTTTACGCTACTTAACTGCTCGTTAGGACTCAGATTTTTAGATCAAAATTTAAGTTTAAGTCTAAGCTTTCGAAATCATTTAAAGAAATACAAAAAATAACGTTAAAAAATAGTTGTTTGTTACTCCAAAGTCTAAAGCGCCCCCTATCGGCATTTTTTGAAATTGAACTTTAAAATTTTATTTCAAGAAAATACTGGCATAAAGAAAATTTTTTGCAAAAACCGCAAACGAATCGACCAATTTTTCCATGTTTTATAATCATTTGAAATTTCGGACCCTAAACTTTAATGCCCCCTATCTCCTTGGGAATACGTCTGGGACCCTTAGTCTCCTATTTAATATTATTTGTCTTTAAGTGTACTATAACCCCTTAAAGTTCTGCCCATCTTTTATGAATCACCCTGTATATGTTTTTTCTATGACAGAACTAGTACGTACAGAACGTAGTAGACGTTTACAGACGTAATACGCTTAATAGACTACATTGTGAACTGACTAGGTACTACGTTTAACAACGTAGTACTTAGTTAGTTCTAGTATACGTCTGTGTTTTGAACGTTGCGAACGAAAACAACAATCGTTTTAAATGTATAGTCGGCAGTGCGTGAGTTACAGTGCTCTCATTACCTAACGTGCCTCTTACTACGTGCCTCATTACTACGAATATATCTCGTGAACGGACTCTCAGATTTTGTAAATATATTCTTTTTGGTGGAATAGTCTCTTCCTGCTTCAATTTCATTAGGATCTAAAAATGATATGTTTGTCAGTCAGTTTTCTGTCTCTTTTTTTTCCTTTACTTTATAGGCTTTGATTTAAAAAAAAATTATCAACATGCACGAATTTTGAGTGAGGTGTTAAGATACATAGTATTACTTTACGTTTTAAAAATATCTACAAAATTGAGGGGAGACATTAGACCTAACATCATAATTTAACCACCTCTTTCGGAAACACAGTTTACTTAAAATAGCGAAATAGAGAGGGAGGAAATTATTATGTTAGGTTTAATGTCACCATGCAAGCAATTTTACAAATGGTGTCCATTCTCCAATTTTTTTCTTGATTAATATTTACACTAACGCTCATTAATTTCAATACACTTCCGTTTTTTAAAGTTTTTCATCAAAAGCATGCAAAATACGGAACTTCAATGTATTATTGACGTATCTCTTGTTTGTAAAGCTGCTGTCATTCATTTCTGCATCAAACATTGACCGTAAAAAAGGGTAAAAATATATTTTTGGCACGTCGCGCAAAACCGAAAATTTTATAGCAAATTGTATTGTATTTGATCACTACATCATGTTACGCAAAATATACACGAGTGACGTAGTAAGTTGTTCGACATGATGTTGTGCGTATGCTTAGTTTTAAAGCAAAACCAGATAATAAAGAAAGATTGCGTAAGAGAATTTTCTAGGTAGTGATTACGTTACTATTTTCAAACAAGAGTGTTATTTTTGTTTCCGTATGGCTCCTCGAAAAGAGTTAGCAATTGAAAAACGTTCTGCGACTGTTGCTAAGACAAGCAGGTCATAGCTGGCCGAATATCGCTCGTTTGCAGAAAGTTTCCGTTGGTGGAGTACAGTATACTCTTAAGAGGCATGCTGATACCAAAAGTGTTTTTGACCGCTCACGTCCTGGGCAGCCTCGGAAAACTTCAAAACAGGAACATAAGTTTATTAGAGTGATATACAAAAGAAATAAGTTCAAAACAACCTTCAAATTCGTGCTGAAATGATGGAAACAATATAAACTAACGTATCAATATCTATAATCAAACGTCGCCTCCAAGCGGGGCCTCCGAGATGTCGCTGTGTGTCCTGTGGTGTAGGACACACAGCGACATCTCGGAGGCCCCGCTCTAAGACGCTGGCTTAAAGGGCTGTGTGGAAGCAACAAAACCGCGTCTACGGCAGATTAATAAAAGGAAAAGACTTAACTGGGCTAGAGAACACAAGGATTGGACCCGTGATCAGTGTAAAAAGATACTTTTCACTGACGAATCGAAATTCGAAATATTTGGTTCTAAGAGGCATCACTTTGTTCGTCGTGCTGTGGATCAGCGCATGTTATATGCTTGTATCCAACCTACTATCAAGCATGGAGAAGGTTATATCATGGTTTGGGGAAGTTTTGGTGGTGGGTGTAGTTGTTGATCTTGTAAAAATAGATGGGATCATGAATTCCAAACGATACCACAACATGCTTGTGCGGCATGCTATTCCTTCTGGCACTCGCAGTATTGGTCGGGTATTCATTCTACATGACGCGAAACATATCTCAAATCAGTGTAAAAAGTATTTTCAATCCAAACAACGTCAAAAAGTTCTCCAAAATATGGTTTCGCCGCCCCAAAGTCCAGATTGCAACCGCATTGAACTACTTTGGGATCATTTGGACAGTTGAATCAGAGATATAAATATTACAAGCCGAAATTATCTGTGGGAGGTGTTTCAATACAATTGAAATAACACTGAATCCGAAATTTTGGACAAACTAACCAACAGAATGCCCCGAGTGTTTGCGGCCGTGATCGCTTTTAAAGGTGGTTACTTTGATGACAGGAAAATTTAAGACAAATACTGTTGTGTATGCTAAATTATGTAATGAACATGTTTCTTTGCTTGAATAATTGAGAGTTTATTTGTATATTTCTTTGAAAAATTGAAAAAACAAGGGGTGTATTAAAATTAATGAGCAGTAGTGTATTCCATTTAGTTTACTAAACAATGGTAAAAGTCTAGTTTTGGGATTTTAAAAATATATCTAATAATAATGCGCCTTCAGCCATGTATCAACTCTTATGGTCTGCCAGATTTTCAAAGATTTTGAACTCTATGATGTACTGAATGGCATTTAACTGGGTCAAAAATTGCTAAGCCATTTAAATTAAACATTTAAGCAAGTTTTCTGATAGATGTCTTTCTATCTTAGGTGCAAATCAAGAACTACATTTCGAAATATCTAACATAACGTATTTTCCAGAACCATCCATAACATGAAAATATAAAAAATATTCCATAATCCAACTAAAATTATTTTAATAAAACTAGGGGATCCAACTCGAGTTTTCCAGGGAACAGAACGTAGGTCAAAACTATTTTTTTAAAACTCTAACTTATTTTTTTATTTATTTATTTTTATTTATATATTTTTTTAGATTACCCATTAACAACACCAACAAGCATTGTTATATTAAGAAATGTCAATAATGTATTTAAATAAAATTTTGAAATTTATTAAAAGCGATGCTTTCGTATTAACTACATGCCAGGAGTTAATTAGCCGAAGGAATCGACAAAGATTTCTCTACTTACTGTTAGTGATGACCATAACGATTATTTTGATTATTCGAATGAATCATTGGACATGCGCAGAAGCATATCTGTCAAACTTCAATTTTTTTTTAATTCAATTACTACCAATAATTTTGAAAAAAAAAATGAAGTTTCTGATTTTAATTAGAATTAGATTAGACGCCAGATAAAAATGTAAAATGTGTTCCGTAACGAAACAACAAGTATCTTGTAGTAAACCTCAGTAATGTATATCAATTTCATTATATTTCATATAGCGTAACATAATTAAAATACGCTGCAAACACATGCAGTTTTTTTCCCGTAAACCATTAAGTAACCGAATACTTTTGTGTGACTCTGTAAATGAATGATAAATGCTTTACACTCCATATTCTACAGAAAGCATGTTTTAGCGCACCTTAGAAAATGATACCAATTAAAATATGTTTGTAATAGTGTAACATGATTAAACGATTTTTCCCTATTGATTATAATATAAAGAAATTCTTTTGAGATATCCTGTAAACTAATTATAAGTGCTACACGTGCTATATTCGAAAGGAAGCATCATCTTGTAGTACACTTCTGCGATGTATATCAATTTCAATTTATTTGAAATAGTGTAACATCATTAAAATACACTGCAAAGGATTTTTCCCCATAGGCCATAAACCGGGAGGCGGCAGCACAGACAATCACCTTATCGAGTTCACGGCTGAAATTCCAGAATTAGTTAAAACTTGATTCGCATATTAAAACGCAATCGGTCTGCCAAGTCTTATCTTGGTGGAAAACACCCGAAAACCCGATTTTAGCGGTTGGCACGTAGATTTACCATTGTGTGTTCCTGCTCCCAGTCCTCTATGTTTTCATACCTTTGGGTACAGGAAAACACAATGGTAAACCTACGAGTCAACTGCTAAAATCGGGTTTTAAGGTGTTTTCCACCAAGATATGACTTGGCAGACAGATTGCGTTTTAATATGCGAATCGAGTTTCAACTAATTCTGGAATTTCAGCCGTGAACTCGATGAGGTGATTGTCTGTGCTGCCGCCTCCCGGTCTACCATAATTTAACGACATTTTTTTGAGTGCCCCTGACACAAAGTATAAGTGCTACATACGTCATTTTCAATACCGAACATGCCATAGTAAATCTCAATAACATATATCAGTTGCATGACAATCCGAGTTTATTTACGTGAGTTAGAGCACGGACCGACGGCAGACAGACAGACAGACAGATGGACGGACAGACGGATAGACAGACAAATCGAATTCATAAACACTTTTCAACTATGTTGCAAAGTGTAAAAAAAAAAAAAGCGCAAATAATAATAATATTTCCAAACATTTTACAATTGAAAAATATGTTTACACGTGAATATTTAAAGAGAAGGAAAGCTTTAAAATAATTAAACTATTACGTGCAAAAAAATTAAATGGGGTAAAATTACATCATAAAAGCTAAATAATAATATTTCCAAAAACTTTTAAGTTGAAATATATTTACACATGAATATTAAACAGGAATGAAAAATCATGCGTCAAGCATAAAACTTTCCAACATTTCCAAAATAATGTTACAAATCTTTATCGTTTAATAAGGTGAAAGATTATATCTAAGTAAACAAGGTCAAGGTCAAACCGGGCGGGAAGGCCCACCTTTCGGCTTAAACTCAACTAGCCTCGCCCAGAAAGTTTATTTAGTATGCGGCAAAGCCTTACAAAATAATTATTAAAGTTGAGAGAAGACAATAAATACAAAACATCTAAGTAAACAATTTGTAAAACGCATAACATATTTAAAAACCAAATTTCAGGAATTGCTAACACTAGTCGGGAAAATATCCTAATTCTTTTGTGAAGCCCTGTATACATTTTATAGATTTGTATATGTACTACATAGAATGCTAAATTTTAGTTCAGTTAGGAAACGTGTAGCACAGTTTAAAATTCCTCTTCTGGAATTTCAGTCAGTAAACGGAAATGTATTCGAGAACTTTTGTGCTACCCTACACTGTAAAAAATGACCGATGTTTCTTATTTTATGAAAATATGCTATAACCACGAACGAAAATACAATATAATCTTCTGAGTTATCCGAAATTTCAAATAGCATGTTACATTGTCTTTTGAATCCCCAGAAACGAATACATCTTCAAAATTTAAAGAATAATTTATAAAAACAAATTATTTTTAGCTGCCCGAATTTTTCAGAAACGTTTCCGAAGGGTTTTTATAGTGTATTAATTAGTGTCCTCAGGCTGGAATACCTGTTTTTCGAATGTTATCCATTCTCAAGTACACGTTTTCAGCCGCATAAGTTAATTTATACATGAAAGAGTAAATAAATAATCTTTAATTTTAATGTTATTGTTAACGCTGTTAATTTTGCATGTTTGTCTGTTGAACATTTCTTTTGAGCATGAAAATGTTTACTTCAGAATTGATAGCATTCGAAAAACAGGTATTCCAGGCTAAAGACACTAATTAATACACTATAAAAATCCTTCTTAAACGTTTCTGAAAAATTCGGGCAGCTAAAAATAATTTCTTTTTATAAATTATTCTTTAAATTTTGAAAATATATTCGTTTCTGGGGATTCAAAAGGCAATGTAACATGCTTTTTGAAATTTCGGATAACTCAGAAGATTATATTATATTTTCGTTCGTGGTTATAGCATATTTTCATAAAATAAGAAACATCGGTCATTTTTTACAGTGTATATACGATCTACAGAATTTATGCACACCAAGTAATAGACAAAAAATGAGTTAAATTTAAAAACGCGTTCAGCAACTGAAAACGCACTTCCAGCAATAATTGTTAACAGACAGAACAGAGTTATTTTATGTGTCCCTGTAAATGAACGACGAATGCTATGCACACCATATTTTATAGTAAGCGTCTTGTAGTGCACCTCAGTGATATATATCAATTTCAATATGTGTGAAATTATGTAACATCATTAAAATGAACCACAAATGATTTTTCCCATAGACCGTATAATGTAACGGAATTCTTTTGAGTGTATACCTAAAAAAAAACTATAAGTGCTACCACTTCACTTTCAATACCAACTATGCCATAGTAAACTTTTATTAACATATATCAATTGCATGACAATCCGAATATATTTACGCGAGTTAGAGCACGGATAGACAGACAGATGGCAGACAGACAGACAAACCGAATTCATAAACACTTTTCAACTATACTGGAAAGTGTTAAAAAAAGTATTAAACTAAATAAATTATTATGGGCGAAAAACATTCAATGGGGGTAAAATTACGTAATATTTAAACAATATCTTTAAAATGTCATATTTAAAACCATTTTCTTATAGCGTGTAAAAGAAAACTTTATTAAAAGTCCTCTCGGACTTTTATAATAGGAGCGACATTTTTATTTATCATTTTATACAGGACTGATTTTCCAATGGTTGATAGATCTTACTTAATCAATCGCGAAAACAGTCGTCAGCTGTTGCGACAGCTGTGAATGTGGAAACCTAAAAATCTCTCGTTGAAAGAGAAATGAATAGCAACCCGATTACAGAAGATGACCTCTGGTCGTGTTAATATCATGAAATCTTCTTTAATCGAATCGTGTGATATTTTTAAAACTGAGCAAATTAACGTGCTTTTAGAATCTGTGGGGTTTAGACGGGGGTTGGCAAGCCTAGCTCGTAGAAGACATAGACCCCAAATAATTTTTAAAAAAGTTTAAGACAATTATGTCTAAATTCATTTTAAGCATAGAGTTGAAAAATTTGATATTTAGATGATTTGTCGTAAAATAAAGAATACGCGGTGTTACCAGGTCCACTGACAAGAAGATAAAAAAAGCGGAACATAAAAATACAGTAAATCATATGGCAACTAAGTTTGTCTAAATGCTGTCTTTAACGTAAAAAGATCTCTCTCTCTCTACGGAATGAATACAATACAATTATACCTGATATGACGAAATCTGTGTAAATGAGATCTTTCGCTGATTACTTAAAATCCCGTCTAAGACAGTTTTACTGTATTAAATAACCAGAATAATCTTATGCCAGTAAAATCTGTGAAAGCAAAATTTCTAGAAACTGACCCAAATTTCCTTTATTCCTTTATTCTATAGACGATAATTTTCAGAATTTTCAAGCTATGATTATGAGACTTTCAGAAAAGTTGCTCTATATACTTAGCTAATACATTACGCATATTATATTTTGATTGCATTCGCGCATGCGCAGTGAAACATTTTTTAGTAAACCTGCTTATTTTTCATCCAATTTTTATTATTTTTTAATTCTGATTGCAGAGTATTATGTACAATGTTGTTTTCATATTTTCTGAAAAGAACTTTTTTTTATATTAAGAACTCTGCAAATTATAAGCGAAAAACTAGGCGAAATTTGGGACTGTTTTTATAAAAACCTTAATTTCTCTACGAGTATACATGCTATCCTCATAAAAATGAACACAGTATATTACAATAAGCCACTTATTAATAATCTCGAGTTTGAACGCCTTTGCTACATTAGTTTTTACAGGGTTATCCAAAAGATATTCGTTCTTTTTGAATTTGTTGACAATCCCCTATATGGGGTTTCGTGAAAAAAATCTTCGAGGAAATATATAACCTATACTATGCTGTTTACACACCTGCAGTTTTAGGTTAATTCCTCATGTATTTTTCTAGATAGTTAACAAAACGTCTAAAATCGCAAGTGACCGGTCACCTTTGGCAATATAGTGTAGAATGGCCTTACCTCTTCTCTACGAATTCCCGATGGCAAGACAAATAAATAGCATTCAGCAAACTTAATTATAACGATTGAACCAGAGTTTTTTTTTTTTAGTTAGTTTTGTGTTTATTTGTATTTCACCAATAAAAATATAACTATCTTTATATATAAAACTATATTATGTAGTAGCAAGCTACGCCCGCTACGCTGGTCAGTTTCTCTTAACGAAACTTTAATCAAACAAAATATTGACATTTCATAATTCACTTTTATATTTTAACTCGTATATTGTGACTCGTGCTATAGCCAATATACATGTCAGGACACGCCGCCCTTATCATTATCTTTTTACGCCGGAAGGTTTCACTATGGTACTCCATTGTGAAATTTGGTAATTTTTGAAATTGAATATTTGAAAAATGGCATAATCATTAGATTTGAAATTTATATCAAGAAATATACAAATTTTTACCTTTCAAACGCAGTTTGTCTAACAATTTTCTGACAAATACTTTTCGAGCAATTATTTTTTTCAGTAACTTCAAATGTTTCATTTTCCGAGATTAATCTGTGGCAAACATTAGCGAAAAACTCAGTCGTCAGCAACGATTAGCTTTATATTAAAGGGGATATTGGAGCAGGGATTGTCACCATCACTTTTGAAATCGGTTCTGTAGTTCCAGAGATTCCATAGAAATCGTAATTTAGAAGGATTTTAGAACACTTTTCGCTTATTTCACTCTTTTAAATTTCGATTTTTTTTAAAATTTATTCTTAGAGAGCATTTACATCTTATACGTAACTACAATGCCAGATTTTAAATTTCTAGCTCCTTCAGTATAAAAAAAGTCGTAATTTTCGAACATTTTTCACTCCTGCACGCCATTGGGGTTAGTTGCACCGACATAAAATATAGACTATGTTGGTGTAGGGAGTGTCACCATCAATTTGATACCATTACTTTTGAAATCGGTACTGTGGTTTCAGAGATTCCATAGAAATTGTAATTTAGAATATTTTTAGAATGCTTTTCTCTCATTTCACCCTTTTAAATTTCAAATTTTTCTTTTAATTTGTTCTTAGAGAGCATTACATCTTATAAGTAACTACAATGCCAAATTAAAAATTTCTAGCTCCTTCAGTATAAAAAAAATTGCAATTTTAGAACGTTTTTCGCTCCTGCACCCCCCTGGGATTAGTGGCACCGACGTAAAATATAGCCTATGTTGGAGCAGGGATTGTCATCAAAAATTTGCCACCATCACTTTTGAAACCGGTTCTGTAGTTCCAGAGATTCCATAGAAATTGTAATTTAGAATGTTTTTAGAACGCTTTTCGCTCATTTCACCCTTTTAAATTTCGATTTTTTAAAATTTTGTTCTTAGAGAGCATTTACATCTTATAAGTAACTACCGTGCCAAATTTCATGTTTCTGACGCCTTCAGTATAAAAAATCGACATTTTAGAACGGTTTTCGCTCTTGCACCCCTACCCCCTGTGGTAGTGGCACCGATATAAAACATAAGCCTATGTTACACAGGGACTGTTACCATCAATTTGCCACCATCACTTTTGAAAACGGTTCTGTAGTTCCAGAGATTTCATAGAAATTGTAATTTAGGATGTTTTTAGAACGCTTTTCGCTCATCTCACCCTTTTAAATTTCGAATTTTATTAGAATTTGTTCTTAGAGAGCATTTACAATAAGTAACTACCATGCCAAATTTCATGTTTCTAGCTCCTTCCGTATAAAAAGAATCGAAATTTTAGAACGTTTTTCGCTTCTGCACCCCCCTGGAGGTAGTGGCACCGACATAAAATATAGCCTATGTTGGAGCAGGGATTGTCACCATTAATTTGCCTTCATCACTTTTGAAATCGCTTCAGTAGTTCCAGAGATTACCCCCTACAAACAAACAAACAAAAAAACAATCTTTACTACTTTATAATATTAGTATAGATATGATTTTTATCTTCATATTTTATTTATAAACTAATTTTCAAAAGTATATGCAAACGCGTATCAACCGCGCTAGTATGTTCATTAACGAAATTTTCGAGATTTATTACGTAACTGCGAATTTACGTAAGTGGCGTGATACGTAAGTCGGGGGATGCCTGTATTAATTTCCACTCGATGCAGGCTGACGAATAGGCCGTGGTGCTAAGTTTTACTAAAAGAAATTTAAAAGAATTTATAAAAAATCGTGACGTTTAACATACCGCACAATGATGATTTCTTCGAACCCTTGAAAATTGGGATTCTTTCTTTCTCTTCATCAGGACAGAGTTGCCAGTTTGGCCTTTTTTTTTTAAATTCAAAAATTTCGAATTCACACCGGAAATTCTGTAAAAAGAGTTTTTACTTTAAACAATCATGAAATGTCTGCCATTAAATAAAGAAAAAAAAACATTATAGGGAATTTCTGGTATTAATGTGAAATTTCGGAATTAAAAAAGGCCAACCTGGCAGCCCTACATCAGGCATAAAATATTAAAATTCTTAATATACATACAACAGCATTGATAAAAAATAAATAAACATATATTTTAACATAAATACTTACAAATATTACGATTATTATGAATTATGATTAAAAACGGTATTTTTTTTTTTTTTTTACTAGTATGATATGCTAAGCTTACCGAATAGGAGTGTCGTCATCTTCAGGTATCTGGAAAACAATGATCCTCAAATCAGCGGGAGTTTCCTTTATAGTGATCACCCAACAAAGACAAAATGTGGTCTTTTGGAGCTTTATTTAGGTACGTGGTTCCAAACTACGGGCTGTAAAGGTCAGTAGGCCATTAAGAAAAATGCTCCAGTTGCTTTAACTACTTCCGTTGGATGTTTGTTTTTCCAAACGGAACAATGAGTCCATATTTCTCAAGTGACGACGCCCTTGCTACAGAGTATTTTAATTTTTTATTCACTATTTAATACAAAGTTTTTTTTTTTTTTTTAAGAATAATATTATCGCATCAGTTGCTGAGTGTTCGAATAAAAGATGCACAATCTGGAAGATTGCATTTGTAATCTATATGGGGGGGGAAAAACATAGTTTTCAAATTGACGCATTTGAAACAGCATTTTTTATAAATCTTTTTTTAATGAAGGCCATTTTACAAATGCATCTTTGAGAATGATGATCTTATAAACATGAATAAATGTAAAACGATGTAAATAGAATTTCTGGAATGAATGGAAATATAATAACTAATAAATATAGCAATCATCAGCGTGGCTTATATTATTCCTGTTGTAAAGATCCCTTCTTTATCTACTATGCCAGAGATCGCCATTCTTTTTTGACCGTCTACAATTTCTTAACTGTTTATCGAGTTCCCACTTCTCAACTATTTACTAGTAAATCTGCAGATCAAGAGCCTCAACGTCAGCTCTAAAATTCATTGTTTTTTAATCTCACTTTTCATATTATTTAGCATCTTACAATCCGCAATTTAATTTTTTTATATTACATACATTTATAGGTATATAAAATAGTTCGGAGGTTTCAGAAATTAGAAACGTTAAATTAAACACGGTTTATGCAATGATATTCTGAAAATCTTACGAACTTCTTATTCATGTAAATTTTTAGATAAAAAAATAAACTTGTATTAAAATACATTCTTCATTTATGTCAATAGAATACTAAAATCACCAGAAAATAATTTATTTTGATAATAAAATATTGCAGCAAAATAGTGCGAGTTACTTGAATTTTATTATTTTTATATTCTTTGAAACATGTTGGTATAAGTAACTAATAAATGGTATTCTGAAAATCTTATGACCTTCTTATTCATATAAATTTTAAGATAAAAAAGTAAACTTGTATTAAAATACATTCTTCATTTATGTCAATAGAATACTAAAATCACCAGAAAATAATTTATTTTGATAATAAAATATTGCAGCAAAATAGTGCGAGTTACTTGAATTTTATTATTTTTATATTCTTTGAAACATGGTTGGTATAAGTAACTAATAAATGGTATTCTGAAAATCTTATGACCTTCTTATTCATATAAATTTTTAGATAAAAAAGTAAACTTGTATTAAAATACATTCTTCATTTATGTCAATAGAATACTAAAATCACCAGAAAATAATTTATTTTGATAATAAAATATTGCAGCAAAATGGTGCGAATTACTTGAATTTTATTATTTTGATATTCTTTGAAATAGGGTTGCTAATGTTGTGGTGTTTTGGGGTTCTTTCTAAAACACAACTTACTTAAACTTAAAAAGCTCATTTATTACTCAATCTTCACTTGACAATTAAATATTTAGAAAAAAATAAGTATACCCTGATTAGCTCCACTGAAATCTGTTGCCATGGAAAAGGTAGCAAATTATATTAAACTAATCAAAATATCAAAACTTAAGAATCCGAATAGGTTAATACAATAATGATAATTTTGAACTCATCATTTTAAGACAATATTAAATGTAGTAAGGGGCAACAGATTTCTAAATCAAGTAGCATACTGGATTGCATAAAGAACACCCAACTCCACTCCAACCCGATCAAGCTCAAATATCCATACACATTAAATTAACAAAAGTGTAATCATCATATAATTTGGAAAAATGCAGACAACCTGAAATTCCTCCAATATGAGGACCAAAAGGGGAAAGAGTTAAATCCGTTAATAGAATAGGGATATGATGATGTACTAAAATTTTAGAACAACCATAGAGATTCTGAACAAGATCCGATCGGTTAACCAAGAATCGTATAGTGGTGTATAATGACTGGATATTTTTTTTTTTTTTTTTTTTTTTTTTTTTTTTACTTTTTAAAATAAAACAATTTTGGTGTATATTTTAGAAAAACAATGTTTCTGAAAGAGGAGAGTTAAAGCTTAATTTAACATTTTATGAAATTAAATTTAATATTACTGTTTCACTTATTAATCTATCCATCCTTAAATCAAGATCAAAAATACGATTGTATAACAATGAGCGAACTTCAATTTATGTTCATTAAAACAGTCAGTTATGAATTTAAACTTAAGAAATTTTAAAGTCCTAATTTAATAAAGTTGAACTTTCTCTCCCTTTTTTTTTTTTTTTAATTAATCACAGAAAGGTTAGGCCATTCTTATAGGTCTACTGTGAATATAAAAAATTAATTATTTAGAGATTTATACAAAGAAAAACATACCAACTTTGATAATAAACAAAAAAAAAACACAATTTATTTGAACATTTAAAATAATGAAGCAACTAAGTTATCAAAAATAATCTTAATAAAACAATATAACAGCTGATCTTTTAAGTTGAAACCACTCACTGGTTACTTTTAAATTACACATCATATTTTTAAAATTACCATCATATTACCATTTAATGGTCGTTCAAACATACAAACATTATATATTAACCTACAGACTATTTCTGTTCATAATGTTTATTCCTATTGAAATTATCCAAAGATATTCATTTCACTTTTAAACTCTGGTATAGCAAACATATTTTTTTTTTTTTTTTTTTTTTAAAAGAGGTACAAATAAATAAAAAGAAAAACTATGCAAATAGTACTTACAACAGGTAGAGAGTTCTACAATTTTAGTCAATGGGCACTTAGGAGCATTTCCTCCTTTTTCAAAATCTGATGAAGCACTTAAGCTGGAGTATTCAGGCTGGGGAAAAATTCAGACGTGGTTTCAAGCTAACATTCATCAATCCTCTCATCTCACTGCATCACTTGCCATCAACTACTAGGTCCATCATCTAGTCCGGAGGGGAAAATCGTTCTACGGTCCAGAACTTCACCGTCGGAGTCAGTAATTTCACCTTCCTGAAGCATGTGTTTTATTCGAAGATAGCCATCACCGTAACTCAGAACACTATGACTTCTAACGACCGGTTTAGTTCAATATCTATGATCACTTCTGATGGTTAAGAAGTCATAATCTTGGAGCGCCACTACGCCAAAAAAAAATAGGCTACACATATCTTCTTCTTAATTTCTCGTTGACAGTTATAGATCCGCAATTCGAAAATGCCCTTATAGCCTCTTTTCATCATAACATCATGATTTAGGATGGTTAATGTAGGGCCATCAATGCCCCACTCTCAAAAAAAAAAATCTTCCAGAAACCTGTCCGCCTTCAACAACTTCGCGATCCAGCCCACAGGCCAATCTTCGAGCCCCGTAATAAGTCGAATTTTTTTTACGAGTCAAACGACAGGTCTCTTGGCCAGGCAACAAGTGTCGTAAACATTCATTCTCCCGCGCTGCTTGAAAAACGGGACCGATCCACTCTGCCAGGGGTACGGGAATGGAAACAAAAGGAAAAATGGACTCATCGTGAAGACTACAGCTTGCCGCTCCACTCTGCCGGCCGCTTCATGGGGGAAGGAAACCATGCATCACCCCCATGGCGTGTGCTGAAGGGGGGTCCTGTTAGCCTCTGTTTACATGGGCGCCAGCTATCCGCCTGATAGCAGAGCCAATTGAAGCCTGACGTAAACTTACAAAGCCTAATTGCGTGTATAGTACACTCATAAGATAACGTAATTCTTATACAGGGCGGTCGGTCATTCTTATATCAAAGTCAGACTAGATGACTCCAAATTTTCCACCTGTGCAGTCTACTGACAAAACATCCCTCCCTTGCTGTCTGCTTTTCGTATTTGAAAAACAGGAAGCTACGTTAGACTATAAACGTTGAAATTACTTTGCAAAAAGAAAAAGAAAGAAGAAAAAATAAAAACTGATTTTATTATAATTATTACAATTACTTTTATTTATTTAAATTTTTATTAGAAACAGAAAAAAAGAGTGCTTTTAAATAAATGTTGAGAAAGTGATTTAAATAATTAATGTAGATTAAAAAAAAAAAATTTGTTGAAACCAACCGTAACAAGATTGCTCCCCCCGGCTAATTAAAAAAAAATTTTTTTTTGAGAAAACAAATTATTTTTTTGAAAGGTAACTTGGTACCACATGGCATGCTGGGACCTCAACACTGAAAAAACTGACCCACAAACACAGATCATACATCGATCCGGGACGGGATCCAGAGAGTTCACCGCTGAAATACCACCCTGACAATATATTCCGGATATATACAACCAGAGCTCGCACATCCGTAGAAACCATTACCTAAAATATTACCTGAAACATGACCATAAAAGAGTACTACCAGAGGAGGGACCACAAGGCTGATTTTACCACTAAAATGACCAAGATATTTTCTGCACCTGTAAAAGAACACATGTTCCACCTGATTGTGAAACCTCACTTCCCTACTACTGTCATTCCTACGCATAACTGCATCCTTCCTGAGACTTCTGGCAACAGAACTGTAAATAATACATAAATTGAATTTTGAAAAAAAAAATTAGCCGAAAAAGAAGAGAAGTGCCCACTGATTAATTGTCACTATACTGCTTATATACATAACTTCAATAATTGGCATCACAGTATATTACAACACTATCTATTAATGTAAATAAGTACTAGTAATATCATAGTTACAACACTGTAAATGTCAATGAAATTTGTAAAACACATATTAATTCTATTATACAAAAATACACAAGAGCAACTGGCGACATAAAAATAAAAATATATACATATACATCTGTAAGACACAAATTATGGTATCACAGACCATGTTAGAGAATTACGCACACAATTGTAACAATTTTATATGAGAACACATGTTTGTTTTCGAACACAGTCTAATGATTCGGGATATTATGTAGATTTTACAAATGCACGTACAAGTAATGTGCATGGGAAAGAGTATCTCTGCCTCTGTGCTACTTATAGCAAAAAGCAGTTTCGGGCTTTTGGTCACTACAGGGAAAACATTCCACAAAATAAAATAAAAAACAGGGGTGGTGACATATATCACCAGGAAGGAAAAACACACACTCCACCAAAAATAGGAAGTAGAATAAAGAAAATAGTTAATTCTAGTAATTTAAGCCATACACAACCACATCCAGGTATGTACATGAGACAGTATGTACTAGAAAAAGAAAAAGGGCCCACACTCCTTAAAGTTTAAGCTCAAATAAAACCACAAACTGTATAGTAAATAATAAATCTATCTAGTTAAAATGTAGAAATTAAAGTAAACACATACTTAAAAAGTTATATACAAAACACTGATGCATTAAAAAAAACTGAACTAAACAGATCTACCTCGGCAAAAGGGCATACAAAACACAACATCCTAAAAAAATTTTAAAGTAACAAAAATTACATTCGTTTCTTTTTTTTTTTTTTTTGCAAAAATATACCCAAAATCTACGAAAACGGGGTGCGGACGGGTATATACCACATAATCTACCATAAAACAGACAAAAACCTTAAGTATAGGCATAAAAAGGGTTAAAAATGCCTACATGAGAGTATCAACACGCAACCAAAACAAACCTTTAATACGCTAGAAAAACTAAGTTCCGTTTTAAAAATATCAAAAAAAAATAATTAAATATACATACACATTAACTAAACTATAAATAAATACAAATAAACAAGGTAAAATTGAATAAAAATGCTTGAATAACGAAAAAAGGTAGTTAGTATTTATAACTCGGACGGTCTCTTCTATCCCGTAGCGAATAGTCGGTTCTAGAAATCGATATTGAACGACTACTTCTATTCGATTTAGCAGCTGGACGAATCGATGAACGAGACCTGCGCGAATCGCTGTGCTCAGCAGTTGAACTGCTTTCTGCCGTGGCTGAATTTTTACCTACGCGCATTTCACTGCCTTCTGCCGTTGCTAAATTTTTATTTACGCACATCTCGTTATTCTCTGCCGCTGCAATCTCCGGAGAAATGGGAGGTGGGGGAGAGGGATTTATGATTTCAGTCGCGTCGCTGTCTGTTTCCTCCACTTCCGGCGCTACCGGAGTTTCGTTATTGTTGACGTTCACTACTGCTGGTGCGCGGTTACTATCATATGGTGCCCAGGGAATGAATCGGTTACGCTTACACCTGCGTACAGGAGGAGAATCGCGCGGTTGGTGTGGTGAATCGATGGTCACGTTTTCAGTCGATCCCAGGCCAATTGTTTGTTTTGGTTTACTGGACCAGATGGGGAGTCTGTCTTTGAAAGAAGACAACCTGTCAACATGGACAACCTGACAATTTTTGGGATTAGCAACTAGCGCTATTTTAAAATTAACCTCATTTAGCTTCTCAATTATAGTAAAAGGACCATTATTTTGCTTGCTTAATTTTTTTGTATTACCAGGGGCGACTGTGGGTGTAAATAACCACACAAGATCTCCTATTTTAAAATTTTTATCAACAGCTGTCTTTTCACGGTATTTTTCCTGCTGCTCAGAAACTTTAATTAAATTACTATGTACTTCAGTGTATACTTTTTGAAGAGCTGGGATTAAGAGTTCGCAAAAAGAGGGTGCATCATTATAATTAAAAGAAGGTGGTTGAGAAAAGAGATTATATGGTAGATTCATATTTCTGCCATACATAACTGCAGCTGGGCTAAGTTTAGTTGAAGAGTGGACAGCTGAACGCATAGCTAGTAGTGCAAATTTGAGTTTAGTGTCCCAGTCAGATTGATTTTGGTTGACTATGTGACAAAGTGCATTTTTAAGAGTACGATTCTGTCTCTCCACTTGCGAGTTGCCAGCCGGGTGATAAGATGAGGTCTTAATATGATTAATACCAAACATTTTATATACGTGCTCTATCGCATCTGAAATTAGATTCTTCGCGTTGTCCGTCGTAATAAAACAGGGCGCACCGTAGCGTGATATGAAATCAGCTAAAGTGTCCGCAATGACATCTGAAGTGGTTGAACTAACCGCATATGCTTCTGGCCACTTAGTAAATGAATCTATATATGCGACAATATACTTATTTCCCGAAAAAGTTTGCGGTAAGGGTCCAATGAGATCCAAATGAACCTTGTTCATGGGAAACTGGGGGGTCGGCATACGTTGCAGAGGGGCGAGCTGGTTCGCTCTATAAGCTCTCTTCTGCTGGCAACTAATACATGACTCCACTAGATGCTTGACATCTGACGACATTCCTGGCCAATAGAAGTGCTCACGAATGCGATCAATGGTCTTTTGAAAGGCTTGATGACAAGCCGCTAGGGACTCATGTGTTAGTGCAAAAACTTGAGTAACCAATTCTTTTGGCACGACTAACTTTACAGATTTATTCAAAATAGCTGACTCCCTTGTATCCTCACAAACTAAAATGTCATCTCTAAAAAAAAATTTCATGTATTTAGGAGCAATTTCTACACCTTGGTCTAGTTTTCTTGCAATCTCGCAGCATTTCTTGTCTGATTTTTGTAATTCACCAATTTTTTCAAGTAGATTAGAATGAGGCATAAAAGTAACTTCCTTTTCGACTTGTATACAAAAATTACAATTAACAGTATCATTGGAGTTATCATTGTTGACATACCTCGAAAGGAAATCTGCGACACTGTTACACTTACCTTTAACAAACTTGATTGTAAAATTAAAGTCTGAGAGAGTGCAGATCCATTTAGCCATGCGAGATGTAGGGTCGTGAATTTTTAACATAAATGTTAGAGGCGCATGGTCTGTATAGATGAAAAAATGGGTATTAGCAATGTAACATTTGAAGTGGGCAGTAGCCCAAACTAAAGCTAGTAATTCCCTTTCAGTGGTGGAGTAGCGGGTCTCAGCATCTTTCAATTTTCTGCTGGCAAAGGCAACAGGATGGAGCATGTTATTTTCATCTAATTGTGATAACACTGCCCCTAATGCTTCGCCACTGGCATCAGTATATAAATGGAATTCTTTCTCAAAATCAGGGAGTGCAAGACATGGTTTTGAAATAAGAGCCATTTTAAGGTCTTCAAATTCTTTCTGTGCATCTTCATTCCACGAAAATTTTCCTGTCTCTTTCGTTAAGTTGATTAGATTTTTAGCTCTCTTAGTAAAATCTGGTATAAATCTCCTATAGAAAGATAGAGTTCCAATAAATGACCTAACAGCCTTTCGGGTAGTTGGAGGTTTAAAATTTTCTATTACGGCAATATTTTTATTGATAGGTGATACTTGGCCACTACAAATCTCAAAACCTAGATATTGTATTTTATTCGAAAGGAAAGTGCATTTACTGGGCTTAAGTTTAAGTTTATGCAGTCTTAACCTTTCAAAGACCATGCTAAGCTTCTCAAAATGAGAATTAACATCACTGGAGGCAATTACAATGTCGTCGATATAAACAAGAATTCCAAGATTGCCTAAATCACCGAAAATAGCATTCATAAGTCTTTGGAAACTGTTACCTGAATTTGAGAGCCCAAAACAGTTACGGGTCCACTCAAAAAGTCCTTTGTGGGTGATTATAGCAGTTTTATGCCTATCCTCTGGGCGAATAACCTGTTGAAAAAACCCACTAGTTAAATCTAGCGTTGAAAAAAATTTAGCCCCACTTAAAGCATCAACAGAGTCGGTAATGTTAGGTATTGGGTAAGCATCTTTAACAAGATTTTTATTTAATCTTCTGTAGTCAACAGCAAGTCGATAGGAACCGTCTGATTTCCGAACCAGAATAACCGGAGAAGCAAATTCAGACATGGAAGGGGAAATTATGTCCGCCTGTAACAAAGTATTAAGTTGGTCTTCCATTTCTTGACGTAATTTGTAGGGGACTCTATAAGCTTTGCCTTTAACTGGTTTATTTGAAGTTAAGTTAATTTCATGCGGGATTGTATCACAGCCGGGTAAATCTAAGACCGATGCTGCAAATACATCTTTGTTTTTGTCTAGAAAATTTTGCATTTTAAGTTTTAATGGGGGTTCTAAATGATCTAAATTAATTTCAGAGCTCCAAGTGAGATCAGCGTGATCAAAGTCACCAATTGGAGGGGCCAAATTTATATTATAGGTTAATTTATTATCAGTTACGGGTATATTTGACTGGTCTACACATTTTTGAATTTTGGCAACAAAGGTTCCTTTATTTAAATGAATACTATTGTCTGAAAAATTTGCAAATGAGATATATAGGCCATGTTCTTTAGTGCAAATGGCTCTGGAGGTAAGGAGACCTTGATTTAAATTTTTCGCCAAAGGTTCTAACATAACAATATCATTTTCCTTAATAAAATTTTCCTTATAACTTTTAACTTGGGCTAACATTTTTGACTGCGGGGGAATTGAAATTTTGCTACATAACACAGCGAAACTTATATTTTTATTTTTATTGGTTTTATCACCAATCATTGCTCTCCTCCTCGACTTCAGGTACCTTATCCTCTATACTTACCAAATCTCCACTTTCATCAATATTACAAATTTCAGTAGTCTCTTCAGCTAAATTACCCTGAGTTACCTGACTCGCTGCTGAAAGAATGTTGTCGACACTTTGAATACTTGAAAAATTTTCAGTGTTATTACCCTCAGAGCTACCGCCTGATGTTGTTTGCATGCAAAAGTTCTGCGCAACACTTTCAACTTCCTTATCTGACTCAGTTTGAATGACTATCTCAACATCTTTTCCCATATTACTCAACTGCGGGTCCTGAACTACCATATTTTCACTACTATGATTCCCATTTTCAATATTAACTGAGTCATGAACTTTCTCACATGCACAATTTTCAGGAGGGCTATTGGCATTACTACTTTTTGAATTCTCCCCTACTTTGTTGACACATTTTATATTTACAGAATTATTTTTAACACAATCATTATTTATACAATTATTATTAGAATTTACACTATATACAGAGTTAGAAATATTTACAGAATTAGTAGCAAGACAAGTATTACACCCTGAAGTATTACTTGGGGTTTCTACGCTTTGTTTACATTGGCCTGAAACTGGCACTTTAAGAGCGACAGCATTTGTATCACAATTTATACTTGCCCGGTACTCTTTCAAAAATGGCATTCCCAAAATCATATTAAATTCCTCTGCTAATTTACCTTCCACTACATAGAATTCAGCTTGACATTGAACATTATCAAAAACAAATTTTAAAAATACTTTCTTATTTAGGTGAACTTTCTCACCGGTGACAGTCATAATGGGGATATTGCAATTCTCCATTTCAAAATTCTCTAAACAGTTACAATCAGTACCACTCAGGAGATTAATTGCAGAACCCGTGTCACATAATGCATTTAGGCAAACTTTATTTATGTAAATTCTTGCAGTTGGTAATGTATATGATTGGGGCTGAAACATACTATACACAGTTGGGGGGTCCAGGGGCCTGTTGGGGATCGACTTGACCACATCTGATCCGGCCACTAATAGTTTAAAGCCTCACTTTCATTGTTAGCTACTGGGGTGTTATTTACCGCCTGCTCTTCATTTCTGTTCGCAGCTGTGCTCCTATTGTTTTGGTAATAACCACCTCTTCTTCCCCTATATCCGCCTCGCTGATTGTGGTTCCCTCTAGGATTTTCACCTCTGTTTCTATAATTTTGCCCACGGCTCCTGAAATTTTGACCACCTCCCCTTCTAAAATTATAGTCGACAAAATTTAGTGGACAATCTCTGGCATAGTGGCCTTGTACGGAGCACCTATAGCAGGTTACGGGTCTTACCTCTTGGTTTTTCTCCTGTACATCCCTAGTCCTAAGATCAACTAAACTGTCTATCTTAGCTGCTAAAACATCAATTTGAGATTTTAGTTGGTCTATCTCCTTCTTTTGTGAGCTATTTTGCTGAAAAACTGCAGCACAGGGTAGGTTTTGGGTCAAATTAGGGTTGAGAATTTCCTCGCGGTGGTTGTAGAAAGGGTTAATGCTCCTATAAGCCTTTTCCTCAAGAAGCGCAATTTTGAGGACCTCTTCTGGGGATTGTGGATTTCTCGCAATTACCCCCTTTCGCACTTCTGGTGTAAGATTGCTCAACAGCATGGAGTGTAGTAGAGCCGTTCGGCTTTTATCGACTACTTCACCCTGGATACCTTCAATTACAAGGGCTCTTAATGACATATCATATGCCTTGTCATAAAACTCCTGAACACTCATATTGGGTGGCTGTTTAAAATTTAAAAAATGACTGAGGGCAACATCTGGTGTGGCCTGTGAAGTATAACTCTCTTTTAAGATTTTTAATAGCTCATCAGATGTTTTTGCTTTGTGAATTTTTATTCGCCTAGAAGCAGCTCCTGATAATCTAGCTAACAAAACGAATTTTTTCTCCTCCTCATTCCAGTCGAATAATTTGGCAAAACTCTCAAATTTCTCAGAAAAATCTGAGAAGCAGACTGAGCTGGCCTCTCCATTGAATGGGGGAATGTTTGACAAATTATCCACTAAAGCATTTTTTCGCTGAATAGTGGCAATTGCTTCCGAGTGCTTATCAGCCATAGTTAGAGTTAGAAAATGACAAACAAACCAAAAAGAAAATGAAAAAAGGGGGGGGGGACAACTTAAAAATGAGAAAAAGAGAGGGGAAAGGAAAACCTTATAAATACATAAAACTTAAGTACAGGACTATGCTTTTTGTAAATAAGAAAAGGTTATGCTCACAAGGCATAATTTTGACTGGGAATTGTAGCTTACTAGCACAGAGAGAGAGCCTAGACCTCTTTTTACACTTGAACATATAAATAAAATTTTAATTGCAAAAACACCCAGTTGCTCTTTGATACATAAATACATACAAGTAAAAAAAAATCAATAATCCAGAGACCGAATTGTTACGGCTCCATTTGTTGTGGTGTTTTGGGGTTCTTTCTAAAACACAACTTACTTAAACTTAAAAAGCTCATTTATTACTCAATCTTCACTTGACAATTAAATATTTAGAAAAAAATAAGTATACCCTGATTAGCTCCACTGAAATCTGTTGCCATGGAAAAGGTAGCAAATTATATTAAACTAATCAAAATATCAAAACTTAAGAATCCGAATAGGTTAATACAATAATGATAATTTTGAACTCATCATTTTAAGACAATATTAAATGTAGTAAGGGGCAACAGATTTCTAAATCAAGTAGCATACTGGATTGCATAAAGAACACCCAACTCCACTCCAACCCGATCAAGCTCAAATCTCCATACACATTAAATTAACAAAAGTGTAATCATCATATAATTTGGAAAAATGCAGACAACCTGAAATTCCTCCAATATGAGGACCAAAAGGGGAAAGAGTTAAATCCGTTAATAGAATAGGGATATGATGATGTACTAAAATTTTAGAACAACCATAGAGATTCTGAACAAGATCCGATCGGTTAACCAAGAATCGTATAGTGGTGTATAATGACTGGATATATTTTTTTTTTTTTTTTTTTTTTTTTTTTTTTTTACTTTTTAAAATAAAACAATTTTGGTGTATATTTTAGAAAAACAATGTTTCTGAAAGAGGAGAGTTAAAGCTTAATTTAACATTTTATGAAATTAAATTTAATATTACTGTTTCACTTATTAATCTATCCATCCTTAAATCAAGATCAAAAATACGATTGTATAACAATGAGTGAACTTCAATTTATGTTCATTAAAACAGTCAGTTATGAATTTAAACTTAAGAAATTTTAAAGTCCTAATTTAATAAAGTTGAACTTTCTCTCCCTTTTTTTTTTTTTTTTAATTAATCACAGAAAGGTTAGGCCATTCTTATAGGTCTACTGTGAATATAAAAAATTAATTATTTAGAGATTTATACAAAGAAAAACATACCAACTTTGATAATAAACAAAAAAAAACACAATTTATTTGAACATTTAAAATAATGAAGCAACTAAGTTATCAAAAATAATCTTAATAAAACAATATAACAGCTGATCTTTTAAGTTGAAACCACTCACTGGTTACTTTTAAATTACACATCATATTTTTAAAATTACCATCATATTACCATTTAATGGTCGTTCAAACATACAAACATTATATATTAACCTACAGACTATTTCTGTTCATAATGTTTATTCTTATTGAAATTATCCAAAGATATTCATTTCACTTTTAAACTCTGGTATAGCAAACATATTTTTTTTTTTTTTTTTTTTTTTTTTAAAGAGGTACAAATAAATAAAAAGAAAAACTATGCAAATAGTACTTACAACAGGTAGAGAGTTCTACAATTTTAGTCAATGGGCACTTAGGAGCATTTCCTCCTTTTTCAAAATCTGATGAAGCACTTAAGCTGGAGTATTCAGGCTGGGGAAAAATTCAGACGTGGTTTCAAGCTGACATTCATCAATCCTCTCATCTCACTGCATCACTTGCCATCAACTACTAGGTCCATCATCTAGTCCGGAGGGGAAAATCGTTCTACGGTCCAGAACTTCACCGTCGGAGTCAGTAATTTCACCTTCCTGAAGCATGTGTTTTATTCGAAGATAGCCATCACCGTAACTCAGAACACTACGACTTCTAACGACCGGTTTAGTTCAATATCTATGATCACTTCTGATGGTTAAGAAGTCATAATCTTGGAGCGCCACTACGCCAAAAAAAAATAGGCTACACATATCTTCTTCTTAATTTCTCGTTGACAGTTATAGATCCGCAATTCGAAAATGCCCTTATAGCCTCTTTTCATCATAACATCATGTTTTAGGATGGTTAATGTAGGGCCATCAATGCCCCACTCTCAAAAAAAAAATCTTCCAGAAACCTGTCCGCCTTCAACAACTTCGCGATCCAGCCCACAGGCCAATCTTCGAGCCCCGTAATAAGTCGAATTTTTTTTACGAGTCAAACGACAGGTCTCTTGGCCAGGCAACAAGTGTCGTAAACATTCATTCTCCCGCGCTGCTTGAAAAACGGGACCGATCCACTCTGCCAGGGGTACGGGAATGGAAACAAAAGGAAAAATGGACTCATCGTGAAGACTACAGCTTGCCGCTCCACTCTGCCGGCCGCTTCATGGGGGAAGGAAACCATGCATCACCCCCATGGCGTGTGCTGAAGGGGGGTCCTGTTAGCCTCTGTTTACATGGGCGCCAGCTATCCGCCTGATAGCAGAGCCAATTGAAGCCTGACGTAAACTTACAAAGCCTAATTGCGTGTATAGTACACTCATAAGATAACGTAATTCTTATACAGGGCGGTCGGTCATTCTTATATCAAAGTCAGACTAGATGACTCCAAATTTTCCACCTGTGCAGTCTACTGACAAAACATCCCTCCCTTGCTGTCTGCTTTTCGTATTTGAAAAAACAGGAAGCTACGTTAGACTATAAACGTTGAAATTACTTTGCAAAAAGAAAAAGAAAGAAGAAAAAATAAAAACTGATTTTATTATAATTATTACAATTACTTTTATTTATTTAAATTTTTATTAGAAACAGAAAAAAAGAGTGCTTTTAAATAAATGTTGAGAAAGTGATTTAAATAATTAATGTAGATTAAAAAAAAAAAATTTGTTGAAACCAACCGTAACACTAAGTAACTAATAAATTAAAGAGCAAAGTAAAAAGAAATTCATTTTAAAAATTTGTAATATATATATATATATATATATATATATATGAAAGTAAAATGTTTTATTTTTCACGAACAGATTCAAAACAACTTCCAATAATTTAAACAATTAATTTTTTAATTCTAATGAATGTATCAGCAAATTTTCAAAGCTATTGGATATATTTAAAACCTCCATATCGAAACTTTAGCTTTAATAATTTTACGTTTAAATCCATTATTCAAATATGCGATTTTCATTTAAAAATGAAATTTGAAAATCGTCTGCATTCCCATAGGAAAACATTATGACCTAAAAAGAAATGTTCTACATTTTTCGAACGAGTGAACCAAATTTAACGAAAAACTATACAGCTAATTCCGGGTATCTCACCAACATTCCCACTGAAAATTAACCTAAGGGGATGATTTTTGTGGCAGTTATCGCGGAACAGGCAGACAAACAGACAAACAAACAGACAAACAGACAGACAGAAACGAAAAACTTTTTGCGTCTCCACAGTGACCCACTAACCATAATAAAACAATAAAAAACAAGAACAGAAAATCATGCCTCAAGCATTGATTATGGAACATTTTCCCACACAGCCAGAAAACTGCAACGAAACTTCATCGTTAAAGTGACAGAAGATATGTAATTATATTAATAGAATTTAGGAAACATGTAACACATTTAAAAATCCAGTTTTAGCATTTACTTTCCATAGTAAAAAAAATAGTGAAATTATTTTGTGCAACCATGTATATCTATAGCCCTATGATCTATATATTTGGATATACACTATAGCATGATAAAATTTAGTTTAGTTAGAAAATTCACATTTAGCAATTTTCGCCAATCGATAGAAATGCACAAGAAATCTTTTGTACAGCCCTTGTATATTATATATAAAGACTTTTGTATATACACTACATATTAAGCTAAAATTTAACTCAAATAAAAAACGCATAAGGCAACTTAAAACTTACTTCGAGTTCGAGCAATTACCAACCATAAGCGACAGTGTAACTTGTTTTTTGCGCAGCTCTGTATGTGAATTTATTTATATTCCACAAACTTATATTGGTCTACTAAACATAGTTCAGTAGGAAAATGCGTAACACAATTAAAAATACCCATAAGCAATTCACGCCCAAAGTCAATAATACTTACGAATTCCTTTGTGTAGCCCTGTATATGATCAACAGAAGCTGTACACACCACGCGCACAAATTTAAAACTTAAAAACGCAAACCAAAGTTGTAAACGCACTTATCACACATACACTGCAATTATCGCACTAAGACTGTAACCGAATTCTTTTGTGTGTCCCTGTAAAAATGAACGAGAAACGCAATATACACTAATTTATACTACACCTCAGAAATAGATATCAATTTTATTATGGTTGAACAAGTGAAACATCATTTAAATTACACTGCAAACGATTTTTCCCCGTAGAACATTGTGTAACAGATTTTTTTTGTGCGACCCTGTAAATGAATAATAAATGCTTTGCACACCATATTTTATAAAAAATATATTTGAGTAGCTTCATAATTGCATATCAATTTTATCATGTTTCAAATGGCGATATCATTACCAATGACATCATCAAAATGTACTTGAAACAATTTTTTCCCATTGACTATAATGTAACGGAATACTTTTGACTGTGCCTGTAAATAAATCATAAATGCTGCACACTTCATTTTCAATAGGGATCATGGTATAGTAGACGTGAAAAACATACAGAAATTTCAGGGAAATCCGAATATATTTACAAGAGTTAGAGCACGGACGGATGGCAGACGGTAGACGGACAGACAAACCGAAGTCAAACACTTTTCAGCTAAGTTGGGAAGTGTTAAAAAGCCTATGTAATTTTTAGATTGTTTATTATTTTTATTACCTAATGTTTGATATAATGTTTGATGATAATGTCTGAACAACAAGCACTCCTTTAGTTTCTTTTCACCATTTCCCGTCAGATTTCGTTCCGAACTTAAACTTTATAATCGACCGTATTATTTTCTGTGTAAATTTTTGCGGGATTTTATAAGGAGAGGGAGATTTATTTCATGTTATATTTTTGGGAGGTATATTATGAATATGACGTTCAGAATCTTTTACTTTATATTCTCATAGAATATTATATTGAAAACTAGTAGTGATTTTCCACTCAATTGGCAAACTAGTTTTTTTTATTAAATTAATCCTACTTTGTGATTATATATATATATATATATATATATATATATATATATATATATATATATATATATATATATATATAATTTATTTATTTATTTTTTTTTTGAAAAAAAAAATTACATGATGAAGATTTTTTTCAGAGGTAGGACACTTTCTTGTCAGATTTTAATAGGAAATTTTAATTTAGATAATTCTCCAAAAACCGACGAGAATAGGCATGGAAACTGCAGTGCGAGAGCAAATCTTTACACGGTGTGAGGCTCCCTGCGAGACGCTTCCTGGGAGCAGATCTCAACAACAAGCACTCCTTTAGTTTCTGTTCGCCATTTACCGTCATTTTTCGTACCGAACTTAATCTTTATAATCGACCGTATTATTTTCTTTGTAATTTTTACGGAATTTTATAGGGAGAGGGAGATTTATTTCATGTTATATCTTTGGGAGGTATATTATAAGTATGAAGTTCACAATCTTTTACTTTATATTTTCATTGAATGTTATGTCCAACACTAGTTAATACAGTACCATCATACTTTACATACATTCCTACTGAGATATTTATACACTGTAAATAAAAAAGAAAAGTGCCCAGTTAAATTGATGGCATTGAGCTTACAGGCTATTCACACTAATTATATATTACTAGCTGACATGCCCGGCGTTGCCCGGGCCCGTGATAATAACCTTAAAAATACCTAAAATCAATGTTGAATGATTTTATATTTTTAAATGAAAATCTATCCAAACGAACTGAAGGACAGTCGTAATAGTTATTGCCGATTTAATGTCGATTTGAATTCTGACGTTTTGGTATATGAAACTTTCAATTCTGAAAAAAAGTTCCTGAGGAAGCCTAAATAATATAAAGCGCTCCCCCACCTTTCCTCTTTTAAACACAAAATAATATATAGTTTTGGACAATTTATTAATCCCATTCGAAAAAAAATTCCAAAACCTTGTTTCTAAGATGATTATATTAAAATTAAATAAAAATCACGCACTCGTGGCATCATAATTCACTTTTGTATTTTAACAGAATAGTAAGGCTACTATAATTTGTGACTCGTGCTATAGCCAGTATACGTCAGGACACATGGCCGTTATCACTATCTTTTCTCGCGTGAAGATTTCGCTATGGTACTCCATTGTGAAATTTGGTAATTTTTGAAATTCAATATTTGAAAAACGGCATAATCATTAGATGTGAAATTTATATCAAGAAATATACAATTTTTTACCTTTCTAACGAAGTTTGTCTAACAATTTTCTGACAAATACTTTTCGAGCTATTAATTTTTTCAGAAACTTCAAATGTTTCATTTTCTGAGATTAATCTGTGGCAACGATAATCGAAAATCCCAGTCGTCAGCAACGCATAGTTTTTTATTAAAGAGGATACTCCTATTTCAAAGAATAATGTCCCTCGAAAAATAAAGAAATCGGTTGTAAATTAAGGGTGGGGGGGATTAGACCCCCATTCCCCCCTTAGTAGCTAGTTTATTTTGCTGCTAATGATTTTCGAAAATGTTTCCGAGTAGTTTTTAGAGTATATTAATCAGTTTTCTCAATTCAGAATATAGGTTTTTCGGATGCTATCTTTTCTCAAGTAAACATTTTCATATTCAACAAACTTGTTTCACAAACAAACACCATACATTAGCAACATTAACATTATTCTGTTACTCTTGCATGTATAAATTCAATTACGCTACTAAAAATACTAGGGCATCCAACCCGGGCTTCTAGAAAAACTTGTTTCCCCTACTCCAATAGCAAAACAAAAATCATGTGCACAGAAAGATAGAAAGAAAACCTCAACCCAAGCCTCTTCACAGTGGAAAACTGTGAAGAGAAAAACCAGGAAAACATGTCTCAGCCCATTGATAACTAATATGAAGGATTCCAAACAGCTACTCCACTATGTGGAAGAGGCTATGGAGTCCGACAGCTATGACTCTGATACAGATGAAGAAAATACTGTTTTTGAGGAGTTTGAGCCGACATGATTTTAGTTTGTTTTTTAATATTTTGTGTAAATATACCAGTTTTTGTGCTGCATTATTTAGATTTTATACTTGTTTTATAATCATTACTTTACAGAATGTAAAGATTTGTTTGTGTTTTTTAAACCTTATTATGAAGTAATTTTAGTAATTTTAATTACATATATCATCTCATTACTTTTTTCACTAATTTGTGTTGCTTTATTTATTTATTTATTTATTTATTTTTGACAAGGTTTTGGATAACTTCTTGATATAATTTTATGTTCTTCATTTACTTTTTTTTTGCCGCAGCATGTTCCAGAAGGGACTTTGTGCCATTAAACCCAATTCAACCAACCAACCAACCAGGGCTTTTCGGAATAGATAATATAATATGCTTAAAACATTTTTTTAAATTGAAAACTATAATAGAATTTTTACAGATAATATTTTCATTTAGATTGCCCCCCCCTAACAACACCATAGAGCAATTTTATATGAAACTAGGAATCTTCTATAATCGGGTTCCGCGCATTTTAGGTTGGTGTATTTGAGTAAAATTAGATGAATTCTTAAAAATAAGGAAGGGGAGAGCTACCTTTACCTCCAGGTACAAGTCGGAAATACTTTTTTTTTTCGTTTTGAGGAAGAGGGCGTAGAATTTCATTTTGCACCGGGCGCCAAAAAACGTAGCTACGCCACTGCGTGGGGAGTCCAGTTATTGCACCTATTATAGCTAATTCAGCAATCAGTTTTTTGCGTGGATGCAAAAGATTGCATCTTTACGTAATTATGATGAATAATACGTCCATTATTTAATAGCTCAGTTAATGCGGTTATTTGTTGTCTCGAAGATTATTTCTAAGATAAACAGTTAGCTAATCCAGTATAAGACTGATATTTTATTAAAATTATTTTTTCAGGTTTATTCTACGTTCATCTAACAATTCTTTATTATTTCCTCGAATTTAGACGGATGCTACTTATTAATACTAACTGTACTTATAAGATAAACCGTAATGTAGTTAATCCTCAGCAATAGTCTTTTTCTTCTATAAGAATATCATAAAATATGTTTTTTAATTGTTCTGCCATTCGTTAAATCCACAGAAATTCAACAATGGTGGACACTGAAACAGAGATTTTTACAACAACTAGGGGGCTCTGCCCCCTACGAGCTGCGCTCGCCAACCCCCGTTCTGACACCGCGTGATTTAAAAACACTCTGATTTGATCATCTCTAAAACGATTACGGAAGATTGTATTATAATTAAACAACCAGTGGCGATCTGCTGTAACAGGGTTTCCATTCATTTTCTTTTCACTGACGGATTTTAAGGTCGCTGTTGAAACAGATTGCAACTGTAACTGTCACCAAAATATATGATTTAACGCCAAACGTGCATAATCGTGGCGTCGCGTCACTTTCAGTTGACATCAGATGCGTTACACGAGTTAGTTTTTTCATCGGGGAATTTTTAATTCAACGCTTATTTGTCTTTTGATACTTCTCCATTACCCCGTCAATCAATTTTCATTAAAAAAAAAAAAAAAAAAAAACTATCGTTAAATTGTAACACCAAATAAACAAATAGAAGAATTTTGACATTGGAAAGGAAATATTATTATTTACACTGTTTTAAAATTTGCAATAATAGGTAAAAGATATGTCGAAATAAATTGATCTCTCATGAAAATATAATTATTAATTGAAATTGTTTGGAAATATTGTTATTTGATCATTTTAAATGTGACGTAAATTTCCCTAGTTACTCGTATTTCTCTTTTTAATATTCACGCGCAAGTATATTTTTATTACGTCATTTTCTACATTTATTGCTTTTAACACGTGATCATTTAAATATTATTTTAAAGTTTTCTTTCTGTTTTTAATAGTCTCGTGTAAATACATTTCTTAATTGAAAGGGAATATTATTACGTGCGCTATTTTACAAATTGGCAACGGTTCAAATAATGGAATTTATGAAATATAAAATAAATCTTCGTCAAAATAATGAAAATTTTGAATAAAAAATTGAAATATAACCTCAAAAAATGAGTCAAATTGAAAAAATAATTGCAGTCTGCACACCGCAACCTTGTAAACTATATATCCTTACAAATTATGGTTAAATTCATGTGCATAGTTTTCATTGCTATAAAACTTTTATAAGAAACCTGTTTTGACCAACTTTGATTTTAAATATCTCTTAAAATAATTCTTCGATTTAAAAACTGTCTACTTCAGCGTGTTTATCGAACATTTCTTTACAAAACCACCAATTTTTAAATTTTTATTTGCAATAGTTTTCTGGATATTAGTCCAGAAAGACTTCAAGGCACAAAATCTTAATTGACAGCGGCGGCCGCGGTGGTTACTTTTTTTTTAATATAGAGAGATGCTTTCAATTCACTGTACAACAATGAAAGCGACCTACTTTTATTGCATTAAAAATCTTCCATTGTTGAATCCACAGAAATTCAACAATGGTGGATACTTAAAAAAAACGATTTTTTCAACAATGCTTTCGATTCACGGTACAACAATAGAAGCGACATTACTTTTATTGTATTAAAAGATCCTTGCGATTTTATGTGGGTTTTTTACTTGCGAGCTAAAAAAAACATTTTTAACGATATAAAAGTATTTTAGTTGAAATTATTTTCTTCTGTTGAACGTTTTTGTCAATGGTTAATGCTTGGATATAAAAAATAAATCACAATGGCAGGAAATTTAGATCAAAAATCTGTCATCCAATACCTTGAACAAAATGGGTTCAAGTTTGTAAAATGTCTCGGATCAGGGGGCTTCGCGGACGTGATCTCCGTTCTTACTCCTTCCAAAGAAGAAGTGGCTATCAAAATAGTACGAAAAGGAAAAATATGGGAAATAGAAGACAAACTTTGGCCAACTTTCCAACACCCACACTTGCTTCAAGTAACTGAAGTTCGGTCAATAGAATCGTTGAATTGCAAGCTATATTTCATGTCTATCATGCCTAAAGTTCTTGGTTTTGATGTTCACGAAAAATAGTTCAGAAAAGATCCCAATGGTTTAAATAGAATCAAAAAGTGGCTACGGCAAGTCTTATCCGCACAAGATCATCTTCATAGCTCCAGATTGTGTCACTTGGACATCAAGAGTGACAATGTGCTCATTGATGCCGAGGACAACGCAAAGTTATGCGACTTTTCAGGATTGGACTTCACCAAATACGCAATCGATAGATTTTGCTCGCCTAAAATTGACCGCCCTCCCGAATATTTTATACCGGACGGAGCCAGTCACGTAAGAGGCCAGAATTTTTATCTTTGGACATTCGGTCTCTTAGCTTTGAATATATTAACGGGACATGACTTTCTAAAGAAGATGAATCGTATTAAAAAGGTTAACCCTGGCTGTATGACCCAGATGGGGTCGGTTTTGGAGGAAATACTGAAAGAAGCCAATTTCAAATACCTGATCTGATGAGAAAAACAATGCCAAACGTTCGTGTGTCCGAGAGCGACGTTCACCAAGCTCTACATTTCATAAAATTCATCCTGAAGATTCGACCGGATGCGTCTATTGCCAGAAAGCACCCCTTCTTGAAGATGGGCACGAACCCGTTCTTGAAAGATCTGAATGAATGTTTGTCCAAAAATTCCAATGCCATGAATCCTTTTAAAAAGATAGAAAATTAATACGACCTGAACAGTCAAGGCGACTTTAAAGCAACGAAAATCACATCTGAATCTTCAAAACAGACGCAAGTTGCAGCAACTGTAGTTTGTTCTACACATGCAGAGCCACTTCTATTCGTTCAATATGAAATACTTCGAGAAGAAACTGATGTTTCCGTCACAGCACCCTGTGTAGTACAGAACGATACCACGAAAAATAAGGAAGAAAGAAAGACTTTCGTAAAGTTACGTAAAATCGAACGTTAAAAAATGGTTCAGTAAACAGTTCAACAGAATGTTTAAATAAAAATTGAAATATATCAGTTTTCTGACTTTTCACCTAAAACCTAATTACACAATAGCTATTATACGTTTGGAGATTCAATAGACGTTCCAGAAAGAAATAGAACCATCTTGACAATAGCATAACTGGCGTCCTCCTAGTCGGACGGAGGTTTATCAAGAATTGAAAGACTTTACAGCCTGTCATTATATATATCGTATTGATTCAAAACTATCCTTCTGCAGACTGTAACTTCAAAATCATATTGTATTCGGCGACCAAATAAATCTCTTGTTCGGCCTAATTATCTGTGTTATTATTACATTGATGTTAAAGTTTGCGTTCATTTATTTTGTTATTTTTTTCTGTGAATTCAAATTATTATCTTTTTAAATTTAGATAAAATGATTAAGTGATACAAAGAGAAACGCAAAAAGGCTTATAAGAACCTTTTAATATGAAGATAGCCATAAGTTTCAACGTTCAAACGGCGACATTATCTACTATGTATATAAAATACAAACGGAAATTTCCTTCCGACTTTTTATAACTCGAGTTTTGCTGAATGGATTTTAATGGAACTAATTTCGGAACAGGTCTGGTACTCACTCCGTGAAATGCATTTGAAACTTTCTCCCTATCATTTTTCTGACAGAAAACGTATTTCTTCTTTTCAAGCCAGGAGGGGCGATAAACCTACCAAATGAAACTTGTTGGCGACTAACATTTTCCCCTCCATGTTTTCTCTTATATTTCATGGATTCGGGGTGCTTCACAAAGTGAAAGTTTTTTTGCAGGTCTTCTATGATTGAAATCATTTAACCTGTATTATTATTATTTTTTTTTTACAATCATGACTGATAAATTACGGTATGACACAAGGTAAATTCTTATTACAAATACTATGTTGAATATCACTGTTTTATTGTGTATTTCAATTTTAATAAAGAAAAACTATACGGAACAGTTCGAAAATTTTAAAAGCGTTTAGTTGTTAAATGTTTTATGCTGAATAAAATTACATGTAATATATCGTTAAAGTTGTTATACTTGCTGTTTTAGATAATTACAATTGAATTACTAATAGCTTACTTAAAAATACTTTTATTGTCTGTTATAGCTTTAATCAGGAATGAAATCAGTCAAAAAGAAAGAAAAAAGGAGAAAAACATATCTTGTTATTTTAATTCTCTTTAGATTATTAAAGTAGCTAAATCAGGCTACTTATTTTAAAAAACAATAATCAACAAATATCATTCATAATAAATTAGTTTAAAGAAATGGTGGATGTTGAAATTTCTTTTTTTATTTAAAATCTCTATAAGGACTCTATGACTGACATGAAACATTTCCAGCGTGAATATAACATTTTGAAATAAAGTATAAAAAATATCTGGACAAAAAAGGCTTATTTCATAAGCATAATGCATAAGAAATAAATTTTTACAAATGTTCCAGGTAATTTCTGAATGATTAAAAATCTTGGATTATTTTAAGGCAGTTCCAAAAAAAAAATAATAATAATAATAAATAAAAAATATTTTTCCTCGTTTAACAACGTGAAACTTTGTTATATTTTCTGACTCATTTTTTAACATAAAAGCCTGATACTTGCAGACATGATTATTAAAGTGATTTGTAATCGAGCGTTTTTTCATTTTCCGATAAATTAATTACATCTTGAGTTATAAGCGATTATTATCTCAGGATGGCAGTTTTCGTTCCTGTGCTGTCGCGTTCCGAAGGTTCAAAACACTCATTTTTGACAGCATTTTCTGAAAAAATTTCTGAGTTTGCTGATAAATGGAAACCAATCGTTCGATTACATATTTTTTTAATAAGAGCACTTGCCAACTTGATACTTTTGTTGCGAACAATTTTTTTTATACATATAAATTACATTAGTTTAAACTGGCTACTTTTAGAAGTATTCTTAAATTCAATTTAATTAATAAAAACGGATAAAATTGGCAGTTTTTTTTATTATTAAACTATGAAATCGAACAACATTTTGCATTTTTCGAAAAAGACGCAGGATTTTTCAGAAACTGCTATCAAAATTGGTGCTTTGAACCAATTTTAGAGACGCGGAAGCCTGAGAAACGATGCCAGAATACAGCAATCGCCTACAAGTCAACATGTAATATATTTATCGAAAACTTCTATAAGAAGATATTTAATAAAAGGATAAGTAAAATTAAAGAAATTATGGAACATTTTTAAAAGTTTAAAGATCGTCTTTAAAATTGAGAAAATAATACTTTTTTTTTTCAGGAACATTTTACAATAAATTGTGGGGGAAAATATAAAGCATGTACAGAATCATTTAATGTAATTAAATCTTTTGTTCTTTTAACCAAGAAAACATTTCAGCATCTCTTCTTGAGGTGTATTTATATTATTCGGGACTTCAAAATGGTCATACAATGTGTGAATATCACTAATTTCCAATAGAATTTTCGATATATTTAACAGAATATTTCTGCGATCGAAATTAGGAATTCATATCCCCGTCCCCTCTGAGTTTACCATTGATTAATTTTTTTAAATGTGGTACTGTAATTGAAATTGTTTCTTATCTAAGCATAATGTCACAATATCTGTAAGGTGTAAATGTATTTGTAAGGTATGCGTCTTGTAAGGTGCTAGTTAAAAAAATTAAACAATATAATATATTTAATAACAATATAATATAATATATTTAACCAAACAAATATCTTTAAATGAAAATTAATTCTTAATTAATAGTGTGCATATTAAAGCTTTTATGGTTTTATTTCAACTAATTTCCCTATATCTTCGGTTATGAAAATTTTAATGTCATGATTCAATGTTCATGATAAATTTGCTTTATGCATATGTTACACTCAGATTCTCAAGAAAACAGTTCAGTTATAAGAGGAAATAAGATAACCATTGCATGCTGAAATGTAATAATATTTTTTGTTCCATCGTGATTGTTCAAATGACAAGTTTTAAGCTGTTTATAACATAGATGTTATGCATCATTCTGTCACACATTTATTTAGCTTCCCTAAAATTTCACAATGGTAGGGTCCCTTTTCATTTCCCATGTATTCGACCCTCTTATCTTATTTTGGTCAGGGGAATCTCTCTGTGTTTTCCAAGAAACGGGAGAAGATCTATTCATACCACTATACTGTATTGGTATTGTTGTACCAGCGCCTTTATAATGAAGTCCAGTAGGGCGAGTTTTGTTCTGCTTATGAAAGTATTTTTGCGTAATTACCATGGATGTATTATATAATACATCCATGGTAATTACAAAAAAAAAAAAGCATTTTAAAAAAATGCTGTGCTTATGTTGTTATAAACAAAAGCGAGTTAATTCTCTTCCTAGCTTAAAGCTTTTTCCTTGAGTGTATAATTATTTTATATCAACTGATAAAAAAAGAAAAAAAAGTTAACTTCATTAAATCATCTAAAATAATTAAAATTGAGCTAAAATTTCAAAATGGTTATATCCCCATCTCCATTTAATGGCACTGGTGAGTTCAGGAAAATGACAAGTTTAATTCTTATGAATTGTACTACAGTGTAATTTATCAAAATGCATAAAGATTGCTTGTGTCACAAATTATTTGTGACACATACAAATTTTCAAAGAAAATCTGTGCCAACTTTACTTTACCTCGATGGTCAACACTGTTAATTGATTTAAGGTGGTTCTCAAATAACCCGCTTAACAATGCGAAGCTTTCCGACACGTTTCTGACTAAACACGAAGGCATAAAATTTACAGGCCTAACTATGGAAGCCTCTTGAAATCGAAATGAATTTTCCGTTTTTGATAAATAAATTAATTATCGAGTTAGCGATTCGTGTCACGTGATGACACGTTTTTCCCCTTTGTCGTGCTGTGGCGTCGGAAATTCTAGTCAAAACGCCAACTTTGACTATATTTTCTGAAAATCTTCTGTCTTTACCAAAAATTTGAAAACGTCTTTCGATTATAAAGCTTCTGAATAAGAACACCTGATAATTTCGTGCGTTTACGAACAAAAATGAATTACAAAATATATCATAAAGTAGCCAGTTTGGATTTCAGATCAGCCTTAAAAATAAATAAATAACACGAATACACTTCTAATTTTAACTCATTTTCTTTTTCTTATATTGTATTAATTTAACTACAATATTTGGTTAATTATATGTATATATATATATATATATATATATATATATATATATTCCATAATGACATGTCTCTCTCTTTTCCAGTCTGTGTAAAATGTAAAGAAATCGCGGTTGTATAAATGGAACATATAATATTTGAATGGGCGTGCGCAAATCATTTTTTATCAAACGATATCAAAAATTTTGATGCATATTTCTCTATGGTGGTGGTATTCACTATGCGATCAGTGAGTTGCAGAGTTACCACTTTTTCGTCCACCTCATAAATTTTGTCATTAAGGCTGTTGATCAGTCAACTCTCTATATATCCTTTCGCTAATGTTAAACCAATGGGCGTAAGGTGCATTCATATATTTCAAATATCTCCTCAGGAAATTAATTATTTTTAACTTCTGTTTTCTGTGTATAATCCTTAAAGAATCTCTCTCTTTCTCTCGCTCTCCACCCTTCTCTCCAACCCTCTCTTTCTCTTTTTCTTTTTTTTCTTTAGCTGTCAAAATATTTCTAAAACATATACTTAATTTTATTTGAAGTGTTAAAATTTTACACACTGCTCGTCAGCTTTTAACATATAAAATAATAAATTAAGCATTTTTTAAAGAAATATTTTGACATCTAAGAAACAAAATACATCCTTTAAGAAAAATTAATTTAAAAGTATTAATTTCCTGAGGTGATATTTTAAAAATATGAATATATCATAAGAGACGGTAGTCTCTTGAGTGACGCAGCGAAAAACCGAAAACCGTAAGCCCAAAACCGAAGATTCCGTCACTCTCATATATACAGCTAGCAGGACATCAAAGGAAAATCGAAACGCCGACATTTAATATCTCAGTAAATATGAGGCATACCGTTTCGATTTTTTCACATTAGTCTTATATCTATGGCCTAACTCTATCCTGAAATTTATAGATTTCTACATGCAGTAGATTTTGAGATCTGGAAACCAATTTTTAAGCGAAAATGGAAAATGTAATGGTGTAATGGGCACAGAGGTGTTATCTCGAAAATGGATCGAACGATTTTTTTAAAATTAATATATTATATTAATCGCTTTTAGATGAAGAGAGTAAGATTTTGAGCTAACGTAGGAAAACTCTTGTTTTTTATATAATCCAGCTTCAAAATCGGACTCTTTTCTTATGCTTTTTCTGGTAGACTAACATTAAAGCTTTTCGGCCTTTTCACCCTTTTTTATTCCTGCGCGGTCAGGATATTCATGGGTATCACGGTTATAGTTAAAGGCGATTTCGCAATCATATCTGGCTGAAGAACTATTTAGATTTTTTTTTTTTTAATACGAAAACAGTTTTTAATGCAATTTTTAATATGTAATATATATGTATTAAATTAAATTATTGTTTGTATATTTTTCTTTTTTGTTATAATAAAGAATTTCTTATATCAAAATCTTCATTAAGTCGAAAAATATTTAGATTCCTTGATTAAAATATTGAAATATTTTATAATTATACATATACAATTTAATTGTTATTTATATTTAATTTGTGATTTTTTAAAGGAAAAAAAAGATTAAGATTTTTTTTTATCAATTAATTTGCGTAACAAGGAATCATTCAAAATGAATCAATCATCAGTTTGTTTTCTTCGTGTGCGATGCGATTCGCTGCTATGAACATTTTTTGAAGTGTTGAAAATCAAATTTCACAAATACTTCTAACTTCTATTAACAAATACTTCATGAATATATTTTTAATTCCATGTTGTTTATGTACGATAAAAAACACGTTTGTAAGCTTCTGTTTCATAGTATAAGAATCCAAACATTCAGTGAAATGCGTATATTTGATCAGCTATATAAACAAATGAAGAATACAGTACCTTTTTTTTTTCAATTTCATTTCTTAAATTTGCATTTTAAAAACAGATAATAAAGAAATATGTATTTATCTTCTAATATTTATTTTCCTAAGTCAGAGAAATGCAAAGTTCTACCATTGTTTTTTTTGTTTTGTTTTTTCTAGTGAAAGTTTATTTTCAAATGTTAAATATAGATTTTACTTAATAAATCACGAAATCAGTCGTCAGTTCTCGGGGCAATGGTAGACGTGGCATTGGAAACCTAAAAATCATGAGAGAGGGTAATATCTTTAAACAAATCTTGTAGCAAAGTATTCAGTAGTATCTTGCACCAAATATAAGAAATTGAGAAAAAAAAAAAAGGTACTGTATTCTTCATTTTTGTTTATGTATTGTCAAAGCTATGCATTCTACCGAATGTTTTTATTCTTGAAATAGACTATTTAAACAGAGATAGAAGTTTACCAAACTTTTGTTTCTTTCTTCATACATAAACAACATGGAATTAAAAATATATTTTTGAAATATTTGTTAATTAAGTTAGAAGTATTTGTGAAATTTGTTTTTGAACCCGTTAAAAAATCTTCACAGCGCATGGAAAAATAGAAACGCTATAGAAGGATTTTTTTTTCTTCAGTTACCCTGAAATTAAAACAATATATATATATATATTTTTTTTTGGGTGGGGGGGGGGGGGGTTTCAGGAGTGCAAAACGTTCATATTTACTGATTTATTAGTTGTTTGTTTTCTTTTTAAAATTAAAATAATGTTGTTAAATAGCAACATCATGGTGTAGAAAAAAAAAACATTAAAAAAATGTGATGCATCGTTATGTACGAGAGATCAGTTTCAACTGACATTACAAAAATTTATTCACAAACTAAGACAGATAATTAAGAAAAATAGGTTAAATCCTAGAACAAGCGAGACGCTTGGGGTCATCGAATTTAGCGAAGCGATAAATGAGTTTTCTTGTTACCGGTTTATTTCTTACGTTTTTTCCACGCCTTCTGTGCTTGGTTCTAGCATGAGCAGAATGCATGGTTCTGAAAATTGAGCTGGTTTTTGAGGGAATTAGATTTGATTGGTTGGTTGACAGATTAGAATATTCTATAATAGAGTTCTATTGTCTGTGGGTTGGTTTGTTGTGTGTCAGATTTGTTGAATTATGTTTATGAAATGTGTTTTATGTCATAAAGGATAAATCCTGTGAAATATTAAAAAAAAACGAAGGATGAGAAATAACGGTAAGTGCATTTTTGTTGATTTTATATGATAAGATGTATTTTAAGCACTTTAGAGATTGCTGTAAACCGATTTTTGTGCGAACATTACTGACCGCAGCTTGAATGGATTTCATGCATTCTAGGGAGTGCGGAATATAGCAATTTTTGTGCATCCAGGATTTTTTTTTTTCAGTTAATGTACACGAAGCATACACATATACATATATATATATAAATTATTAACTGCTGTTTGAATGAATTTCATGCATTCTAGAGATTGCTGCACAGGGAGTTTCATGCATCCAGGATTTTTTTTTTCTGTTATGTACGCAAAGTGTACATATATATGTTACTAACTGGTGCTTGAATGAGTTTCGTGCTTTTGAAAAATCAGAATTCTCTAGATTCTCCCCAATCGTAACCTGTGTTCTTTGTAGCAGAGAATTCACTACTTACACAGTTTCTATGAAAAATTTTTCACGAAGTAAACATTGATTTTATTCCGTTTTGTGACAATTTACAAAGTTTTAGCAAGGAGGAAAAAATAGCTAAAAATTATTAAAAATAGAAAAATCTGGAGGAAAAAATTGCTAAATGTTTGTATGTAAAAATTGAAATATCCAGACGAAATATTGCTAAAAGTTTGTAAAAATAGAAAATCGTGAAGAAAAACTTGCTGAAACTTTGTAAATAATTGTAAAACGAAATAAAATTTATGTTAAAATTGTATAATAAAGCTTGCCGTAAGCAGTGTGTAAGTATCTGCTTGCTTAAGCTTAAAAAGCATTCGTTCTGATTGGGTAGAATTTGGAGGTTGCCGATTTTTTGGTTGACGTGCGTAAAAAAAATAGCCAAATCGGATGTTTTGCTTGTTCTAGGATTTTGCCCAATATATTTGATTAATGAATTCATCGATTGATACTTTGGCTTAATTAGGTTTGAATTGGCTTAGTAATTTGAATCTTATCATGATGACGTTTTGATTTTGCATGTCCCTGTATAAAAAACTCCTCAATGATATTTGCAAGATAAATACACTGTCACAATTAGATTCAAATTGGTTCAGCATTTCAACAGTGATGGTAAGGATTAAAAAAAAATTCATATTTTTTGCTTTTGTGTGTACCTTTTAAACAAACTGTAAGAGCTAAATGCTTGATTAGCTAACTCATTGATGATGCGGCTAAGTTTAGGGATTCACCCTCAGTTAGCCATCTTGTTTTTAAATCAAAACATTTTAACTTTTATTATTAAATATAAATCAATCAGTCAGTAAAATTAAATAACATGCTTATAATAAGTAAATATGAATGAAAATTATTTTGGAAATGAGAAACAAAACAAATATATTTTGAAGTATAGATAAAATGCTTCAGTGATTAATTTGTAATCACTTCAGCATTTTATCTATATTTTAATTATAATTAGTGATCTTCTGTGATTATGTAACATTTCAGCGATGCTGGATTGAATCCCTGAAGCATTTTATCTATTTCGAAAAACCGAAGTCAGAGAAATGCAAGTTTTGTGCATCCAGGATTTTTTTTTCCAGTTAATGTACGCGAAGCGTACTCACACATATATATATATATATATATATATATCAATTATTAACCGCTGTTTGGATGAATTTCATGCATTCTAGAGATTGCTGCACAGGGAGTTTCATGCATCCAGGATTTTTTTTTCTGTTAATGTACGCAAAGAGTACATATACATGTTACTAACTGGTGCTTGAATGAGTTTCGTGCATTTGAAAAATCAGAATTCTCTAGATTCTCCCCAATCATAACCTGTGTTCTTTGTAGCAGAGAATTCACTACTTACACAGTTTCTATGAAAATTTTTTCACGAAGTAAACATTGATTTTATTCCGTTTTATGACAATTTACAAAGTTTTAGCAAGGAGGAAAAAATAGCTAAAAATTATTAAAAATAGAAAAATCTGGAGGAAAAAATTGCTAAATGCTTGTATGTAAAAATTGAAATATCCAGACGAAATATTGCTAAAAGTTTGTAAAAATAGAAAAATCGTGAAGAAAAACTTGCTGAAACTTTGTAAATAATTGTAAAACGAAATAAAATTTGTTTATTTTGTGAAAAAGCTTGCCGTAAGCAGTGTGTAAGTATCTGCTTGCTTAAGCTTAAAAAGCATGCGTTCTGATTGGGTAGAATTTGGAAGTTGCCGTTTTTTTGGTTGACGTGCGTAAAAAAAATAGCCAAATCGGATGTTTTGCTTGTTCTAGGATTTTGCCCAACATGTTTGATTAATGAATTCATCGATTGATACTTTGGCATAATTAGGTTTGAATTGGCTTAGTAATTTGAATGTTATCATGATGATGTTTTGATTTTGCGTGTCCCTGTATAAAAAACTCCTCAATGATATTTGCAAGATAAATACACTGTCACAATTAGATTCTAATTGGTTCAGGATTTCAACAGTGATGGTAAGGATTAAAAAAAATTCATATTTTTTGCTTTTGTGTGCACCTTTTAAACAAACTGTAAGAGCTAAATGCTTGATTAGCTAACTCATTGATGATGCGGCTAAGTTTTGGGATTCACCCTCAGTTAGCCATCTTGTTTTTAAATCAAAACATTTTAACTTTTATTATTAAATATAAATCAATCAGTCAGTAAAATTAAAAGTCACAAAATTCGTCAAATGATCTCGGGAGAAAAATAGTGAAATTTGTCTAACAATCGCGGAACAGAATTGCAAAATTCGTCGAATGGCAGTGGAAAAAAAGTGCACAATTTGTTCGTTTATGGAAAAAGTCGTGAAATTCATTAATCGATAGTCGATAAATCACGAAATTCATCAATCGATAGCAGAAAAATCACAAAATTCATTGATAGTGGAAAAATCACAAAATTTATCAACTGGTTTCAGGGGAAAAAAATTTCGAATATCGTCGAATGGCTTCGAGAAGAAAAAAAAATCACAATCCGTCAAATAATTTCTTTGAAAAAATCGTGAAATTCGCCAAATGGTTTTGAAATTTGTCGAGCGACAGTGGGGAAAAAATCTTTTTCCATTGAATCATCGCAATTGGAACTATTAAGTTTGACCAGTGGTGGCAGTAAAATCAGTCGGCAAATTTTCAGTATTACTCGCCGATTGGCGAATGGCAATTTTGTCCTATATTTTTATGCACTTTATCGATGAAATTCATGATTTTTTACACGCCTGATCGATGAAATTCAAGATTTTTACGCCCCCAATTGATGACTTTCTTGATTTTTATGCATCCGTTTGACGAAATTAATGATTTTTATATGCCTGATAAACAAAATTCATGATTTTTATGCATGTGTTCAACAAAATTTATGATTTCCCTTCTCCCGATCCACAAAATTCATGTTTTTACTGTGCCTGATTGACAAAATTCATGATTTTCAACTGATATGCTTTCCATCGGCCAATTAATGAAATTCACAATTTTTCTTCTCTAGACAATGGCGAAATTCGCAAATTATTTTTTTTTTTTTACCGTTCGTTGAAATTTACAATTTTTTCACAAACATTCGATGGAATTCTTGATTTTTCCAAGACCAGTTGTCGAAATTTGCGATTTTCCATGCCTATCGACAAAATTCATAATTTTGCAGAACCGATAGACAAAATTCATAATGTTTTCCTATGATCTATGGACAATTTGCAAATTTTTCCTGCAACTGTTCGTTGAAATTCTCGATCTTTCCACGCCATTCGAGGAAATTCGCTGCTCGATCCATGAAATTCACGATTTTAAGTGCCTTATCGACAAAATTTGCAGGTTTTTTCAATTGATTTACAAAATTCAAGATTTTTTTTTTTTTTTTGAGTGATTGACGAAATTTGCAACTCCGGAATTACTGATTTTGGCATCTCTGGTTTCTGTTGACCGATTATTGAAATTTGCGTTTTTTTTTCTAGCGACAAAATGGCGAAATTTGTGATTTTTCCATACCCATTTGACAAAATTCGCATCCAGTCAATGCAATTCATGATTTTATGCGCCTGATCGATGAAATTCATATTTTCCTACGATTTATGGACAAAATTTGCAAATTTTTCTCACGAATTATTAAGGAAATTCGAAATTTTTGGATAGGTTGGCATGTATGGTCTCTGCGGGCCACCAGTTATCCATCACGGGCCACAGGTTGTGCATTCCTAATCATGATGCAGTTTGGCTCATTCGACTCGACATCGATAGAACTTACTGATTTTAGTTTCACCACCAGGGGCAGTTATGTTCATATAGAACAGAGAGCGCCCCTGGCAGTGGAAGGGGAAATTAATGGATTTTGGAGCTAACTCAAGTTCTATGGGTCCCATCACAACATGGTTTGATTCATTCAACTTGTTTCAAGTTTGACCACCAGGGGGCGCATTCCCATCTTAGGTTCTATGGCCCCGATCATGACAAGGTATGGCTCACTCAACTCGAAATCGACAGCCTCAAAAATTTCAGCTGTTTGTATAGAACAGAGTGCGCCCCCTGGTGGTGGAACATGGAACTAACAGATTTTGCAGCTAACTTGAGTTCTATGGGTCCCATCACAATGCAGTTTGATTCATTTGGCTCGACATGGATAGGATACATCGATTTTAGTTCCAAGTTTCACCACCAGGGGCGCTATCCTATCTCGTGTTCTATGGGCCCGATTACGGTGAGGTATGGCTCATTCGATTCGAAATCGACAGCCTGAAAGATTTCAGCTATGTTTGTATAGAACAGAGTGCGTCCCCTGGTGGTGGAAGATGGAACTAATGGATTTTGCAGCTAACTCGAGTTCTATGGGTCCCATCACAATGCAGTTTGATTTATTAAACTGGACATCGACAGGATATATAGATTTTAGTTACAAGTTTCACCACCAGGGGGCGCTTTCCTATCTCGGGTCATATGCGCCCCATCACGACGCGGTATGGCTCATTCGACTCGAAATCGACAGCCTCAAAGATTTCAGCCATGTTTGTATGGAACAGAGTGCGCTCCCTGGTGGTGGAATATGGAACTAACGGATTTTGCATCTAACTCGAGTTCTATGGGTCCCATCACAATGCAGTTTGATTCGTTCGACTCGACATCGGCAGGATATATCGATTTTAGTTAAAAGTTTCACCACCAGAGTGTGCTTTCCTATCTTGTGTTCTATGTGCCCCATCACGACGAGGTATGGCTCATTCGACTCGAAATCGACAGCCTCAAAGATTTCAGCTATGTTTGTATGGAACAGAGTCCGCCCCCTGGTGGTGGAAGATGGAACTAACGGATTTTGCAGCTATCTCGAGTTCTATGGGTCCCATCACAATGCAGTGTGATTCATTCGACTCGACATCGACAGGATATATCGATTTTAGTTCCAAGTTTCACCACCAGGGGGCACTTTCCTATCGGGTTCTATGGGACCGATCACGACGACGTATGGCTCATTTGACTCGGAATCGACGGCCCGAAAATTTTCAGCTATGTTTGTATAGAAAAGGTTGCGTCCTTTGGCGGAGGAAGATGGAACAAACGGGTTTTGCCATGCATTTTCATCCTTCTAATTGTGTTACTCTCTCGCTGTATAATTTAAAAGTTGAGTCTTGGATTCCTCTCTCTGGGCCACCACCCTCATATTTTATTGGGGTCCAAGGGGTCTTTTTTAGCATTTCTTTAAAATTTTATTTTAATGATTAATTTATACCCTATGCTTAATTTCGACTAATTGGCATTCTCATCAATAACCTTAAAAAAGTAATGATATCAGTACAAAAACCCTTAACGGGTTAAAAGTTGTGATGCAGCACTTTCTTTTGGCTTTATGAATTTTAAATATGGGTCTTAAAAGCAATGATATCAAATTTAAGTGACGCTATGTTAATAATTATTTTTTTAAATCATAATTTTCTTTTTAGTTTTATTTATATTCACAGGTGCAATTATTATCTTAATATGAAAAAATATATAAAATTTATTCGCTGATGCTTTTTCATTCACATCTCTCATGAATTCAAAATATGGGTTTTAAAAGAAATGATATCAAAATTTGAGTGACACCTTGGCGTTAATTTAATAGGACTCTTTTAAAATTCAATTTAAATTATTTTTGGATTGTCTTCTAAAGTATATTTACACATACAAACAATACTTTTAATTTTTCAATACACTTTTAAATATATTACTTTCACTGAGCCTATATTATGTATTGAAATGTATTTATTTCAATAAATTGATTTATCTTCTGTGCCACGCTATCCAAAATCATAAGTAAAATTTATGTAAATGATTATTTTGCGTCATAGTATCCAAACAAAGGGAAATGTATTCAAGTGGATAATATGACGCAAAATAATCATTTACATAAATTTTACTTATGATTTTGGATAGCGTGGCACAGAAGATAAATCAATTTATTGAAATAAATACATTTCAATACATAATATAGGCTCAGTGAAAGTAATATATTTAAAAGTGTATTGAAAAATTAAAAGTATTGTTTGTATGTGTAAATATACTTTAGAAGACAATCCAAAAATAATTTAAATTGAATTTTAAAAGAGTCCTATTAAATTAACGCCAAGGTGTCACTCAAATTTTGATATCATTTCTTTTAAAACCCATATTTTGAATTCATGAGAGATGTGAATGAAAAAGCATCAGCGAATAAATTTTATATATTTTTTCATATTAAGATAATAATTGCACCTGTGAATATAAATAAAACTAAAAAGAAAATTATGATTTAAAAAAATAATTATTAACATAGCGTCACTTAAATTTGATATCATTGCTTTTAAGACCCATATTTAAAATTCATAAAGCCAAAAGAAAGTGCTGCATCACAACTTTTAACCCGTTAAGGGTTTTTGTACTGATAATATATACGCCTATAAGTTTAACATTAGCGAAGGGAATTGGACAGGTTGTCGAACAGTTGATGTCGGTTAAGGGGTTTCCGAGTTGCGATCAACTTTACGCCCAGTATTTTTGTGAGTAAAGTGTCTTGTAAATATTGAGACGTTGGGAAAAGTTAAATGTAGTATTAACTACATAAGAAAGAACAATTAAAAATAGAAGAAAAATTAAACAATGGGAATAAAAAAGTAAAGCAAAAGTTATTAAGGATAGAGTCTAATAAATGGAAAAAAGTAAAATGGTATAGCTGAAGTTAAAATTAACTACTGAAAAAAGTTGAAAAAGTGTAAAATAGGGTTCGGAACATGTTCAAAAACAGCACTTGAATTCCAGGTGAAAAAGGCAGGCAAAGCAAAGCTTTAACAAAAAAGGCACTTAAAAAGGGCAAACATTTTTTTTTTTTTTTTTGGTATAGCTTAGGAATAAGTTTAATTAGGAAATTATAAATTTATATAAAGTAAGAGAGAGAAATTTGTAGAATGGTGAGCACTAATGCTCATAGTCAATAATGCAAGAATATTTTGGACGCTTGCGGTGGTGTGGTTCGAATGCCTCATAATCCGGCAATTCTGCGATTATATCATTAAGGAGGTCATATAATTTTTCATAAAAGTTTTTGGCAAGGTGGTTGATTCTTTTATTTAATGTGGTAGTTTTGGCTATTACGGAGATAACGAGAGTCATTTCTGACATTACGCAGATTTTGTTACGAAGTTGGCTGAGGTTTTCCATGGAGGATTTGCAGATATAGTCCCAGGGACAGGTTGCTGATCTACAGCATTAAATGATGCAAATATTACTTTCGGCAAATTGTGGTGTGAGATGACTTTTCGCCACAAAAAAAAAATATATATATTAGATGAAATTAAATAAAAAGAAAATCAGTTGATTAGAAAATTAATTAAAATTTTATGCGATTTAGAAATTGTGAAATCAAAAAATTCTCTTTGTAATGAAACAATATAAATTTTATTTTTCAACATTGCTAAATAACTCTATTTTAAAAATAAGATTGCATATTCATAAAGTATTTCAATATATAATAGTTGAATTTAAATACTCTCTGCCTAGTGAAACCCCTGAACCACGAAATTTATTGACAAAACTAAAGATTTTTTTTTCAAAACTATAAAAATAAAATTAAAAAAACACTTTTTTTTTTTTTTTCTGCGATGAAATGAAAGTATTTGTAAGTGAATATGGGACCTTTAATCAAAAACTTATATCAGATTAGGAAACAAGCAAGATGTAGAAGCTTAAAAAACGTATATTGTGAAAATAGAAATATGTTGGCATAGCAATTTTGCAAACATAATTTATGATTTCTGTTTATTTTAAGGATTTGAGATAATCTATATAAAATACTATTTAACTGATGACTTTATAATTTTAAATTTTGTTTTAATAATTTCTTAGTATATACTAAAAATTTAGGAATATATATATATATAATATATATATTAATCATGTTGGAATGTTTGATTGTTTGATTGTTTAAATTTTCTAACCATTATATAATATCTTCATTTACCTTTATTTTGAATGTTATACAACCTAGTTTTTATCTTATTTTGACAATTTGAAATTCAATGAACTCTAAGTCCTATGCCTGATTATATCTTAGATAGACTTAACTTTGTGTTAATTAATCGCAGAATCCTATGTTTTTGAAGTTACAAATTGTACGAATCATTCATTAAGATTCTATATATTTAAAATTTAAATTTATTTTCCTATTTATTCCTAAATAAATTAAATTGTTGATTCTGAAAGAATAAAGCCGAAAAGTTAAAGTGTCATTCCCAACTGCAAACGAGAACTGGTCAAAATTTAAAGATTTTCCCTACTTTAAAAGCTTTTTTTTTAATAAATCAGTTACAATAATTTTTGAGTGATTGACATAAACATAATTTTTCAAAGAACAATTATAAACGTATTGATAAGCTTTCATTAAGTATTCTAAGAAATAACAATTCTATTAAATATATTTACTTACAAAATATAGAGCATTTTCAGAGACTTTTAGTTAATACGTATGCACTTTCGCTTTTCTTAAGTAGTTGATTTTAGATGAAGATTGGAAGATTCTTGGTGATTATCATGATCTGTAAATGCTATAGGTAGAAAGATTAAACTAGTGAATTTAGTCTCAACTTTAAAAGAAAATAATATTATAGGAGTGAATTTTGTAAGCGAGTACTTTAAGAAAAAAACTTTGAGAAATAACTTCATGTTGTTTAAAAACACTTTCTTAAAAAGTATTACATAATGATTTTAACTTGTTATTTTAAAAAAATTAGAAATGTTTGTGTAACTGATTCATAAAAATGTTTTTAGAACAAAAACTTTTGGTTTGATTTTAACAAATGAATAGATTAAATTTTAACAAATAAAAAGTTTATGAAGTTGATTAATTATTTTTGAACAAATTAATTTTTTTAACGAAATAAGTTCATGAAATTTTTTTGAATTAGATAAGTTCTGATGTTTGTTGAATCATTATAATCATGTAACCTTTTAGAAAACACATGTTTAAAATAAAACAACAAACCAACCGCTCAAACAAGAAAGCAACCACTCAAACACGAAAGCAACGGCTCAAATGCTTATAACAACCTATCAAATACTTATAACAACCACTCAAATACTTATAACGACCGCTCAAAACATGTTTTGAGCAGTCGATTTGTCGTTATAGACTAAACATATGTATTTTAATAGATCACAACATATGTTCATAATGACAAACCAACCGCTCAAACAAGAAAGCAACCGCTCAAACACGAAAGCAACCGCTCAAATGCTTATAACAACCGCTCAAATGGTTATAACAACCGCTCAAATGGTTATAACGACCGCTCAAAACATGTTTCGAGCAGTCGATTTATCATTATAGACTACATATACATGATATACATATGATATATATGTTATATACATATGTTTTATACATATGTTATATATTAAAAATAAATGTACAACGTTAAATTAGCACAAATTAAAATCATTTATACTGGCAAACAGCTGTTTCAAAGCCCTTAAGCTCCATAATCAGTGTCAATTTAAAAGGTAAAAACGAATTAAAAACTCCTAAGCCATGACAGTTTGCCTGCCATCTCTCGCCCGCGCCCAGATGAAATGGCACTGAACTTTTCAAAACAACAGCGGAGACGAGGAAACACATGTGACAGAGAGACCAATAGGAATACTCCACCGACCGAGAAAGTTGAAGTGTGGAGGCGAATTTTAATTTGTGCTAATTTAACGTTGTACATTTATTTTTAATATAACGGCACAAAGTTTTAATCCACCTTTTAGATATGTTACATATGCTTTATACATATGTTCCATAGGTATTATACATATGTTAGGTATGTTTTATACATATGTTAGATATGTTATATATGTTTTATACATATGTTATATATGTTTTATACATATGTTAGATATGTTACATATGTTACATATGTTTTATACATATGTTGGATATGTTACATATGTTTTATACACATGTTACATATGTTACATATGTTTTATACATATGTTACATATGTTAGACATGTCTTATGCACATGTTAGATATGTTACATATGTTTTGTACATTTGTTAGATATGTTTTATACATGATATACATAATATACATGTTATATATAACATATATTATATACATATGTTAAGAAGTCTTCAAAAAAATATCAAACTTTTTTCTATGCAATATATATATATATATATAATTATAATATCTTTGAATTTCAAAAAACATATCAAGTTCTTGTAACAATCTAATTAAATCTCCAAAGAGATAATTAATAATAATGTGTAGACAGAATACCACATAGTTAATAAATTAACAAGTGCAATCATAATTTTACCATAGCTTGTTCTTCAATGGTAATTGGCTAAAATAACGGAAATTATGAAGAATATTTAAAAGGAGACAGAGAGAAAATTATAATATATATATATATATATATATATATATATATATATATATATATATATATATATATATATATTTTGGAGGATTTCAGTTTGAACACTTCACGTAAATGATCATCAAATGAACTGACACTGAACTGACACTCTATTATTATCCATGGCTTTAATGCGCGAGTTGTAAAATAGTTTGGATCACGAGATTGGGCTAAGAGCCAGTCTTCTAATTTTTGTTATGAAGCAAGATGTATAAAATGGATTGTAGGCCTAGTTGGATTATTGTAAGATAAATTGGTTATATAGTTTTAACTAAAAGTGTATTAGTTGAAATTAAAGTTCGTATTTTGTTGTTCATTGATTACTGGTTCAGTAAAGTGACTATTTACATATAATCTCTTTACAATATATATATAATAAACCATAAAATGTAAATAATTTGGAGTTGATATCAAGTAAATACAAATGGATTAAGAAATGAAATATGAACTAAATATAATGGAAAATTGGATAACAAGAGATTTAAATTAGAATTGGATATGAAAAAACACGTGTAGATATAATTTTCAACCTGGATGTACCCACACGTGTTTTAAAAAATAATTCAGTATTTCATAATTATACTGGCATATATGCTAAGATCAGTATAATCATCCAGGTAAAATATATATATTATTTCTCCTGTCAACATCCCTTTTTCTCAGAAAATACGAAACGCAGAACGACGAAGGAGACAGCATATGAAAGGATTTTGAACAGGTTTCTGACATAGCACGCTTAACATTTCATTAAAACATGTTTTTGATTAAAAATTGCTGTTAAATAAAAATTAAATCGGCATTGTTTTCATAAAAGAAATGAAAGGTTTTACTCAAATTATTGTTGCCACCAAAATAAAATACTGCATTATCAGATGACGTCATCCTATAATGCAATTGAAATACGATTGTTAATTTAATTTTTGCGCGTACTTTTTGAAAAAATATCGAGCTTTTAATCGGGTTTTTATTTAATTTTTATGCGTGCGTCACTTATTGTTTATTTGTTTACTTTATTTAATCATGGCTGTGTGTATGCGTACTGTATCAGAGCACCAGTAGATTACGTAATTTAAGGATTATTTTCCATTTAGAAATACAGTTCATTAGTATTCACAAAAATTATAAGCATTTATTTTTTAATATTTCATGAAGCTGTTAATAAGCCAGCAAAGTCTGACGTCACTTAAATGGCTGCTCACCACAAAGTTTAATTCCATGTTTAAGCTCCCATAGGCTTGCAAAAAAGTGGTGTACCAAATACTGATTTATGTATTTAAGACATTTATGGAACCGTTTTGAAAAATCTGAGGAAATGCTTTGGTACTTCTCTATTATCCTGTCGACCACTTTTCATAACAAAAAACTATCGCCAAACTGTAACGCCAAATAAACGGGAGAACGTTGCCATTGGAATATCAAAATAATAAATAAATAAAATATACAAATTTAAGGACACAATTGTTATTTTAATTAATGAAATAACGATACTTCTCTATTATCCCGTCGACCACTTTTCATAACAAAAAACTATCGCCAAACTGCAACGCCAAATAAACGGGAGAACGTTGCCATTGGAATATCAAAATAATAAATAAATAAAATATACGAATTTAAGGACACAATTGTTATTTTAATTAATGAAATAACGATACTTCTCTATTATCCCGTCGACCACTTTTCATAACAAAAATCCATTTTTTTGTGTATCAACGAAGTCGTTCAACTAAAACTACTCTAACGTTTTATCCACACGGCGAATCGTCATGACATTTTTTCTACTACCTTTTAAAGGTTAGTATTTACTAAAAAAAACATCGGTTCGGCGATTGCAACGCCATCTGTGTGCCAGACCGGGAAATTATCAGCCCATGTGTTATATACTATAAGACGAGGTTATCAAACCATAAGATGAAGATTAAACATGTACAGAGTGATTATAAAAAAAACTATCCCGATATATGAGCCCCTAACTATCATTCCGTTCACAGAAACTGAATGAAATTTTGGTTTAAAGTATTTTGAGGTATGCGCTCAAGAATCATATGAAAGACAAAAGTTAAAAGGGTTGAGAGACGCAGGAGGCTCACGCCCCCGTCTCTCCATGATTTCAAGTAAAAGTTCAAGAAAAGCATAACTAAAAGTAAATATGAGCTTAAATAAAATTTTAGATTGTGGTATTTCTATGATAGAAAAGCTTTAGTCTTATAATGGAAATTATTGAAAATTAATTAATATAAAATCGCTAATTGTATATAAAACTCATGAAAAAACATGGTAGAATCATTGGAATTGCGTAAAAATTACTAAAGCTAAGAATTTTTGTTTATCGAAGAAATCCTTATTTTTAAATGTAAATTAGTGATTCCCTCAGTTTGTGGGGATGGGTTTTTACCTCCCCTCTTAAATGCTATATTTTGGGAATGAAAAAAAAAAAGAAAAAACCGGTGCGTTTACATTGTATATATAAGCGGTTAAATCAAGTCTAAATAATATAAAAATTATGATATGTGCAGTCTAAACAGAATTAAATCAAGTATATACAATAAAAATTAGGTAATTGGTTTCTAAACCCCTATTATTGCATGGAAAAATCAATTAATTCGTTAAAAGTCACTCAAATTTTGAATATTGTTTATGTATTTTGGTTCAAAAACTAAAATATAAGTGTACTTTTCCTTTTATAGCAAGAATAGCTAATATGATAGTTGAAAAATTCTTTTGAAATCAGTATATTCTTTTGCTTCATTATTATACTCATTAATAATATACTCATTAAGGTGCCCATTGTTCAGAAACAGTAATATAAGTTTAAATTTCCTCTTGTAAGTAGATATCCTCATCTTATTGTTGAATAATTCTTAAGAAATTAGCACTTTTCATTAAAAATCAATATTTTCTTTTGTTTAATTCTTGATACTCGTTAAGGTGTTTGGCATTGAAAATTAATATATATGTTTAATCTTCATCTTATGGTTTGATAACCTTGTCTTATGGTATAAAATTTCTTATAAAATCAGCATTTTTTTCTTGAAATTGATATTTTCTTTTGCTTAATTATTATTCTCATTAAAGTGTCCGTTTTTCAAGACATGTAATATAAGTTTAGATTCCATCTTATATTATTATATCCCCCATCGTATAGTTGAATAATTCTCAAGAAATCGGTTTTTTCCCCCTTAAAAATGGATATTTTGCATTGTTTTGTTTAATTATTAGCACTCATTAATGTCATGATAGTTCAAAAAGTAAAATATTTGTTTAATCCTCATCTTATAGTTGAAAGATTCTTAAGAAATAAACTGAGCTGCGCCGCCAGATGCCTTAGTGTCGCCCGTTGGCGTCTCAACCGCCAACCAGGTACTGAGGGACATATAACAGGAACGTTCAGGGTCTGCTCCCCGTATGCGCTACGGTGGTTGGTGCACTGCCATCTGCGCATCACACCAATTCTACTGAGTGGTGACTGTAAAGGTCGTTATGATACGTGGAGGTTCCCATAATCAGATGAGACCTCCACGAAGACACTTGTTGAAATGCCAGAAGACACCCGACGGCTTCGTCGCCGGAACCCCATAAAAGGAACCGGTCCTAGGTCATATGCCGAACTCTCCCGACGACCCTTGCTTTCCCACGGCGTCTGAACGTCGTGTTCTAGGGAGGGATAAAACAACTAGTTCTTTTGCCGTGGTTTTCGAATCAGCTTTTTTCGTTAAACATTGATATTTTTCGTTGTTTCACTTAATTAGTAATACTCCATAAGATGTTCGTCATTCAAAATTAGTATATAAATTTAATATTCATCTTATAGTATGGTAATCTCGTCCATTTAACCGCATCTTAGAGTTCTTATTTTCACCCCTCACCTTCGGATTCAGGAGCAGTGCACGGTGCGTCCGTGAACTCACCGGCTGTCCTCGAACTCTCGTTTCCCTACTGCTCGAATAAAATTGACAGACGTTTTTATTAAACTATGAAATCGAAAAGCAGTTTCTATTTTTCAATGACAGCAAAAAATCTTTCAGAAACTACTGTGGAAATTGGAGCTTTTAACAAACGCTACGGACGCGAAAGCCTGAGAATCGACGTCATACGATAGAATTCGCTCATAACTCAAGATGTAATATGTAGATCGAAAAATGGGAAACGTTATTCTATTCCGATTGACTCATCCATGCTTTAGCTTATAAAATAGTGGGCGTAAATGTGTCAGAAAGTTTCAAATTGTTTGACGGGGGATTTAAAAAAAAAAAATTAGGTCCAGTAATAAATAAGTTTGAAAGATATTGCATTAAGCTGTTAAAATGTTTTAAAAATCTTTCTATAAACGAATTTTATCAAAAAGGGGCTTTTGTCCGTTATGGTTCTTCAGAGCCGTAGCAATGATGGTACAGTCGGTGCACGAAGCGCCTTCAATTACATTAAGTGCTAATCGACTTCATCGGCTCCATCACTTATCATTACTGATGCGCCGCGCTCCGATCACTCATAGAAAATTTAACAATGTATTTTCACAAGGTTCCAAATAGAGTTACTGCTGTGCTGGGATTATTGTATGCCCGCATCTGTCCAGCCACACCCCTATATAACGGTGCAGTTCATAAGGGTAATCCGGTGAGAGAACGGCTCTGTTTTAAACCTAACGAGATTAATTACAAACCCAGCTATTCGACCTCTCTTTGGAATTAACTTATTGGGGATTGTTATGGGAAACTATGATAATTTATATATTGTGTTAGAGGTCTGAACCTGGCCCTAGAGCGGCCTGCGTTCGGACCAATTTTCATTGAAGAGACTCGTGCAGGACCTAGTACTTACTTTTTTCTGCAGCTCGGACCGGGGTTAGTCATCACTTTTTCCGACCTGGCTCTAACTTATTTTTTCAGACTCGGGATGGGATGGGTCTGCACTTTAGACCTGACCTGGACTTTCTTCTTAGTGTTCTGCACGGGCCGAAATTTTCTAAGCCCGTTCCGACCCAGCCCGTATAAAAATCATTGACCTGGTATGGCCCGTGCAAAAATCAATAAAAAGAGACCCGTCGCATCAATTTCTACAAAAAAAGCCCAGATTTTTAAATGATGTTTATTCGAAAATTAAAATTATCTTTTAATAATAGTGTATACATTTCTGGGGAAGAAAATTAAAGTACGGTAAAATCTATGAATTAGAACCTGCCTTAAATGGAAAAATGGCTTGATCCGTACAAAATGAATACAATAATTCGTGCGAAAAGTGCATAATACATATACAACACATGATGTACCTGCTAAGAATCAAATCTATCTATAACGGATTTTTGTTGTCTTACTGAATTTCTATTGTATGTAATTGTCTAAGTCAATTTTTTTAATTGGTGTTTATGTACGTAATTCTCTAAATGGTCATTAATATTATTGATATTGAGTGTTACATGCATTTCGAACATAATTTGAAAATAAAATATGTGTTTAAGGAAGTTTGCTTTTTGAATTATTTTAATTGTAGAGTAATTTAATGTAGAGTAATTTAAAATGTACAGTAATTTAATTGTAGAACTGATTCATCAATATCGGCATATTTTGTAGAAATTGAGTCAGGACTGGCCGGGCTCGGGCCGAATTTTTATCGTTTATACCAGATCGGACCGAGATTTGTGTTTATATCCAGCCGGTCCGAACTGTTTGGCTTTTATACCGAGCCGAGCCAAAACATATTTTGTTCAGGTCGGTCGGGTAATTTCGGCACGTGCAGATATGTATATTGTATAATGAATCAATCTATTATTTAAATATGAGCGAGCGTTTATTAACACTCGCCTCCCACGATAAATCGTGAGATTTTTTTTTTGTGTGTGTGAAAGATGACTATTTCATTTAATGCTGTTTTTCCCGATTATCGCCATAGATGTTAGTGGGCTGAATAAGAAAAAGACAGCAGATATATACAAAAAAAACAGGGGACCGGCATCACTCAATGTATAGGAAAATTTTCTCGAATTAGACGAAATATCTCTTCGAAAGGATCTAGGTTTTCTAATCTCATTTTTCTACGGAAAAGATACTCCATAAGACGATCACCAATATCGTGCTTCCGGATACCTCGAGATACAAGACGAAGTTTGAGAGGGCGCCAAGAGGATTAGATTGTCTGCGTATGAGCGCCTGTAACATGATCAACAAAATTTTGTGAATGATTCACTGTAAAGTGAAAATAACCAGATCTGTTAAGTTGCGCATACGCTTTCCACCTATCACTCATAATTATCGTACCAGGGGAAATGTTTTGTTGGATAATCGGGAAGAGAGTAGCAGCATCCCTTTTATTCCCTGGACAAGGAATAAGGCGGAAACGCTTTGAACCTCTCTCAATTATTCCAAAAATCCAAATTCCATCTCTGATACGACCAACAAAATGTTGGCGCCTACCAAACTTCGTTTCATCAATCTCAAGTTCTACACCTGGTCCACCAAGCATTCCCTCGTCAGATTGTTGTGTTTGCATGTAATGCGACACCAGTTCCCTACAGTATTTATACCAAGTAGAAACTGTGGATTTAGACTTTCCTTGTCTAAAATATTTTATTTCTTTCAAGGCTATACTGAAAGGTCCATCGTTCACAAACATAAAACACAACGTCAAAGCCTTTTCCGGAGAAATATGAATGTTTGAAATCCAAGCACCTTTCATAACAGATACTTGTCGATCCTTTCCATTGGTATGCTTCCGGCGACAACGAAATTGCCCGAGCCCATATTTGGATACACTACCATCAATTTTCATTTCATGCCCTTCGTCACATAGCAGGATTTCTTTAATTAGCTGATTTATCATTAACCAGCGTAGAAAAGATGGCCGATCATTGATCACTTCCTTTATGAAGGAAATGAACGTCCAAGATCTCTGTTGAACAGCCATTCAACAGAAAAAATAATGGGAAACAGCTATCGAGAAACAAGACAAGACTGAAGATGAAAAGCAGTAGAATGAAAGGAGAAGAGAGAAATATATTTCAAGCCTCGCTCAATTCGTGGAAAAAAAGAAATTCTTTGTTTGACCAACCAGTGATTGTCCAGCATTGTCCATTCCTTATCTCACCCCTACTGAGGAAAACCGAATCGTAAACGTAACGCAATCGGGTTATAAATAAATTGGTTTTTCGATGCACACATAAAAGAAAAAGTTTTTTTTTCGTTTATTCTACATAAAATAAAGTAAAAAAGAATATTTGAATACTATATTTTCTCAAATATTTTTCGCTATTTTTTCTATGATAAAAGTAAGGAATGCTAAAAATATGCCAGTGTTTATTATTATTATTTCTTTAATAAAATCAAACAAAATATAGAACATTTTTAAAGGTTTACAAAGGATCTTTGAAAAGGAGAAAAAATTATTTTCATTTACAGGAACACTAGACAATAAATTTATTAAATAAATTATAAAACTTGTAAAGAAACATTTAGTACAATTATTATTATTATTATTATTATTATTATTGCTCTTTTAAACATGAAAATAGTTTAACACCTCTTATTGAAGCATATTTCCATGATTCGAGACTGCAAAATGGCCATACACCGTTAATATATTTTCTTAATACATATTTATCTTTGTGCTAACATGGATTCATTCTGACCGAATTCAATTCAAGCTACCTTATTATTGTTCTTTTTTAAAGTAGACTTTGATTATTATAAAATCTGGTGAAATATTATTTATTATGTTTATTTCATTTATAATATTATTTATATTTTATCATGAAATCTATATGACACATGTCAGTTAAATATGAAATATTTATAAAAATAATTAATCTTATATTCTTTATGGAAAAATTACCCATATATATATATATATATATATATGTGTGTGTGTTACGGTCAATATGATTAATCCGGTCATTATTATTAATAATCGCTGTCATTATTAATAATAACCGGATTCACCATATTGACCGTAACATATACATATATACTGCTGATTTTCTTTTCAAAAATAAGTGGTAGGGAAGGGCAAAATTGTTAGGTTAAATATAAATGTTATGTTTTGCAACATCAATATTTATCTATTATAGCAAATCTCATAAAGTGATCTTGCGAAAAAACATAGTCCCCCCCTTCCCTTCCCTTCCCCAAAATTGAGATTATTCTTTGCAGAATTAAAAAATATATATATAATGGGGAAAAAAATAAAGAAAAACATTTGACAAGTTGAAAATTATTCAAACATGGATTTAAAAGGTTTTTATGTTTAATGACATGCCTATCTGTTTTTCTACCTCTGTGAAATTTTAAGAAATCGTAGTTGTATAGATGGAATATGTATATATTTTTAACGGACTTTGTAATAATCTCTTCCCTGCCTCGAAAACACCCCCACTCATAAAAAAATAAAACATTTATATATTTTTCCCCCAGTAAAATCTAGTACTGATGGGTAAAAATAGAAAAATAATACATTATATTTTTTTCGTTAGTGCTTTTACCTCTACCCTCAGTCCCTCTCATTATCAGATAATGAAAAAAGTTCATTAAAAAGCATACTTTAATTTCATAAATGTTTACAATCATCGAAAACAATGTTTCAAAAAATGTTTAATAAAAGTAAAACAACACGCAAACTTCTCAGAAATACATAAATTAATACATAAAACTTAATGATTTGATGATACAAATTATTGTTTTACTCTATTTATATTTTTATTTACTTATTATTTATTATTTTATAAGAATTCTAACTGAACTGTTTTAATAATATAAAAGAAAAGTAAAATAGCTAGAAAACTTTCACTTTTTATTTTTTATTTTGCTGTTTTCACTCTTGTTTAATATTATAATAGCGAAAGTATTTTTAATTAAACATTCAACATTAAATATTCAGCATGAAACATTCAACATCTAAACGCTTTTAAAATGCTAGATCTGTTCAATATATTTTTTATTTATTATAATTGAAATACACAATAAAACAATGATATTCTACGTTAAAATCCCTAATATTAAGAACGGTAAACGTCTGTGTGTGTTTCTGTCTGTCTGTGCACTCCACCTTTGTACCCGCAAAGGCTCCGGGACCAGGCGACGCACGGACGGCGGACGCGGACCGAAAAATTCGCAAAAAAGGCGCGACGCTCAAGTTTCGATCGGGTCGGGATTCCGACCCGGACCCGGGGAGTTATTAATGAGCGAAAGTGTTTTAATTACCGACCGAAACCGAAGTTGGAAGAGAAGTCAAAACAGCGAAAAGTTCGCCTTCCGTTTTGATAATCGCAGACATCCAAATCGTTGCTTTTTAACGCATCATCGAATAAAAAAAAATGTACCGGAGGTATCGATCCAAAAATCGGGGTACACACGCGGCCGATTTTTGTCGTTGCTAAACGTCAAATTTTTTGAAATTCGGACCGTAACTTTTCTTTATTTCGGCCAAAAACTGACCAGACATCCAACATCGACCCCAGACGTAAAAAGAGGTTGCCGTAAAGAATGCAGGTCGACAGATCCGAGATCGAATCGCCCCAGTCCTTTTTGAAACCAGTGGAAATAATGACTCTACATTCGCGAAAATTTGCTAACACGTGTATAAAAAAATCGCGAATTCAACAAAAAAAAATTCGTAAAAATCGACCAGTAATTTTTGAAGATATCAATTAAAACTCATTAATGACACGGCAAATGAATTTATTTCTATTCCGAAGAGACAGCTTCTTTTTTATTTCAACATTCAACGGAGACGAATCGTCTGTGGATAAGTCATTTCTGAAAGAGATAAAATAGTCAACTGCGTTTTTTCAGAGGGGGGGGGGGGGCATTTCCGAATCTAAGGGGCGCATTAATTTCAAACTTTGACAGGGCGACTCAAAATGGATTCTGCTTTCAGAATATCTAAAAATTATTCTCATATCTTCATTAGGAGCCGATATATTATTTTATTGTATAATTAAAGCAAAAGAAAGATTTCTATTACAGTGCCGGCTAGATATTACGATTTTAAGAAGTAGGCCGCGTCTAAAAACTGCCATAACGAGTATCTTAAGTTTTTGTTTTAGAGTGGCAACCAGATATTATGATAGGAAAAGAGCGGGCTTCGCCCGTTATCGATTTTTTTTTTTTTTTTTTTTTTTTTTAGTTTTAAGTTTTTCTACAGCTCACTGTCTTTGAACTAGAACACAGGTAGTCTACATAAGTTGTTTGAGGAAAAGCGGTGTCATCGCCAAACCCCCCCCCCCGCTTTTTTCTTTTAACTGTGGTCCGTTTCTATAACTAAGAAACTATGTTACGGATGTCCACCAAACTGATTCCAAACATCATAATTAAAGTAATAAGGACCCCCTATCCAGATATTATGATAGGGAAAAGCGGGCTTCGCCCGTTATCGATTTTTTTTTTTTTTTTTAAGTTTTAAGTTTTTCTACAGGTCCCTGTCTTTGAACTAGAACTCAGGTAGTCTAAATAAATTCGACTCGACATCGATAGAGCTTACCGATTTTATTTCGTTTTTTCACCACTAGGGGGCGCTTTCCTATCTTCGGTTCTACGGGCATGAAAACGACGGGCTATGGCTCATTCGACTCGACATCGAAAGTCTTAACGATTTCAGTTATGATCATATAAACAGATTGCGCCACCTGGTGGCGGAAGGTGGAACTAACGTATACTGCAGCGCGTGCGCAGCACGACTGCTGTACGGTGCCGCAGGCAGCGGGGACCCTAGCCGCAGGTTTTCGTTCAGTTAGAGGTTTATACTATTCCATGTGCAATTTAAGGGATTATCCGGTGCATGCGTAGCACGACCGTCATACGGTGCCGAAGGCAGCGGGGACCAGGGTCGGAACGACTGCTATACGGTGCCGCAGGCAGCGGGGACCCGAGCCGGAGGTTCGTTCAGTTAGAGGTTTATACTATTCTATGTGCAATTTAAGGGATTATCCGGTGCATGCGCAGCACGACCGGTATACGGTGCCGAAGGCAGCGGGGACCAGGGTCGGAGGTTCGTTCGGTTAGAGGTTTGTACAATTCAATGTGCTAATTAAGGGATTACCCGGTGCGTGCGTAGCACGACCGGTATACGGTGCCGAAGGCAGCGGGGACCCGGGTCGGCGGTTCGTCCGGTTTGAGGTTTTACAAGATTCGAGATTTTCTACAATTCGAGGCACCGATGTAAATTAGGGGCCCGCTGGCGGGCGAAGCCAGCTAGTCACTAATATTAAGCACGGTAAACGTCTGTGTGTGTGTGTGTCTGTCTGTGCACTCCACCTTTGTACCCGCAAAGGCTCCTGGACTAATCGACGCACCGACGGCGGACGCGTACCGAAAAATTCGCAAAAAAGACGCGACGCTCAAGTTTCGATCGGTTCGGGATTCCGACCCGGACCCGGGGAGTTATTAATGAGCGAAAGTGTTTTAATTACCGACCGAAACCGAAGTTGGAAGAGAAGTCAAAACAGCGAAAAGTTTGCCTTCCGTTTTGATAATCGCAGACATCCAAATCGTCGCTTTTTAACGCATCATCGAATTAAAAAAAATGTACCGGAGGTATCGATCTAAAAATCGGGGTACACACGCGGCCGATTTTTGTCGTTGCAAAACGTCAAATTTTTTGAAATTCGGACCGTAACTTTTCTTTATTTCGGCCAAAAACTGACCAGACATCCAACATCGACCCCAGACGTAAAAAGAGGTTGCCGTAAAGAATGCAGGTCGACAGATCCCAGATCGAATCGCCCCAGTCCTTTTTGAAACAAGTGGAAATAATGACTCTACATTCGCGAAAATTTGCTAACACGTGTATAAAAAAATCGCGAATTCAACAAAAAAAAATTCGTAAAAATCGACCAGTAATTTTTGAAGATATTAATTAAAACTCATTAATGACACGGCAAATGAATTTATTTCTATTCCGAAGAGACAGCTTCTTTTTTATTTCAACATTCAACGGAGACAAATCGTCTGTGGATAAGTCATTTCTGAAAGAGATAAAATAGTCAACTGCGTTTTTTCAGAGGGGGGTGGGGGGCATTTCCGAATCTAAGGGGCGCATTAATTTCAAACTTTGACAGGGCGACTCAAAATGGATTCTGCTTTCAGAATATCTAAAAATTATTCTCATATCTTCATTAGGAGCCGATATATTATTTTATTGTATAATTAATCATCGTTATTTGTATAATTAAAGCAAAAGAAAGATTTCCATTACAGTGCCGGCTAGATATTAACGATTTTAAGAAGTAGGCCGCGTCTAAAAACTGCATTACGAGTATTTTCAGTTTTTGTTTTAGAGTGGCAACCAGATATTATGATAGGAAAAAGCGGGCTTCGCCCGTTATCGACTTTTTTTTTTTTTTTTTTTTTTTTTTTAGTTTTAAGTTTATCTACAGCTTACTGTCTTTGAACTAGAACTCAGGTAGTCTACTTAAGTTGTTTGAGGAAAAGCAGTGTCATCGCCAACCCCCCCCCCCGCTTTTTTCTTTTAACTGTGGTCCGTTTCTATAACTAAGAAACTATGTTACGGATGTCCACCAAACTGATTCCAAACATCATAATTAAAGTAATAAGGACCCCCTATCCAGATATTATGATAGGGAAAAGCGGGCTTCGCCCGTTATCGATTTTTTTTTTTTTTAAGTTTTAAGTTTTTCTACAGGTCCCTGTCTTTGAACTAGAACTCAGGTAGTCTAAATCAATTCGACTCGACATCGATAGAGCTTACCGATTTTATTTCGTTTTTTCACCACTAGCGGGCGCTTTCGTATCTTCGGTTCTACGGGCATCGTTTTTTCACCACTAGCGGGCGCTTTCGTATCTTCGGTTCTACGGGCATGAAAACGACGGGGTATGACTCATTCGCTTAGACATCGAAAGTCTTAACGATTTCAGTTATGATCATATAAACAGATTGCGCCACCTGGTGGCGGAAGGTGGAACTAACGTATACTGCAGCGCGTGCGCAGCACGACTGCTATACGGTGCCGCAGGCAGCGGGGACCCGAGCCGCAGGTTCGTTCAGTTAGAGGTTTATACTATTCCATGTGCAATTTAAGGGATTATCCGGTGCATGAGTAGCACGACCGTCATACGGTGCCGAAGGCAGCGGGGACCAGGGTCGGAACGACTGCTATACGGTGCCGCAGGCAGCGGGGACCCGAGCCGGAGGTTCGTTCAGTTAGAGGTTTATGCTATTCTATGTGCAATTTAAGTTATTATCCGGTGCGTGCGCAGCACGACCGGTATACGGTGCCGAAGGCAGCGGGGACCAGTGTCGGAGGTTCGTTCGGTTAGAGGTTTGTACAATTCAATGTGCTAATTAAGGGATTACCCGGTGCGTGCGTAGCACGACTGGTATACGGTGCCGAAGGCAGCGGGGACCAGGGCCGGAGGTTCGTTCGGTTAGAGGTTTGTACAATTCAATGTGCTAATTAAGGGATTACCCGGTGCCGAAGGCAGCGGGGACCCGGGTCGGCGGTTCGTCCGGTTTGAGGTTTTACAAGATTCGAGATTTTCTACAATTCGAGGCACCGATGTAAATTAGGGGCCCGCTGGCGGGCGAAGCCAGCTAGTCACTAATATTAAGCACGGTAAACGTCTGTGTGTGTGTGTGTGTGTGTCTGTGCACTCCGCCTTTGTACCCGCAAAGGCTCCCGGACTAATCGACGCACCGACGGCGGACACGTACCGAAAAATTCGCAAAAAAGGCGCGACGCTCAAGTTTCGATCGGGTCGGGCCTCCGACCCGGACCCGGGGAGTTATTAATGAGCGAAAGTGTTTTAATTACCGACCGAAACCCAACTCGGAAAGGAAAGCAAAACAGCAAACATTTTCGCCTCCGAACAGGGTTGCCAGTCTCCGTCGGGTCCGGGAAGGAAAAGACGGCGGGGTTCCCAGGGAGCGATTTAAGCCCCAAACCGCAGTGCAGGTCCGACCCGTATCTCCGTAAGTCGGAGGGCCAGAAATTCGAAAGTCGTACGTACGGAACCGGGACGTCGTCAGGTTTGATAAATTCGAAAAATCTTTTCCGTACGACGATTAGAACCGAAAAAATCCTTTAAAAATCGATCGATAAAATGTAATTTTCGAATTCTTTTTCACCGCTGGGAATGTCAGACAGCAGACAGCCGGAGACACGGCTGCAAAACGATTTCATTCTCCGCCACCGCAGGTGTTCCGGAGGATTTTCACGTGACCGGCCTGTATTCATCGCTCCAGTGCGCTTTCGAAAAACAATGAAGTCGGGGGACCAGAAATTCGAAAATCATACAGACAGATTCACGAGAGCATTTGCTTTCAGAAAATCGAAAAATCATTCCCGTACGACCATTAGAACCGAAAAAATTCTTTAAAAATCGATCTATAAAAAATTATTTTTCATTTCTTTCGGCGCTGCGAATGCCAGAAGGCAGACGATTGTCTGGATCGATTTTCAAGAGGCAAGGAGGACGTGGTCACGTGACGTTCAACTGCGTTTTTTCAGAGGGGGGACTCATTTCCGAATCTAAGGGGCGCATTAATTTCAAACTTTGACAGGGCGACTCAAAATGGATTCTGCTTTCAGAATATCTAAAAATTATTCTCATATCTTCATTAGGAGCCGATATATTATTTTATTGTATAATTAATCATCGTTATTTGTATAATTAAAGCAAAAGAAAGATTTCTATTACAGTGCCGGCTAGATATTACGATTTTAAGAAGTAGGCCGCGTCTAAAAACTTCCATAACGAGTATCTTAAGTTTTTATTTTAGAGTGGAAACCAGATATTATGATAGGAAAAAGCGGGCTTCGCCCGTTATCGATTTTTTTTTTTTTTTTTTTTTTTAGTTTTAAGTTTTTCTACAGCTCACTGTCTTTGAACTAGAACACAGGTAGTCTACATAAGTTGTTTGAGGAAAAGCAGTGTCATCGCCAAACCCCCCCCCCCCCGCTTTTTTCTTTTAACTGTGGTCCGTTTCTATAACTAAGAAACTGTGTTACGGATGTCCACCAAACTGATTCCAAACATCATAATTAAAGTAATAAGGACCCCCTATCCAGATATTATGATAGGGAAAAGCGGGCTTCGCCCGTTATCGATTTTTTTTTTTTTTTAAGTTTTAAGTTTTTCTACAGGTCCCTGTCTTTGAACTAGAACTCAGGTAGTCTAAATAAATTCGACTCGACATCGATACAGCTTACCGATTTTATTTCGTTTTTTCACCACTAGGGGGCGCTTTCCTATCTTCGGTTCTACGGGCATGAAAACGACGGGGTATGGCTCATTCGACTCGACATCGAAAGTCTTAACGATTTCAGTTATGATCATATAAACAGATTGCGCCACCTGGTGGCGGAAGGTGGAACTAACGTATACTGCAGCGCGTGCGCAGCACGACTGCTATACGGTGCCGCAGGCAGCGGGGACCCGAGCCGCAGGTTTTCGTTCAGTTAGAGGTTTATACTATTCCATGTGCAATTTAAGGGATTATCCGGTGCATGCGTAGCACGACCGTCATACGGTGCCGAAGGCAGCGGGGACCAGGGTCGGAACGACTGCTATACGGTGCCGCAGGCAGCGGGGACCCGAGCCGGAGGTTCGTTCAGTTAGAGGTTTATACTATTCTATGTGCAATTTAAGGGATTATCCGGTGCGTGCGCAGCACGACCGGTATACGGTCGGAGGTTCGTTCGGTTAGAGGTTTGTACAATTCAATGTGCTAATTAAGGGATTACCCGGTGCGTGCGTAGCACGACCGGTATACGGTGCCGAAGGCAGCGGGGACCCGGGTCGGCGGTTCGTCATGTTTGAGGTTTTACAAGATTCGAGATTTTCTACAATTCGAGGCACCGATGTAAATTAGGGGCCCGCTGGCGGGCGAAGCCAGCTAGTTCATATAAATAAGTTGGAAATTGTACGTCAAACGTGACAAATGAGGTGCGTTCGTACTATAGCAAGTTATATAAATATTCATATATTGATGATTTTTAATTCTGTGAAATGAATTATACCGTCTGCAGATTAAATTCTGCAAAAAATTAGTATATTGGTCGCTTGACGATTCAACCTCGAAAGCTCCTATAAAAAGAAAGCGCCGATTTTTTTTTTTTAATTCAAATTTCTTAATAAATATTTTTATTAATATCTTCTAAAGTTTTAATTCGATTTTCATAAAATTTGAAATGTCTCGACAAAATTCTGCAAAGTATCATTTTTAAACGCTCGCAATACATTTCAAATTCCATCACCACGTGTTGTTTATTTATTTTACTATTACTAATTCATAAACCAAACATCGCCAAACAAATCTCCCTACCGCTGTATTATTTTTAAACGCTCGCAATACATTTCAAATTCCATCACTACGTGTTGTTTATTTATTAAGTACAACCCCCAAAACAAATCTCCCTACCGCTCTCTGGTTAAGGTGTGGGGTTAAAATAAGTTTGTTTACGCATATCGCATTCGCCAAGCACATCTTGGAAAAGAGGAGTGTTTTGCAGGAAAGAAAACAATGAAAACCCGAGCCCCGAGCGGAGTGAGTACGAGACCTGTTCCCTAATTTCTAATTTATTTTCTATAAAGGTGGCATGGCAACTCGGTTATTCTAATGTTGCGAGAAAAGACAGAAATCATCTAACGGGAAAATACAATTGACAAATAGCGTAACTTTTAGGTAGATTTCGTAAGGAATATTACCTATTACATTCTCCCCCTAAGTTGGAATTTTTGAAAAATTTTTGCAGATCTACGCCGATCTTTACTCCCAGAACCCAAAACCACCCCCAGTTCAAAACTTCATCTATCTATGTCACTTTTTTATGGACACGATAACTGAAATAATTCTGCACAAATCTCTTCTAAACTGATACATACAATCAAGGGTCATAAACTCTCGGTCAAGTTCGTTAATGGGCAAAATCGAACCAGGGGGGGGGGGGTGTTGTAAAAACAGAAAAAAACCCATAATTTCTTAATTATGATACGTATCGAATCCTTTTAAAGTTATTATTACTTCTAGGAAAAGGGCCGAAAATTTATGTATGACAGATTTTTGATATCATTAAAAATGGCCCCAAGGGGGAGAAAAAGGGGGGGGTTTAGAAGAAAAAAATTCATAACTGCATCAATTCACAAGATATCAAATCGCTTAAATTTATTATAAATCCTCTTAATATTATCTAAAACTTTTATATTAACAAGTTTTTTATAGGACCAACCCTTATAGCCAATAAATAAATAAATAAAATCCCTGCCAGTTCCGCCTGCAAAAAAGTTGGTTTCGAAGTGGGCGATTCCAACTACCGCATCATGGTAAAAAGGTCATTTCTTCCGCAATTCCCAACAAATAGGCGCCCCACGGTCTGCGTCTTCGAAATCTACCTGTGTCTGTAGGCCGAGCCGTCAGGGATTTTTTTTTAATTATTCCGTTGTTAAAATAATGCATTTTCAGTGACTAAAATCTTCAGCATTTTTCTATAATTGAATGAAAAAACACTTACTTTTCGAATGTAAATTTTGTCAATTTCATTTAATCTACAGTATAAGAATAATTTCCCCTATATTGTAACAATTTTAATGAAATTTATATTATTTTCTACTGTTTTTTATGTTGTAGTTGCATTTTATTTAATAAACTTCAATAGTGGAACATACTTGTATTCCATCAAATTTAAAGTCGTCTGCGATAGATACTGTTTTGCAACTCTAAAATCAGATAATTTTTTTATTTTCTTTTTTGTTGTGTAAAGTTAATTTTTACCGACTTCCCTAAAACTAATAACTTAACAAGAAAGTATGCTGTGGCCTAAACTTTCCTCTACATAAATCAAATCGTCTGAAAACAAAATTAAATGACAAACTGTTCGTTCTTGAGATATATCTATCACAGAAATCGTGAAAAACAGAACATAGCAGCGACACCTGTTTGGCGGTATACACCCAAAACCAAAAATGATCTATTTATGTTAAGGAATTTGGTGAAATTCCGTGAATTCGTTTTTAAGATATATCTATGGCGGGAGTCGTGAAAAGAGTAGTATAGAAGCGCCACCTGTTGGGTGACTTACACCAAACCTTAATCAGCAGAAACTTAAGTGAACCTGAACGTCAACGTCTAACTGAATCTGAAGTATGATGAAAATTCCTGTATTAGTTCTTGAGATAAAGCTATTGCGGAAATCATGAAAAATGCAGCATAGCAGCAACACCTATTGAGAGATTTAGACAAAAACTAGTCAGCAACAATTTATATACAGTTCAAACTGAATCTGAAGTATGATGGAAATCCGTGAAATAGTTCTTGAGATTATAGCTATAGCTGAAATCATGAAAAATTAAGCATAACAGCATCACCCGTCGGGCAGTTTAGACAAAAACTAATCAGCACTAAATTATATCAAGGTCTAACTGAGTCTGAGGTTTGATGAAAATCCGTGCATTAGTTCTTGCGATATATCTATAACGAAAATCGTGAAAAATGCAGCTTAACAGTGCTACCTGTTGAGCGATTTACACCAAAAACTAATAGGACAAATTTATATCAAGGTCTAACTGAATCTGAAGTTTGATGAGAATCTGTGCTTTAATTCTTGAGATACAGCTATCACGGTAATCGTTAAAAAGACAGTATAGCAGCGCCACCTGTTGGATGATTTATACCAAAATATAATAAGAAACAACGTATGTCAACATGCAACTGAATCTAAAGTTTGAGGAAAATCCGTGTATTAGTTCTTGAGATAGAGCTATTGCGGAAATCGTGAAAAATACAGCATAGCAGAGCCACCTCTTGACCGATTTACACCAAAAACTAGTCAGCGCTAATTTACATCAAGGTCTAACAGAATCTCAAGTTTTAGTAAGCTCCGTGCTTTAGTTCTTGATATAAAACACACAGAAAATTTTTGTCAAATACAGACCCACAGACAGACATTTTCTAAAAGCAGTCAAATCGTGTTCTGGAAATTCTAAAACGTATAAATCCGTCGAAAACGGAATTCGAGTTTTTTCACGAATCCAATACTTTCTTCTTGTAAAGATAGAATAAAATAACAAAAAAAAATCATGCATCAAGCATAGATTATGAAACACTTTCCATCACTAACAGAATATTTTAACAAGCCTTCGCTGTTTAATAAGATACATAAGATACCCAAGTAAACATTTTAGAAAACGCAAAACACATTTGAAAACCAGATTTCAAAAATTACAGGTCATAGACAGAAAAGCACTCCAATTATTTTGTGCAGCCCTGTAATCTATAGATTTGCATATATATAGTAAGCTACAATTTATTTTACTAAAAAAACACATAACATAGTTGAAAATTTACCATAAGAAGTTTCAACCAATAGACGGAAACATATTCGGATTATTTTGTACAGCCCTGTATACTACCTTAAGATTTTTATACACGTGACATATTAAGCTAAAATTTAATTCAGGCAAAAACTCGCTAAAAACTACTGAAATCACACTTCTCAGAAATTGTCACACATAGGCGGCCATGTATCCAGTTCTTTACGTGGCCCCGTACTATATGATTTTATTTATATTCTACAAACATCTCTTAGTATACTAAATATATTTCACGTTCAAAATGCTTAACTGGATAAAAATAAAAAAAAAACCTTTAAGAAATTTATGCTGATACACAGTAATGCTTACGAATTCTTTTTATGTAGCCCTGTGTATGATCTATAGCATTTATACATATCACATAATATGCAAAAATTAAACGCATACCTAACAGAAAGCGCACTTCCAGCAATTAGCTTTTAGATAATACCTTGGATACAGTACTGTATCCGAAATCTTTTGTGTGTCCCTGTAAATGAACGATAAATGCTATGCACATCATATTATACAAGAAGTATCTTGTAGTAAAGTTTGGTAATGTATATCAATTTCATTATATTACAAATAGTGTAACATAATTAAAATGCTCTGCAAACAGTGTTTGCCCGTAAAAAATTATGTAACCGAATACTTTTATGTGGCCCTGTAAATGAAGGTTCCGTAAATGAATGATAAATACTTTACACTGCATATTCTAAAAAAGTATGTCTTAGTGCACCTTCGAAATTGATAACAATTTCAATATGTTTATAATAGTGTAATATGATTAAAATGCACCGCAAACGATTTTTTCCCATAGACCATAATAAAATGGAATACCTTTTAGTTACCCTGTAAACTAATTATAAGTGCTACACGTGCCATATTTGATAGTAAGCATCTTGTAGTGCACTACAGCGATGTATATCAATTTCAATATATTTGAAATAGTGGAACATCTGTAAAATACACTGCAAAGGATTTTCCCTATACCATAGTGTAACGGCATTCTTTTGAATGCCCCTGTACATGAAGTATAAGCGCTATACACTTTATTGTCAATACCGAACAAGCCGTAATAAACATCAATAACATATATCAATTGCATGGCAATCTGAGTACATTTACGTGAATTAGAGCACGGACAGACGACAGACAGACAAACCGCATTCATAAACACTTTTCAACTATGTTGGAAAGTGTTAAAAATCATGCGCCAATCATGCTACGAAACACTTTCTAGCACTAAAATACTTACATCATGTGTAAAATAAGTTTTTTCATTTATCAATTTACAGTAAGCTCGTTTTTTAAATTATTAAAGAAAATTGTTAATTCTTTTATACTGAATATGTAAATACGAAAATTTTACAGGTCAAACTACAGAATATGCATATTCGCTACTTTGACTTGTAAAATTTTGCTGAAACTGAGAACAGTACAAAATTTTACATGTCAAACTATCGAATAGGGCATATTCGCTACTTTGACTTGTAAATTTTTGCATAAAGTGAGAAAAAGTACAAATAAGCATAGCATGTCAAAGTATCGAATGTGATTTTTTGGCGAATAAAATTATTCAAATGATTTATCTTGATAGCATGCTTAAATAGGATATAAAATAGCACAAAAAATATTAATAATTGGTTACTTCCGCCAAACGCAGATTTTGAATCCATCTTTAAAACAGTTTTTTTGCCTTCTGAAAAGTAGGTATTTTCATATTCGATAGTTTGACATGGTACCGAAGATGTGTATAGGACATACCAAGGTCTCGACCAAGTTCGTTGGCCAGCTTCATCTGCCATCTTGTTTCAAAATGGCGGCCAGTTAAAAAATTTAAAATGTTTAAAAATTCAAAAAAATGTACAAAAAATTATAAATTAAAAAATTGTTTCTGTTAAGTGTTAGATCGTAATACAAGGATTCCGAAACATTTTTTGTTTTGGCTTTATCCTAAAAAATGACTGAGATATGGCAGTTTGTAACTCTAGGGTGGCTGATATTTTAAAACAATCTGATTTTTGTTATGCTGGAGCTCTCGTATTTATGAATCGATATGAAGGGCTGATCATGTGTACAGGACATACCAAGGTCTCGACCGAGTTCGCTGGTTAGCTTCACGCGCCATCTTGTTTTAAAATGGCGGCCAGTAAAAATTTTAATTAAAAAAATCAAAAAGATGTATAAAAATCATAAATTGAAAAAGTTGTTCGAGTTAAGTGTTAAAGTGTTATACAAGGATTCCGGAGCATTTTTTGTTTCGGCTTTATCTCTAAAAATGACCGAGATAAAGCTGTTTGAAATTCTAGGTTGGCTGATATTTTAAAACAATCTGATTTTTGTTATGCTGTAACTCGCATGCTGAAATTCGCATTCAAATTCAGTATTAACGAAAACCGGGATTGAATCTTCAAAAATCAAATCAGGCTCCAAAAATTTTAGCTTCGGGTGTTTGAGTAAAGTGAGTTGAGTTTTTAAAAAACATGGAATATGGAAGCTACCTTTTTCTCCCGGTACAGACCGGAAGGACTTTTTTGGACTCTAGCCAAACATAGGAAGCCATATAGTGATCCAGATATTATAAAAGAATGGATGCTGGAAATGCGTTATTTGAGATTTAAAAGGATATCGTTGACACTGTTTGTCGTATTCCATTATGTGCTTCTTCAAGCACATGGAATACACACAAGTTTTGGCACAGGAAAACTTTGAAACAAACTTTCGCTGCCACTCATTAGCTGCCACTATAAGTTAGCTTTGGACGAATCTTGCGACATTATAGATACAACACAGCTGATAATTTTTGTGCACTACCTGGAAAGAACCCGTGAAAATTTTTTAAACAACTACAGAGTATTTCGCCTATGTCAGGAGCTACTACAGGAGAAGATTTGTACAAGACTGTTGCAGAGTATTTCAGCAGTTCTGGATGGGGCATGAAAAATGTTATATCATTAACAACAGACGAGAAACTGGCATTGTTTTGGTGTTGGAAAGACCCAGATGGTTCAGTGACTCAGAAGTGATCCGAAATGCAATGAAAATTTTATATCCTACAACTGAATCATTCATCAAAATGTGTTGTGTTGTAGTCTGAATCCCAATCGTCAGAATAGAATGCAAATATTGATACAAATAATTAACTTGAAACGGTCTTAAGCACCCTCAATTTAAATCATGTCTTGAAGAGACTAATGCTCAGTCCGACGACTTGCTTATCCACAACAATGTGAGATGGCTAAATAAAGACTTGACGTTTGAAAGATTCTTTGAAGTACTGGAGGACAACATAGAGATTCTTTCAACTAGTGATAAAAAAAATTAGCAAGTGAGCATTTAGGCTTACTCCTTGACGTTGAAAAGAACGTGGCAACCATCGCATTTTTGATAGATCTATTTAGGCAACTGAATATCTTAAACTTCAAATCTACAAAGCAAAGATAAACTTGTGTGTGAACTTCTCTTAGAAGTATAAAAGTGTTTCAAAAACCCTATTGACCTTTTCTCCGAAAGTATTACCAGAGAATGTTTATATTTTCCACACTTTAAATCAGTTTGTGACAGTAATGAGGGTTTCGACATCCGCCATTTTGAAAATTGTTTGGAAAAACATAATTCTGAATTTCAAGAAAGTGTTTTCTGATTTTTGAAAAAATTGAGAATGTTGTGTGTCTGTTAAACAACAGTTTTTCACTTATGCCTAATGATGCATTATCCAGTGAAGCATCTCAGGTGTTTTTTAAAAAAAAAAACAAAGCTGCCCTACAGCTGGAAATAATAGAGTTCAAAGAAGATGCAGTTTAAAAAGGACATTTATGTTCAAGTTCCAAAAACTCTTCGGAGTGACTAGTTTTAGATTAAAAGTGTATGTCAAAAAAGTATCCAGAACTAAAAGCTTTATTCAAAACCATGTTTGGCTTAATTTATGTGTAAGAAGATTTCTCAAAAATGAACCTTATTAAAAACCGGTACAAATCTTGACCACCTTAATAGTTTGATGAGAATCAGCTGTACTAATTTGACCCAAACTTCAAGCAGGTTGTGCAAAATAAAACATGCCAATGAACTTTAGTGAATTGTCATTTTAAATTTATATGTGCTTTGTACTGATTTTTCTTCTATTCTAAAAAATATTTAAAAAACATATTGATTTGGTATTGATGTCCTTCATTTCACTGGTATTCGTTGGGTTTTGCGCTTAAGATAACAACTTATTTCAAATAAAAGTTTTACTAAGCAAAGCAGGTAGACTATACGTTAGTACAGTAGTTGGTAGCGTGGTGTAGGTAAGCAGTGTAGGGAGTTTGGGGGGGGGGGGGGATGGGGATATGCTTTAGTTTTCTCGACCGCGAAAGTTTGAAAATGTTTTGAAACGGACCCATGGGGAGAATAATTGGTAACCACTGGCTATGATGATAAAAGTAAAGATAATTTAATAAAATTGTTTAATGATAATAATTTGTTTTTTAGATATAAAGAATTATAACTAACACACACACACACACACACACACACACATATATATATATATATATATATTCTTTTACTGCTATTGACCAGAAATATCGGTCACTAAAATGAAGAGGAATTTTATTTTATATGTGATTTTTGTGAATTTTCCTACTGAAAACGTGAAAGTTTAGAGCAAGTCATTTCTTATTTAAATTAGAGAGAGAATAGATATTGTTTTAGATCACCGGAAAAATGTCAGAAGGTTTAAGATAAAAACACCCAGATCATTAAAAAATAATTAATAAAAATGATAGAAAAATTACAAAAAAAATTATCAGTAGATATATGCGTACACAGGAAAGTTCAGGTAGGATACAAGAGATACTCCCTCCGTATATTTGAAATATTTAGGAAGTAAACAATGTAAACATAAAAGAGATGTAAACATAAAAAAAAAACTTTGTGATTGTGATTGAACTAATCATTGCATGTATGCAATTTCATTGTATGATATTTTGGTTTTAAAAGTTTTTTTGATTTATTTCATTAGAAAATAAACCGTAATTTCATTATATTTTGATTATCTTCGTCCAGTAATGCTGCTTGTTATAATCAGTGAATGTTTTCAGTTTTTCTTAAGATAAGGACATTAACAATAAAATCATTCAAGCCCGTTGCCAGGATTATTATTATTATTATTATTATTTTACTGAAGGGGAAAGCGTACCTTATATGTTTCAACTACAATGCATTTGTATTAAACGTATATTAAGGTGATTCTCAACTGACTTGCTCAACAACGCGAAACTTTCTAGCACATTTTCTGACTCATTTTTAAACGCAAAGGCATAAAATTGGCAGGCCTGACTATGGAAGCGATTTGGAGTTTGAATGAATTTTCTATTTTTAGGGTTTCGTTCATCTCACGAAACCCTATTCGTCTCGCTTATCTGTCTGTCTCTCACAGAGTCCGTTCTCGGAAATTGTATAAGTTAGAGACCTGAAATTTGTGTGCTTACAGCTGAATACCTACTGTCACACTGGAAATTATAAAATTTTGAAAATGTCTTCATTAACTCAAGATATTAATTAAAACCCTAAAAACCCACTCATTAATGAAAAAAATATATCCAACTAAAGCGTAGAATTTAATCAAACCGCAAAGAAAATTCATTCTGAAACTCCAAAAGAGAGGGGAAGGTTGCCATATCTCTTTCATATTCTTTAATAGAGGAAAAGATTAAAGAATATGGGAAATAGGGGAAAGGATTAAAGAATAGGGAAAATAGGGGAAAGGATTAAAGAACATGAAAGAGATATCAGATTAAATAAAGAAACCACAGCAATAGCCCGCCTAAATGAAAAATCCCTATTACAGATAAATTTTAAAGAAGTCCAGAAACTTGAAATTTACAACAACTTAAATTACGCTTTAATGCGGGGAGCCATTGAAATTGATACAGAAAAAACAGAGACATACAATGATCTTATGCATGCGACAATAGATGGCGTTATCTGTTACATTTTGAAAAAACCGGGAAAGGTAGAATGACATAAATGGGCGAGGATGAAGATCAGAAAAACTGAAGATGCCCGAGACGATGGGCGAAAATATTTTTTTAGCACATATAAATGTTTTTAAAAGGACTGACTTCTTCTGTTTGGAGGAATGTAACCTATATCTTTCTAAATAACATCTACATTGACTGTTTATATGTGCAAATCTGTTGTTAATGTCTGTGAATGGTAGTGTAATGTGAAAATATATGTCAAAAATTATTTGTTTTGTTTTAAAAAAAAAGGAAAACTGTATTCGATTTCTTTGTATCTCAATAAGAATACTTGTAGATATCGTGCATTTAAGAATAAACAGGAGCTACAGCCTGTTTATTGCACGCCTGCCAATTGTTACCTTAAAATAGTTACTTTTTAGCATGTATTAAATAACAACCAAAAAAGGAAAATTTCAAATATGTATTGAGTGGTCTTTTATTTGTTTATTTACTTTCAGTATAAAGTTAAAATTCCTTCATAAAACACAAAAAAGTAGTTTTTTTTCTTGATACAATATTGAAAAACGGAAGAAACATTTACACCTGAACTTAATCTGTATCATCAGAGATTGATGCAAGTTTCTTTTTTTTTAATCAATCTTAGGTTTCCATTTTGTGAATAAAAAGTTATTTCTGTGAAATGTGTTACATTTTCGTGAGAAATAAAATTTAAAATTCAGTAATGAATTAATTATCAAACTTAGTAAGCAAATTTAATTCACACCCACCATTTAATATATTTTTTAAGTCCTTCTGTTAATGTGTTTCTTTCTGGTGAATTTTGTTTGCAAATTACACATTTCCATCCTAGCAAAATAAAAATAATTAATGAAGATTTTTGTTTTTTATGGAATAGAATTTTGTGAAGGGGTCCTGTTAAATTACGATGAATTTTGTGCAGATGCCTGTTGAATTAAATTTAATTTTATGATAGAGATGTTTTATTAAGTGAAATTTTGTGAAGGGCTGCCAAAGTGGTTTCAAATTTCTGCATGGATCTACATACTTCCTTTTATATAACCACTTTTCTTTGAGGTTTTTTTTATTTTTTTGGATTTTATTATTTTTTTAAATCAATATTATAATATTTTTTTTTTCATTGTATAAATAAATATTTCTGTGTTTTAACATCATTCAAAGGTACATTTTTAATTATGTGAATTAACAGTGGACATTAAAGTTCCGAAAATGTATTACTATTGAAGATGGAACGATAAATTCTCTCGATAAGTGTTCTTTTGATAAAATTTACAGTATTATTTTTACTTATTTTCTTTATTAGTCTACACAGACATTTTAATATATCATATGTATATATATATATATTAATTATGCGTGCATATAAATAAGATATAATGATTACAACTGATGTGAATGCTGACCCAGTATCGTATTCTCTTTTTCACAGCATATTTTTAATAAATTATTACCTGCATTACAACTTGAAAAAATAAATTTTATATACTAAACTTTAATTAAACAAGATGATGGTTAATAATCTAGAAAGCTTCAAATTGGTTTACTGTAAAATACCTGACTTAAAGAACAATAATAGTAGTAATATTATTTAATTTTTTTAAAACTCTGCCTTGAACAATCATAAGAAAACATTTATTAAATTCCTACTATTAGCTCACACTTTCTATATATATATCTTGTTCAAATTTTCAATCGTTAATAAAATATTTTCAATTCATCCACTCAAGTGCAAATAATTTTTTTAAAACTTGTATTGGCTGACACTTTATGTTAATACAGTTTTTTCAAATATTAATTCATTAATTAAATTAAATTAATTTTAGTTTTAAATGGGAAAAAAATTCCTCCCATTGTTTTCATAAATGAAATGAAAGATTTATCTCAAATTAGTGATACCACAGAAATAAAATACCGCAACGATGATTATAAAATAATGTTCAATAAATGTAACGTGGGACATTAATGCTGCACGGGTTTATTTTATATATTTATGATTAAAAAGTAGGAATTGACTTAAAACAAATTTTATATTGCTTGTTTTTTGTTTAAAAACAAAACATGCAGCTGAACAAGTGAAGCAACAATCGCAAAACAATAAAAATAATAATATAAAAAGTTCAGTTTTTATAAAGAAATTTTATTTTTACATATCTGGACCTCAATATTGAACAAGGTTTAAACCAAATTTTATTCATATCTACACTATATTAATATTGTATTAAAATATTTTAATATACAAAACCTTTTGGAGATATTGATTTGTAATATTTAATTACTATCAAAAACGTATCAAAATTTGAGGTAGAAAAAATTAAACACAACAAAAAAATTAGATTATCAGAATGCATTTAATAATACCTCGTCTACCCATAATATAGGCATCATATACATGTAACAAAATATACTGAAATGTGTAATCAGAGGCAAAATACTATTACATATAAATTAAAAATTTTATTTGAATTATTGACATATAGGTTGTGTATTGTTACTGACATATACTCTTTAGAATCATCACAAACGAAACGAATCACTCTTATTAACTATAATGATTTATAAAAGTAATCACTTAATTTATCAGAACAGTTTACTATTTATTTCTGCTCTCAAAATACTGTATTTTTTAACAATAATTTTTCCATAACAGCAGCAATCAGTGGTTAAGAAAAAAAAAAATAAAAACACGATTCAACATTGAGTTTGTTTGATTAAAATATAGTAATTTAGAATTTATTTTTGTAAGTTGTAAGGCATTTAATAATTTATTAAGAATACACTGTGAAAAGGAGTATATGATACAGCGTCTGTAATAACATAAACTTTAAGCATGTTTTCTTATTTACATGCACACATAATTTAAAAACAAACAAGATGTATTATAAGAAAAATATAAATAGATTATTTCTTTCCCTATATTGTAACAAAGGAAAACTAATGAAGAACTTTTCTGGTAGGTAAAAATAATACTGTAAATGGTATGAAAAGAACACTTACCCGGGTAATTCATCGTTCCGTCTTCAATAGTAGCACGTGCACGAAGAAGATTTAACAAGTCCACTGTAAACTCCACTTTATATCCATGGTGAAAAATGTATTGTGATTTCATAGCATAAAATTTAATCCCACGATAATAATAGAAAACGTGTTATAATATTAATTTAAAAAATAAACTGGAGCAGAAATACACGTGCGGCAGCAAGCACTCCCCACTGCTGTACTGATTTCAATGCAAGCGTACAGGCTGACCTTGTATTATGTGCCAAAATGACGCAAAGAAAAAAATCGCGCCAACCCCGGTGCGTCTGCTGTTTATTTTATTATAAAACACACATAATTTTTATTATAAACACACTCAAATTATTTTATTATAAAATACACACAATGATTAATTTATTTATGAAACACACATAATTTTTATTATAAACACACTCAGATTATTTTATTATAAAAGACACACAGTCATTAATTTATTATAAAACACACAATATTTAATTTATTATAAAAAAAAGGAAATCTGCTCTATCGAGTTGCCATACGAAGCAATATCTCGTCATAATCGCCAGGTTGCCAATTAATAAAATCGCCATTTTTTGCGCCAAAAATGTACCCTAGTGCGTCTGCAACAGCTGTATCCCCATTTCGTTTGAATCAGTACGGCGAAACAAAAAGGTGTTTTACGACTTTGTAATCTGAATAGTATTCAGATGATTTTGTACATAACTCCGATTGATATAACCATCGGCATTTTATTTGAGAGATAGATGAAAACTTAACTAATTATTTACAGGAAATTTATCAAAAACTTTTCTCATAAGTTTTCGGTAGAGTGCCCCTCCAGGTGGTCTCGACTCAACCCGATTTATGCACGGGAGGATGACCAGGAGCCTGGCAGAGGACGCCGCATTGGTCAAAGCAGGGTCTGCGACGGGGTCCGGTACCGACATAGCCCAGTTCTGGGTCCATGGGCATGATCGACTTTCGGTGATGGTGCCTAGTGAATCTAAGGACCTGCCGGGGTAGTCCGACCTGGGTGCGGCCTGTGCCTCACTCGTCTTGTTTCGGACACTCCAGAGACTAGCCAAGATGAGTGCTCCTCTTGGCCGATCTCAGGGCCCTGGCGGGAGCGCTGGAGACAATCAGTTGCAGGTCGGACCAGGTGTGGGGCGGCATCCGGTTCAGGGCATGGAAAGCAGGTGGTCGTATCCGGCGAGGATTAGCAAACGGGCTTGGACGGTACCAAGGTCCGGCCGGGCCAGTTTTTGCTTTCATTTCTACACTGCTATACGGTGCCCCAGACGTAGGCACCCTGGATCGTGAAGGTGGTGGGGGAATAATTTTCTTAGTTTTTTTTGTCTATCCGTAGTTAAGTGTTTTAACCCTTTTTGTTTTTGTGTTTGTCCATCCCCTGAAAGGAAGTCCAGAGGTGACCTTTGTAGGTTCTCCTCGATTCCAACCGGGGATATAGCTATTCTCAGGAGGGAACCCTTGGCTAGATTTGGCTTTCTGGTTGCTCCTATGAATTTCCTGAGGTGCTATGGGGTGATGATGTCGCGAGCGCCCCCCCCCCCCCTGGGGACCGAACCTGATCCACCCCTGTCGCACTCATGAGCAGATGCCCCTATTGCAGCGTTCGGATCTCAGTATTAGTAGTGCCCATAATGCGCGGGTATCAATAGCCAACTAGTAGGGCAACACTAGATACCAGACTTGCTCATTCATCATCATGACGTCACAAATGGTGGCTGCCGTGGATCATCTTTACAGGGCGATTGGTACAAAGCGGCGCGCCCATCGTTTTGTGCCAATCGCTGTATGTCGTTGGTAGCGGCCAGCCACCATTTGTAGTGTCATGATAATGAATGAGCAAGCCCGGTATCAGGGCAACACTAGATACCGGGCTTGCTCATTCATTATCATGACGTCACAAATGCTGGCTGGCCGTGACCAAAGATATGCAGCAATTGGCACAAAACGATGGGCGCGCCGCTTTGTACCAATCGCTGGTCGCGGCTAAGACTCCTATAATAAGAGCTGACGCATATCCATTTTGTTTCGGATTATTGGTACCCAGTTCAGCATTAATCTACGGCAGCCGGAGCTGGGTTGCCTAAGACTCCTATAATAGAACATTTCTGATTAACTTGGTGTAGTGTTGAATTCCGGGATCGTTGTTAGTACATTACGAAGAAACACATTAAAGGATGTAGAGCTTGATAATAATTAACCCAGATAGGAGACAGCTGAGCAGGCCATAAATTCTTTATTTTGGAAAAGCATATTGATCAGGATACAGAGGTAAATTAATTTATCACCGGACGTGCGCCGGGAACTAGAATACAATCATACGTACCAAGGCGGGTACCAGCAGATTACATCATGCTCGAATAGAGCGCAGGCAGAAAAGTGAGTAGTACATGCCATGAACAGAACTTACCAGAATTCTATTAAATTCGCCAAAAAACAGTTCAAAAAGGTTACAATTAGCGTCATTTTCCAAGAATAGAGATCATATTATTTGGAAATTATATTATTTCTTAGGACCATAATTACAAATTTATCTCTGAATGACTTTTAGCCAAAGAAAATTCTAGAAAGACATTAACTTACATATCATGACATTTTTATGAGAAAACGGAAATCTAAAATTATCAAATAAATAATTACTTGTGATTTATTGGCAGAAAGCAATCATTAAAAACTATTAGCTTAGGAAAATGTTATCGAAATGATTAATGATAAACATCAAGTAAAGGAGGATGTTTATAATTATAAAGCAAGAGAAAATACATTACGAAAATTTATTGGTTGGGAAATTACTAAATTATTTAGAAAGCGCAATACGGGATTAATTTCCAATATGGTATTGCAAAACGCAGAAATATAAATGTTGTTTTCTTTATTTCATAATTACCTTCAGCGCTTAGAAGAAAGTAAATTTAAGATAAAATTATTTTGTGATTGTAATATTTCATTTACACTTTGATTATATGTTTAGTTATATTAATTAATATATTATTAAATTAATATATGTAAATAAATATATATGTATATAAATTTATTAAATTAATATATCATAATTTATATCATACTTGGTTTTTCGACTGGGCTCCAATTCAAGTGCCAAATCTGTGAGGATGCGTCAGCCTCTATTACAGGAGTTCTAGTCGCGGCCAACCACTATTTGTGGCGTCATGAGAATGAATGAGCAAGCCCGGTATCTAGTGTTGCTCTGCAACTATTCTTAAAAGTTTTCTGCCGGATAAGTCTAATAGTGGACGGGCGCCATTGGCTCAAGAGTCTTATAAGTTTAAAATTTTAATTACTTAAATTATAAGCATTTTAAATTTAAAATGCTTAGAGAATTTTGAATGCTAACATTTTACAACACTTTTTATATGTTAGCATTCAAGGATCAAACATAAAATTAAAAAACAAGATAATATACTCATAATCGTGGAAAGAATATTCATATTTAAAATAATTTGAAAGGATTTAACTTACAAACAGTTTTGAATTCAGGGGGTGGCTCGCGGGGCACATTCCCTCTCGGAGCATCGAAATATCCTCTCGGACGAATTTTGATTTTCAATTTATTAATGGTCTAGAATTGTAACCCCCAGAACTCCATGATGTTCCCACCGGAGCTACAAAAATTCCTTCTGGTGAAAATTGCCTGAATTCAACTCTGAACAAAGAAAAGAAAAGATGACGAGAAGTCACACAATGTCATCTTTCCGTATAACTTCTGCAACAAATATCTATTAATTAAAGAAGATGCATTTATAAATTAAATTCCCTTAGAGCCATGGAAACGATGACGTCATGAAGTGTGATGATAGGTCATGACATAATAGGTCGGTTCCTCACAGCAAGAGTATATTATTAGAACACGGCCAGACCGCGACCTACGTTATACACGGCCGGTGCATGACGTTTAAAACGTCACATGAAGTGGATCATTTTTACACAGCGATTGGTGCAAAGAGGCGAGCCCACCGTTTTGCACCAATCGCTGTGTAAAAATGATCCACTTCATGTGACGTTTTAAACGTCATGCACCGGCCGTATATAACGTAGGTCGCGGTCAGACACACCGAAGTCATAAACACTTTTCAACTATGTTGTAGAGTGTTAATAAATCTTAACAATTTATACATTGTTTAAAAAGAAAAAAAAACGATTTTTAAAAAAATTATTTGCTTCTACTTTGATTGCTTCATTAAAAATTCACCATATTTATGACATCAACAAGAACCGACCATAGACCTTCTAATGAGCCAGAAACGAGCTAGCCATGTTTCCCCTACCAAAAAAGGATTGTTTTCTGAAAAGCACGCGAGCACAGGGCCAAAATGAGGTGTCTGGATATGACCTGACTGTGATTTTCACCCTCAGTGTTGAATTCAGGGGGTGGCCCGGGGGGGGGGGAGTAATTTACCCCCCGGAATATTTGAGACTTTATGCTTTTAATGGTCGAAAAGTGCAATTCCCCCCCGGAGCCTCAGAAATCCCTCCCGGAGAAAAGTGTCTGATTTCAACACTGTTCGCCCTCCATTTTAAAATTTAAAGAAAGGGGACCAAAATCCTCTCCATCAATCAAATGTTGCTATACCTGTCTGTAGGCAATTTTGGAAAATTTGTTCGATTCAGAACCCCACGGCGAGAAAGCTGTGTTTCTTTGACAAGAAAGCTGTGAGTAGGTTTTGCACATGTTTTGAGGCGACAAAAGATTTTCGAAATCAGATCTATCCAGACGCGCGGACGTGAGTGAGAATGAGCTGTGTATATATAAACAAATAAAATAGCTGGCGTATTTATTTAATCCCTTTTTAAATATTTAAGTGATTTTTACATATTTAGGCTGGGATTGCGGTGCCTCGCTTTCTTAAATCTTACGTTCGAACTTAGGATGGGCGTTCCTGCGATCTATCTTAACTTCGTATTGCGGTGCCTCATCCTAAGTCCTCCTTCTTAAGCGTAAAAGGCTGTGGCTATTCTTACGGCAGCCGTGAGAATAATATTCTTACGGCAGTCTACTGCACATGCGCAGAAAGACTGCCGTAACAACTGCCGGAGATTCTGAAGAATGACTCTCTTTTTGAATGACTCTTTTTCTTTCCGGCATTCGACTGCCGTAACACCTTGGAATAGACACTCCGTAAGCGTAAGTCCTCCTGCAGTCGGCCAATCAGAGGCCGTAGTTAGATTTGTTGTGGTTGCGCGCGCATACACTTGTGCTTCGTCGTAAGATAGCGAGGCACTGCAATACGGATTACGATTTGTTTATATCGTAAGTCAGACTTACGCTCAAGATTGATCTTAAGCGAGGCACCGCAATCCCAGCCTTATTCGCGCGCAACCACAACAAATGCAACTACGGCTTCTGATTGGCTGACTGCAGGAGGACTTACGATTAAGCAGGAGGACTTACGATGAGGCAAGGAATAAGGAAAGGGCACCTGACGTCGCTGTTGGTTCAATTACGGTTGGTTAGCAAGAAAAACCTGTTTGTTCTTTATGACTCCTACTGTACACATGAAATGGGGAAATCTGATTGGTCTACGTGAAATTGGCCTATAATATGATTGACCTACGTCGCCCTGACGATTCCTACAACCATAGCTACGACAAAAATGTAGTAGTAGATTGGATGATGGAACTGTTTGTTTGTAAACATGCCCTTTCCTTAATACGAAGTTAAGATACACTGTTAAAAATCCTCAGCTTTTGCTGCAGACACACTCCACCGTTTTTATAGAAAACGGTTGCTTTACTATATTATAGAACATTTTCATTGGTCAAAATAGAGATATTCTATAAAAGCGGTGGAGTGACTATGCAGCAAAAGCTGGAGATTTTTTACAGTGTAGATCGCAGGAACGCCCATCCTAAGTTCGAACGTAAGATTTAAGAAAGCGAGGCACCGCAATCCCAGCCTTATACTACGTTCAGATCGGATAGTTAAGATATCTTAGACCGCCGACCTCACTGAGTGAGTTCCAGAAACTTACTTAGTGAGTTCGAACTTTCTATTGTTAGATACAGCCAGTACCACTCACTCTGATTGGCTCTGGAGGCCGATTGGCTGTTGAGGTTGCCTTTAACTTATGCCCATGCGCACATTCTATGTTTGTTCAGATCTCGGTCACGGTGACATTCAATGAGTTATCTAAAGCTGCGTTTTCACTGGTCGACCCAACTACCTAAAAATCCCAGCGACCCAAGACCTTAACCTAAGAGCGTTTTTACTGGTTACAGGGAAGCACTAGCGCTAACCAATCATGAACAAGGTTTTACTGCGCAAGCGTCATATTTACGGATCGATATCAGCTGTGAATGATTATAAACATACACAAATAATTATTTGTTGTCCTTATCTTGTTAATAACAAATGTTTTGCGTGGAAATAATCCAAAGTTTTGGCTAGTTTTCGCTATTAAAAGGTCTTAAATAATGTCACACAAAAATATTAATCTTCCGTTAATAAATCAATGATAACTATTAATTTTTTTGTGGTTTCAAAAAATAAAACATTATATTTTTTTAATAATGACGATCGTAAATCATAAGATTTCGAAGTCACTCAGAATACAGTGAAAGCTCATTTTATCTGAGAATAATTTTTATAGCATATGACTTGTATATCTAAAATTATATTTCTGCTTTTCACAAGTTAAATTAAAAGTCTAAATATGTTTTTGATATTTACTTCAGTGCTATATACAATTTATTTGTACATGCATATATCATTTTTGTGCCAGTGCAGTTATACTTTTGAAACAAATAGTAATATTTATCATTTATTTAAAAACACCTTTCAGGATTGTCATTATACATGAGGCTTCTCCAAGGTACATGCTAATAGCATGTATCAGTTGATGACACTGGCAGCTAGTTTTATCATATAATCACTACAATGTAGAATTATAGAATGTAGTTACATCTACTTTTTGTGACACCCCCAACCCCTCCCCACAAAAACAAAAAAAAAGTCTTCACAGTAAAATGCAAATTAAATGTATTTAAAATTGTAAATTATGTATGATTCTGTATGATTGATTTCACATCAAAGTTTGATGCAGATTTTTTTTCCCCATCTCTCTCATGGGTATTTTTTTTTTAATTATGTTTTGCGAAAAATAAAATGATGTAACAAAAAGTCAAATCCAGTTACTCTTAAATTCAAACTGATATATATATATATTAAGTTTACCTTTTTGGCGAGCTTATTTATTTTGCAAATTACACATTTTAAATCCCAACAATTTTTTTTTCTTTTTTAAATGTAAAGTGTTCACTTTTATAAAAAAAATAATTTTGTGAAGGTACTTCTTTTATTAAGAATAATTTTGTGAAGTGGTCCCAATTTTTGTCAGAAGCAGTCACTGATTTTTCAAATAGATCACAAAAAAAAAGGTACTTTTATGTTAGCTGGGCCAATATTATATTATCTTGCCAATATCTTTTTTTCCCCTCCAGCTATAGCACCGTTTATTTTTCACTTGCTTAGATTAGAAACAATGGCTTGATGTTGAAATAAAATATTTTGGTTTTTTGTATTATTTCATTTATTATTATTATTCTTTTAAATAAATGTACTTTAAATATATCTGATATGTGTATTTTAAATGAAAAATTCATATTTTAAATAAAATGAATGATAAGTCTATATTTCAAAAGAAATTAATAGAATACGAATAATGGTAATAACAATATTTAACGATTAATCTCATGTGCTAGGCTGACATAAAGCCAACATTGCATTTGGCAAAGATTCCGATTTTTTGTTGCGATAGTTCGTTAAATTTAAATAGTTTTACATCATTGTTTTTTAAAATGTATATACATAAATACTTTAAAATGTGAAAAAATAGGGCAGGTATATGAATTTTTATGCAATATTGCTTAAATAAATGCATAATTTAGTCATTTTCGGTGGCATGGATGCCATAAATGGTGGTTTATCGCTCTTTTCTAGCGATCGTGAAAGTGTTACATTGGCGATATGTTTATGGTGGTTTATCGCTCTTTTCTAGCGATCGTGAAAGTGCTACATTGGCGATATGTTTTTGTTTATTTTGTAATTACGATTAATAATGAAGGGGCAGATATTTGTATCAATCACACAAGTCAGATGTATGTTCCCAATAAAAAAAATAATAACGAAGGCTTCTCTTAGTATTTGATTAATCTAAATTGTTTAAAAATCAATACTAAAAGTTATACAGAAGAGTAAACAATATTTAATTTGTTCCTAAATGTAAACTTAATATGTCATTTATTTGTATTGTTTTATTTATAACATATTATTTCTTTCGTTTAGATTTTTCACTTGAAAGTTAAATCAGATTTTTTAAATTAATTATCCTTACCAAACTTAATAAGCTTAAAAAGATTGTTATAAAAATAACAATGTTAATAAACTTAAACTGTTAAATTTGCATTTATATTATATTAAGCTTAACTGTTTATATTAAACTTTTTCTCCTCATCGTTCAAAATATCTTAAACGTTTAATTGTAAAATTTAAAAATAAAGTACAGTTGGAAATTTTTAATTAATAATCAAAATAACTGTTGAAGATTTCAATTACAAATAATATGAGGTTGTGAATCAATATTTTATTTTCAATATTGTCACAATAAAAAATAATTTAGACTAATGAAAAAAAAAAAAAAAATCACTCATTTACATGAAACTATTCCAACGTTCTACTACCAACAACAAATTATAGTGTAAACATTAAAATTTCAAGAATTAGGGATATTACATCAAATATGCTGCAGTCAATCACTTAGTCTTATAGTTTTTTCACTCTAAATAACAAACAATAGAACCTAATACTATACTAATTTGTGCTCTAAATAGCGTCACAAAAAATAGAGTGAACACTAAATTCTGCAAATTTATTCACAGAATAAACATAAAGAAGTATTTTGTTTTCTTATTAACAAAGGTTTTAAAATATTTTAGTATTTGATTTCAATAATAAATAAATAAAAACCCGTTTTTATATTTTGGAATGTAGTTAAAAATAAACATAATTTGAGAATAGTAAATATTTACTGTGTATCGCACTAAATAATGTTATAAGTTTTTGAATGCATCTTTACATATATGTGTCTAAAATATATAATTTTTTTTTCCATACAACTATGGTTGTTGTATTTTTAAATTGTAGTCAGAATAAAATAAGAAATAATGTAAATAAATAAATACTCTATTTTTCGCGAAACCTTGAATGTTAAGTGTGTGTATTTCATAGATTTGACAGCATCAAATTTGTAAACAAACAAACTTCGCCAAGCAAAGGCGTCAAAAGTAAGGGTTAACTTACCGGAAGTAAAAGGCAAATGTTTCTACATTAGTGTCCTCGGCTTGAGGTTTACAGAAAATTCAGTCTATAAATAGCTGTCAACTATTCCACTTTTTGTTACCAGTACTTCCGAACAGAAGTCTTCGCCTAATCTTGACATGGTTTAATTGCAGAATTTTGCAATTAAATAAGGTCAATATTACTATCCAGATTTAGTAGCAACACAGATAAGGATTAGTTGGCAGCTATGCATATATATAAAGTAAAATCTAATGAATGAACAAATAGCAAAAACATTTATAAAAAAAATTTCAGAAAATCTTACTCGCTAAGCATTTTTTTATCAACCAACAATATAAAACATACACGAATGTCCTGGTAAGTTGTGGTGCACAATATTTATAAGCTCTGGCTATATTTAAGTATTCACTGAAAACAAAGAAGTACCAGAGCTGAGCTCCATCATAAATTAAGCACTGATTGCTAGATATCCAGTATTCACTTATAAAATTCACATAAAATAAATATTTCAATAATATTGAACACCTGCTCCAATTCAAATCCATCAAAGCAAAATAATCTGATGATTTAAAATTATAAACAAGCATCTTTGACTGCTCAAGTGTAGTACAATTCTTAAAATTAAAAATAACGCTAAGGGGCAATTCAAGTATTACGTAAACAGTAAGGAGGAGTTCAGGGTTTGATTATTTTTGCTGACAGGGAGAAGAGGAGAGGGGGGGGGGGGATTATGACAATTCTTATGAATGCATTAGACAACACAGCAACAACAAGAAAAAATACATGATGGGAAATGAGTATTCTGTAGTCTGCTCGGAACTTCAAACACGTAACATTTCTATGATTCCTGTTAAAAATTTTAGTTATGATGATTAATTAAGTTAGGGCCTATTGTTAAGTTTTATTGTTCAATGTGATAAACAACAATATATTAAAACCATTTTGCATTATTTTGATACCACAACCCTTATATATGCCTATTTATATAAATTTGTAAGATTAATTAATAGTGTAAATTAATGGTAACTGTTTTTTCCTGGCAAACAGTGTTGACGTACAAAATGTCAAAATCATACATAAGCAAAAAAAAAAGGAGGGGGGTTACTATTTGCTTATTTTTTCTGATAAGGGAAGGACGGGGTATAAAATTACTAAAAATATGCTTACGGGTATAGTATACTTGAACGACCCCCTAAGGTCACTTGAGAGATAACATCACCATATAACTTTTGTTTTATTCATGTTCGACGAAAAATATCTCTTCTCTGTCAGAACCACCAGCAAAAGGGAAAAGGTTGCTAGAATTTACCAGAAAATGCATATCACCAAAATTTCACAACTTTTCGATTTTTCTTAGCAGAAAAATTTTCCCCTTTTTTTTTTTTTTTTTTTTTTTTTTTTTTTTTGCAGACAAAAGCATTAATTTCAAGCTTAAATTGATTATTTTTTTAGATTTGTGTGATAAATGGGCCATATCAATGTATATTTTAAATATTAATACTAGTTGGCGTTGCCCGGGACCATAATAATAAATTTAAAAAGAAACATCAAGTTTTTATTATTTTATATCTTTAATCAGATTTTGTATGACATATTTTAAAATGAAAAATATTGATATTTAGTGATAAAAGTGCTCATATTCTTGTTTACGTAGGGTTGTTTCATAGTTTTAAAATAAAAAGTTATTTTTGTCTGAACTCTTTGAAATCTTTATTGGTGATAAATAAACGGTTTTACAAACCGTGTAAAAATTTTGGGAAACATAGCAATAGCAAAAGTCTTCATTTTCAAAACTCTCTGACATTTCAATTGGTTATAAATATAACTGTATCCAAGCTCTCTTTAAAATTTTGTCTGAAATTATATTTTAAAATGAAAAAATTGGCAAAAAAATATTAATATTTATTTAGTGATGCACTCATTTTCTTGTTTACATAGGGTCGTTTCATAGTTTTAAAATAAAAAGTTCTTTTTGTCCGAACTCTTTGAAATCTTTATTGGTGATAAATAAACGGTTTTACAGCCCGTGTAAAAATTTTGCAAAAAAATATTGTTATCTAGTTGTAAAATAAATGTTTTCTTCTTGCTTTTTTGTTTGTTTGTTTTCGTGTTGGCTCTTTTAACATAGCAATAAAAAAATTGTTCTCATCTTCCGAACTCTCTGACTTTTCAATCCGATATAAATATATAACTTTATCCAAGCTCTCTTTAAAATTTTGCGAAAAATATGCATATTTAGTATTGGAACAATGAGTTCTTAAAAAAAAAAGCTTCAGCTTTCAATCTCAGAGCAAAAATATATTAGAAGGTCTATGCTTAATGCAATGGTGAGGTGACTCCATCTGTTTGCAATCAACCCTTTTCAATTTCCCTAGGCTAAACAGGTGAGGGCTAATACATCAGGTTTCCCCTTTCTGAGGGGAGAAGCCTTCAAAAAACGTTGGCGCATGTGCAAAGAGACTATATTCGTGTGGAAAATTTCACAGAATGTGCTTTTAATTTTAAATATATAGATAAGCCAACTAAATATATTGTTGATCACTTTACATAATTTATCATTACAATAGATATTAGACATTAAAAAAATGTATGCATGGCTTTTTTCTGTGAGATGTGTGTTGGAGGCGAGTGGGTGCATTCTCCTAAACATTGTGTAAATCTAAGGAGACAAAAAATTTAAAAGATACTTCCTCATTATAGTGGCCTTCACAATTACTATTATCCCACAGTTGTATTGATTTTGCCAATCTTATACAGTAGACTTCCTTAAATCTGTGTAGCTTAAAACCAGAGGTTATGCAGATTTTTGGTCACTGTTTTATTTACATTTTTTAAACAATAATTTGAATTTAATAATGCACTGAAAATTATAATGAATGCTTACAGTAAAATAAAATAAAAAAAATAAGAAAATTTAAAAAACATTTAAAATATAAAAGTAAAGGTCAAGTAAATAATTATTAATGCTTAATTAAATATGATAATGATGAGATATTTTTTTCTTAAATTATTCAGTGAAACTCACCTTATAAATCTACACTAATAATTCACATAAAAATCTTAAAATAACAAAGTTTTCTTTCATATTCATCCGTGCTTAATAACCAAAAAAGCTTGATTATACAAAAATTATTTGGTTAAAAAAATATATATATTGCAATCGCCACTGATATCAGCAGTATCTAGAATTTTTTCAGAAATAAATTTATACTTTCTTCATGAGAAAACACGAGTTGAATCATATCAAACAGAATTACATATTAAAATGTGTACAGAATGATATAAAAATTTTTTTAAACTAAAATTTTACACTTACATCTTAATTGTAAATTACATTGTTTACATCAGGAACGATTTGCGGATTTTAAGAATTTGCAGATTTTAGGGTGGTGGATTTGAGGAAGTATACTGTATATATGTATATCCTAAATGTACCCAATATATATATATATTTTCATAATATTTACGTCTAAAATATATATACATCATAAAATGTCAATATGATTTTAATGTCATATATGTAATATAACTTGGCGATACATTTTAGTCGCCGCTATCTATATCAAGGAAATACCATATTAAATATTTTATTACATTTTAATTAATTTTTTGATAATTATAAAATACTCTGGATAGAAATTACAGACTGCCCAAATGGCGATTTTCTTGTGTCAAACTGTCCCCCTAAACAGATTTAAGAAAGGACAACACGGACTGAAGCCCCATGACCCCATGAGTTATGTCACAAATTTTAATACAACCTTTTTTATTAAGTATCATAAACATCTTACGGAATATTAATAAAAATGGGATAAATTATTACAATAACAATAAACGCTTACTTTTGGTAAAGCTTTCTCCCTGCTAGATCAGTTGCTGGTGAACACAGCTTTTCCCATTTTACAGTCGAAAAAGCATTGCTTGCGTATACAGTTCAAATTATGTATCAATATACAGCAAGCAATATTTATCCAACTATGCCACAATGCAGCAGTAGTTCTCACCAGAACATGGCATCTAAGTCGCATCAGATGTGGTCATTTCTTCCGAGGATGGCTCTTGGGAATGCCATGTCACTGTTATAGACTTGCACAAAACGTTAGCGGTGTGGAGAGTCCTCTCACTTGGAGGTCAGTAGATGGAAGAGAAATGCCAATCTCGTGGCAATTAGGCCATGTGGTATCTCGTGAAATAAAAGTTGCACATGTGGGTGAATCCAGTTCCTTTAATCACATTGATATCTACAGTTGTCCAGGATACAACAACAAAATTGGCTCTAAAAAGAGAGAAGATTTCAGATTTTAAAAGTTTGGTTAAAGTAAAAATTAGGCTAGAAATATTTCATAAAATTTTCTGTTTAATAATATATATTATAGTATATATGAAGTATAGATAATGATAATTTGTGGGCTTTTCCAAAATATACATTTATATTGGCACAGATGTCATATACGCACCATGTTGGTGCGATTTCCCCCCCCCCCCCCACCAATTTGGCGAAAAAAATAAATTGTTGTTATTTGCTTTTAATTCTATAAATTATTTTTATTAGGTATATCAATATTTATTGGAACAGATGTCATATATGCACCACATTAGCACAATTTTTCCCCCTGCCAATTTGGCGAAAACTTTGTTCTTGAATATTAACATTACAATGTACATTAACGTTTATAACACTAACGTTATAATGTATATTAATGTTATAACGTTATTTTATTTTTATATTGAAATAAAAAATCACATGCTATTATTGCATGCTATTTGTAACTAATATTCAAAAACAAAATTTTCGCCAAATTGGCGGGGGAAAAAATCGCGCCAATATGGTGTGTATATAACATCTGTCCTTTATATTTTAGACTTATTTAAAATTGACTCACTCAAAAAATTTTCACTTTTAAATATTAATAATAAATCATAAAATGTTTTCCTAATCTATTATTAAAACAATACTTAATTATCTTTAAACATCTAAAAATTAATGGATTTGTTTTTTCACATTGGTAAGTTCACAGCACTACTGTCAATTTGCAGATAAAGAATTTTATCATCTATCTCTCAGACATCATTACACAAGCATAAAATTTCAAATAACAGAAGTTGCATAATGCAACATTGTATCAGTTAAAAAAAATATCACTAGAATATTCACTAAATTTTGTTTTCTTAATTAAAATATAGTAGAAACCTAAACTGACTCAATAACATTTATCAGGATATAACACTGATACAATATAAATATAACTATTTGTAAAATGCAGTAGAAAATGTTACATAAGACTAAATGTAATACAGCAAACTACGTCTAAAACAGAATCGACCAGTGGCAGTATTCTGCCCTTAACGAAACAAACCGACTCGGAACCAACCGATCCCGTAATTCATAACGAGATTTGACAGTTTGCAATTCTGCCCTGCTTTCGGATTTTTCGACCGACGTTCAATCTCCCTGCTTTGAGCTTACTAGTTTCGACCAATCATTTCCAAGGTCACGCGTGGTTTGTTTATTTACGCGAGATGTGAACGTGTGTTTTATACCTATTTAAATGCATACTTAAAAAAAAAAAAATTTCAAATGATTGATTTTTTTTTTTTTTTTTTTTTCCGAAGTTAGGTTTGCGGGAATTTAGAAGTCAATGATAAATATTTATAAATATTAATTAAGAAATAATTTTAAAATATTAATTAATGATGAGACTAGGGAGATTAGATGGGATATGGATTTTAGGTTAGAATTTAAATATTTTGATGAAATAAAGGAGAATACACCAAATTTAATAAAAAAAATATGAGGTATTTATCTAAATTCTGTAAATATACATTGTTGTTTAAATATATACTACATTTTCTTATGACCATACAGCAAAGATTTTATTGCTAATTTGTAAATAATGTAAATTATACATTTATTTTTTTTACTGTTCAGTTAATCTGAATTGTTGTAACGCATTTTTTTTTATTGTAACTTGAATTTGAAATTAAATCTTCGAAGTCATGTGACATTTCCTTCTCCCCCCCCTTTTTTTCTACTTTTCAGTGAATATGAATTGCCCCAAGGGGGGGAGAAGGGAAGGAGGGGGGGGGGGGGGTAGAAGAAAAAAAATCATAACTCCGTCAATTCACAAGATATCAAATCCGTATAAATGTATTATTAATCCTCTTAATATTATCTACAACTTTTATATTGACAAATTTTTTATTAAACCAACCCTTATAGCACAAAAAAATTAAAAACAAAAAAATCCCTGCCGGCTCCGCCTGCAAACAAGTTAGGTTTCGAAGTGGGCGGTTCCCATCTGCCGTATCATGGCAAAAAGGTCATTTCTTCCGTAATTCCCAACAAACAGGCGCCCCACGGTCTGCATCTTCGAAATCTACCTGTGCCTGTAGGTCGAGCCGTCGGGGATTTTTTTTTTTTTTTTTAATCTCGTGTAATATACCTTTTAGATTTCATTTTAAAACTTGAATTATGTATATTGCAAATTGTATTTCCTTTCCACAATTTGAATTACATTCCGCATAATTATGAATGCAGCAAGTATATTTCAAACTAAATAAGATTTTTATGAGGTGTTTATCTAAATTTTATAGATATACAGAGTTATTTAAACATATATTACATTATCTTATGACTTGTAGCAAAAACGTTCGCAAAGCGAGTTTTTTTTTTTCCCCGTGGTGGGTGATTAATAATGTTGAGGCTTTTAATTATAGATTAATATGTTTTTAATCTCTTACACAGGGACCGGTTGCACTAAAATATCGCCCACTCCCACCTTTTTTATTATGTTAATTAGTAAATTATTAGGGATCTGTTTAGGAAGAAATTGGGTCCCTTTAAAGAACCCTTCACAATATTTTCCATTTCAAAACTGGACCCTTGACAAAAATTTTCATCTCAAAACAGGGCCATTAAAAAAATTATTTGTCTTAAAAAAGGACCCTTCACAAAATTCTTTGTCTTAAAAAACTTTTACAAATTTAATTATTTAAAAGTAAAATCTAACTGTCACTTTTACATAAAGAAACTGTATATTTTACATACACATATCTTCTTAAAAATGTATAAACAAGAACCAGAATATGACGATCCTTTCAAATTCACAAAATTATGACTAGATTTTTCACAAATGTAAAAAGCTGTTCATAATTTACAAGGACAGGACCCAGGGAGTTAAGTCTGGACAGACCTCTGATTATGCTAAGTATGCTATGAGATTTTGGAAAATTTTAATGCTGTTAGCGAAATATATTAATTAAACTATATACATTTTTTATGTTGTTTGTGAATTATGATTTAAACTAAACAATTTTTTAGTGTTGAATAAATATTTAATGTAGGCAAAATCTTTCATTAAGTTATTTTTATTTATTTATTTATTTATTTTACGAATTATCTTTTTAACGAAATGTGTTAATTACATTTTGGAAACAAAACGAAATAAGTAGTAATGCTTTCCCTTATTAGTTTTCAATAGAAAATATGTTTCAATCTTTATGTATGTATTATGACTCACACTATATTTCATACATATACAAGACAGTGCAAAAATATTCCGGTAAATTTCATTAGTATATAAATTCTATCGGTAGTGTAAAACTGTTTTCTTGTAACATGCAAAAATAATTTCGTAAGCAAATAAAAATCTTTTCACTCTAGTGAACTTTTACCTAATTATTAGTACTATTGGATTAGGACGTATTTTTTTCTTTTCCTAACGGGTCTATAATACTTTATTATTTACAATTCAAAATAGTATTAAAATAAATTTTAACTGAAAAATAATTTATGTTTAAAAATTTCGTGTAAACTGTATTCATTAGAAAATGTACCTATTCTAAAACACTGTCTTTTTGCCCTGTATCCTCATATACTAACGGATAACTATCCTCATATAACTATCCTCATATATATCGGAGCGCTGCATATATACGTGCGCCATCTTAAAACGATAAAGGGAACGCTTTCCGGCTGCCTAAAGCAGTCGGAAAAATTACCACATAACAGCCCCGAAATACGGGAACGAATTCCGAGACGGTAGGGGCAGAATGCGAAATTATCACTTCGTCGGCGCATTACGAGAAAGTCTTCCGTTCCGATGAGGGGAGAATGCTGCCGCAGGACCGAGAAAATTTTCCATCATAGATAATATTCTACCTTAGACAGTGTATAACTCTATTAAAATGAGGACTTTAAAATCTTTTAGCATTTTACACAAAGTTTATTGTACACATAAAAGGTCTAACCTAAATCAAAGTGGTTTCTGTTATTCTAATGCTAATTTGTGAAAGAATACCTTACCATTAAAATTTTTTTTTAACATTATTTGCAATGTACCAGTTTGTTTATTTAAGCTTAGCATGCTATTAAACATTTTTTTTTTTTTTTTTTTTAAAGTTACATGCCTTATAAATGATTGTTTATTTCCAATCTAATTCTTAAAATTTTCCTAAAGAAAAAGATAAATACAGACTTGAAACTAAATTTCTCCTTTTTTCTACATTCATAATTAAGAAAATAATAAGACTGAAGAGCAATCAAAGAATCCAAATCTAATAACTTTTATATAATACACTGCTCAAAACAATTAAAGGATATTGCAGTTTTAGGTGGATTTTGTATCTGGAAAACTTTTTAGCTGATTGATACATGGTCGACAGACATAGTAGGTTATATGAGAATAAATTACACATGTTTGGCAGAAAAAAGTGCATTTTATTGCGCATTTGTGTACAAAAGGAAAAAAACACAATTTGTGCATATGAGAAAAAAAGAATAAGAAAAGGTGTTTTCTTCAAAGAATATCCTTTTCAGTAGGGGGTATGGTTTCCACGGGCGGCCAGCAACGTTGAACACCTTTGAGGCATGGACTCAATGAGGCTATTAATGACGAGTTGGGGTATTCTGCCCCACTCTTCCAGAAAAGCTCTTTCCAGTTCTTGGAGAGTTTGTGGGGGTTGTTGGCGGCCAGAAACTCGTCTTCCTAGAGCGTCCCAAACGTGCTCGATTGGATTCATGTCTGGAGAACACGCTGGCCATTCCATTCGAACGATTCCTTCCTCGAAAAGGAAATCCTCCACCAGGTTTGCACGATGTGGCCTGCAGTTATCGTCCATTAAAATGAAGTTATCTCCGATTGCTGCAGCGTAAGGGACTACAATAGGTCTGAGGATCTCATCCCTATATCGGCGACCAGTCAGAGCTCCATCTCGAATGATGTAGAGGTCAGTGCGCCCGTCAATGGAGATGCCACCATACACCAACACTCCTCCACCGCCAAATCTGACACTTTCGTGCACGAACGCAGGATTATTCCTACTGCCACGGTCCCTCCAGATGAAAATACGCCTATTATCCGGATGCACAGAAAAACGGGACTCGTCAGAAAACAGAATATTGCTCCATTCATTTCTCCTCCAGTTGACATGCTCGGTTGCCCACTCCCTGCGGTCGCAACGATGCCTTGATGTTAATCTAACACATACCATCGGTCGGCGAGCATACAGACCTACAGCATGGAGCCGGTTCCGGACAGTCTGAGTTGAAATCGTGGTGCCTGTAGCCGAGCGAAGGTGTTGTTGGAGAAGAGTAGCGTTCATGTTTCGGTGTCTCCGAGCTGTTAACGCTAAATACCGATCTTCATTGGGCGTTGTTGCCCGTCTACGACCTTGCCCTGGTCTTCGGCCTGCACATCCACTCTCCAAAAAACGGACGGTTCCAGATCCTGGAAATGACACTTTGTGACACTCCAATGGCTTGCGCTACTTCGGCTTGAGTTTGGCCCCCTTCTAACCTACCAACAATTCTCCAAGCTTCTGAATCTGTCAAATGACTTCGCTGAGACATCGTACTCATCGAAACAAAGCAATCACTGAATGCCGATCATCCTTGTCTTCATTCTCTTTTATCCAGTTGAAAGTCAAATTTCATTCGCTGCCGCTGAAGCGACGTTTTTGACGTCGAACTCAAAATGTGCATACTCCACAGTTTGAAAACCAGAAAAATTTGCATTTGTGATTCTCTTCTTCTATTTTCGGCAAAAAAAATTTCGTTTATATCTTTATTTTATATAAAACTTCAAATATCCTTTAATTGTTTTGAGCAGTGTATTAAACCTGCTGCTTTCTTGTTGACCAAATAAAGTACATATAACAAATTCAATGGGATAACTCTCAGATTCATTACTCCTCACTTAGAGAATACAGAATATTTTTTACACAAAAAGAGCATTAATTCCGATCAAAGTTACAGGATTTGTGGATTAAACTATGGTGAAGTAAAAGTTAAATGCCATTCGAATTGAAATATCACACGAAAACATTGCTCAATTAATAACAAATCATACATGATAATGTGTGCCAATTTTTAGAGATGTCTGTTTAAAAAAGTTGTATATGATTGCAATTGATTTAAATTTCATACAAAGTTTTAAATCTTCATAAAAGTTTCAGCATGAATGGAATAACAAAAAAGATTAAACTCAAATATAGTACATCTGCAGGTGAAATGCATAAAAAGACAAAAAATAAACAACAGAGTTTTCTTTATATAGCAAAGTTAACAAGTAAATATCTAAAAAGGCAAACTGTTTTGAAATTAGTAATACATATTTCACCTTTAAAAGAGAATATGATAATACAAAATACACTGGCTTATTTAATTTAGAGAAAGTTTGTTTACATGCTTGAATAAACATGAATGTTCAAGTATTAACAAAACTGGATTGACGTTTGTCTTTAACTAATTTTCAATTTAAATACCAATGGGCTGGGCTACAGTAAGCAAATCTTTCTTAACTTATAATTATTTTAAATGAGAAAAGAGAAATTTAATTCTAAATTGCCGAAAAACACATTATCAAATAAGGATATATAATAAATTAAAATCAATGAAACAAGTATATTTAATTCATTATGAGAAAGAAATATCCATAATCATAATATATAATATTTTTATTTACTTTTTTTTTGTATTGTTAACATTCAATCATAATAAAATAATTTTGAGAACTGCACTTTATGTATCCATTATTATATAAGAAACGAACTATATATTTAGTATTTTAATATTAATAAAAAGCATCTGATTCATTACCAAAAACAGAGATATTTATCCTACAAAAAAACTGCAATAATAAGTACTATACTGGATTGCTATTTACTAAACGGAAAGACATTAATAAACGATATAAACTTGTTAAGAAAACTCACTATTTTGCTTCAATCACAAAAAATTGAATTTCTTTTTGCAAAAGCTGAATAATTCCAAAATAAATATTTATCCGCCGCCATTATGTATGAAAAAGCTCTTTTCTAATTGGCTGAGCTTGGGTTAGATGGGCTTAGGATTGAGAACTGATCAAACCTTCAAAATCGCTACCTAACTGCCTAAAATCTTGGGTTTAGGTCGAAAGTTGGGTAAGTTAGGCCTTGGGTCGACCAGTGAAAACGCAGCTTTAGATGAGTTTTGTAGTGTGGATAGGTATTCAATTCCGGGAGGGTACCACCTCAAAAATGGCGACCTAAGTTATCTTAAATGTCCGATGTGAACAGGGTATTATACTACGTTCAGATCCGATAGTTAAGATACCTTAGACCGCTGAACTCACTGAGTGAGTTCCAGAAACTCACTCCAGAAACTCACTCCATTGCTAGATACAGTCAGTACCGCTCACTCTGATTGGCTCTGGAGCCCGATTGGCTGTTGAGTTTGCTTTTAACATATGCGCATGCGCACTGGACACGGTGATGTTGAGTGAGTTATCTTAAATGCGTTTGGCGGTGTGGACAGGTATTCAATTCCGGTGAGGTACCACCTCAAAAATGGCGGTCTAAGATATCTTAACATAATTTCTGACTCCACCGCCGATCGACGATTGGTATTGTTACACTTTCTGATTGGTTATAAAAGCCAATGCTTCTGACGTCATTTCCGGTTATATAAGAAATTAATAGATATTATCAGATTATATAGAAATATTACATAGAAATTAGATTATATAGAAATTAACTACATTATATAGAAATTAATTAGATTATATAATTTATTATATTATATTATTTTATGTATTATATATTAAGTTACTATATTAATACATAATATTGTATTAATTTTGCATATATGTATTAATATTATACATTATATATATATAAGATTATATTATGTTTAGAAATTAATTAGATTATATAGAAATCTATAGATATTATATAAGAAACCAAGTTCAACCGGAAATGACTTAAGAGCGTTCGGTTTAACAACCAATCAGAAAGCGTGATATAGAGTTCTTCTAGGGTGGACAAGGAAATTATGCAATTTTATCGTTTGGTAGTCTCTACTGTCGTATAAAGGTACTTTAATTTGAGTTGAATAAAATGAGAATGCGGGTGCGTTATTTACTTCAGTACTTTTTAATGAATTTGAAATGATTTAATATACTTTTTACTTCTGAGGAAAGCATAATTGTTTTTCAATTTTTATAAATATTGATTGATGCTTGTTAATTTTTTTCCCCTGTAAAATAATTGCCATCATTTCACATTCGTTATATTTTTCACTTTAACCATATCTTCAAAAATTGTAAATACAGTGTTGATGTAAGTTTATTATTGACTTATTTTTGTGAAATATTATTAATTTTAGCCGGTATAAACATATTTCTGTCAGAGGTCTGACTTTGCTTCTTAAATATAATTTCATATCCAAATTACCTTAGTAGGAATAAACGCTTTCTGTTTATCAATGCGCATATTTTGTCAATACTTTCAGTTACTTTCGGTTTCAGTTTTTAATAGTTTTTCTGAAATTGGTAACCTTTTAAACTTTTAAAACTACTTCTGAAACTCATTTTGGCAGAACTAAACGTTAGTAATTGATTTTCGTGTTGCTACGTATATTTTATTTGCTTACAGATTTTACTAAGTAGTTTTGAGATTTCTCTTTTTTGATATTTTAAAGATCGGTATTATTTTATGAGGTATGTGGGGCTTTTCTAAATTATTCGGCTTTAATTTTCAGTTGAAGTGGTAATTCTTGAAATTCTTTGAGAAAAAGGTTAAATAATAAAATGTTGATATTTGTGCGATTTTATTTTAAAAAATCAAGTGATAATTTCCATACATTTTATTCCAGTAATAATAATAGCGGTAGTAATAATGCTTTGTTAACGTTATTTAAAATCAATCCATTTATTTTGTATGTAGCGTATTTCAACAACTGTTTTGAAATCGACCAACTAATAAGCAATTTGTTTTTCGTAGTATATATACTATTTTTCTGATATCCTACACATTTTCACTATATTTTTAAACATATGTTTTACAATAATTATTAATTTTCTTTTTAATATGATGGATTTAAAAGTATATTATGTGAGCATCAAATGTACTAAATAATTTTTTGGTTAAATGTACAATCAAGTTATATATTAAAAAAAAAAAACTTTCAAATCAAAACAAAAATAATTTTTCAATTGATTTTTATAATTGGAATTAGTTTTAAATGCTCATTTGAATAAAAATTTAGAAATTCTCTCTCTTCTTTGTTAAATTTCTTTACAACAATTTATATAAAAAAAAAATATATATATTAAAAAAATATATTAAGAGTAGTGCTGTACTTTGAGAAAATTTATCAGACTTTGTTATCCAATAAATATTATTGAATTTATTGTATGCTGTGAGAGCTTTAAAAGACTTTATGCATCAGATTTTAGATGATATATTTTTTGAACAATTTTTAATTCTGCAACTACTTCTAATGCTACAATGCTGGTTTATTCACAGGTTTTTGTCTGCTGTCTATCTTAAGAAAATTATTTCATGATTTAACACACAAATCAGGGCCCCGATTGTGACTTTTAAGAGTGTCCTTGAACACAGACATGATACAGGGCTCTCCTGATTATGTTGCTGTATAGTGAGATGATGATGAAATAATTTTCACACATGTGCATCACTTATTCTTTTGAAATTTCTGCTCTGTTTACCCCCCATGTTCAAAAGATGACTATCACCTCCAACAAACTTCTTATGTAACTTTTAAATGTTATGTCAGACATTTTAATGCCACAAATTAAGGGAATGCTATAAATTAAAGGAATGCTAGAATTAATTTTAATGCCATAATTAAGGATTGTGCAAAGCTTATAAAAATATATGGTAGTACTTACATATTATCTGTACCAGGAAAATAGATTGCCAAAAACAATTGCCAATGTTGTTCAAAACAGTATTTAATATATGTTTATATAATTCATATCATAACATAGTTCAAAATGATAAATATTATAAAAACAAACTAAAACAATTCAAACAACTAATTTAATATACATTTATTACACTCTTTTATTTAACTTAACTTTGTTCATGTATGTAAAGAGGGAATTTTGTAATTGATTTTTCAATCACTTCCTAATGTGCTAGAATTATAAAAAATATGTACATCGTAGAGATGAAACAGATTTGTCTTGATTTTTATACCAGTCTTTGGGCTTGGGCTCAATATTTCTGTAACTGAAAATTTTATTTATTTACATATAGAAAAAAATAAAAAGAACTTTTATTTTTTCTAAAAAATTACTTATTCTATTTCAAGCTTTTTTAATGCTATTTTGATCAAAACAGTGCCGCACCCAGAATTAAGCCTTGGAGAGAGCTAGTATATTTTAGAGGTCTACTCGTGCTCAGACCTAGCCTGTCCTGCGGCCGAGTTCAATCCAATTTTCTTTTATTTGATTCGATTGGATGGGCTGTATCGGGTCCTGACTTGCATTTTTTACATGCTTGATAGTAAAAAACTGTATCTGAAATGTATATTTTTGTGATTTTTGATGTGTTTCTATATTTGGATGTTTTTAAAGTATGAGTTTGCAATTGAATGTTTTACAGTTTTATTATTAAAATATTATGAAAGTTAGAAGAGGGAAGCCCCCTTGCAAAGAGGTTGCATGGGGGCTCAGCTGGAGTCTCCAAGATGGTGCTGTGTACTCTTTTTACCAGGCCTGACACTAAGAGCAAATTCATATGCATGACGTCGCAAATGAGATCTATTTTACTTAAAATTTTCCACATACTTTTTTCAGTCGTATGGATTTTCTTGGTATTTTCATATTATTTATTGTTGTATTTAGTAATTAATAATATTTTTTAATGTATTTAGATTCTAACATTATAAATAACTATACATTATAACTTTTAAGAAAAGTGTAGATTATATCTATAAAATAATAGAGATGAAATTTTGTGCTTCTGTTTCCAAATCTAATTACAATACTAACTAATCGGATGTGCCAATCCCAAAACTTTTTATCTCACACAGGTTTCGCATACACTAAAAAGAATCAGCACCAATTTATATCAAGATCTAACTGAATCTAAAGTTTTATTAAATTCCATGCATTAGTTCTTGAGATATGACTCTTGCTAAAATCGTGTAAATCCTGCAAAATGCAGCATAGCAGCACCACCTGTTGGAAGATTTAGACCAAAACCTAATCAACAATAACTTATGTCAACATATAACTGAATCTGAAGTTTGATGAAAATCCGTGCATTAGTTCTTGAGATATAGTTATCGTGATAATAATGAAAAAAGTAGCATAGCAGCGCCTCCTGTTGGGAAATTTACACCAAAACAAAAGAAGTATCTATTTATGTCAAGGTCTAACAGAATCTGAAGTTTGATGAAATTCCGTGCATTAGTTCTTGAGATATACCTATTGTAAAAATCGAGAAAAAAGTGGTATAGCAGCACCATCTGTTGGGATATCTACACCAAAACGTAATCAGCATCTATTTATATCAAGGACTAAATGAACCTCAAGTTTGATGAAAATAAGTGCATTAGTTCTTGAGATAGAGCTATTGCGGAAAATGCAGCATAGCAACGCCACCTGCCGGTCGATTTTCACCAAAAACTAATCAGAACCAATTTATATCAGGGACTAACTGAATATACAGTTTTATTCCATTTCGTGCATTAGTTCTTGAAATAGAGTGCCCACAAAATTTTTGTCACATACAGACACAGACATTTTCAAAAAATGGTCAAATCGTATTGAAGACCTTCTAAAACGCATAAATCAGTCGAAAATTTTCATGAATCCAATACTTTCTTCTTGTAAAGATAAAAGAAAGTAAAAAGCAATATGCTACAGTCTTCATATTCCCAGCGGATAATGAAAAGAAGAAATTGTCACTACAGAAATTACATCATGATAATTTTAATCCTATTTCAACAGCATTGTTCTTCATTAAACATTTTCGTGAACGTTTTATAATTCGTGAAGATAACATTAGACGAGATGATGGTACTGAGCTTGTTAACCCGAACGACACTGAAAATATTCCGGCATATTTGTACGAATGTTTGCCTTCAAAATGAAAAGATCCAAGTGATTGATGGAAAATAATAAAAGAAGCAGACGATAAACAATTTAAGAAATGGTGTAATGATGAAATTATAGCATCTTTTGAAAATTTTACAAATAAATACGTTAGTAAATTGAAGGGGGAACGGATACACTTACTTAGAGATGAGTACGCCTTGTTTATAAAATTAAAAGTAACTGATTTCTCCAAATTAGTAGTTTCATTTAAAATTTTTGTTAATTTAAGTGTACAAATATGTTATGAAAATGAATCTGTTGACATGAGTTCTTTTGAGTTTTTCTTTAATTTAAAACTTTTAATTTTCTTTTATAAAACAAGTTTATTAATTCCCTTTTATTTCACGATTATGAAATTTACTACTGTTATTTATGTAATCACAAATTATAAGAGCGGAAATATTCTCTTTATTAAATCTTTCTGCTGGGATACATTGACCAGACTGGATTTCGTTTGTGATGTCACTAATACTTGTGGCAGGCCCGGTGAAAAGAGCACACAGCGCCATCTCAGAGGCCCTGTCTTAGCCCGCCCTGCCTCTATCTGGTTACGGACCTCTTGAAAAATACCATAACATACAAAATTCTCTGTGTAAAAAAGTTCAGTTCAGAAATAAAGTGTTCTAAATTTTTTTAAATCAAAAACGTACAAAGTACAGGCAGTAAGTTAATGGAATAACAATATGATGGAAGAGATTTTTCTGTTATTTGAAGAAATTTCTGTTTTTTGACTAAGAGAATTTAAGGAAATTTCTGGTTCACAAATTTTTTGTGTTTTGAGGGGGAAAGGACATACCAAAAAAAAAAAAATCTGTTTCTAATACAAAAAAAGTACTATACTGTAAAAAAAGACAAATGTTTCTCAAGCTAGGAAAATATAATATAACCCCAAACAAAAATATACAATAACTTCTTCAGAGTTACGTACGATTCTGAAAAGCATTCTTTACAACCCTGGTTTACAGTACAAACTACATATATATTATACATATATATATATACAATATATGTATATACATAAATATATATTGTATATACATATATACTGTATATACATATATACTACTGTATATATATATATATATATATATAAACACAACACATTACTTTTAATAATACAATATTAGTAATGAAATACAAACGAATTAACACATATGCAATTTTTATGGGAATGAAACACTTTTTGCACAGAATAACAATTAATGAACAGGCAATAAACAAACGGAAAAAAATTACAATGCCCCAAAAAGAACAGGCATCATTTTATGTTATTAACATCACATTAAGGTTGCTCCATAGTGCTGGATTGAAAAAAGGCGTCTAGTTTTAGTTGTTTCCCGCTTGAATGCTGTTTTTTTTTATTATACGAGCTCGAAATTGTCTAAAGTGTTCGTAATACACAAACACTTCGGGATCTAAAGATGGCCCTACGTAAGCAATGACGTCATCCATATGGTCCCGTACTGTAGATAATTTCGGTCAAAATTCGCATAATTCTTTTTACTTGTCATCCTCGTCCTCATCTTCATTATCATCATGCAGAATACTTTCTGCAATCTCCTCCTTATTTAGAATCTGGTAGACTGGATCTGCTTCGTCATTCTCGAGCCACTGTTCTACATCTTTCTCAGGGATCTCATCACCAGCCTCCATTATTGTATTCCTAAAATCCGAAATCTCAAATCCCGTAAAACCGTATTCAGGGTCTGCGTCGTTGAGTAGTTTTGACCAGCCGTTAGCCAGTGTGGATACCTTCATCTCCCTCCACACAGCAGCAAAGTTAAAGATAGCGGATTTTAAATTGTAGATGCGCAATTTTTGCAGCGTTCTGGTTCCTCTCAAATCTTCTACTGCATCATTTTAATCTCCCAACACTACCATTACTTCTTCAAGGAATTTCTTCTTATAAATCCTCTTGCAGGCAACAATGACTCCCTGGTCCATCTGCTTAATTAATGAAGTTGTGTTTGGAGGAAGGAAATCACATTTTATTCGTCCATCCCTTCTAACTAACTTTTCCGCGTTAGGGTTGGAGGGAGCATTATCAAGCAGTAATAGAGCTTTTACTTCGTGGGAAGGTATTTTCATAACTTCTTCTTAATAGTGACGCATGGCAGGAACAAACTGGTTAAAAAAACCAATCCGAAAAAAATATCGCCTGTGAACGAAGCATTCTTTGAAAAGGAATATATGACTGGCACTTGTTGCATAATATTTTTTAGAGCACGTGGTTTCCTGGCCTTTCCAACTACCATTGGTTTAAGTCTTAAACAAGGAGCGTATTTCAGCACTCCTTTGTGCTAATGCTGATGGTAGTCATCGTCTTAAACTTTAAGACGATGACTGCCATCAGCATTAGCACAAAGGAGTGCTGAAATACACTCCTTGTTTAGCTTGCGGCGAGGCGTCTGGGCATCATGTTTGTACGCCAAGGTATTTTCCGGCACAGAACGAAAATAGAGGCCTGTCTCGTCAGCATTGTATAACTGACACTAAAGTAGGCCCTCGGATTCTATCAGTTTCTTTATCTTTTTTCGAAAAGGCTCCACCTGTTCGATGTCGATGCTTAAAAATTCACCGCATGTTTTCCTGTTAGTGAAATCATGGCGTTTACGGAAGCGCCAAAGCCAACCATCATTTGCACGAAATGCCACTAAACCCATATGTTTCGCCAATTTTTCTGTGGCTGCCCGCAACTCAACACTGCGGACGCCGCCGTCACTTGACCGCTGTTGTACAAACTATTTGTATACTGCTTCTCTAGGTTTTTATTTTGAGCCAGGTTTACATGTTTCCTGTCCGCCACTGAGAAACCACTTTTTGAATCACCCACGCTGTATTTAAGGGAAAACTGGACTAGTTTTTCCTTATTCTTGCGAATGTCTGAAACGGTTTGTTTTTTAACTCCGTATAGTTCGCAAACACGTGCAACCGACACACCACTCTCCAACTTCTCTATCAACTTAAGTTTCTGTTTTATAGATAAATTAACGCGTTTTCGTTTAATATTACAAGCCATTTCAAAAAAGCACTAGTAGCAAAATACATTTGTGAACTGAAGCGAAAATGGATCGGGGGTACGCTAGCGCATGCGTAAAACGAAAAGCAGATCACGTGCCCGCATAGGTCGCCAATATCATTGCGCATGCTTAGAACGAAAACCACGCTGCAGTGAGAATCAAAGCGCGCGCTTTCGGCGTTTCGTTTTCTTTCCCTTTTTTTACTTTAATTTTTACTTAATTTTTATTTATTTATTTATTTATATTTTTTAAGAATTAGTCCGTTGAATCCGAAGTCCGTTAAATCGAGGGTTTACTATATATTATATATCACTGGTGCCTGGCTAACATAAAAGCACTGAATAAACCAATACATGTATAGTAAATAATTGCAAAACTTTTTAAAATGTAGATTTTTTTAACTATTAGAAAATTTCTTTATTAATAATTTATTATTCTTAATAATAATAGTACTGAAGTACTAAAAATCATGTTTTTTATTCTTATGACTCAGTATAACTTTTTTAAAAGATAAAATTTAATTTTTTTACTGTAAAATAAGTAAATAGAAAATAAAGCTGCTACATAATTTGCTAAAATATTATTTGAAACAAGAATAATTTCAAAATTTTTTATTTATGCATCACTAAAGTATTTAATTTTTTTTTCTTTTAGATTTATCAATTCTAACAATTTGCGAAGAATCTTTCTTTGTATTTGAGTATGGTGACTAATGAGTGACACAAAAGAAGAAAAATTTACTTCTAAAAATGGTATGTTTTTTGTTTAAATTAATTATGTGATTAATGCAAATTTATTATTGTTGTATTTTTCGAAATACTCATTTCATTCATTTTTAAAATTCATCTGGTGTTGTTATTGTGAAAAAAAAAAAAAAGAATGATTATGAGGGTAAACTTATGCTATATAATTTTCTTTTATACTATTCTTTTTTTTATATATATATATACACATATAGTATAGTGCTCTTAACCAAATATACATATTTATTATTTATTTATTATGTTTATTTTTGAAATGTTATTATTTGTCTTAAAACATGCCAAGTAATACGTTGTTTGAAATTTATTGGTACTTGCTTACTTTCATATCTACCTTTTATGGTAAATAAAATCTGTCATCAAACAATGTGATTTAATGCCAAGAATGCATAAATGTGATGTTGCATTCATTGTTGTGAATTTCTGTACTGCATGTCACACACAATGTACATACAGTGGACTCTTGTTAATGTCTCCGGTTAAGAGGCTACTTCACTTACACAAAAATACCCGCTTGCTAATGCTAATCCTATGGGACAGTTATTTTCCAATATCTCTTTTGCATTTTAATATTTTTAAATGATTTTTTTTTGCATTGGATAGCTGAGGCTGATCTCTATGCAGGCTGTTTTTTACTTTTTCAACTTTGTTAACAAGTTTTTTTTGTTAAGACACTTTCACTTTTGGAACCGGTTTCAAAAGTGAAAGTATCCTCATGGAAAAAAAACCTGGAAACGAAATCAAAAAAGTAAAAAATGGCCTGCATAGAGATCAACCTCAGCTGTCCAATGCAAAAATAAAATCATTTAAAAATATTGAAATGCAAATGAGATATTGTAAAATAACTATCCCATCGGATTAACATTAGCGAGCAGGTGTTTTCGTGTGAGTGAAGTAGCCCCTTAATGAAGACAATTCCGTTTTCTCCATCATTTGATATTTGTAATTAATCTTAAAGACATCACTTAATGCATACTACTCATCGGATAATGCAGGCAAATGTTTTCACAAATTGACTAGGCAGAATTAAAAGAAATTGGGTTAGTATATTATTTTTTCAAAAATAACTTTATTGCCACCATCTTTTATTCAAAGATCAAGAAATTGTTAGGGGTAGTGATGAAAAGAAAGAAAATATTCTACCAACGACAATGTGAGAAGTTCAGACAAGCTTTCGGCTGTTTGCTGATGTTATGAATTAAAATCTGATGCAACAGATAAAATTTTCAAGTATGTTGGAAAATGACATGGTGAAAAAATAATTTGTTTAACAATTGCAAAGAAGAGTGACAGATTAAACAAAGTTAATTTATGCACATACAGTAGAGGACTTATTATCCGGAATTCCGAAATCCGGAAGGACCTAAAATCCAAAAAAGAAAAAAAAAATCAAAAATTTTCAAAATATGTAAATTTTTACTAAAATTTTGTAATTTTTGAAATTTTTCAAAAAATTTACAGATTTTTTTTTCTTCAGTCCATTGTTTCAATGTGCAACTACTGAAATAAGTTATTTCAGTTTCGGGCGAACACCCTCCCCCCCCCCCCCCCTCCCGGATCGGGGAGGGAGGAGAATAAGATTAAGAAATAAGATTAAAAATAATCTGTCATTTTTTTATGTAAATTATGTAGCTGTAAACAAAAAAAAAGGTAAAGCTTGTAGATAGAATATTAGTTACCAATTTTATTTTTTTATTTATTCATTGTTATTATTGAATAATGCAAGAATTTTGTTTACATAATTTAAAAACATTCAAAACGTAAGTCTTATTCATATTGTACATGGGATTGTTTATTTTGTTATTTTTATGTTTTTGAAAAATTCTCGTTTTTTTTTTTTTTTTGGGGGGGGGGGGGGGTCCGAATTTTGGAAGGACCCGAAATCCGGAAAGCAGTCGATCCCGATGATTCCGGATAATAGGTCCTCTACTGTATATGGTAATTTCTTTGATATTTTGTTTGTCCTGATCCTGAGTAATTAAATCTTTTTTATTTAATAATATTGTCATTACTTTTCAATTTTACAATAAAATAATACATTAAACAAAACATTGTTTTTCTTAGCATAAAGTTGTAACTGATTCAATTTCTCTTAAAAAATAAATTTAATTAATTAAATAGTATTATTTTTACAACATTCAAATGCTTATAATGTTTAATGGGGACTTTGGTTGGACTGCCCAAAATATGACAACCCTTGAAAGGTCGCTCTAATGGGAGTTCACTGTATTCCATTTTTATTTATTTTGTAGATAAACGAGTTTAATTTTTATAATGAAGGATATAAGCTGTCTTTCTTTGTTTTTATCTTTCATTTTGAAACAAATTAAAAAAATATAGAGGTTTTTGCATATGGAAGCAGTGTTTGAAATTAGCAGTCGTTAGTCATCAAATACAACTAAACTAGTAAATCTGCAGATCAGGAGTCTCAACGTCAGCTCTAAAAATCATTGTTTTTTAATCTCACCTTTCATATTATTTAGCATCTTACAATCTGCAATTTAATTTTTTTATATTACATACATATTTATAGGCATATAAAATACTTCTGAGGTTTCAGAAATTAGAAGCGTTAAATAGGTTTATGCAATGAAAATGTTAAGAAATTAGAAGCATAAACACGGTTTATGTAATGATAATCTGAAATTCTTATGAACTTCTTATTCATGTAACTTTTTAGATTAAAAAAATAAACTTAAAATAAATTCTTATTTATGTCAATAGAATACTAAAATCTCCCGAAAATAATTTAGTTTGCTAATAAAATATTGCAGCAAAATAGTGAGAGTTACTTGAATTTTATTATTTTGATATTCTTTGAAACATGGTTGTTAAGCAACTAATAAATTAAAGAGCAAAGTAAAAAGACATTCATTTTAAAATTTGTAAAAAATATGAAAATGAATTCTTTTATATTTCCGGAAAAGATGCAAAAAATGTTCCAATAATTTAAACAATTAATTTCAAAATTCTAATAAAAGTATTGGCAAAGTTTCAAAACTATTTGGATATATCTAAAACCTCCATATCGAAAATTTAGTATCAGTAATTTTACTTTTAAATCCATTATTCAAATATGTGATTTTCATTTCAGTTAAAAATGAAATTTGAAAATCGTCTGCATTCCCATAGGAAAGCATTATGACCTAAAACGAAATGTTCTATATTTTTTGAATGAGTGAACCAAATGTAACTAAAAACTATACAGCTAATTCCGAGTACCTCACCAACATACCCACCAAAAATAAACCTAATCGGGCGCTTTTTACAGCAGTGATCGCGGAACAGACAGACAGACAGACAGACAAACAGACGGAAGCCAAAAACTTTTCCGTCTTCACAGAGAGCCTTCCCTGATGCTTCGGCGATTATTGCATTTGACGACTACAAAATTATTCTCGGTCATCATTTTTTTCACCTAGCTTTTTAAAAACAAATAAAATAGTGCACTTTTTTATTTTATTTTAACGAGATTCAAATGTAGATGTATGTTTCCCCCCCCCCCCCCCCCCCCACTAAATTCAATTGTAATTATTAACTTTGGATAACATTTTGCTTCACATGATTAAGTGTGCTTTTCTATTAATTTCTAAAAATGCTTTACGTCAGTTTTACAGTTGTATCAATTATAATAATCTTGGAGAATAAGAACGTCAATAATTTTAAATAAAAACAAAATATTCATGTTTTTTTTTTTTTTTTTTTTTTTTTTTTAAGTAGCATACAATATTAGTTATGTTAAAAATGAATTTTAGAAATTGCAACTAAAATTTTCAATTTGACACCCAAGATATTTACAGTAGGCGTTATTTGACGCCTGCGTTTTATTTCTCTATTTTTATCACTGTATGGAAGAAATGTGGTGAAGTATTTTCAAGATTTTTGGATTTTGCCGTAAAAAGAAATTGTATTAAACAGCCTATATGAGACTATATGTAAAAACAGATAAACAATGGTAATGCAATGTGAAAAGAAGCTATATATTGTGTTCATCTGATCACACATGCTTCTAATGGGTTAAGGTGAGTCGCATATCAATAAAGTTAAGAAGCAGTGATCTAAAATAAATAATTGCAATAAAAAATTTACATTGTAGATCTTAAAATATTTTTTCTTTTTAATTGTAATGTGAAAATTGCATCAATAAAGGCATAATAATACCCATTATTTCCCTTTTCTCTCTTTTTACCACAACAATGGACTAATCCAATTACCGCCATTTTAAAGAAATTTCTTTAAAATAATTTAAAACTAAAATTGAATGAAAATATTTTTAAAAGCTGGCACATCTGCAAATGAACAGTTTTGAGTAAAAAAAAGAATGATTCAGTAGAAAGTGCAGGTTAATGCCAATAAATGTTGGCTTATATATCTATACTAATAAAATAAAGTTTTGCTCTGTATGTGTGTGTGTGTGTGTGTGTCTGTCTGTCTGTCTCTGTGTGTGTGTGTTTGTCTGTCTGTCTCTGTGTGTGTGTGTGTGTGTGTGTCTGTCTCTGTATGTGTGTGTGTGTCTGTTGGCGATGGCTAGGAAAATTTAGCACACCTAGAAGTCTGTAAATTTAGATTTAGGTAGTCCAAACTCTCTCTTGGTGCACCTGACCCTCAGAATTTTAATATTTTGATAATTAGCCTAGATATTAATTAGATTCTCATGAACCATCGCTTCTAAAATGACATCTTTTAAATCAAAATGGCGAAAGAAATGAACCAGCACATTGGATTTACAAGCGGAAATGAACTAATTCAAAATTATTTTACTAATTAGCGAATTTTAAGAAAACTAATTGAGATATCATTTTGAAAATTTCTGAGCATATGTAAAAAAATATTCTGCATCTGTCTATGTGATTTTTGAAAAATTCGGTCTGTAATTTTTTTAAATTTATGCAAAAACTGTGCCAAAAATCTGCCGGCGCCAGTGAAAACGATATCCGAGAAAGTTTCAGACAGGGATCTGCTTTCATTAAAAACTGAACTACAAAGAGATCTGTTTCTCGGGCCGATCATTCCCTTTAGATTTTGAAAATGAAAGGAAATAATTGCCAGTTTTTACTAATGAACAAAAATTTAGGTAACTAATTAATATATAGATTTCAAATTGAGGTCGGGAAGGGGTGTCATCTGCCGGCTATTTTAGCGTAGCGTCTTTCATTATGTTCTAATTATCAGAAAAATGTAATTCTTTTTTTTAATGATCGCGTTAATGTAGGTGATGGTGGTTCTCTTGAACAAATTATTCATTATATTTGCGGGTATCGGGAAGGAGGGGTTAACGCCTTTCTCTGAGATTGTAATTATCTGATCGGGTCCGGGCAACGCCGGGCAGGTTAGCTAGTTTTTAATATATAAATATATTATGGATTTAAATATATAAATTATAAGATATAAGTTAAATGCAAAGTTTTACTATTTTGTGCGTTTATTGAAAAACTATTTTAATTTTGCACTTGCATGGGTTATTAAGGAATGGATATTTTTTAGCATTTAATTTTCTTTTATTCAAATCTTGTAAATATTAATTAAAACATGAATAGTAATTAATTAGTATATGTTAATTAATCTTAAAATGAAATAAAAAAAATATATAAAATTAATCTTTATTTCATACTTCTAATTCAAAAAGGAAGAAGATTCAAGTGTTTTTATTCTAAATTTTATTTTTATCTTGATAGTTTTATGTGTGTAGCTTTTAAAATCATATTCTGACTTATTTATTTTTCATTAACTGTTCATTTCAAGCATCTTTTAAAAAAAAAGAAAGATTCTTTCCAATACAGAATAAAATCTGTTGTATTTTGTTATTATTCTAATATGAAAGTTTTGACAGTTTAAAAAGTAATTTAAATTCAAGATTCATCCCACGTTTAGTGTGTATCTGTACTTTTAAGAATTTGTACAGCATATTCGTCAGCCACATTGAATTTTGATCAAACTGATTTATCCTGATCACTGAATTACTGAATTTTCCTTTTCATCATTAATTATCATTAACACCAGTAACTTTTTTGCTCTAATATTTTAATTTAAATATCTAGAAACTACCTTTACTGAGAAGAAAGGTCTCTTTAAAGTGCATATTTACAATCTTTTGAAAAATATTTTGACGTTTCTCCATAATACCTAATAAAAATCCGTGAAATATAGCTGGGGAGCCTCAATAGAAAGTCTGTAGAAAAAAAAAAAAATAACTATCGAGTTTTTACTGTAAAAGCGAGTTGTCATCACACGATTTGGTGAAAATGACTGATGCATGCCAAATGCATATGACTAAATTTGCATGTGTGATGAATTTAAACTTAAACAATGACATAATTTACTGTTTTTTTGTTTAAAATTATGCTATAATACATGCAAATTGTGTAGGCTTCAATTATTTAATTTTGTCATTGAAAAAACTTTTAATATCTTCTATTTTGCAAGCTGCAAATACTTATTTTAATATGTAGTTAAATTAACATTTTAGACCTCACATTTTGTTTTTGCATGGAAAATTTAATTGATATCTGGATTTTTAAAAAATAGTAGTTATATATTTGAAAAATATCGTCAGGATTTTATTTAAAGAATATCCTGAAAAAAAAAATTTGGGAGTGACAAATGTTATGGAAGAGGAGACAATTAAAAACTACTTTGCCAAAATTTTAAAGTAACATGAATATGCAAAGCATGTTAATTTACACGAAGACTACGATGTTTTTGATATTGTAACTCCTTTACCAAATGAAATTATTGATTTAGAAAACTGCTATAAAATACCAATGAAAGAGTAAAAAAAAAAAAGGGGGGGGGGGCACATCTCTTAATGAAGCATTTTTCAATATTAATGCGTATTTCTATACAACAACTCCCCTCCCTTTCTTGTTTAGAATCATAATCAGTGTATGGGGGATATGGGAGGGTTGATATCGCCAATTCTATGTATTTTTACAGAAAAATTAATAAAAAATATTATTTTAAATTAATTTTGAATATACAGAGAATATATATTTTTTAAGATACAAACATTTCTTTAGTTACTCAATCCGTGTAATAGAAAGTTAGTGATTACAAAACAGTATTATTAAAAACTTCATTGTGTTACCAATCAGCGATAAATCGCCAAATAACGAAATTTTCGTTATTTTTTTACTGGCTTTTTTTTATATCTACACATAAAACAAACATTACTAATGTATTTAAAAAAAAAAAAAAAGAATAATTAATTATGGAGACCTTCCTTGTGTGTAAGAAATATATTTTTCATTAACTTATTAACTATTAGAGCTTAAGTGAAATTATCAGCAGTGAAGAAAAGGATAAATTCTAAAATAAATATTTCATTTAAACTTTTATTATGCTTTTTGAAGATTTTATGTGTTTTACTTAATATAACTATAGTATCATGTATTTTATATAAATTAAAACACTTGAGTAAATGATTGAATTGAGCTTTACAAAATTTTTTGCATTTAAAATTATAAAAAGTTATTGCTATTTTGTAGGCACTATTTTTGCAACTCCTGCGCAAATAAGACAGTGGACAGTGCTTAAACCTACAACCATTACAAGTTCAACAAGTCCTCACCCTCGTAAAGGTAAAATTTATAAATTAATAAATTGATATATGATATTATTTTTTAATCATGTTTGAATGAATGAACATGTAGATTTACAAATAAATGCAATTTTGTTTGAATGAATGAATATATAGATTTATTAATACAGTATGGGATTCATTATCCGGCATCCCCATATTCAGAATGCTCTGAAAACGGAATGCAAAAGGACCAAGGCTTAATTTGTTTCATTTCAAAAACATTAAAAAAAATCTCAAAAATTTTCAGTCAGTCGCAAAAATAAATCGTAAAGTTAGTCCATCGATCGCATGAAGAAAACCCGTGAGTTTAGCTAGTAAGTTATGGGAAAAAATCTGGAAATTCACCAATTGTTCACAGGAAAATATTGTGGTTGTGGGAAAAACCTGAAATTTGGCAGTCAATTGTTTGAAGAAAATCTTGAACTCTTTGATTGGTTTCAGTAGAAATTGTGAAATTAGTCATTGGTAGAAGGAAAGTATCATGATATTCATCAATCAGATGTGGGAAAAGAGTTCCAAATTTTGTCATTCAGTCATCAGAAAAAATCGCGAAAACTCTTTAGTCTTGTGGAAAAAATCCTGCGATTCTCGCCAATCGGTCACAAGAAAAAGCTGCAAAATTCATCAATTGATAGTAGCAAAATATCGAGAAATTAATAAATCGATCGTGGAGAAAAATTGCAAATTCATTAATTGATCGCCAGAATAAATCCCGAAATTCTTCATTCAGTTGTGAGAAAAAAAATGGTGAAATTAGTTTGTCAATCAAATGAAAAATCTCATAGATATTGCAAAATTCGTCAATCGGTCAAAAGAAAAATTCGTCAATCAGTTGCAAAAAGAAATCACGAAATTCTACTGATAAAAGGGGATTCTAAACAATCTAGTTCAAAATATGTTTTTGGAACATAGTGCAAGAGTGCCTTTTTTGAGAACAGTATGCCTTTTTCTTAAGAATTCTCACTAGTCAGCTCTTTTGTTCCAGAGTCAACACAAAGCAAAAATTAAATAAATGATATTGCTTGCATTCATTAATTTACAAATTCAATAAGTAAATAAAAAAAAATATTGGGTAAAAAACGTTACGATTTAAAAAGCATTAAAAGCAGATAACTGATATTTTTCACTGAACAACTGATTTGTAAAATGCAGCAGAGAGGATACTTTCCAGAAAACAGCAAATTATGTCAGCATACAGGATACAAGAACAATTAGCGAAAGAGGACATGATGTAAACAATAATATTTAATGGAATTGTTCCAAAAATCCAACTCAAATGATTCTATTCTCAAGTTCCAAAACTGATTTTTAATTGTTAATGTAATATTTTTATAATTTGAATTGTAATTTAGAGTAGTTTTTATTATGTGTAAATAAGTTATTAAATTAACAAAGTTGTGAAAATGTATTTAACATATATTCATATTTATCACTATTTGTGAAATTAAGTTATTTTACATTTCTTAATACGTATAAGTAAAGTGTTCCGAATTACGGAAAAACCCTTTATCCAGAATACCCCAGGTCCCAAGCATTCCGGATAACAGATCTTATACTGTAATGCAAATTTACTGACTTGTGTATTTCTTTTTTTTTAATGTGTGGATAATATTAATTTTTGGGCTCTCCTATTAGATCTAAGATATCCCTTGCAAAATAAGAAAACTTACTGTAATATGTTTCTTAAAATAATAATAATCATAAAAAATGTTCAATTTCCTTACAATTTAGTAGTTTTTTCATTTGATCTTACATAATGGCATTGTTGATGTAACAAATTTGCAGTACATTTTTTCATTGTGATTGCAATTTCTTTCAGCATAATTTTTATTTTTTACTAACTTTTATTTCACGTTCCGTGTGTCCGGTTTTTCCCATACAATTGTATAACCTTTTTAAGTACTTATACTGCTTCAGATAGTATAGTTGATATTGGTATGTTGCTTATATCTTTCTTTCAAGGAAATATGCCTTTGGAGGGTAAGAAAATAGTTATTTCTAAGCGTAGTACTTAATTTCTTGTTTTAAATTATTCATACTTTGGGAGACTTATCATACAAGTAACATGTTGAGAAAAATTTAAGTGTGACAATGTATCATAAATTTTTTTTCACTATTTTATGATAATGTTTTTGTTCACAATTTTATTATATTTTGAGGAGTGTAGTATTTAATTATTTAAGTCTGCACATATTTGCAAATATTCTATTAAAAACTGCCTATCAACATGTTAACAGGCTTTTTTTCTTTTAATACTAACTAATACGAAACAGCATAGTTTGAATGCCTTCCAAGTAAATTATATTTAGCATTTGGCATTGGCCATCTGAAGGTCACAAATTAAATTGTCTTCAAATACTAAATTTTATTTTAGGGGGTTTTAATATAATATCCAATAGCAAACTACTTTCTGTATTCAACATTTTATATACTTATGAGAAGGTTGCAATGTTACTATGTTATAGTTTTAAAGCATTTTTCACATGTTTATGCAATGCTTATTTAAATTTTCTGGAATTAAAAATATAGACAATAAGTTAAACTCTCTATATAAATAATGTAAGAAGTAAAGAACAATGTGTTTTCATATTTTTAATTTAAATAGTTGCTAACTCATCAAAGAATCTTTTTTTTATGTATATTTCTCCATATCAAGTTAAAACTTTTTAAAACAACATTTCTGATATTTTACTAGCAAAAATTTTAATTTACTCAAAAATTCTAAATAAAATAATAAAAGTAAATATATATTGATAAATTGAAAAGGCATCCGCTTTGACTAAATGTATATATTAAACCAATCTTTCAGATATTGAATTGAAAATATGCTATAACTTCATTTAGAATTTATTATAATTTCATGTAAAATTTCACCAAAGATGCACAAACTTATGAAGTATATACAGTGGAACTTCAGTTATACGTTTTGCCCGGGACCTGACAACAAGACGTATAACTCAGTAAAACGTACAACTCAATTAATGGTCTACCAGAACCTTTTAAAAAAATAAATATATGATATGAGAATCATAAATTAAGTTTTAACCTCCCCTGCTCTTTATTTAAATTATATTTTTCCCTGCTTTTTCAAAATTTAAGGCATTATTTTTAACTCAAAACAATAATCCCTCCTTAATTAAATTCTTTTCTCATCACGGTTACTTGTACTGGCTGGCTCATATCTCACGGTCTTTCGATTTAAAAAAAAAAAAGAAAGAAAAGAAAAAAGAAAAGAATTAAATCGTTTAAATTATCACAGATTCTTTTTCTGCAAGTTACTTTCCAAATCACGTTCTTAACACAATGTCTTCATATGCATTTTTGCGGCCACAGTGTCAGTTATAATATGTCTATCATTTCACCCAGTACATATACATTTCCTTATTAGGTATCGATAATATGTTGCTCAACACACCCTGTTCTAAAAATATATTCTGCTCGTTAAAATCTATTCAATGAGGCCCGCTTAAAAATTTCTTTCGCGTGAGAAATATGCATCTTCCGTTGCATGCTTCTTGGCAAAGTTAGTTTTTGAAATGAAATGCATTCCTATGCCAAATGTGGCAGCCCTGTTGGATAAATACCATTCATTACGTTATGCTCTGGAATTTTTCTCGCCAAGGTAACCCTAGTTGGCAAGTGAGCATGTCAGTCCGATTCTAAGTTGATATGTGAAAACATTCTCACTTCGCTCCGAACTTCCATCCTGCTAATTTGATTGTCTGTTAATGATGCCCCTCCTCGGTACATCCCCAGTTGCGGCGAAAAAGGAAAATGTTTATTCAGCGTGAGCCCGGTGTGACTCCGAATCTGGGTTATTTTACTTGCTTTGATGTTCTTTAATAAATAATCTTTTGTCAGCTAGTCAACATGTGCACCTCTATTAACCATACATCAAACTTCACGAAACAACCTAAAATATCTTCATGACAAACATCTGGATTCTTCATTACAAACATCGTAAACATTTTGTTCCGCTGAGGCGTTTCAGTTACCTTTTATATTGAAAAGGTAAGTTTCGTAAGCATTACTGCACCCATCACATAAATTTATGGAAATGGAACAGAGTAAAAACAAAGGTATATAAGAAAAGTGCACATGGGGTTATTTTATCATAAAAGCTTTATTAAAAATATCTTTTACATACATAGAGTACTTAAAAGAAAATCATCGTAATCGCTTTGGCATGTAACTCATTTATCAAAAAAACATTTCAGTAGTTTACTGAATCGTATTGAAATAATCACTAATCTTCCATTGTTTCTTTTCGGCAGAGCCGACGATGAACAGCAAGCTTTGCATTTCTGTTAATAATGCAGCCGTTTTACCGTTACTGCTTTTGATGTGGATGAACTGTGTTACTATGTCAAAAGCTTTCACAGCAATTAAGAAGTTTGGCATTGGTTGATCATTTTGACTTTCAAATCATACTCGATGCATTGTCAGTCTTTCCGGCTGTCTTCACGATAATATCGCCATCATTTAAAAATGCAATTAAAACCGCATATAGAGTAGGCTGTACTTTCACACTAACTGTACTTTCACATTTTTAACTATCACTTTTAATTTTTAAATGTATTTTTTTTTGTAAATTAAAATAAAACCACTTACCTAGTTTACCGCAAACAGCAATGTCGTCATCATAATGCACATAATCACCCCTGTCAATTTTGTCCAAATTGTCACTTTTGAGAAGTTTGGGTACCTCAACTTCATAGACAGGCAGAATTAAATGTCCAACGCCAAACTCTGCATTGTTGTTTTCGCACGTGGCTAGTTTGGTTCCCAGAAACCCTAGTGTGGCGGTCGGTAGGGAAGGAAAGCAAGGTGTAACAAAGGTTTTGAAAAAAAATATTCTGCAAATCGTATAAATGAGACAAATTTTCGTCCAGAGATGCAAAAACGTAACGTATTGCTGAGGGAAACGAATAACTCAAATATGTATAACTCAGCTAATTTTTAGTGGCAAATGGTCGGGACCGCTGAATGCAAATGCATAACTGAGAGAAACGTACAACTCAGATAACATATAACTGGAGTTCCACTGTATATTTAATATGATTTATGAAAAATGATCAAAAATACAGAGTGTCCATGTTAAAGGTATCCAAAAGTAATATCTTATACTGTGTGAGCTGCACATGATTTGCTAAATTTCAGTTGAATTAAAGAGGTAACTCCTCTTGTTTCTTTACAAGTGAAAGAAGTTCAATGAGTAGCTCTGCAGAAGTTCAAATTGTGTCTGATTTCATACTGTTTAGTAGCATTTAAGGTTATCTTAAATCAAATGGTGCAGATATGTGCAATTTCAATATTTCCGAATGGCAAACTTTTTGCTCGTCCACAATCATTTTAAGGAAATTTTCTGTAAAAAAGTCCAACAGTGTTATGCAAAATGATCTGGCAGGCCAGGCAGTGGGGCCTCCTTTTCTTTAATATCTTGCAAATAGCATCTGCAGAGCTGCTAATTCGGTTCATATTAAACTTCATTAATCTTAAAAAAAAAACCCTGAGCAGTTGTCTTTTTAAATGTGGCTAAAATTTTTAAATAATAATTATTGAACCTTTCAGTATAAATAATTACTTTTGATTACTTTTAGCCCAGACACCCTACAAATGAATAGCTTATCTTAAAATTAATGATCATACATTATTTCATTTATAGCAATCCCACAAACATTTTAATAAAAGATAATAATAAAAGGAACTAAAATAAAAATGTGTGATGTTTCATTAGTTTAACTACATATTTAATATTTCTTTTATTTTTATAATCTTCAAGTATATGTTGAAAGGCATTTAGCTGAATGGCATTAGGCTGGATTTCATGGTTAGAAGGCTTTATGTGCCGGGCAAGGCATGTTCTTGCATTGTATACTTTGGTTGATTGATGAGCAGAAATGATGTCAAAGTATCATATATTGTTACATACATTCAGTGTATGTAACAATTTATGATACATATTACATTAGAGGCAACATTGCTGTATCAGAGATACCAATAAACTTTAATATCAAATATGTGCAACTTTATATGAAATAATAGCAGTTTTTATTTCTATTATTTTATTGACATATGGTTTAAATCTTAATGTACAAACGAAACAGTGGCACAACGATAATCTATTTGAAAATCTTTACAATAAATTAATTGGAGGAAAAAATGTGTAAAATTCTGTAAACAGAAAAATAAATAGAAGATTTAAAAATATATTTTTCTCGTATCATTTTTTTTATCCTTGTCAAATATTTAATATATTAATGAATCGCATCATGTGGCTCAAAGGTATGCATTAATATTTGCATTGTAATGGAACGAGCTCAAATGATTAAATATTAATGAAAAAAATCCTTGATTAACATGTGGCTTGTTTATTAAATATTGCAAGAATATGAACTGTTAACATGATTAAGAAAGTGCTCTTCTATCAGTTATATGAGTTAAAGCAAAGTGAATCAAAACATTGTAATTAACTGTTATCCTTCTTTATGTTAAAAGTTAATTTTAGAAGTTTAAATGTATATAAAAACAGCAAAATAAAAAAATCTGATGCATGTATGACTGCCTATGCAATTTTGTATAAGAAAACACATATATCTGGAATAAAATTTAATTGTAATTATCAACTTTCTCTCCATCTCTCTTTTTTTTTTTTTTTTACTCTTATTTTAGTACTGAAGATTTTCATTGGCTAAAATGTTTATTATATATGTATATATATATATTTTTTCTGCAAAGAAAATTGGACATTTGAATGCTTTGTTAAAATATCTAAAATATTTTTTCTTTAAAATATTGATATGATTTGGAAACTAATATACATATGAATTTAGTTCTATTTTACTTTCTTCTTTTCTATTCACATATTTTTCTTATTGTATACATGTAAATCAAGAAATCCTTTAAAAAATATTGTTAATAATGAATTTAGCTCTTCAAAGTGTGAGAACCGCTGAAATCTGATGCCATAGTTTTCATTAGTTAATTGTAATGTATAAGATATTCTCAATGGTTCACATTTATATTAAGACAATTGGGTTTTTCAAATTTCTTTGTAAAAAATACTAACTAAATGTTTAAAGATCAACTGTAAATTTTCATATGTACTCCTGCAAACTTTCATATGTAGGATTTCAAGATTTATTAAAGAAATATATTTGAATTATTTTTGTGAATAGGATTGTTTGTTAGGAAATAACAAAAAATGGAGCTCTCATTAGAATAAGGACATATTGAAAATGTATTTAATATTTGTTTTGGAATTACAAATTACAAAATAATTAATATTTTGTTATTTATACATTAAGTACAATAATATGTTTCATACATTTTCAGAATGATGCAACCATTTTTTTTGGTATAAAATTGCTAGATTTTATTTGATTCCATTATCACAATTTCTATCAACTTTGATTTTCACGAGATATCCCGAGTTCTTGCTCTTTTCTGAAGTTCACTCCACACATATTCAGTTGGATGTAACAAATAATATGGCAAAGTTTTATATTAAATTCTGGGCAATTGTATGTCGCTAAGCAAGTATTTTATGAGGTTTGTTTGGGATCATTTTCCCAGTCAAATTTAAATGAATTTTGAATTTCAAATTTTTGGACAGATACATTGAAATTTTTTTTGTTTAGAGTATTTCTATGATTTGTAATATTTTCTATAAAAACCAAATGTTCCACTCCAGAAAAACATCCCCAAACCATCATATCATCTCCATGTTAGACTAGCTCAGCTTTTTCAGATAGCATTTGTTTCAGATTTAGCTATTTGTCCAATTTCACTAGAGAAGTATTGTTTCTTCCAATCTAATGATATTAAATTTAGATTCCTCATTAAAATGTAATGTTATTACAATAAAAAATTCTTTACTTACAATTGATTTAGCAAACTTTTAAGGCACATTTTCTTAATTTTCTTATTTTCTAAATTTAAGAAGAATTTTCTCCCTGCTGCTTAATCATCTCATAGTACTCATATGCTAGTATAGCACCTCTGACACCATAGGACCAAAGTTTGATCCCCAAACTTTCTTATAGTTCAGCTGATAGTTTTACTGCTGATAATCTTAGGTTTTGCTTTATTTTACTCAGGTTTAATGTTCAATTTCTTTAGGGTAGCTTGAACTTTTCATGGTTTTAAAGAAACATCAATTACTCTGTGCAATTGAACATTGTAAGAAAATAATTTTTTGCAAAGATTCTAAACTTTGATAAACAACATAATGTTTTATAATCTGCTTTTGAATGGAACTCGTCATCATGTTCTAGCAAATCACCATGCTGCCATCATATTCAAAGCTAAAAAATTGTATTTTGCCAAATAATAATTCAGCATAAAGTGTAAATGATATTTTTATTGTGGTATTCTTATTTAAAACAAAAACTGTATCAAAACAACTTTGGCTGATAAAGAAAATTACATAAATTTATAAGTGTCTAAGTCTTATGGAAGTTATTTTCAGTACTTTTCGAATAAAGGATTTTATTTTTTAAAAAGTTATGAGTGTATTTATTAAATAGCTAATAAAGGAAAAAAACAGAAAGTTGATCCTTTATTATTTAGTAGCTATGTTTTCTGAGAAGTTCTAAAGCCACAAGTCTCCCAATATACGTATGAGCCACTGTATGTAACTTAAATAAGATCTTTTTTATATAATAAGGTTTTAAATAAGATCTTTTTAAGTTTTTATTAAGTATATTTTAGTAAATATGAGCATTTTTTGATTGATGTAAATACAGTAAATCTATATTCTTATTATTTTTATATGTTATTTTCTTGTTATATTTATTCTTTTTTATTAAATGTTTCTATTTTTATAATAGTATAATTATTTTTTTTAACATTGTCCCTGTTTTGTTAAAATAACTTTTTTTAGTTTTTTTCGTAATACTTTAATTATAAATTCATATTCCTGTGCAATTTGTATTATTATTTAATACAAAAGTTTAATTATTATATTAAAATATTACACTGTACATTCTAAGTATTTTATTTAGTAGAGTGCATATAAACTAATTCAGTTTATTTTATCATATCACATAACCTGTCCTTAGTAGTCTTCTTAATATAACTTTTAATTGATTTTTTCACACATGTAAAGCAGGAATATTAAAGAAGAGTTTTCTATAATCAACCTTGAACACTAGTTTTTTGTTTTTATCATATTAAATAAAGCTTTGTTGCTGTGGTAGAATTTCAAATTTTGAACAATAATATAACCTGTGAAGGAAAAAAAAAGATATCTACATTATTTGTTTAATTTTAAAATCTGCATGAGATAGATTTTTTTAATATAATTATAATTTTTATGTGTAAAAGAATGCATTTTTCAGTAGGGGACAAAATCTTTTAAGATTTCAATGATAAGATTTTCAATTAATACCAGATAGACTTTTTAAATTATTGTTGGGTTTGTGACTAATATTCCCTGACTAAAATTTGCTCTTGTGTGTTTTTATTATAATAATAAATATGACAATAATGATAACAGTATTGTGTATATCTTTATTTTTTTTCACAATATTAAATTAATACTTCAGAATAAAAAAAAAAGAAAAGTGCATTTATACATTTTCTTTATTATTAACTTTGATAGCTTTGACTATAACATGGGTTTATAATGGTTTGTACAAATTTTCCCTTGCATATTAGAAATATTTTGTAGTTTTTATCCCCTTCCCTTTTCCCATTTTTTATAAAATATTTTTTCCTTGCAGTTATTAAAAAAAATAATTATTTTCTTTAGTTAATGCTACGTAGTTAAAGCTTTTGCTTCGCTTCTCTCTAAAATAAATTTTCATGTATCTTCCAATTGCATGATAAGTTACTTACTCTTAAACATTTTATATAATAGTTAAAAATCTAAAGCAGAAATGTATGCCTTACAAGGAAGGTCTCCTTAAAGTGTATACTATTATATATAAACTAATGAAACTACTCATATACCTTATAAAGGATCAGTCAAATTTAGCTGCGGAATTCCAGTAGAAAATCTAAAACAATAAAATACTTTGAGTATTTGGCACAAAAAGACTTGATTTTTCCCGCCAAATGCAAGCAGTTTTAATCCATTTGGAAATTGCTTGTTAAAAGGTACAGTACTTAATGAATTTAAACTTAAATGATGAAATAGTTTATTATTATTTCTATAAGTATATATATAATATATGTAATTTGCATGTTGCTGCATTTATTTAATTTTACACCGTTTCACTGTCTGGATAAGTTTTAAGTGTATTTTAAAAGTAACTAACTGAAAGATAAATTGCCAAAAAAATTAAATAAATTTTTTTTTTTATGTATGCTATATATTGAGGTTCCTCAGGATTTTTTTTATTTTTTTTATAGAAATCTTCATGACAAGAATATTCTGTAATTATTTTTAAAAATTTCTGAGTATGTGCTTATGGAGATTGTCCTTGTAAGAAGTGAAAAATCTTATTTATAGTTAGTATTACAATTTTTTTAAAACAAATTATTACACTTTAAATGTGTATGTGTTATACTTTTTTAATATGCAGAAGTAGACTACAAGTTTTAATTACTAAAGTTAAAGTATTAAAAAAAAAATTGCATTTGATTACCAAAAAAAAAAAAAAAAAGCATGTTTATCCTTGTTTTTTTTTCATGGTCAATCTTTATGAATATGAATTCTTGATATTTTTTATTTCTTTGGAATTTTCTTTGCTTCTGTAGTGTTCTAATAGTCTTAATTTATATAAAAATCTTGCAGAGTTATATGTCATCATACATAAATCCTGTTTGAAAAGTAAGAACTATTAAAACTATGAGATGATAAATTTATATCTCCTTGATTTTATTTGCAGAATGTTACGAGATCAACTGCAGCATTACCATTTTAAATAAGCATTAAAGCTTTGTATGATTTGAATGTATTAGCCTCCACATTTTGTGTTAATGCCTTGAAATATTTTCTCTTAGCTTGGGCTTTCTTGATATGGAATAACTTTAGATTTTCTGTAGTGTGCCATTTGAAATTTACTTGGCTGCTTATAATTTTACTTTATTGTCAAAATTAAAAATTGAGAGTGAATCTGTATCCCATTTAGTAGCAATTGATCTCATAAAATATGGATATATACTGACTAATTCGTGGTTATTTGTTATTTTAAAAAAAATGGCAGATTTTCCACAGAATCAGAAGTAGCATATTAACTCAAGATGTTTAAAATACTGAGAATCATATAAAAATGATTAGAATCTAACAGTGTTTCATATCAAGGCTAAACATTTTGGTAATGTGTTTTTCAGAATTTAATACATTCAATGATATATATAAAAAAAGTGGTTCTATAACTTTTGGCTTTAAGAGGTGTTTAAAAAGCTTCTTGATTGAGCAAATTGTTACCTTTCCTATCACAGTCAACAAAAGTTTCTAAGACACATAAATGTTTTAATAAGCATATCTTTCAAAGATATTGACTGTCTAAGTTAACAAGTAGCTTTTTCGCAATCTTTTCCTTTATTTGATTTTGTGAAAATTTAAGAATTTATGGGTGACATATAATTGTGTGTCAAAAATTTTGTAAGAGTTGCAGTTCAAGAAAGCTTAAAGCTTGCTTTACTAGCACAACAACAACAATCATTCTTAAAAAAAAAAGTTTTCATATCCAGATCCAGATATATACCCTCCCCCACACACCACCACCAAATGTATGCATTGTAAGTGTGTGACATGCAATCATAAAACCATAAAGTTTTAAAACACTGAATAAGCAAATGTTGATCCTAATGCTTATTTTTAAATTAAGATTTGTTGTGTAACTAACAAGTCAAGTTTATATTCTTTTGTTGTATTCTTATTTAGTAGTTGATCTTTATTCTACAGTTGAATTTTCATTTGTAGTTTTCTTGTTCATTCTTGCCTGATTACATTATGGTTGTATTCCATTCCAAAGTTAAAATAGTATTATATTAAAAATTAATTTAGAAACAGAACAGGATAATTATAGTTTATTTCTTTAACAAGGCACATTTTGTCATATCTGTTATGCATCTACATTAAAAAGCACTTTAGACCTTTCATTTTTTTTTTATGTGTTCTTTCTTATACTGCTATCCTAGAGCACTGATTTGCTAAAGCATTGTGTAATTTATGTAAATAATACTTTTTCATAACCCAACTCAATACTTAATTATATAAATTAATATTTTTCTCAATTTTGTGATCTCATAAATTGACTAAGCCTACTGATTATGTAATTTTAATAGGGAAATACTGTAAGTGTACATGTATCTTTTCTAATTTTACAAATTATAGTATTAAGAGTGATATTGAAAAATGAATATCAAGTTTTGAGGGATAATTTCACAAACCAGGAGAAAGAAAAAACATAAATTCTGTATTTGAGTACATTATTGTAAGACATAAGATTTTTTTTTTTTTTCAAATTTATTTTATTATTATTATTTTTAAACTTCAACCTACATGGCTGTGAAATACCATTTTGTGAAGATACATATAATCTAACAAATTTAATTTTTATGATCTGATTAAATTTTTGAAAAAAGTTATCTGGGAACAGAATTGTGGTATTAATATTTTGATGCCTTTCTGTATGAATGTATAATGTTTATGTCTGCAATTTTTATTTTGTTTTCATAAAATTGCTGTTATTTTTCTCGTCAGTAAGCATTGTGCATGAAGATAACTTCTAAATTGAATCAGTGTATCTGATTATTTTCATGCATATAGTTTTTTTTTTTAAATGTAAAGAATAATTCAAAATATGTAGTAGTTAGATAATAAAATTTTGACTTATACAGTATTTTTTAGTAATATTTTTTAACTACTTTGTTCTATTAAGAAAGTTCATGTTCATATATCACTCATTAGACATGTACAATTGTTTATGATTTATATTATATATATATTTTTTCTTTTAAGAGCAAATTATTTGATTTCAACTTAATAATCAATAAATATTTGGATGATTGCTTTTTAGTGATTGATTATTCTAAATTGGTTTTTCATGAATTGCATTCATAGATTTGTAAATTAAACATTTAGCAGTTTTAAAATTCAACAGACATAAATGTTTTTAGATAAACTGCTGTCAGTTTATTTATGTTGATTTCTGTAAATCTTTTCTTGACCACCTTATTCCATTCAATTGAGAAAGTGTTAGGGATTTTGAAATGTTACTTTTGAGCAGGGCAAAAAACAAAATTCAAATTAGCTGAAAATATTGTTATATTTGATGCCATTTATTTGTATGTGTTGGCATTTGGTACGTAGTGTACCCAAAACTTATTTAATAGGGGGTGAAGGTAGCAATCTTGAAGGTGGTGCAGATGAGAGCAGGGTAATGGCTTCCATCTGGTGGATTAAGAAATTATTGAAGGGTAAGTGCTTTGCATTTTCTCTGCAACTGGTTTGTATTTATTTAGCATAGCATGTCTTCCTTAACTTTTCCCAAATTAGTTACCTGCGCATGGAATGAGTTTATGTTGTCCTCTGTCCCACTGTTTCAATGGCTATTTGTTTTGTGTTTTTATGCATTGATACAAACCATTTTATTGGAATACAATTATCTGTAACATAAAGTAAATCACCGTGTTAAAGTAGTGTGATGCCAGTTTATAAAACAGGAAGATTAAAAGAAAATTACTATTCTTTTTTAGGGAAGAAGGGGGGGGGGGGGGGGAGGACGTTGTGTAGCCTTGGATTCGATTTTGGTTTTGTTTCGTCTGTGTTTAGGGAGATCTGGGATGTTTTCTGCATAGTCTTTTGGATGCAAAGCTGATTTGCCTTTAACAATATTCCTCCTTTTCTAGTTCATGCCGCTTTACGAATGCTTGTCTTAATTTACAAGATTTTCTGTTTTTGGTTTCTTTCAACTGTTATCTATTTGTACAAAAAGAAAAAAAAGTATAGATATTTTACATAATTTTAAAGCTAAAGTGATTTCCAGATGTTTGCATTTCTTAAAATTTATTTATTTTAAAATTTCTATCATCACCTTTTTGTTTTGAAATATTGTTGAAATGCTTTTTATACAGAAAATATAAATGACTGTCGAAAGCAAATTACATCAAATTTTACTCATCGTTTTAAATATTAAATCAAGTAATTCCTTAAAATAAATTTTTGAGGATTTAAATTAATGTATGATATGATATGCAGCTTTTCATCTAATAAAGGTAAGTTCACTATTGTGTATGATATTATCTTCCATGATGTCATTGAATTGTCTGGTTTAATGTGATTGAAATCATGAATGTTCTGTACTTTTATGTTAGCCAGGTGCAGGTGATAAATTGCAAAATATTGCTCCCACCACCATCATTCGTATTGCATTATTTCATTTAAATTATAAATCTTCACCCATTTCATTTTAAATACATAACTTTCATTTCAGATACATATGTTTAAAATGTGTGTATTTAAAACACATGCCTTTCTCTCATTTCATTAAAAAAAATTAATAAGAAATTATACTATAAAGTAAAACATTTTATTTCAACATCAAAACATTGATTCTAATTTACACACACGAAAAATAAAAGTTGCTATTGAAAAGTGGGAAAAATGCTGTTGGCAAGATTTGCACCTGGCTAACATAAAAATACTTCTGCTGATTATTAAGTGTAATTTAAAGGACTAATAAAGAGCAATCGGAAAGTAATTGGGATTATTTTAAGTTTTAATAATGGAGTTTATCATTTTATCATCTTTATGATTTGAAACAAAATGTGCAATATCTAATTTTATTTTGCATAATTTATTTTGTTAAATCATAAAAGTGTTTATGCTGAAAATTCAGTTAAGTAATAATTTTTTTTGAAATCACATTCAGTTTGTAATATGAACATTAATTCTAAAAATTCATAGTGAAATGAATGTCAGTAAATTGATTGTTTGAAATATAGAGATTATATCACAAACATATAAATGAATTACATATTATATTGTTGTGGATAGGACTATGTTAAATTGAGACTTTATTGCAATTTTGCATGTTTCTGATATAGCTTTCTATGTTATGTAATCGTCATATAGTTGGTCAAACAATTACATCTACTTTTTTTTTTTACTTCGCCATAATTTTGCAATGTTTGATGTTGTATTCGTTTTGTGTTCCTTTTTTCTTTCTAAATTGATGTTAAATTGATCAATGTTAAATGTTTTTATAATTTCAAAAATACTAGATACTATTATGATTTTTGAAATTACACTTAATGTTTGATGTGTATTTTTCATTATTTATTCTCTAATATGTCTAATTTATACATTAATTTTTCTTCTGAAAAATACTTTAAGTTTATCAACAAGTGCATAGGTAAATATTTTTTATACTAGTGTAAATATTCGTCCTAGGACGGTGTGTAAAAATCATGGTTTTCCCTTAAAATTTGAAATAAATGATAAAAATATTCTTATACTTATTCATCGATAATAAGTAAAACTGATTTGGAAATGTTAAGTTCAAGACCTGATTAATGCATGGGCCCCTGAGGTTTTAACAACAAATATTTAATCTCATGTAAATAAGATGACAAAACAGAGGAGAAATTACAGATCAATCTTAATTACTAGAAGGAAACAAGATATTTGTACTGATATTGCATTCAATCTTATAGCTTTTGTTGACTTGTACTGTAAGAAATATAAAAATGTTTATATACTATTAACCAGGAATGCAAAAATCTAGGCACCAATAGGCTGATTCCCACCACTAAATTTTATTAGTATTCGTCGTCAAATTTTATCAGTATTCTTAGGCGAAGAATACTAAAAATTTAGTGGTAGGAATCGGCCCATTGGCACCTAGATTTTTGCACACCTGCTATTAATAGAAAATAAGGAAAACTTACCTTTGAGTTCAGGGTCTGATTAATCCCTGGACTTCTGGAGTTTTAACTACAAATTTTTAATCTTATGCATATGAGATGACAGAACAGAGAAGAAATTACAGATTTTTAATTAACAAAATGAAACCATAGCTATAATTTTAATTTGTGTTTTATTATGGTATATTAGCCGCAAATAAACGCTGAGCGATTTATATGATTTATATTGTTTTAAGTGCAAACGTGTTAATGTTCCGTAATCGAGCTGTATGGTTAACCATGAAAAATCAGTAAATTTAATTACATTTTTCAAACACATATTACATTTAAAAGTGCATCCCCCCCCTCCCTATTCAACGGTGTAAAATTAAAATTTATGCAATGTTGAGAAGTAATTAAATTTGAAAAAAGTAATTAAATTTGAAAATTGATTCATATATTCATGCAGTACTTGGAAAATACAATTTGAGCTCTTGTCAAAAGTTTTTTCTTTTAATGAAAGAAAATCCTTACTCAGACAATATAGTTTATAATTTATTTACTTTTTCATTAAATCGTAATTATAAAATTGAAAAACACATAAAAAAATACATATTGATTACTACTTATGTAATGGTATATTAACTGTGAAATCTTAATAAACATCTGTTACTGATTTTCACCAATAGATTTATAGATGGAGCAACCACACTTATGTATCAAATAATTTTATAATATCGATTTTTCTTGCAAGTAATGAAAATAGCCTAAAAGTGGTAATTAAAATTATAAAATCAGATTTTTTCTTTTACTGTTCTCCTGACATTTTTATGATTAATGATTTTTTTCTCTTATTTCTGACATTTGAAGTTCTTTATTTTAAAAATTTCTTGATTCTTTTGTTAACAAAACTTACCAGACTGTTTGATCTAAAATTTACTAATGATTTTAATTTCTAGCCCCAACCCCTATTAAATTAGGATTAGAAATTTGAAAATGTTTTAAAGACTTCTATTAATAATTTTATTAGGATTATTTTCAATACATCTTGTAATACAAATAAAAACTTTAATACTCATTTATAATAATAGAGGGCGTCACCAAACATCTGCTATCTATGATTTTGTTCAAGTTTTTTTAACATTATTATTCATAAATTAATCATTTAAACTTATTAATTTATTATAACAAAATAATACATTGCAATAGTTATAATATTCTAGAAAAATATTTTGTAAAAAAATCCTATGAAAATCATTGTTCATTTCTAATTTCTACCAGCTTCTGAAATCACTGCTCATTCTTTGCTTACATTACCAAAATTACAAACGATTTCAGAAATGGTTTGTCGATTACGCAAATCATTGAAGTTTTGTTAGTTTTGAATATATTATAGAAAGATATGCTGAACAGGAGTGATTTGAGGTAGAAGAAATTTGTATTTAGGCTGGTATGTTTTCTCATATACATTTCAAATCGAAATTAAGCCTAACATGGCTTCATCTTATCACCGATTGGTAAGATGGATGCGTCCGCACCGGAATCGTTACACTGCATTTTATTATATTTAGATTCTGTAAAGTACATACTATTTTCATTTCTAGTTTACACAAATTTTCAAAAAATTCAAGATTTGTGGTTTTGCTTATAAGAAATAATCAGTTTAATATGTATTTACTATTTTTAAACTAATCTGTGAGGTTTTTGTCAATTTAAAATTATTTTATTATTTTAAAATTACAAAAAATTGTGTAAGGTGAAACATTCTTCCTATGGTAATTATCCACCAGTTCATTAATAAAAATGTCGCTGGTTTATTTAAATTGAAACATTTTTATCATTAAATTTTTATGTTTATGAAAATTTCAGTTAACACGTTCGCGCAATATGTACCACCGGTGGCCAATTGTAACCCCTACCCCTTCGCTGTAGCCGACATCCTGAATTTATATTTATTTCAATCAGAGGCGTGCCAAGAGTGTCCAGCGCCTGTGTGCAGATCTTTATTTAGCACTTGTACCGCCCGCTATAAAAACTCATGAGTGCAAATGTAATGCGGAAATATTATGTAATTTAAATATTAAATATTGATTCATTTAAAATAAAATACAAATAATTAAAATTAAAAGTGAAATTAGAAAAAAAAAAGCAAGAAATAACTGAGATAATACATTTTTGAAACGTGTCAAAACAAATTGCCAATTGCACCTTACGTAACTGTTAATATACGTACATTCCACGTAAATTAACAGTTTTAGTTAAGCAAAAATATAAAATTATAAAAAAGAAGTAAATAAAATGACTAAACTGATTTATCTGACAAGAAAATTATTTTTGTTATTTATACTTTGTATATAGTTATTAATAAGAACAAATAAATTTATAAGAACATATTAACCTTAATTGTAAAATAATAGTTAAATAAATATTTAATCAGAAAGAAAAATCCCTTAGTGAACTGAACTTCCATTTATAAAAATTCTCGTATAATATCAGTTTGATCCATTAATATTTGCCTGTGTGGATTTATAATGGCACGATCAAAAAGTCTGAGCTTTTTTAAAAATCAATGTAATGTGTTTTCTACTAAAAAAAATACAGATACTGCGTCAGATTTTGCTGCAATTAAATTCTGAGCTTCCGACAACTTCTTTGAAATTTTCATCAGAACTATAATAATTTGAAAGCGCGATTTAGGTCATTCAGTGCAACTAAAGCAAGTTAGGCACTCATAAATGAAAACTTTAGCAATTTTATTGAAAAAGTTCGCTTTATATAAATATACCAAATTATGCTGCTTTAATTAAATGTAATTTTTTCAGCTAGGCATTTTGCCTGATATTTGAGTTGTTCATCCAGGTTTGAAAAGTCATCGAACATTTAACACATCATGTATACTTCAAGTAAATAATTATTGAGATTTTAGGTTATAAATTCTATTCAACTACCGTGGTTCAGAGAATATCTTTAAATCAACTACATGAGTAGTTAATATATTCCATTGGCAAACAGAAGAGGGGAAAAAAGTACCATTCTTGCACTAAGGTAAAGAAACCAATAGTTTCATTTCTGGTATTCGCAGTATCAATGACTATCAGATTCAGTGAACGGTTTGAACATAGGACATAAAATGCAGGGAGTTTTAAATCAAATTCTTTTTGTAAACCTATAATATTTGCTGCGAACATTAGAGCCATTATCGTAGTCTCGGCCTCTTAAATTAGTTATGTCTAAATTTAATTTTTTCCATAAATCAGTAAAAAAAATAGTATTTATCCCATTCCTGTTATCTAAAATTAGGTAGAGTGATGGAAATTGTCCATATATTTCAGCACTTTTATGTTCTGAATTGAAAAGAACGAACTCGACTATCACATTTATTTCATCAGTAATGCGATGATAGGTTCAGAGTGCAATTTATAAGGTAACAAAAAAATATTTGTTTTCTTGACACAGTTAATTGTATTCTTTTTACTATTTGATATCTCTAAAGAGAGTATTTCATCCTCACGATTACTTCGAATATTACTTTTGAGATTGCATTATCTTAATTGTACGTATACATGAGAGCACTTTAAAGTTAATATCATTAATCAAGACGTCACCTATATCAAACATTGCAATATATCAACGCAAATTTCGTTAGTTAATCTTACACTTGCATTATCTCAATTTACTTAAATAGACACTAAAAAACGAAAAGTAAATAAAAATTATTGTTTTTTATCCGGGTTGGGCGGAAAATTATATTACTAGCGATTCTTGCCATTTCCATCTTCAGTTTTCGAATGCGTAGTTTTCTTTCGACGCAGTTGTTCACAGAATTAATTGCCCAAACATTTTACTTTAAATTGGCTTAAAACCGAAGAGAAAAAAGTGAAGAATTTGTTAAGAAGCTACATAAAACAGAAAAGCATGAAATTAATATAAAAATTAAAAATTTCATACATAACATATTTAGAATAGTGTACTCAGAATATTAAATTAATGTAATTATAACATTCATTCTTTACAGAATTCAAAATTGTTTTTAGCAGTATATGTCTAGTGAAAGGCATGTTATAACAAATCTGTCTGTATAAATAATTAAAAAAAAATGAAAAAGAAAAAGAAAATATCAATTTAATAAATGGGTTTAAAGAAAATTGATGACATAAATGCGTTAGAAAATTACGTTAAGTACTAAGTTAAATATCGTCCAAAGGTTCCCATTTCGCTTAGTAATAAAATCAAAATTTATTTTAATTGAAAAAATCACAGAAATAACTCCAAAGAAATGTTCTTAACAAATAAGATCAATTCACATTAATATAAATTGCGGTGACCAAATGTCCTAATTTTTTTAGTTCATGCAGTTTGGTTTTAAATTCCTTATTACATTTTAAGAAAGTGATAAATTCGTGGCGTTTAAAATAATAAAGCTTAAAAAGTATAAAATTTTAAATAAAGTCCCGTTGAATTTTTTTTTTTAATCGTACATACAAAAATAACGTAATTGTTCCATTATTTCCATTAGTTTATACATTTCAACTAATTAAAATAAAATTCAATAAAATTAGTAGGGTTTGAAATGTAATGAAATGTGGCTCCAGCTGGATTGGCGTGCCAAGTCTGATATTTTAATTTTATTCTGTAGGTTTTGACACGTAGATTCCAAATATCTTAGGTGCCATTTTTTCCTTACACATTTTTAAGGTGATTTTCAACATGGCGTCCAAGATGGCTGCCATTTACTGACTCCTTAATATTTGTGGCATATTATTGACCAGTATATCAAATTACTTGTTTTGGGGGTCAATAAATACAAATCTATAATCAAAACAGGAGTAAATTGAGTTTTTCAAGTGTTTTAAGTGATAAGATGCAAATAAAGCACAAGAAATATGAAAGATATTATATATATCAGTGTTTTATTAACTAATTATACACAAACAAAATATTTAAATGAAATAACATAGATAATTGAAGATATTGAACAGAATTATTAAAAACAGTATTTATATGTATATACGGTAATGGCATATCCTCTTCTGAATCACTACTGTGGATGCGGTTATATTTATAGTATTTTGTATTATTACAGTCGCTGCCTTTGCAAAGGGCAGTACAAACCAAAGAATTCTGTAAGCAAGAACATTTCCCAACTGTACACGTTCTTTTACACCCATATTTCACAAGTTCAATAACTCCTTTGGGCGCAGGTAACTCCAGGCATTTGACTGGAGAAATTGCTCCTTCGTCATTTATTTACCAACCATTGCCAATAAGTGGGGGTATTGTTGGTCGAGAGTTTTTGTAGCCTTTTTCATTGTTGCAAATTAAGTTGGAATCGTAGAATATGTGGCTTCAGTGCTCCAAGGATTTGTGGTAACTTCTCCCCATCGAAACGTTTAGTTCTGAAAAGGTGCCTTGCCATCATTGAAATTGAAAGAATGATTGAAAAATTAATATCTTTCAAAAAAGCCTAGTTGGTGAAATTTTCAAACAAAGATAGATTGGATAATGAATGAACATTACGTAGGTTCTCCAAATTCTTGAAAAGCTGTTATAATATTATCATCACACTGCAGATTGTGGTACACTTTTATACACTTCTCTTTTAAAATGCCTACAAATTTTCCTCCCCAGTCTCCACCAGTATATGAATGTAAACCTAGTAGAACTTTGCGTTTGTGAACACCTATTGCTCGACATCTTTCATTAATATTAATTTTTCTGTGTTTGTTGCCTCGACCTTTAACGAAATTAATTTCATTATTTACTAGGTGACTTGAAGCCAAGTCAGTCAGCAATATGAAAATGCCAGTATCGTGCGAAAACACATCAATCCCATAATTATCATGATGTTTCACTATATCAAGTACATGAAGATGTATAATGGTGTCTGCTTCTTCATGTGTATGGTCACATAAATCTGAATCGAAAACATTCATGTGGTTACTGTATACCTTACTGCCAAAAACAACAACAATTTTCTTCTCACTAGCAGCAAAAAATCCGTAGTAAATTATTTCCGAGATACTCGGTCAATTTTGATTTTTGGAAACGTCTTGAATGACACTAATGTTATATTGATACTATTAGTAATAGTAAATCTAATAGGTTCTTTAACCCCCAATCGTTTGTTACGAGTTTGCTCCTTCAATGAATGTTCAAAGTATTGGTCAAATATTGTACTTCTCTCAGTGTATCCGTTTGTCATTTTCATAATGACATCGGTGAAAGAATCTGAGAAGTCTGCACAAATTTTCAGGGCAGGTGTTTTTTTTACTAATTGTACGATTACCATTCCATCTATAATACACACTTTTTGTATCGGGGAAATCATCGAGGATTTTAATGATTCAAGTATGGGAGAACAATTATATTGTTCTATTTCTGCAGTAAATGAACTTTTGTTAGATGGAATATGAAGATATCCATTAGAAGAAAATAATGATCTTGGTATTACAGAAAACTCGTAGTTTCCAATTGCATCTATTGTGCAATTTCTCACGTAGTGAGTTGCATTTTTCTTGCAGGAAAATAATCTCTAGAATGTCGCAGTGTTCGTCGGATGCCAAAACCATAGTCATGTGAAACTCTATGCCTCTAATGTTATAACTAATAACCCTCCTCAAAATGGCTGCTGCTTTTGCATGACATTTAATATCTACCTCTTCACTACTTGCAGATTAGCAGAAATCTGTCACTTTTTCTGACAATAATTGCTTGCTCACTGTTTGTTCACTTTCATATACGCGATGAGACTTAACAAATTCTGCTTCAGGAATATGTGTGCTTATCAGTTGTTTCAAGTGCTTCTTGCGTATTCCAATTGCATACTCAGAATTGCATACCAATTGCATACTCCTATTCCATACTCAGAAAGTAATGTATTGTAATTTTCCTTAACTACATTCATTGTAATAATTTCTCCAGAAAACAAATAACAATATTCACTACTTCAATATCAGCAATCAAGTAAGCACTACTTTTGGGAACTTCTTTCTTTTTGATCTTTCGTAGTTCTTTCTTAATGACGTAGCTCTGTGGAGTTTTTGAACATGTACGATTTCTTTGTAGTAGGAATTATGCTATCGCGACATAAAGTACTCATCTGCTGAGAGTTTACTTATTCGTACACAAGTGGAGCGAACTATGACTCAACAAATTTTGCTCGTTTTGTAGTATATTCCTTCAGTTTTTCGAGGCTGTCTATTTCAGGTTTTTGACATAATTGGCCACCTTTCATGCACAATAAACAATTCATTGTGTATTCACAAATTTTAACAGTCACTAGTATGAGTAAGTATTTTCCAGGGAACACATAGCTTTCACATCTGCAACAAAAGAGAAAACAAGCAATATCAGTAATGTTGTTAATAATATAAATTGTAATAAATAATAATTTGTAAATAAACAATAAATAACTAAATTTACGTATATTTTGATTGCATATTTGTATTTCTTTACCCCAAAAACATATAATTTAACATACGGGTTAATAATATGCTACAAATATAAAAAAATTCAGTAAATGGCAGTCATCTTGGACGCCATGTTGAAAATCACCTCAAAAACATGTAAGAAAAAAAATGGCACCTAAGATATTTGGAATCTACGTGTTAAAACTTACAGAATAAAATGAAAATATCAAACTTGGCACGTCAATCCAGCTGGAAACATTTCAGACCCCACTAAATAGGGCAAATTTTGCTATTAAATTTTAGTGTTAAGGAAAAAAGGCGAAACTTAGCGTGATACAGCTATGCTAGTATCAATAAAAAACAATCGCAGACAAGGCTTAGCGCTCTGAAAAATCTTGCTTAAAGTGTACAAAACCATCTGTGATAACATTATTTTCAATCAGAGCAAAAATCACAACACAAACAGACAGCGGAAAATTACAAAACTGCCTCACGCGACAAGTGCGTCATCTATAAGCTAATCACAAGTTGTCCCATAGCTGACACCAAACTTACCAATACTGGTAGTCTATATTAAACAGCAAACTTTTAGAAGTTCTAGTTTTGACTTTTCCCCCTAAACTTGTGGGTCAGCATAAAATGAAATTAAAAAGAATATTAATGATGAATAATTTGTTTGAAGTAAATCTATAAAATATTATTAATATTCCCAGAAAGTGTAGTTAATTTTAATATAATTAAATTAATGATTTTTTTTTTCAAGTATTTCCTCCTCGTCTTAAATCTTTGGGGCCTTTACCTTGGCGCCTGTGTGCATCGCACACATGGCACACTGGGTCGGCGTGCCCCTGGTTGGCTGTGTACTACTTGTGACCACATACGGCTGTTGGAAACATTTGCCTGTATACCCCGGTAATCGTGAATAAATTTAAATCAAGAATATCAGCATATCGGTTTAAAAAAAAAAAAAAAAAAAAAAAAAAAAACACTATGCAGAAATTAATATAGATCACACTGTTAAAAATATGCAGCAAACTGTCCAGTCATTTGACCGTTTTTGTAGAAAACGATTACATAACCGTTATATGACTATATTTTGATCATAAAATGAGCAATAATACGGTCAGAATATAATTAAATTACAGTTATGTAACCGTTTTCTACAAAAACGGTCAAATGACTGGACAGTTTGCTGCATATTTTTGCCGTGAGTATAAATGAACTCTACAAAATGGTTTGGAACATATTTTAGATGGAGCCAGTAATATTGCATGTGAAACAAATTTTGGGTGTTAGTTTTGAGCACTTTAAATTTACTATTTATATCCCATTTATAAAATTAATTTTTTATATTTTCAGAGCTGTTAACCCTCAGGTTTTTTGAATACCAGTATTTTTGAATAGAAATATTTGCTTTGTTTACTGCAGAAATTCTGCGATTAAATAAGACAAAATATTATTATTTGAACATAGTGGCAGTCAAAAAATCCGGAGGGTTGTTCATTTCTGTATTTCTATGTGCTTTCTTTGTGATGTTTGTGAAATAGTAGACAAAGCATACTAACATTTAGACTTGAGGGTTTATAAAAAATTCCAAGACCGTGAAATATTTCAATTAAATATATTTTTATAAGAAAATCTAAATTTTATCTATCATGTGGGGAAGGGAGGGGGGGGGGGGGTGCAAGATGAAAAGCTCAAGCATTCAAGATTTTTCCCAAACTCAGCAAGTGGATTAAAAAGCTGTAATTGATATGAGGCACTTGCTTACAACCTTTCTCTCAAAAAGAAAATATTTGAAATGTTTTCATCTATCCTCAAATAAAAAAAAAAAAAAGGTTTTCCGAAGGAAAGTCATATTTGCCATCTTGCGCCACATAAGATGACATATAGATAGCAATATTTATCAAGGTACCTATAAAAGTTTATTCAACACATTTTACACTATACCACACACATTCATGATTTATTTAAAACAGGTTGTAAATTTGAAAATTCAAAAGCAAAAATCATATCGCCAGGATCTGTGTGCCTGGCTTGATCTATATCCCAACCAGAACAATGAGTACGAATCCAAGATTTGTACATGAAGCATTGGACAAGAAAGAGTGCATCCTTGCCCTGTTCCCTGCAGATAATACAGCCTTTACATTCACGATCTTCCATAATGGTTGTCATCCTCTTCATCTTGCACCACCACCGCCATATTTGAACGAGCTTTTATCAGTAATTTCCTTATTGTAAAATCGCATATTTCGTATAAATTTTTATGTTTTGAGTGGTATTTTGAAAATATGTTAGTGAGAGATATTTTAGTGAAATGTCACAGATGAGTAATTCCTTGCACTGCGAAGTCCAAAAATTACAACAACACGTTTGAAAATTAGTGGAACTTCTGCTCACAACCGCGCACATGTTGCTCTGAAGCGAATTGTTAGTGAGTTTCATAAACCTCCATCAAGGGTCTCTGGTGCACTAGGTCAGGTGACTGGACGAGAAAAAAATCGAGTTTGTCATCTTACCCTCCTTTCCCCTATATTAAAAATATCTAAACAGTAATCGTTCTAATGCTTGTGTATAAATTAATAATTACAACCAGTTAATGCCTCTAGTTTGACTTACAAGTTGTCTTTTCTTTTCTAAATCACATACTAACAAATGTATTCAATAATAATATATATATATATGTATGTATATGAAAAAAGAAAACAAAAGATTACATCTTGTTTTGATGCGGAAACTTTCTTTAACTATGAAATATTTAACTACTTCAAAAATAATCACTAGCATTATTACAGCAGTCTATTATGTCCTGTTTAAAAATCTCATTTTCTGAGCAACGTTCAGTATGCAAGTTATGTTAAATAAGCTTTACATTCTATAAATGCATTTCTCTGTATGTGTAGAGGATTGCTTTCGCATACTTTCGAACACTGTTTCTTAACTTTCGTGTTTCAATTTAATGGTCTGTGTTGAAACTCAGGAGCGAAGCAATTTCTGTTAATTTAAGATTCTTTATTGTATATGTTGTGTGTTCTGTTTCGAGTGTCTTTTTAATTCTAATACTTCTAGTTTTTGAGCAAAAATAAAGACTATGGTCACATTGTTTTCTGATCGGAATTTTAACTCTAAATTAATTATTTACTTATAGTACCTTTTAATAATAATTCGTAATAGCTCAAAGTATATTTTTATTTTATGTTTCTGTAACAATTTATTAAATGTTTTTATTTGTTTAATTAGATTTTTTTATTTCATAAAAGGACTTAAGTTTGTATTCAAATCCAAACTGCTTATTTTGAGACACATTTGTAAATTCATTTTTGCTCTAAAATGCATCCAATTGGCAGGTTCTCTTATTCAGAAACTTCATAATGTCCGTATTGTCTCGATTTTTTGATAAAGGCAGAATATATTTCAAAAAATGCTGTCAAAGTGGACATTTTAAACCGAATTTCCAGAAGCGATAGCGCTGGAAACAACAACAAAAAAAAAATGATCGTACTGTGAAAATAATTGTCTGTAAATCAATTTCTAATTAATTGAACGAAAAATAAAAACATGGGGCCCTTATAAATGTTTTTATAAATCACGCCGCCAAGTTTCCTGTTGTTACTTTTAAAAATGAGTCTGGGAATGTCTCTCAAAATTTTGAGTTGTTGAGTGTGGATTTTTTTTTTTTTTTTTTTTTTTTTTTTTTTTGAATACCGCCTTAAAGTAAAATTACGTAGATTATCACAAATATTTTAAATGAAGCAATTGCTAGATTAGGAAAAACTGCGTGGAATTATGGAGCTGTTGATTGTCAGTTCCATGTTCCACCAATTAAAGGTTTGCTTGTCGAATGTGCCATGAAATTTATCTTTGTATGAATATGATCAAGAAATTGCAGAATAGAAATTACTGCTCCTGTATATGGCAGTGATTCTTTAATGGGGATGGGGCGGTCGCAGGAAACTGGGCGAGTGACCTATGTTTTCAAGTATTTTTATAAATGTACTACTGAGTATAAATATTCGTATTCAGAGCTGAGTATCTCTACCTTATTATTTATTTTGTTTTTCAAGTTCATTTTCACAGCGAAATTATTTATCATTATTCATCTTGAAAATGTCACCGATTGAGTGTACGAAACTTGTCGATCTGTTTATTAAAAGGTATTTATAAGCCTTTGTGTGTGCTGTTATCACTTTAAGCATATACATTTTATCTTGAATGATAATAAGTGATTTTCTTATATAATACTGCATTACTTGTTAAAGTGTGAAAATTTTACGAGGGTGTAACAATTTTGAAATCAAAACAGCCAGAAATTATAGCTTTCTTCGCCTGAAACAAATGTAAGTTTTCCTTATGCGTGTTTTTTTTACTTATATGCTTTCAAATAAATGTTTATTTTTCGTTTTGAAACTGTTTACATAATTAAACAAATACAATATGAAGTTAATATTAGAGTGAAACATTCAAAATCTTAATTAAACACCTCAAAAACAATTTTTTTCGAACTTTAATTTACACATTTAGGATTTTTTTTCGTTATTCTCTATATAACAAATTTTTCTAAATAACGAATTTTTTTGTCTGCAACAATGGATTTTCGACTGTATTTTAATTATAAAAATGATAATTAAAATGAAGCGGGAAAAGGTCATTCTTTCACTTTCTTATTATATAACCGCAAAGGATTTTCTGTTTTCAGTTACATTATTTGAGACCATTACAAACATTGCTCATGGGTTTATTTAAAACGTATTTTTATCTTGCTGCCAGGCTAATAGTTTTGTCTTATTGAAAAAAGCGTTTAACTAAGAGTAACTGTTTTCTTAACTTTTTTTTTCTTAACAGTTTTATTTTGGTAATGAATAACTTAAGATTAATCATATCTACAAAATAGCACTGGTATTTTAAATTGCTCTGCAGTTTAGTTAAAAATTAGAACGGCATTGGTTAGCTTAGTTTTAAAATAAAATCGTGGCTTTCTGCCAAGTAAAATGAATTATGATTTTATTCTAAATATTTTTCAGAGCTCATTATTTGAATACATGAGTTATAACAATTATTTTGTTGAAATATTGATTACTAATTTATTTTCATGTGATTACACATATACACATGCCCCCCCCCCCCTCTTGTGTGTTTTTAATTCAGCAAATGTATCTATCTAACTTTCATATAACTATCAATATTACTTTCATGATTATTCATGCTGTGTAATAAAATGCAAGAATAAATGTCTAAAACTCTTTTCTTCTTTTTTTTTTTTTTTTTTTTTTTTTTGGGTGTGGCAGTTACTCGCACGCGACCCGATAAGATATAAGTTGACGACATTTTCTAATTACGTATTTCGATCTTCCAAGATATAGGTAATCTTGCTACATTATAAAATGTAATGGATGTTTTATTTATGGGTACGTTTTGTGTATACACTTCCCGGCAACTGGAGCAAAATTGCTTCGGATGCGCGTTCAGTTATTACTACTGGTGCATCAGAAATTGGTAGTTAAACAAAACGAGTTTTTCACATGAGGTGCCAAATGGAGTTGCTCCTTCACTGGGACAGTGCGATGAATAAGAAAATCTTTTCTGAACTTCCTTAAAAAAGAGTAAAAATGAAACTAATGAATTGTAAATTTAAAAGGTTTTACAAATATTTAAAAACTGCCAGTAAGTTTTTATTATTGTTAAATAAATATGTGAAAGTTTGTAGATTTAAAAATCACCGCTTTGAAATAGCAAGTATTTCGTGCGTAAAATGATTACTTATTCAATATTTTGCTAAAAAACAATTTGTGTATAATCTTAGTAATTATTTATTCAGTTATTGTAAGGCATTCCCCCTCCCATCCTTTTTAAAAAATTGTGGTGATATTATTAAGTCGCGTGAAATTTTCTTATTTGTTGCTCTCACGTATGTAATTTCATGCAGCTTACTGTTTGAATTGAAGCGGAATGATACCACATTTCATTTTCCAGCTGCGTCTTTCAAATTTTTCTCACTAGCATTTTTCGAAATTTGTTTCATATTTAAGATAAAGACTATCGCTTAAATGGCTGCTGCAGCCTTCGTAACTGAAATAAGTGAATCAGAAATTCGAAAAGGCATCCGATGGCTCGAGTTTAATAAACTCTTATATAATGAAATCCTCAATTTTGGCTTGCCGGTCTTATTCAAAGTTTATTTCGGGGATGGGGAATATTGGAGAAAGATGGGGTTTAATTGAATTAGACTCATTTCTGTAAATAAATTAATAAATTAAACAACAACAACAAATTTGGATTTTGAGGTTAAAGCTATTATTTAGTCGTTTGTATTTTTGAATCGTGTGATTGATTTTTTTAGATATATTTTACGATGATGATTATTTTTTCTATAGTTTATTTCTTAGTCTTAGAATATGAAATAAACTGTGATATTTGCTGTGATTTATGAACTGCATTATTTGGATTTTTATTTTTGAGGGATGAATATTGCAAAATTTTAAATTGCCTTACATCTATTTTTTGTTTAGAGCAATTACTCGATTTCTTGAAGCAAAATTTCAATTGTTAAGTGATTCATTTAATGGACTTATTTTTCATTAATGTTCCCTATTGGGGACCTTTCCCTATTATTCTCTTGTTTAATATTTGGCCACTTCTTTTTTATATATTTGACAGAAATAAATTGTCACTTGGCTAGATTGTGTTCTTTACCTGTAGAACAGTTTTTTTAGCAAGGCAAAGCCAGTTGTAGAGAAAACTAGTCCTCATTTTTGCATAAGAGCAATCCGCGTATCAAAGAATAAGGAAGAATACCTACTATCACTTCTTTTTATTTCTTTGTTTTAAAGTAGAAAGCCCCCCTTCCCCCCTTTTTTTTTCAAAAAATTTAAGCGGGCCCGCCGAAAAGTTAAGGAATCGTATTGTAATGAGATACATTTTATTGAATTGAGTTAAAAATATGATTTTTTTAAACTGTATAAATTCAGTTATTAATTTAAATCATCTTTACTTAAGGACATACATTTAAGTAAGGCAAATATTTAAATATTTCTTTAAAGGATATATTTTAAATCTTAAGACTAAAAGTTAAAAGTGTAATGAACAAGTGCAATTTTAACAAGTTTACAATTTTAAAGTAGTGCAATAAAACACTCATTGAATGATTTAAAATATCCCACTACGTTTGAATAGCCGATTTCGAGCAAATACCACTATTTATTGCTTTATTTGAAGGACTGTACAATTTACAAATAAAATTTAAAGGACTGTAAATATTAAAAACAGTTTTTGTTTTCTTCTTATGGTCATGTCATTTGAAGCGTAGTTATGGCTGTTTTAATTCCGTCTCTGAAACCGGAAGTGTGTCCGGTATATAACCAGAAATCGTTGTTTAAGGGTTTTAAGAAAAAAAAAAGTACTTCTAATATTGAGATTAAAAAAAGGCAAAACATAAAAATCTGAATATTTTTAAGAACTTGCGATGAATATTTCTCATAGATTTTCAGAAAAAGAAAAACTTTTAAATGCGTTTTCTGAAAAAACAAACAAACATGGTTTTAATGAACAATCAGCTACGAAAATGATTTATTAAAAAAAAAAATATGGTCATATTTATGTAAGACTAATCGCTTACAATTTATATGATGTTGTGAGTGTAATGAACTGCCGGTTTAAATATCCGAGCATTTCCCGAAATTTTACAACTATTTTAGGAATTAACTCGCAGAAAATATGTGCAAAAATTACCAAACTGGACATTTGAATGGGTTTTTGAATGGAAGTCTCCGAAAGTTTTTGTTTTATGGCTTAGATTGTAATAATTACATTTTTAGCAATTCAAATTGTATATTTATGGAAAAAAAATAGTAAATTATCATTATTTTGTCGTAAGGACATTTTTGTTAAGTATCAAATATTGCTTTACTTTTTCCTAAATTTCTAAAAATGAAAAAGAAATTGCATCAAAATAATTTATTTAACAGATAGTTTCTTTATATAGTTATCTATTTGAAATAATTAGTATTATGCTCATTTTTTCTTTTCTTTTTTTAATGGGTGTTAAATGTAGTGAGAGACACCTTAATAATATTTTATATTTATTAGTGCTATTATTCTATATTTATATTGCTTCTAGTAAAACTGTGCTCATTAGACGGTAAAATAATAACGCATGCGCATAATTTAGAGTCGTCTCATCAATCATTAAACTTACCTTCATTTTAATAATTATTCTTTTCTTTAGCTATATCGTTTGCTTGCTGATATTTAGAAAATATCGAACTGAAAAATTACTTTTGGGGTGTGACATTTACAAAAATAGAATACTTCATTTCTCAATTCAGGTAGCAAATTAACAGCGAGAAACCCCCCCCCCCCCCCCCAAAAAAAAAAAAAAAAAAAAAAAAAATACTTCTCATATTTTTAACCACCTTATGATAAATTACTGAAATTCCAGCAATTATCCTTCCGTTGTAATTTTTTTTTCAGAAAATTTGCTGGAAACTGTAAAAACGTAATAAGAATGATTGGTAGTGAGCTAAAAGCACGTCGTTCAAATTAAGTAGGAAGTTTGTTGCTCTGGTTACATAACCGTAACAGGCTAAATTTGTTTTAGTTTAATTACTAGAAAATTAAAATGTCAGAATACTAATTTGAAGTTTGCCATTGCTCCACATCGCATTTCAACCAAGATAATTTTCTTTTTAATGTCTCTGAAACAAATAAATAAATGAGAAAAAAAATAATGGCGTTGATAAATGCACTACACTCTTTTGATTTGTTAAAACTGTCATCATGTTTATACCCCTTACGCTAAGACAACCCCACGTATTGTAATTCATGTGTACGTAGTGATACACAATTTTCGCATTTACGAATATAGGTGTAATAAACGCCATAGTTATCAGTTATAGTGATTAGATCAAATGCAAAATATCATTTATGAAAGTTTTTAAACATGAAATTGGGGAAAAGTAGGTACAGAATGCATATTAATTAGCAAATGATAATGATGAAGTTGATCGGAAGCTACGCTATGCTGATATTTTGCGTAAAAACCTTTGCGTTTTCTCCTCATGAAAAAAAGCAATTTTAAACTTTGCTTTTACCACTGAGATCACACGAGTTAGTTAAAATATTTTCATTTTTGAAAATATTTGAAGTAGAGTTCACTACTTTTTTTTCCGATTCGTAATGAATAAAATTATTACACAACCAAGTAGATTTCAGAAAATAAGCAGTAAAGAAGTAAAAAAAGAAACAGTAAAATAAGCAGTAATACACTACCGCGCATGCGCAGTAGTGTATTACTGCATATTTTACTGTTGTTTATTACTGTTAATTTTACGGTATACTACGGGTAGCTGGAATGCCAGTATTATACTATAAAATCAACAATTTTTTTTCAGTGTACACTTTATTTATTTTTTTTTTTTACGTTTGAAGTATCCTTATTTTTATTACGTTCATTAACATCTGGTCATTTGGTAATTTGCAAAACTGTTTCTAGTGTCTTGCCCCCTTCATGCTTAATACATAATGTTACCAAAGTTGATTTATCTGTGAATTATATTGCACATTATGTATTAAGTAGATTTGTAGATTCATTTTTTTATGTATTGTCAAATATATACCAGTGTTAAAATAAGTACGAAGCTCACAACTATGCTGCACATATGGGGTTTCTGTGTGGTTTAAAACAAAACATTTTGAATGTAATTTACCTTAATGTAATTTTTCCCTTTTTCTTTTTTGAGGAGGAAAGGAAGAAAATGAAATTTTTAATGATTAAGTTCTACGTTTAAGACAGGAGTACCTTGATGTATATCAGTATTTAATTAGTAAAATTTATACATGAATTTCTACTTTTCATAATAAGAGTCGAGGTTGAATTTAAAATTGAAATGTTTTGTGGATATTTTTACACTTTCTTTCTTTTATTTTTCTAAACTGAATTTTAATTTTCTCATCAAGCATATAGGGATTTGTTGCATGCTTTATATATATATAAAGTATACAATTTTCAAAATCTCTTTCAAAATTGTAGTTCCACATCATTTTTTAAATTATTTCTTTTATCAGCTATTAATTTCATTGAAGGCAAATTAATTTATGTTACTTGCAAAAGTTTCCAAATGTTAAAAGGAACATGATGTTATTTATTTCCGTTACATTTCCTCCTGTCAATAAAGTTTTATTCTACTGATCAACGTGAGATTTAACAAAATACTCGGAGCGTATTTTATCTCCAAAGTACAAGGTAAAAATAAATGTCTGTTATCAAGAGATTGATAAATTGCTAAAAAAAATGTGCAGTTTTGTTTCGGAAGTTTTTGGATATAATTTTAAAATGTGTTTAAAGTGATAACCATTGAATTCCTTTTTTATATTTTTAGTTAATTTTGGGAAAAATGTGTTTGGAACATCTTACACTTGACAAAAAAATGTATATAATCTAAGTTTATTACTTAACATGTGGAATATTATATCTATTACACCCTAGGGCTCTATAAAATAAACAACACAGAGTACAAACGTATTTAAAAGCCACACAGTATCTTTATTTTAAATTGAAATTTGAAGTATTTGATTCTATGTTTTGTTATAGCCACACTTTGATATGGTCTAGTTATATTCCTTAATTAAGGGGGCAGCAAAATCCTATGGAAAACAACTGTTAATCCTCTCCACCCGCGAGTGATTATGTTTTTTAATATAAAATCGTGGACAATTTTTATTCACTATTTATAATTGTTATAAGGATTACATTAAAAGAAGGGAAACAAAAATTTAATTACTTACATAATTACTCAGGAATTTATTACTCAAGATTTACATTATGCGAGAAACGTGATTATCACGTTCAATCTAAAATACAGCAAAAATCAGAGTATGGTAAATCTTGAAGCAGGGTTCCATGCACAAACCGACACTGCAATCCTGACACCTGTTATTGTTTCTTTTCTTATTTACTTTCCATCTGCACTTTTTTTCCTGCAGCATACGGCACATCTTCTACGAGGTTATCTTTTGATTGGATTTGGAAGAATGTTGGAAATAAAGTGTCTTTCTATCAATCTTGTACTTCTGTTTCCTTGTACATGTCGGTTGTTTAGTTTGTAGATATTTTTCAAAAATATCTTCAGTTGCTTCCATTCTAAATTCCAAAAAACCTTCTTTTGTGTTGTCCGTAACTTTTTGGAAAATAACAAATGCATTGAATAGGACTAATCAATAAGATGCCGAAACACCTTCTAATACTTTTTTTGTTGTTTCCGAGTGGTCTGGTAGTACGAAAGTTCTTGATCAGCCCTGTCAACACCACCCATTGTATCACTATAGTCGCATACCAATTTTGGTTTTAGTATATTGTCACTCTTTTTTTGATGTGACTTTTGATGTGACTTGTGTGTTTTTGATTGTCACTCTTTTTTGAAAATGACAGTATTTCACGATCTGTCTAAACCTGTCGCATATTAAAAAATAGGAATGCGAATTTATTCCTGTTTAGACCAGTACTATTCTTGTTCAGGTAAATTTATGATACTTTGTAATGACTTTGTAATTCCAAAAAACCTTCTTTTGTGTTGTCCGTAACTTTTTGGAAAATAACAAATGCATTGAATAGAGACTAATCAATAAGATGCCGAAACACCTTCTTGTAATACTTTTTTTGTTGTTTCCGAGTGGTGACCGACCAATGAAAATCCGCATTTCTTCTACAGTCTCATCCGTCCATTTGTTTGGTTTCTTTGATGTGGAATTTTTAGTTTTGGGCGGCCTTGCAAATTCCTGTCTTGCATATTTATTTGTTTCTGTTACCAGTATGCGAAACAAATCATCATCCAAAAACATTTCAAAGTACGTAAGAGGTGTGTTGCAGTTGGATCTACATTTACCTGTACACCTGGTGATGCCGCAAAAGGGAAAGTTGGTGGTGCAGGTGGGATATTTGTCATGTCAATTTCGTTCCACACACGAGTACTTGCCAAACCATCATCTTTTTCCGATTCTTTCTCCTTTTCTTCAATCCGTTTCTTCATCACTCTCACTAAATTCAGAACTACTATTTTCGCTTCCAATATAATTCCAATTGTCACTAGATTCACAATCACTGTTTTCAGTATTGAAAGTTTCTAATAAAGTTTCATTGTCACTTGATTCAAAATCACTACTGAAAGTTTGTATTGAAATTTCAATGTCGGTTTTTTTCCAGGGAAGATATTGCATTTTTCCGTTTCGACATAATTAAAAAATAGTAAATAAAAAAGCCTATTATATATGTGTGGTAGAATGCCTCGAACATCCACACCGTACTGCGTTCGAAAACAGAAATCCGCTTCCGAAAAGTTTTCCCGCGTTTCCTAGCGGTGTTCTTGTCATCTTAAAATTATGTGCGATGCGATTATCGCGTGATCCGCGTTGCCCGCGGCTGGAGGGTTAATGATGTACCAGTTTTTCGATAATTACTGAAGAGATTTAAAAATATATTTAAAAAAATATTTTTGGTATTATAATTAAATATATTTCGATAGTTTTGTTTTTCTGGAAAATAAATTATATTTCTGTAACGTTAATTTAAAAGTACACTAGAATTATAAATGCCTAATTATTGCATTTTTTATTTTATTTCTTGCCGAAAGATTAATTTATTTTAGCTACTGCCAAAATTATTTAAAAAATATATATTGAAATTTATTTAAAAGTTCTTGAGAAAAATTATAATAGCTGTTTTCCACAAGATTTCGTAAGTATTGTTGCCCCTTAATAAATTTATATTATGCAGCTTAAGGAGTCTATTTTTATTACTCTATTTAACTTGGTTCGTGTAATCCATATAATTATATAATAAAAACATTCATTATAATTAAGCTAAAAATTATATGCTTAAAGTGATAAAACAGAACACATAAAGGCTTAAAAAAAAACTTTTTGTTAGGGGAACCGTCGGTAGCGTAATAAATTTTCTTATTTTTATAAATAGTTAAATCAGTCTTCAAATTTAATATATATTTTCATCTTTTGATGTGTTAAAGAAGTTTGTTCAGCTTACCTGAAATTTTCCTTTTTGCGCCAAGTGATATCCACAGTAATCCAAAGTGTTGTAGCGATATTTATCTTATCCATTGATTCACTTATATTGGAATAATAAGAAGTAGTATTAGTAGAAAATAACAATTGTGTGAAATGAGCAGAAGATTCATTTTCCTTTGAATATAATATTATAATTCTTGGCTAGATGTACATGTTTAAAATCGCGTTTTGGAGGCTGCGTATAAGTGCTCCAATTTTACATTATATTAAAATATATTTACATCATATATATACAAGAGCGTCTTAACTGCTCGGATACATTTTGGAAACTGAAGGGAGATTGTTATTTGAGTTCTGTGCACACGCGCGGGACAAACAGCTGTAGATTTAAGGAGGGAGATCTGCAGTATTTCTCCACTTAGTTAGTTTCGACAGTCTCTGGTTTTATTCACTGTTTTGCATCTGCGGTTGTCACTTAAAGTACTTATAGTTAATTGGGGTCTGGTTTTTAACATGTTTTTCAATCGTTCGCTGCACGTGGAGATTAATTAACTGCATAAAAAAGGTTTCTCCGACACTTTTTAACATAATGATTGACATGTTTCGAACGCACAAAAGGTGACATTTTCAATATAAAAAACGATAAATAAACTAAACTATTTTCGCAAAAATTTTGGAAAATGAATTTGATAAACGTTAACCGCGAGATCATATGTATAATAAAAGCAGGTGTTTAAAAATGGTCAACTGTAAACGTGAAAATTACTATTTTCTTATTGCTTTTTACATTTGTAAAACATCTCGTGCCAAATTTTAAGTAATTCAAATTATGTAAATTGCAATCCAATTATGGAATCTCTGATATTGATTTATTTATTTAATTACAATCTCTGACAGTCTTCTTTCCATTCTGTTTTTAGTTTTGTTTTTTAACGTGTTTTTTTCTTTTTTTTAAACTTACTACTTGAAATGTAAATTATTTTACCTACAAAAATCCCAAACATAGTAATCACCATCTGCGTCGGTGCAGTCGCTTATGGGCCCACATAATGCATTCTAAACATCGAACCCAGAGTTCCCCCTTCTTGTTCACAGAGAAAATACACTCGCAGAAGACACAAATTGCATCATCTTCCTCTGTCAGATATCTTTTTTAAAAAAAATTCAATTTTTGCTCCTTTCGCTTGTATTTTCTTAGTTTTTCTTCTTTCATTTTCTTCTTTATCTTCCCATTTATTGCGGACGACGACGCTTTTTCTGTGAGGTGATCCGTCAAATGACGCAACAAAGCAATGCTGCGTCCGTGATCCCATAAATTAATATTTTCCCTCCTTTTCACGCGGAGCAAGCCCCAAAATACAGGATAGCCGGTATTTGAACCAACTGCTGTGTTTATGTTAAAACCGATATTACTCATTTATATAGTAAAATACTAAAAGATTGCGTGTGGCATTTGGGTGTTAAACATGTGTAGAAAACACAAGCCAATATGCGATCAGTATATATATATATATATATTTAAATGAGAAACACATACATGAAAAACTTTTGATATATCAGATTTCGTCGTGTTGACACTTTTGCTCTTACTGTTTGTAAATGACTTCAGCGACGTATTGCTTGTGACTTTTTCGTCTCAGTTAAAGGTACAAGCCCGATCTACCACCGCTAGGCTGTGCTGCGCTCAGTTCTCAGAACACCTAGTAGTCGGCATTAGACCTTCTCCTCCCTCTACTATTTCGAAGCAGACATCCATATGCTTAACTGTAATCAGTAATTAATGTAACTGGTACATCGTTTCTATTCTTCGTAACTTTTTGTAGTGTAAAGATCTATATTTTGTCAGAAACCTTACAAGTTTCGTACGCCAACTCTATCATGGACGCGCTGATAGAACGATATCTAGGGAGAGGCAAGATTTTGGAATATATATCCTATGGCTTACAACCTTGGTCGCGTTTTTTGCAATAGACAATATGAACATGAAATAAATTAAACTAAGAATATTTTGTCAGTAATGCCTGTGCAAGATTATTTTTAATCATATCAACATAAAAAGCAATACACAAGTTTAACAATTAAGAAATATTTTAAAATTTAAGTGTCTAATACTATTTTAAAATTAAGTTTTTAACAACATTATGGCATTACGGACCCTCCTCTGCTGGCACCTATGAACCCTGTATTACCTTTTCAATCATAACGTACAATTTTTACAAGCCCCCCCCCCCCCCCCAGAAAACAGCATCACCATAGCAAGGCAGAATACTTTGTTTTGCTGTAACAACGATTAATTTTGTTACCGGAGTTAAAAGTATTTGCTTAACAACACTCAGTATTTAAGTTGAACTATTCAATCACTTCTAAGCTTTACGGATCTCTCTTCGAATTAGTAGGGGAAAAAAATGTTCTTGGAAGAATGTTTCACATGTACTTCCACCGCTTTGAAATTAGAAGAGAGGAATAAAAATAATAACAACTTGCTCTGTATTTTAACTAGGTTAATGTCAGTCTAAAGCATTGTTTTGACACAACTTACGAAACATATTCGCTTCTGTTTAACCAAGCGAATGAACATCTTTGCTATCTTTAATAAGGTTTCATCTTTGTCCTACGCAATTTCTGATTTCGAGACCTAATTAGTGATTTCATTAATTAGATGTAAAAGTCTTAAAGAGTTATTTTTCTTCTTTTTCCCGCATCACATGCTTTGCTGCTAAGGTCAAGACAAATTTAAAGTCATCTTGCAACCAGCGGATGTTCTGTTTTTTTGCAAAATGACGGTAAATACTCTGTAGAAATGATTTTTTGTAGAGTAGGATCGTTGCATTTAGTTCTGGGATAATAAAGTTACCCTTAAAAATGTTTTTAAGAAGTATGTTTGGGATAAAAAAAAATGCGTTCGAAAAAGCTTGTTATAATATAAATTATCCCTTTTAAAGGAAAAAAAAGATCTCATTTAATTTTATTATAACACAAATTTATTTAATCATCAGTTATATTTTGGATATTTAGAACGCAACTTTCCAACTCAAGTATGAAGTTTGCTAAGCTTTCTGGCTTATGTAAAATTTAGTTTTTCAGCATCTGCTTTCAGAAATTTTTCTGTATTATTTTTTAGCATTTTATTCTATAGGAATGAATATAGATGCGTTTGTTTTTCAAGACGTAGTTTTACATTCATACTTTTGGTTTCGATTCTGAATTAAATCAATTTTCCTTATTTAAAACATATGGTTTTTTTTGCCAGAAATAGCAATAAATGATAACGGTGAATGGTCCTCGCAAATCGTGATATTCTATATTAATCAAAGGGGGAATCCCATTACTAATTTTCCATTCTTTCAATTATTCTATTAAATTTAAAGTGGTATGAAATCTCAAAGGTTGACTGACGTACGAGGTGTGGCTATTAAATAACGAGACTGGTGTGAGAAATGATATTTATTCCAAATTAATTTTTATTTTACTTTTATCCCCTTCAACATACATTCCTCCTCTGTCTATACACAGCTGCTTAAGTGTCTTCCATTGTTCAAAACAATGCTGCAGCTCATCAGCTGTAAGCCTCTTCAACAATTTTGCCGTTTTTGCTTTTACTTGTTCAACAGACTGAAAATGTGTTCGTTTCAAGTGTTCCCTTTCCCCTGTGTACCCTTTTCACTTTTGGGAACAAGTAGAAGCCACACGGTGGAAAATACGGAGGATGAACAAGCACAGGAATGCGCTTGTCCGCTAGAAACCACTTCACAGATGAGGCATTGTGAGCTGGCGCGTTGTCCAGGTCCAGAATCCATCCGCAAATCCGGTCTTTTCTTCCTTACCCTTTCTCTTATCTTGATTAGTACTTCTATATCGATCATCTGAATGCTCAGACGTCGGTCTTTCCGTACAGTTTTATTAATTTTCTGAACGTTTCCTTCAGTTTTTTTAATCACAGGTCGACACCATCTTCGAAATAATAATTTCGACAAGATGTTCATTACCTTCGACCTCTTCCCGACCTTCAGAAAACCGTCTGTGCCATTCAAGAACTCGCTCATGTGACATAACATTATCACCAAACACCTCTTTTAACATTTGTAAGCATTCCGTAGGTGATTTTTGAAAGTTTTCATTTCAGTCTATTGAACTAGTAAAAGCAAAAACGGCAAAGTTGTTGAACAGGCTTACAACTGAAGAGCTGCAGCATTGTTTTGAATAATGGGAGACACTTATGCAGTTGTGTATAGATAGAAGAGGAATGTATGTTGAAGGGGATAAAAGTTAAATATAAATTTATTTGGAATAAATATAATTTCTCACAACAGTCTCGTTATTTAATAATCACACCTCGTATGTAGTAAGTTTTGACCTGTGGCGTAATTTTAACACAAAATTTCTTAACTGTGTATAAAATTCAATCTGAAAAAATGCAGTCTTTAATTGAACACAATTGGAGAAATAAAAAAAGAAAATGGGTAAAATACATTCGCATAGAATATATACATGAACGGCCATATTAAAAGTGTTCTTAAGATTTTTAGTCTTCGCACTTGTATTTATAATCGTTGCGCTTGCCTTTAAGCACTTTTCTCCTGGAAGTAACACTTAAGCTATATCTCCCCCTCTTTTTTTTTTTTTTTTTTTTTTTTTTTTTTTTTTTTTTTTTTTGGTTTAGTAATTTTTATTCTCCCAGAAAACTCTAAGAATTATTTAATCCAGTTCTTCGAGTTATTTTCATCTGTGGTTCTTGAAGATATATACCGTATACAAATATATTTTTATAAAAATTAAATCATTGATTTGTATCATTTCTGTACCAAAACTATCAAAGAAGCTTTGCATTTTCAGTTACATGAAAGTTATTCATGCATTGTAATGTTAATAAAGAAGCTAAGATCGATGATATAAAAAAAAAATATTTTTTTTAAAACTATCAATATATTGATTTTTATCACTTCGCTTAGCATAATAATCGATTTATTTAACGAAAATGGATGATTGCAAAGTATTTCGCTTATCTATTTTCCTTTAGAGTTATTATATGCTAATCTGTGTTCTTACTGCTCACATTCTTTATATTCGTATATTTATTTTCCTTTTAAAAGGGATACTTTAAGTTATATCTTTTCAAAAGTCTTTGTCTTCGGTATCTTATAATAAATGCATTTCTTATTTGGTAATGGAATTGTTGGAGTACAAAAGTTGTTAAAAGAGAAACATATAGGTTTTGTCACATGAATTATTTCACATTGGAACAAGACAAATCCAATATTTTTACCATTCCTATATTAGAGAATCTTACTGTTTTCATTACAGATTTAAAGCTGATTTTTGGATTTAATTCATTTAGTAATTTTATTTTTTGTCTTTTAAAGAAAAGTTGAACTTCTTTATGTGCTATATAATTGAGGGGCTCCCTGCCCTCAAGTGTTGTTATCTTGATTCCTGGAAAACCATGTAAAAAGAAGGCTTGTTGGCCTACCTTGCTCTTCCTTAGATTTTATTTCGTAATCGAACCGTCGTGGCTTGTAAAAATTTATTTTTTAACTCTCACATGTCCCAGTTTCTCAATTCTGATAACAAGGCTGATGGCAGTATTAGGACTTTTTTAAAACAAAATACGCAAAGATGATTTTATATTTTGTAAACTCTTGTATAGCACTATATAAAAGTTGTAAAAAAAAAAAAGTCATTATGTGATGTTTCAAATGTACTTTTTCTTTCACCCAAAACCATGGATATGCAATAATAAGGTAAGTGTTCAATTTTCAGATATATGTAATGTATTACTCAGCATGAAATATAAATTTTATGATCATAAGCAAAGGAAAGATGCTAGAAAACTCTTCTTAATATGCAAAGAAGTTATATTGTAAATTAAAATGCTGAAAGTAAATTTAAAAGCCTTTCAGTTGAAAACTCCACTTTTCACTTCCCTTGTTATTGCAGAGGGCCCATCAATTATGATCGAATACTCTGCTGATATTTTTGTGTATCAATATAACTATAATTTTGTTTATTATTGCTATCGTATAAAAAAAAAAAAAAAAAAGTAGAAAGAAAAAGTGAAGGCGATTTTATTCATAAATCTTGCATACAGTTTTGTCTTCATCTTCTTTCCCGAAAAAATATGCATCTGCAACATCGTATTCCATTTTTCACTGAGGTAATCAACCAGGAATCCTTTCTTTCAATTCACCTCAAATATAAAAATGAAATTCTCTACAAAATGCTGGGGAAACCTTAAAGATCTGCCTCATCTGCAGATTTTATTGGTACCATTGCACGGAGTTTATTACGAAAAATATAATATCCTTAAAATAAAAATGGAAGTATTCACTATCTTTAGATACCCACGCGTTTTAATGAAATATCTAAATAACAGTTTTCTTATACATTTTTAATAAGCATTTTAAGCACCAGCTTCTATTTTTTATACTAGAATTATGTTTAAACATTCAATACCTTGGACTATGAAACTAGTCTTTTTGGATAAACAGATAGTCATTTTTAAATTAGCCTAAAACTGCATAAGCTCATTGCTATGAGTCTGAAAAAAAAAAAAAAAAAAAAAGGCTGGTTCAGAAACAAGTGGTTATTTTCCAGTTAGCCTAATACCCTGTTCAGATCGGATATTTAAGATATCTTAGATTGCCGAACTCACGGAGTGAGTTCGAACTTTCTATTGCTAGATACAGCCACGACCACTCACTTTGATTGGCTCTGGAGGCTAGCTTTAACTGATTGGCTGGTGAGGCTGGCTTTAACTTATGCGCATGCATACACTCTATGTTTGTTCAGATCTCAGACACAGTGAGGTTCAGGGAGTTATCTTAGATGAGTTTTGCAGTGTGAATGAGTATTCAATTCCGGGAAGTTACCACATCGAAAATGGCGATCTAAAATATCTTAAATACGTGCGAACATGGTATAAAGCTGCATAAGATCTTTGCAATAAACCTGAAAAATATCAGGCTGGTTGAAAAAAAGGCAGCTGATTCTCCAATTAGCCTGGCTCTTTGGAAACATCCTAAGATTTTTGCAAGAAGCCGGATTTCTCAATTAGCCTTCGACATATATACAAATCTTTTGATCATATACTGGGCTGAACAAAAGAATTCGAGTACCTTTCCGGCTATGGACGGTAATTGCTGGTTTTGAAATATGTTACGCATTTTCTAAATTGCTTACTTAGATATCTTCTTTCACCTTACGGCGAAGTTTCGTTACAACATTCTGGTAGTGTTGGAAAATGTTTCATAATCTATGCCTGACGATTTTTTTTCTTTCTTGTTTAAATATAGATTTAAAAACTAGTCGGATGTGTCAATCCCAAAACTTTCTTCTATCTCACACAGGTTTCGCATATACTAAAAATGAATCAGCACCAATTTATATCAATATCTAACTGAAGCTCAAGTTTTATTAAATTCAGTGCATTATTTCTTGAGATATGAATATCGCTAAAATCGTGTAAATCCTTCAAAATGCTGCATACCAGCGCCACCTGCTGGGGGATTTTTACCAAAAACTAATCAGCACCAATTTATATCAGAGACTAATTGAATCTAAAGTTTTATTTAATTCCGAGCATTAGTTCTTGAGATAGAGCTATTGCGGAAATCGCGAAAAATGCTGCTTAGCAGCGCCACCTGCCGGGCGATTTTTACCAAAACCTAATCAGCACCAATTTATATTAGGGACTAACTGAATCTAAAGTTTTATTAAATTCCGAGCATTAGTTCTTGAGATAGAGCTATTGCGGAAATCGTGAAAAATGCTGCATAGCAGCGCCACCTGCCGGGCGATTTTTACCAAAAACTAATCAGCACCAATTTATATTAGGGACTAACTGAATCTAAAGTTTTATTAAATTCCGAGCATTAGTTCTTGAGATAGAGCGCCCACAAAATTTTTGTCACATACAGACAGACAGAGTCACAGACAGACATTTTCTAAAAATAGTCAAATCGTGTTCAGGACCTTCTAAAACGTATAAATCCGTCGAAAACCGGAAGTCGAAAATTTTCATGAATCCAATACTTTCTTCTTGTAAAGATAGAAGAAAGTAAAAAGATATAAATTACAATAGAATAGTACTTTTAGCTTTCTCTGCGCTAATTTAGTGGTAAAATAATTCGGAGTGTTTTTTGAACAATTGCACATTTCATACCTTTTTCTGAACGGAGAATTTCATTTGACCATAAAGATGCGACTCCACTGTAGATTTATTTAACCCTTTCAGGGGCAAAGTACTTCTATTCGTAAAATGCTCAAATGATTGACTGACACCAGAATTTACAAACAAATTTATTTGAAAATTAGTAAAAGCTTTTTCTTCATGTACTTAATAAAAAGAAAATTTTCATTCCAAAATTTCTGGTGCCTATGTGGCATTTAGAGATTAAAATTAAGTGGTCCAAAAATGAACCACCGCCCTTCAAAGGGTTAATTTCAGAGAATTTTATTTTGGCGTTCCTTTGCAATTTTTCTTAAAGTTCTTTGAACTTACGCACTTGCTCCTTCCCTGTTGAATTCAGAACTTATCGACTGAAGTGCGATACGTCAGTCTTTGATCTATAATTCTTCGCCGACCCTTCTATTCAGTGTGTAAGATTAATTCGAAATTATTCCATATCTAAGGCATCTCGTCTGATATCTTCAGCCGAATCATTATATGTATGATTATGACTTTTGAACTCTTAATCAGAAACTCGACACTTGACTAAATATTGACTTCGCCCATTGGAGTTTGCATGTTTTTTCACATTGAGTAATTTTGCGTATCATATACAATTGCATTTCAACCATTTGCATGTTATAAAATACATGCAAGTATAAACATAGGTAACATATTCATTTTCTTAACAAATTTCAAAAGATAATTTTTCTGTTTTTTTTTAAATGCATATTTATTTATGTGTTTATCTTTAGTAAGGATGCACTAATTTATATGTTATTGTCTGAAAGACATATGTAAAAGATGTTATGACTTAATGAAGGCCTGCCAATCTATTCACTTGTATGTAAACTTAAATATGCTCAAAAAAGTTTCATAATTTGAATTCATTGCTGAGATGGATGCGAAATTTTGATACCTTTAAGTATTCAAAGGACAAATATCCTCTGAATTACTTGGTTGTTACTGGTTAATATTAACCATTCCGGAGAATCATAATGAAAAGCTTTATATTTCATGTCGTACTCCTTTTTTTGTTCTCTGCGCTTCTCTCATCGTGACACCCCTTTTTTTTCCTGTACTTGTTTGATGAAGATAGCACTTGATCTTGTCTACTACAGTTTTTTTTTAGAAATTCTTTTGGTTAGAAGATATATGCCAGGCATGGGAGTACGCAGGATTTTTGATAAGGGGGGGGGGCAATTGTACCTAGTTGGTACATTCACTTAGTACAGCCGTTGCTAAGAGCCACTGCTTCTCTACACCATATATAATACACTTTTTTTTTCATTCACACAATGCCTCACTATACATTGCTAATTATTGTACTTGTCTTCCCATATCATCTTTATTATATTTAAATTTTATTTACTTATTTAAGTTTCCTCACATTTCAACTATTATTTACTTTGCCAATATTTGTCTTTATTCTTTCTTTTTCTTTTCTTTTATCTTCATCTAATAATAGGTGGCAGCACTAGAATTTTTATTTAACTTGTCTACAATTTCAGCTTTTACTTATAATTCACTGGGCTAGATGGCAGCACTACATAACTTTATATTATCATCTTTCTCAGCAATGTTTTGGCAACGATATGCCGCTATTTTTGAGTAGGTGTCTGATTGAGTTTCAAGTACCTTAAATCCAACTACATCTACATTAAAATTTGTCTTTTCTGGTGAGTCTTAAACATTATTTTATATTCATATTTCTATTTAAGTTGCATAATTGTTTGTTTATCTAATTTCTATTACAGTAGCATATTTATTTACTTGTTTTGTTATTTGGACCTCATGTTGGTTTTTGATTTTCTGGTTTCATTTGTGTATGTTATTAGAGGCTTAATATTGTCGATTTTAGGCATAATGCTGACAATATTTGATGAAATAACGTATACTTACTATGACTATTCTTATAAACCCCTTCTGAAGATACTATAAGATATTCACAGTTTTCCAATTTTGCTTTTTCAACCTTTTGGGTATACTTCCTTCAGTGATCTTTCCATAGCTTTTTATAATGTTTTTTCCTTCGTTTTTCACATGTGTTTTCATTTTTAAATATATGTACTTTGACAAAGTTTTGCATTAAAAATTACGTAATCTGCAAAATGTATTTTGGAAATTTCTGTTTAATCTAGATGATAAATAAGATTTATTTCTGGAAATTCAGTATTTAATCAAACTAGTGTTATAAGTTTTTTCGAAATATACAATAATGTTGGCTTTCTTTTTTTCTCGAGAAATCGGAAGATTTCATGCAATGTAAATGCAACACTCTGGGTTGCCACGCAGCTAGTTAAACATATAAGAAAGATAAACTAAGGATTTTTCGCCAGGGGAGCTTTGCCCTCCTGAACCTCTCGTTGAAGGCATTTTTTTAATTCTGTTTTTTACGTTCAAAATTTGTCTTAAACAGAAAGGTTCTTGACGAAAAAAATAAAAATAAATAAAGAATGAACTGTTTCAACTCTCCATTTTATAAAATGTTGGTAGACATATAATTTCGAAATTTAATATTTCTTAATTGTTCAATTTTTGTATTTATCTTTTATATTGACTGTATAAATTATCTTGCAGGGAGTGTTCTAGCAAAAAATTCTTAGTTTAGCTTATTTCATATTTGTATTTTGCGTTAAAAAAAAAAAATGCAGACTAGTCTGCGGACCACAAGCATTTCTGTTCCAAAATCTTGCCTCTTCCCAGATTTCATTCTGCTGGCCCCATGTCTCTTTCAAGTTATATCTTACTATTTTCAAAGGTTTGGGAGACATTCCCCACCTCCCTCATGCACACCCCTTGCGTACACCCATGATGCCAGATGTGATTTCAGTGAAACTGACTTCTTCTGTAGCAGTAAATCTTCAAAGAATGATTTTCTTTATCGATCCCGAACTTGCAAAATGTGTATGAAGATTAAAATTATTTTTCCAATAAAAAGAATTTTTAAATATTTGGTGTGTGTGTATTTCTAATAATGCGTAATATTAGATTAAATAAAATTACCAAAGAAGTATCTAGATATTTCATGGGCTGTACAATTGTACAATATATTAGCATTTTCCTTAACTTTTGTTCTTTATCTTTATTGAGATTCGGCATAGAGATTATCGATTTAATTACGTCGAAACTTACATTTCAATTTAAAGTATGCTGTTTCAAAAGCTCCTTTGGTAACGTGCTTCTATTAAAGCAGAAATTTTAAATTTATATTAGTCAGTTCTCTAATTGCTATTGTGTTGAGGGAAATGGAAAAGCATTTGAAATTCAGCATGCAATTTATCTTCGCTACATTTAAATAGTGTATGGAATTGTTTTTAATTTATTTCATTCGGTTAGAAAATTTGTTCCGATGCCTTCAGATTTCTCATGTGAAGTAAAAATATCAGTCTTATTTAACGGTGATAAATAAGTGTGTTTCAGGAATACATTTGCGGAGAAATCATTTAGAATGTACCATCTTTATTTAACGAATGCTATTAAATAAGAAATATAAGGAATAATGAATAAATATTACGAGGGGAAGTCATTAAGTAAGTCGCAAAAGATAATTAAATAATATCTTAAATGATATTCACTTCAAAACTATTTTTATTTCTCAATATATTCTCCACCAATATTTATGCACTTATATCACCGTTTTTTCAGTGCTCCAACACCAGCTGCATAGCATTCTTTGGGGTGCTGTCTCAGCCTCATTAGGACTTCCAGCCGAACCTTTTCATCATCTGTGAACATCATTTAGCAACTTCTTCAACATCCACCATACAGCTTCGACTTAGCCCCAAGCGATTTTCTTCTGTTTAGTCCACTAAAAAACCATCTTGGAAGCAAGGTGATGTTCACAGATGATGAAAAGGTTCAACTTGAAGTCCTAATGTGGCTGAGACAGCGACCCAAAGAATGTTATGCAGCTGGTGTTGGGGCACTGATAAAACGGTGATAGATTGGTGGAGAATATGTTGAGAAATAATAATAGTTTTGAAGTGAATATCATTGTAAGTTATTATTTAATTATCTTTCGTGACTTAATGACTTTCCCTCGTATATTGCAACTTTGTAAAGAAGCACCAGGTATAACATATATATATATTTAGATTAGAGGAAACACAGGTAAAAAAAAAAAATCATTTTTGATGTATAACATAATCTATCGTAACATAATCTTTCAAATTAGTTCCTTTTACCTGAAACAGTGTCGTTTTCAAACAGCAACTAACGGTAACCATATAGGATAGTTTAAAAGTGACAGTCTTCCAGATAATACGAACTTACATTTGAAAGATAATATTACACATATATCAAAAGTGATTTTTGACTTGTGTCACTTTTCTTGAAAACCGACGATATATAAAGACCAATTTTTGTTTATATACGATAGCGCTTGTACATTTTTTTCTTTCTTTTCTGCTATTGTATCCAATAAATTAGATTCAATTTGCCGGCAAAGTTAGAGGTAATTTTTTCTCTCTAGTTTTCGATTAAAGAAATTTGAAAAAAGAATAAGCGCATGCTTCCATAAAAAAATAATCACGGAAAATCTATGTTAAAAAATGAAATAAAATAAATAAATAAATGAACTATATTTTATCCATAGTTTTTTATTTAAAACTTAAAAAAATTAAAGTATACACTATTAAGAAAAAAGTTTCTAAAAAATATTTATCAGTTGAATATAAACCAGGGTTGTAGTGGGTAGCTGCCCGGGTATCCACCCAGCTACCCGCCCGGGCTGTGTTAAAAAAAATCGGGTTTTTTACAACTATAAGCGTTGTAGTGGGTAGCTGCCCGGGTACCCACCCAACTACCCGCCCGGGCTGGGTTTTTTATAAAAAACCCGGGTTTTTTACAACCCTGATATAAACACACTGGTAAGCATATATTATGTTGGCCTTTGACGAATTAAAAATACATTTTGAATCTCTACCTAAGTCTTATTTAAAACTGAACGAGAATCAGAAAGATTGCAGTTTCTTTATATTCAAATCCATTTTCATTCTAAGCTTATAGTATAAATTAAGGCTTCAATAATCCGAAATAATGTTAACTTGAGTTAACATAACTCATTAAGACTAGCGGAGTATCTGATAGTGCAGACGTTATATCATAAATTGCGTCTGCATGAAATGTTTAAAGCGTTTTCTATATTTTAAGTTATTCCTGAAAGATTTTGAAACGAAGTGAGCGTTTTCTATATTTTAAGTTATTCCTGAAAGATTTTGAAACGAAGTGAGCGTTATCTACTTTTTGATATATGATACATTATAAAACTTGCTCCGAAAGTTTAAATTTAAATGCAGGTTGGAGTTCATTTGTTAAGTAGACTTATTAAATTTTTGTTAGCGTTATGATCTTGAACTCCAGTTATAGTAATAATAATAATAACTGTTTATAAAATTAATGTTCTAAAAATCTCCAATGTCTCATAGGTATAGACTATTTATATTTCGCAGTAAAAATTTATAAATGTTATTTTCTATGTTTTTTTAAAATTATTATTACATATTTCTATTGCAACTTTAATATACAATAAATGATGAACGCTGTCGGAAATCAGAAATTTCAGTATTATCAATCGGAGGCACATCTTTATTTAAACTTTTTTCTCAATATCCGTAAATCGTTTAAACTTAATTTTATAATATGTGAAACTATTACCAGTCAAGTGTTTTTATAATAGCTTCAATTTTCTAAAACATGTCGTTCATTTTTAGAAATCTGAACCCTTCTTCTTATAATATATTTTAATTTTCTTGGCGTGGATTGCATTATTTTGATGGCCTTAAGAGTTCATATCTGAATATTGTGAATAAAATTCCTCTCTAGGAAAGAGGCAGAAAGCAACAGTTAATATATTCCATACTTTTTAAATATTTCAACCAATCACGTCCGAAATCTAAGCAATTTATGAATAATTCATCAGATATTTGAAATAAACTTTCATATGAAAGTGCTTTTGCCACCGGTAATACTTAAGGTGAACATTAAACCCAGGTTATATTTTTCCACAGTGTGTGTGCGTGCATGCGCTTTAACTTATTATTATTTTTTTGAAGATATAAGTCCCAAAACAAAACATTCATATGGGTGAACATGACTAACCTAAAATTACTCAATTTGAGATAATTTATCGATTTAGATGGTATGCTTTCTCTCCGAATCTTAGAATTATTTGTGATTATTGTCGTGAGTCACAGATATAATATGTGCGTTCGCCCTCCCCCCCCCCCCAAAAAAAAAAAAAAATCTTAGGGGTAGTTTTTATAGACAAATCGTACCAAACTCTGAAATTTTCAGTACGAACACCTAATTTTGATAATATATTTGGCTTTTTCAGTAAAATTTACCTTAGGATACTAAACGGGAAGTCATTGGATCAAGTACTTTAGGAATTGTGAAGGTTGGAAGACTAGAATTCTGAAGGTTAGCCATTTGTAGTTGTTGCAAAACAGCTTGCAATGCATAATTTAAAAACTACTTAGCGGTACTGTAATTTTAGAATCACATATTTGAAGCTTCAAAAAATCGATTTATGTTTGAAAAAAAAATCATAAGGAACAATTCATATTTGTTTTGAAAATTTATTTCAAAAAAATATATTTTTTTAATTAATTTTCGTAAAAAATATATAAATAATAATCTATGAATTTTTTTTTAAACAGAAATTGATTTTTAGGAGCTTTAAATATGCGAATCCAAATTTACAGCTCATTTCGCCAAGTAGGTTTTCGAGTTATGCTTAACAAATTTATACGCATTGAAACCTGTTTTGCAACAATTACAAATGAATTTAAACATTAGGAGTTGCAATCTTCAAACCTTCATGATTCCTAAACTACATGACCGAATGACTTCTCGTCCTAAGGTAAAAATTTCTGAAAAAGCCTAATATGATGTCAAAATCAGGTGTTCGTATTGAAAATTTCTGAATGAAGACTTCCCCCGAAGTTTATTTTTATAACATAAATAGAAAGAAGACTAATTTTCACTCGAATGGCTATTTCTATTTTTCTCTGTGACAATTTGAAGATTAAAATGTATAAGGTGTTCTACCCCCCCCCCCCCTCATTTTCTTTTTCTTTTCCTGTACTTAATTAAAAAAAAATCCCGATGGTGTCTTAATAATGAGTCTCAACCTTTCTGTTATTTTTCTTTATAGAACTGTAAATTTTTGCCGGTATGCTACGTAGTCGTTTTATAGAGAGTATCAATCTTTTATTTCGATAAATTATTTTCTTGCAATATAATATATAAAGCGGCCGCGAATAGATTGGGAACTTTTCCAAAAATTTCATCTTGTAAACGAAACAGTTTCTGTAAATTTAACAATTTTTATTTTTTCGTGAAAGCTTAGGAAATGGATCATTTCCTTTCTAGAAACAGCTCGCTGATTTTTTGAGCTTGGAATGTTCTTTATTGCTTTCCTCTTCCTTCGATTTTTTGGAATTATTTTATTTTCACCTTTCTTCTCTTGACTTAATATATTATATTGTCTTGTAATGAAGATATGTGTTTTGAATAGCAGGAGTGTTACGAGTTTTCTTTTCCCTTTTTCTGTTTTCTTCATTCGAATTTATACAAGTAATTTTAATCTTCATAAAGTCCTTAATTCATTCCATTGATTGTCAGATTTTTCTCTTTTTTCAGATTTTAGAAAAACGATATGAAAATTTAGAGAAAGATGCTATATTCTATTTTTTAATTGCATTATTAAACTCTGTTCTATTTTTTAATGCATTATTTAAAAAACAAAACAAATATATGGCTCAGCGCTAGACATTTTCTCGCCTCATTGCTGTCATATTTTTACATCGTGAGAATCAATTTTGCCTCTTTTCTTTCAGGGGTCGGAAAAACTACTTTTTTATTGTAGCGAACTACAACTACAACTACTTTGTCGAAAATGTAGTTAACTACAACTACAACTACTTATTTTAAAAAGTAGCGACTAAACACTACTTTTCAAAAGTAGTTACTACTTCGCTACTTTCAAATTTTGTCAAAGTGTTCAATGTACTCTAGAAATTGAAGACACGGATTAAATAATAAAGTGACCCCTCGTTATATCGCGTCTACCGGGATAAAATTAATTAAATGCGACATAAACCGAGGGCATTAAAAATTAAGAAAGATACCATTCAAGTAAATGTTTTGTGTTCGTCTCGAAAACGTTAGTTTATACACTCTTAACAAATTTCGTAGCAAAATTAAGAGATACAGTGGAACTTCCCTTTAACGAAGTCCCTATTTAACGAAGTTTTCTACTTAACGAAATTTTCTGCAGAACTTTGACTTTGACCACTATTAGCATGTAAATTTAACTCCGCATTACGAAATATATATTATATATAACGAAGTTTATTCCACTTTTGTACGTGTACAGAATTCAAATTAAGCGATTGCTGTTCGAAGGATATGCAAATTTAGTTCAGCGGATTCGATTGTATGAAAATGAACACATTTAAATAATTTCCATTCTGCTTGGTGCTAAATAAAACAATTTTTTTTTTCACACTAAGAAAAACACTTGTTATCACTCTTCTCCCACTCCGAGACTCCAGCGCTGACAGTTTGGGGAAGTCAAAATCCACCTTCATTGATATATAAGATGAGGTGTCGCAATGGCGTCAGATGCATTGAAACAAAAAATATCTATTAGAGTCAGACAGGTACCATTCTGACCTCCCATTGCTGATAGACAATTGCTTTGTACATCCAAAAGAACGTGCTTCAAAATACAAATCGAAGAACATCAAAGTTATTTTTGTTCCTACCAATACAGCTAAACTTCAATCATTAGTCTAAGGAATAATAAAAAATCTTGAAGTACATTATCGAAAAAGACAGAAAAAAGCCGATGTAGTGAAAACATTAGTTTGAGATTCTGTGCATCAAGAGCTGATGAAAGCTTGGGTCAAAGCTTGGGAATGTGACGTGATTTCATCGACCGTACACTACTGTTTTGTAAAAGATGGCTTCATAATTAAAACTGAATCAAATGCTTCTGAATCCAATACCTGTTTGTCATATCTCAAGAAAAAATTTCATGAATTTAAGTTAATTTCTATTTAACGAATTTTCTTCATAACGAAGTTTTTAAGTGTAACGATGAGACTTCGTTAAGTGGAAGTTTCACTGTATATTATAATCTAGACAATTACAGAAAAACAACCCTAAATGCAAACAATGAATAAATATGTAAATGGAGCAATTCTGAATAATAAGAAACCCGACGTAAAAACATGAAGACGACTTCTTAATAAGTAAATAGACAAGTGTTGCCAACAAGAAAATTAATTCATTTCTTGGGTTAGTACGTGATTTCAGCAGCAAGTGTCAGAAAAAATCTATGACTTCATGCGATGCGTTGCTATACACTGCAGCTGAGATTTACCACTGCGATTCGGAAATTTTTGAGTAGACAAATTCTGCACAAAAGAAGCGAGTTCCGACCACGTGATTTGCAGAATGCCACTTTTTTTTTCTCCTGAAGTAGCGTTAAAAGTAGCGTCGGTTCTCGCTACAAACTACTGATTTTTTGTATCGCGCTACTCGCTACACTACATTGTTCAAAATATAGTGCGCTACACTACAAACTACTGTAAAAAGTAGCGACTACTGTAGTTTCGCTACTTGTAGCGCGCTACTTCCGACCCCTGCCCCTTTTGAAGATAACATTTTAAGCATTTGCCTTGTCCAATTATACTTAATGAAATCCCTGTTTAATGTGATCAATCTAATAATATTAATTTTTTCAACACACTTGAAAGGTGTATATAAATTACGGTTTGTATGGCTGTCTGTCCGTGCTCTAATTCGCTTAAATGTATTCGGATTGCTATGTAATTGATATATGTTATTGAGGTCTATCATAGCACATTCGGAACTGAAAATGAAGTGTGGTTTACAAGAGCACTCAAAAGAATGCCGTTACATTGAAATCTATGGGGAAAAATCGTTTGCTATATTTTAAGGATATTAAACTATTTCAAACATTTTAATATTGATATACATCACGGAGGTGCACTGCAAGATTCTTACTATAGAATAGGGTGCGTTCATATTAGGGATGCGCACTTATGGTTCACTTACAGGGACACAAAATAATTCGGTTACTGTACTGTCTATGAGCAATAATTGTTGGCAGCGCGTTTTCAATTGTGGCATGCGTTTTTTAAATTGAACTAAATTTTTGCATATTACTTGGGGTGTATAAATTCTATGATCATATACAGGGCTGCATAAACAAGTCTATTAGTCACCACAAAAATCACCAATAACATATATCAGTTGAATAAGAATCCGAGTATTGTTACGGGAGTTAGCACAGATAGACAGACAAACCGAATTCATAAACACTTTTCAACTATATTGGAAAGTGTTAAAAAAAGAGAGATAGTGGGAAATATTAGTAGCAGCGCACACATGATTTGAAGATTTTGTTTTGAGTGAGTAAATACTGAGATATTCATGATACCTTTCTAATCTTGACATTCCAAATACCGTATTTACTTGAATCTAAGACGCACCTTATTTTCTAGCCCCGGAAATAAACATCTTAATTGCTGAAATTGGGTTTTCAAATTTGTTATGCATTTTCCACATTGTCCACTTAGACATCATATTTCACCTTATTACACGGTGAAGTTTTATTACATTATTTTGAATGTGTTGGAAAGTGTTTCATAATCTATGCTTGACGCATGATTTTTCTTTTCTTGCTTTTTAATTTATAGGCCTTAATTTCAGCATATAAACGGGCGGAATTAAAATTCATTGAAAATTACGTCATTAGAAAAATGTTTAAGCTTTATGAATGAAAGTGTATATATTTTTAAAAAACATGATGTCATGGTGGTGGAAATATTTCACATTTCTAAAATTAGGATCTAACAATAAGTTTTATTTATTGTTATATTACTATTTATTTGAACGCTTAGTATTTTGAAAAATGTTCGGAAAGTCTAGTGGAGTCACTGCAGGTTTTTCCAAATTAGTATTCATTTCCCATAGGCATGTCTTCATATACATCGTCAGATATTTCACAGCATGAATCTCCACTACACTGTTAAAAGTACAGGTTCAACCATTCATTAAAATATTCGTTCAAGCAAAGGCCTTCGAAAGGTTGAACCATTTTAAAAGTTCAAGTAAAATGGCATGGGAAAGAAAAATATAAAAACGACAAATTTGGTTCAAGGTTTGTTATCGTGGTTATCGTGAAGTGGCAACGGTCGACCGTAACCTTAATGGCGTCTTTCATTGTCACGAATAGGGGAGACTGGTACACAATGGACCACTTTTTCAGTTTTATTTATTTTTTCTTAAACGGAGAGACTGATCGGCCTGAAAATAATTTTTAATATTCCTTAAACCTTTTTATATTCCTCAGAATTTTCTCAGAACATAGTTTTTAATACATGTTTCAAAATAAAATTTGTTTTATGCACTCATAAAGCGGGCCAGTGTATCCCGGAAGCGGGGTAGCCTGGTCCACTCACTGGGGCACAGTGCACCACTATTATGTATAGTCTGAAATACAATATAAATCTGTTTTTCATTATTATAATTCTTCTTTATTTCCCTTTTACCTCCCAAATAACATAATAATACAAATTTGCAAGTAACATTTTCAAACAAAAAACATACAAAACAAAACAAAAAAATTGTAAAAAAAAATATTATATTTTGAAAATAATAACAGATTAAGATACAGGAATGATAGCAAATAAGTTGAAGTTATTAATTAAATACAAAAAAATCTAAATAAATATAAAAGTTAGTACTTATCTTATAACAGATGTTATAAAACCCAATTTTTCAAAGAATTCTATTCAGACGCGTAATACTGCGATCGCTTGAATACCGCAATTGCTTCTTCTTCACTTATTACAACTAGTTTGTGTTAGCCTGTAGATAGCGCGACCTGTCAGGAAGAAAACATATGTGGATCATTTTGCCCGTTAGGATAATTTTAGGCCACCATCCCCTGATATTGTTTATAGCTTTCTTTTAAACATATTAACTTCAAAATTAAATAAAAAACAAGTATCTTACCTTTGCAAAATAGCTATTTTATCTTATTTATCTACAACATTTAATTACAAAAAAAAAAAAAAAAAAATGAGGAAAAATTTACTTTTAGAAGCTCAAAACAACCAGTAAGGATAAAATGGTTCATTTTGAGCTAAAACTTTGCTCTGAAGGCTATAAATAATCAATCCAGTGCTGTTGTCTATTAGGATAGAAGAAAAGCTTAAAATAAATAAAATATTAGAAGGTGGCCCATTGTGCACCTAGGTTCATTGTGCCCCGATCTCCCCTACACATCTTATCCAGCAACAAGAACTGTTTTTCGTGCAATCCCGGAAACATTCAATGGGGCATCAACTAGGGATTATTCTTTATTTTACTGTTATACACATTGTAATGTATTACTGTTTATCTCGAATATAAAATTTGTATTATACCTTGAAATATTTATCAGTATCTCGCCTAAGCCTAAGATTTTCAGTACAGCTTCAGATATTATGCCATGTATCAGAAATAAGTGAATATTTCAAAGCTATTACTATATATTTAATAACTTAAATATAATAACTTTGTTCATTTCTAACAAACGAAATTAGTTTCCGATTTTAATTATTTGTTTTTGTTGATACGTTTACTTCATTAATGAGATGCCTTATCTTGTTATATTCAAGTCATTCTTACTACCACGAAATCTTGATATAAATCCGCATAACTGAATTTTTTATATTGCTTACGCATGTCTGAAACATTTTATACAGATAAATTATGTAAAAAAAAGGTTTATATGATTTTCTCAACTATTCATTTTTCAAAGGTATATAAAGCCGAAAAGAAGTTTTTTTTTTTAAATTATGAGATAACTTTACATTTATCAAAAACCTTATTTTGTAAGCAAACAGTTGAAACTTCAGCTGCGTGAAGTTAGCCCCCGAAAATGAGATAAAGCAAAAATTCAAACTGCATTCGATTGACCACTTTTTGACCACAAATGACCATCAACAATTTTGTTTGACCACCTTCCCTTAAGGAGTTATTAGAAAAAAAGATACGGGGGCCAACTTCACGCAGCCCCTGAAAATGAAATAAATCGAAAATTCCGAATGCATTCGTTTGACTACTTTTTGACCACGAATGACCATCAACAATTTTGTTTGACCACCCTTCTTTAAGGAGTCATTTAAGAAAAACGTGATTTTTAGAAAATTTTAAGATAAGAGAAAGCTAATTTCACATATTCCGAGAAAATCGAAATAAATGAAATTTAAGTTGTGTGTACGATTGACCAGTGTTTGACCACCAATGGCCATCAACAATTTTGTTTGACCACCCTTTCTTAAGGAGTTATTTCAGAAAAACGTAATTTTTAGAGAATTTCAAGATAAGAAGACTAACTTCACATATTCCGAAATAATCGAAATAATTAAAATTTAAATCTAATACAGTAAAGCACCGTTTATACGTTTCTCATTTATACGACTTTTATACGTCATTTATACGTCGTTTTCTTGAAGTCACGATTCATTTCTATTCAATTTAATGCAAAAATGTGTCCTTTATACGATGCGCAATATCGGTTATACGTCGTTTACCACCTTAAAATTCAAAAATTTTCTTTTTCAGTCATTATTTTTCTATTAATGGGAAATTTTTTCCAGATAAAAGGCCAACTAAAGGATAAAGATTACAGAAGGATAAAAGATTATAGGTTTGCATTCCTTGGCTGGTGGGAAACTAACAATAGGATGTCAGTTCAGAGGCAGTTCACAAAACTGACCTGTCTGATAGGCATATCATTCTCGAATTCCTGTCTTACAAACCTATGTTTCTTTTGCATCATCGCTCTGTCCGTTTCTTAAAACCTAAAATGTTTCGAAAGCGTAAATTGCTTTCACTGAAAGATAAAATTGAAATTTTGAAAGAATTTGACAAGACCACAGGATTAGCAAAAATAGAATGGGGAAATTGCACGTTTTTCAATTTAACTTTCATCTGATAGAGTGTAAAAATACGAATATTTTGAACATTTGCCAGTTTTTATTCTGAAAACTGTGACAACTAATAAAGAAAACAAACTAATAAAGAAAAAAAAGTTAACGATACAACAAAACAAATACAACTAAGTAACAGAAAGAAAGGAAAGTACCTAACACCATACCCCCAAATATCTCTAGTGCACAATAGACCTATAAGAAATAAACAAAATTCTATTATAAAGAATGAGAACTAACCTGCTCTATTTGTTCAATCAAAATGGATGGAAATTCGTAACACATGTGCATTTGATTCAGTTGTCGAAATACTGTCTACAGCTTATATGGACAATACTTGTTATAATTCAAAATTGAAAACGCTTGGTAATAGTGAATTAATTTTTCCACTTATTAGAAATTACGCAAAGTCCGGCATAACCAGAACAGAAATTTGTATCATGACAGAGCTGTCATTTTAATCAATTTATTAGAGAATAGAAACTGTAATATTTTAGATTGCAACATAAATGCAGCATCATTAATATATAAATTATTAAAAGTTACACCATCAGTAACACAAATTAGAACATGTGATAACTGCGGAGTTTCAAAGAAATCTTTTACTTTGATCCAAGGTGATTCAACAAATATTCTAGATTTGGGCTTAAAAACAAATATCGAAAAATGTTTGGACCAATTTTACAAGGATCAAGGGAAAAAAATGTAAATCGAAAATGATTGTTAAAAATGAACCCGGAATACATATTTTCTATGATTTAGAAATTATTCAGCAATATCTACTCCATCACAAAACGCATACTTTGATTGAAGATATTCAGGAAGTGATAATAATTCAAGAAAGACAGTACATATTAGCAGGCTTCATACAATATTCTGGACTACTTGGACATAAATCAATAGATCACTATATTCCCTTCTGCAGAAGAATAAGAAATAATTAGGAAATTCGAGATGGCATGCTTGGGGAACTTAAAATTCTAAAGACTTTTGGGAATAAAACCATCAATCCATATATTTTAGTTTATACAGAATATCATGAAACTATTAAATAGTAAGACAATAAAGAAGAACTTTTACTTTTTGACTGTTAATTTTTGTATATTTACGAATTAAAAAAATATTTTCAGCATAAATTTTTAGAAGACAGATTTTCATTTTCTTTTTTCTAAACGTTTCCATGAAGAAAGTCCATGAAATCTACGAAGAATAGTCGTCTTGCGAGTCAGTAATTTTAAATAAGTGTATTTAAATTAAGTTTATTTGCCATTTGAATATGGATAATTAGCAAACATGGCAAGTAAACTAGAAATCAGCAACGATGCGCACTAAATATGCGCAGTTGTGGAATCTCAGATTAATAAATTGATAATAACTTTAAAAAATTCTGTTAATAATATATAACGTATATATAAGAAGTAAATAATGTAACTTGCTTTAAATAAGTATAATTTTAATATTCGTAAAAGCTGTGTAATTACACTTTCGAACAAAAAATACTTTCGAAAATTTCTCTTTACTTATTGGCAACATTTTTTTATTTACGCAATGCATGTCAAAATACGTGTTAGTACATCTGAATATTCTGATATTTAAGTACCTAATATATTTCCTATATTATATTTTAATGATATATTGTAAAATATGGTATATCGAACTACATAACTTATGATGTTAAATATTTAAAAATTTAGCTCACTACTATCGTGATGGACAACTACCGTAACTGGAAGAACGGCTTTTCGGCAATTCCATTTACGATTAAGATTGCTGCAGACCAGGAATCTATCCGCGTTATCTTTTCGAATCTGCCTGCTCTGCTTAGACACCCTTACTTTCACTCATACAGAAGGACTCCTTAAAGAAGGGTAGACAAACAAAATTGTTGATGGTCATTGCGGACAAAGAGTGGTCAATCATATACACTACTCAAATTCTAATCATTTTGATTTTTTGGAAATATATGAAATTAGACTTCCTATCATGAAATTATCTAAAAATTAGGTTTTACTTAAATAACTCCTTAAGGGAGGATGGTCAAATAAAATTGTTGATGGTCATTCATGGTCAAAAAGTGGTCAATCGCATGCTGTTGGAATTTTCCATTTATCTCATTTTCGAGGGCTAACTTCATGCTGTTGGGAAAATTCTTTTTTCTGCAATAACTCCTTAAGGAAGGGTGGTCAAACAAAATTGTTGATGGTCATTGGTGGTCAAACAGTGGTCAATCGCATACACTACTTAAATTTTATTTATTTCGATTTTTTTTTTTTTCGGAATATGGGAATTTAGTTTTCTTATCTTGAATTTCTCTAAAAATCACGTTTTTCTTAAATAACTCCTTAAGGAAGGGCGATCAAACAAAATTGTTGATGGTCATTCGTGATCAAAAAGTGGTCAGTCGCATGCAGTTGTAATTTTCCATTTATCTCTTTTTCGGATTTTTTTTTTTTTAATGCTGCATATTATACCACAAAATCCTGATATATTTGTATAGTTTAAATCACTTAAGCATGTTTAAGGCATTTTATGTAGCTAAATTATTTTTTTAAATGTTTATATAGTTTTTTAAACCATTATTTTTTCAAAAATAAATAAAGTCGAGAAAGACAGTTTCTCTTCTTTTAATTTAAGATTTTTTTACATTCATGAATAGTTTTATGTAAATAAAGTAATAGGTATATGAATATTCAATAAAATTCTAATTAAATTGAAAAAAAATTGTGTTGAATACTTGACACTTCATAAACATTGAAAATCGTAGAAACACATTATCTTGTTTTTTCTAAAAAAAATGCCACTTATTGATACAAAACCTGCCATATCTATGTATAACTAATTTTTTTTTTCACATTTCTTGAAAATCTTTAAGGCATTTTATATAAGTAAAGTAAAGTAAAGTAAAGTAAAGTAAAAAAAAAAAAAAAGGATTTGTATGATTTTTAAGCCATTAAGTTTTCAAAAATAAATGAAATCGAGAAAAATAGCTTGTCGTTATATTATTATTTTTAATTAATATGGTTATAACTTTACATTTCATGAATAATATTATTTTGTAAGTAAACTAATGCATATATGAATAATAGGGAACTCTAATTGAATTGCAAAAAAACATTTTAATGTGTTGAATAATGACGATAAAAAAATGAAAATCATAAAAAAAGGCATGATCTTGTTTTCTGTTAAAATGCTACTTATTAATACAAATCTTGATATATGTATGCATAACTGTATTTTTTTTTTCATTACTTGTACATGTTAAGGCATTTGATACACGTAAAAGAAAAAAGAACTATAGTGAATGATGCATGTCAGGATCAAAATAGTAAAATTTCCTCCATTACTCTTCATTTCCCTCAGATTTTTCGGGTGAACGGAACCAGTAATAACACATAAACATATATATACATACATACATACATCCTTCCTTAACTATGATTATTTCTACTCGTATGTCCTTAAACAAAAAATATATTTTGCTGCTAACAATTTCCTTAAAATATTTCAAGCTTTCTAGCAGTCCTTTTAATTTTCTTTACACGTGTAAAATTAAATTAACTCGAAAATTTTACGGTGAAACGACTGGTAGATTTTTTATTACTCATTTAATTTTGTAAGAAAGATTAATGTAATGTTTTAATTTCTTTTCAAAATAAATACTAAACTGTTTCATTATACAATTTTTGTTTTTAGCGTTTTTGGCATGTTACGTTTTTTGTATTTATTTGTTTTTTAGCAAGTAAAATTTTCATTAATATTGTAGAGCAGTTCCCAGAAAGAAGTTTTCGGTTTCTTTCGCAGGATGAAAATTACGTTAAGAAGAGCAAAGTTTGCTGTTTATTGCGCTAGTTTTTGTTAGCAAACGTATTACGTGATCGAGTTTGGTTTCTACCACGAAAGCTCAAGAGATCGTATAATTCGTATTTGTTGGGCTAAGAAAATTCGAGGTGTCAAAGGAATAAATCAGATTTCAAGAATTTGCTCTTCCTTAATTCTTTTGAAGGATGAGGAAGAGTCTGTGGAATTTTAATATAAAAGCAATATACTTATATATAGAAAGGACATTCTCTTTTACTTGATATGATTTTTCTCTTCCAGATTATCGAATATCAGGATTACTCGAAACTCCCGAGTTAAAATTTATTTTTATCTCATTTTAAATTTCTTTAAAGAAAGATTTTATATTGGTAATCGTCAAACATTTTTCTTTTGATAATCGTATCATCTAGAATTTTTATTCTTTGTATAAATAATAATAAATAATAATAATGCTTTCATTCAGACTATCGGAAAGTGGATCAAAAATGGAATAGTCGAAATTATTATAATAGATACAAGTAAGTGTTAATATGTGATTTATTAACTAGTAAAAGTAAACAAATTAATTCATACTTAGTTTTTCCCGCAGCTAATATTTTATTCTTCCATTTTTATAATTCAAATTATCGATTTCGGGATATTTATAAGTTTAAAATGCGATCGACACACACACACACACACAGACAGACACACACACACGCATGATTGCTGAATAAATTTAGAACAAAATAAATTTAGAATATTTTAAAGTCTTATAGTTACCTTTAACGGCTCGGCTTCACTCCTACTTGTATATTCTGAATGATTTTAATATGCCTTGAAAGCATGTCTGGTGGAGTATTGCTCATTTATTTATTTTTCATTTATTTAACTTATTTATCAAGAACTTACATATGAAAACTAAGAGTTCCATTAAGCACATTAAGAACTCATATATGAAACTTGCTGATTTAAGTATAAAATCTTATTTTTAGTAAAATTAATAAGTTAGAGTTTTTCCCTTTTTCTCGGCTCTCTCTCTCTCTTTTCAAACGTTATTGCATCTGTGTGGTGGAATATGTAACTAAAAAATATTTTGTGTAAGTACTGCATTTAAACTAAAACCGATTACACTAATTTACTCTTATATCTTATATGTTATGTTGTAAAGGAGCAATTTTTATTTGTTTTATTTTTTTATATATTCTTTTGGTTCTCGGAAACAGCTCTAACGATTTTCCTGAAAATAGCGGATTAGGGGATTTTTGATCTCGAAATCGATCTGCCAGGATGTTATCTGTGGGAAAAATTGTTTTTATGAAATACCCGCTCTTCGCACAGGTGGAAAACATTGTAGAAAGCATACAAAGTGTACCAGAACCGCCAAAAATTTCATTGAAATATAAAAATATTGGAACTAGTGTGTGATATGCGAAATTAAACAATTTAATTTGTTGTATTTCATATTATTTTAATTTTGCCGTAAACGTTTGAAGTGATCGCATATATGGAACTGATTCCATATGCTTGTAATTTCTTTTTTTTTTACAACCGTTACATTCGTAGATGATTGTCAGGTGTTTAACAATTGTTTGTTTATAATCACAATATTCGAAAAGTTCAAACGCCTACTGCTTTCCTCTTTGCCAGACCAGAATTTCGTGGTAATGCATTGATGTTCTATATATATATTGATCTGTACCCTAATTTCAGCGTTCCATTATCTCTTATTCAAATTATTGAATTACGCGTGGGAAGAAAGAGATTATTTTGGGAACATACATTGTTTGGTTAAATGATAATGAGTGAAATATTCTTCCTAAGATTTATAGAATAATCAGTATGGTGTTGTGATTTCTTTGTTTTCAGTGCAAGACAGTTTACATGAATTATTAAACTTCAAAAGGAGATTTCGCCAGTTTTATATAATATTTTATATTATTCTCTCTAACATAAATTATTCGATAAGTACATTCGTTTTCTTTTTTAAATTATAATATTAGAAAGTTATTTTTTTTTTCAAATATGGATTTCATTGTTATATTGAGTATGTTGTAATGTAAGCTTTAATAAATAAAATGGCATTTTTAAATAATTTTCAGTAATTCGTTTAACTTTTTTTTGCCAGTATGAAAAACAAATGAAATAAAAACAATTCGCATTTGAATTTTGTTTAATCAAATTTCTATACACATTAAAAAGAAATTAAAGCAAAATATGTTTTTTGTGAATAACATTTAAGTGAACTTAAATATAAACACGGAACTTTACTTTTAACAACATACTCACTTTTTTTTCTGTAATTCAATAATTTAAATTTTATTGGTATTTCTTTCTTATTTCCTTGAATTTCCTTGGCGCGCAACAGAAAACGGCGGGATTGGAGGTTGAATTTGGCGAGTAAAGCAAAATTTTCAATAACATTTTCTGGCAACTTTTCTTTACATTTTAAAAACGTTATCAGATTGTTTATAAAATATTTATCAATGCATCAAACGCACAAAAAAATTCTTTTATACTTACACCACTTCATACAAACATTGAGAAGCAGTTTGTTTAATTTACACATAAATAAGCTATATAATAATGTAATATAAACTATATAACACTAGCAAAACCCGCGGCTTTGCACGCGTAGTTGTTGAAATATGCCAAGTGGTATTTTTGTTCTTTTGACATGGATGTGGAATTTATTATGCAAAATTCCATGCAATTCGTAATTTAGAACGTTTCCCTCCCATTTCACCCATTTAAATTTCGAATTATATTAAAAACCATTCTTAGCGAGCATTTGTATCTTAAAAGCGTCATGTCAAATTTCAAGTTTTTAAACCCTTCAGTTCCTCTATTAAAAACCTTCTTTTTTTTCATTGATTAATTTAATTTACATTTTATTTAAATTCTATGTTTTCCTCTTCTAAATAAGTGAAAATAAATAATTAAGCTATTTTTATCGTTAAACACTCCCTCGTAAATTCTAATCCTTATTCATCACACGAGATAACCACATAAATCAGATAAAAAAAATAGTGCCGGCTACAGAAATATATTTGCTCCTCTTTTAGAGTTCTTTATAATTTGTCATTTATGCATTTTTTTTCTGAATCATATAATGGCTAAGTGATAGCTTTTCCCTTGTTTTTTTTCATATAGTCCAAAAGTGCGTTTCTTCTCGGATTTCCAATATTATTATAACGTATTGTTGGCATGCTTTCTGTCTTTCTAACTTATCAAGTATATATACTTATAAATTCAGAAGTCTCCTTATGTTTTAATATCTAACGGATTTCTGATTCATATGCCCTCGCCAGACTAAATATGCCAATAAGTGAAAGGAAGACTTTGTGGCGTATGAGTTTCATCATTCTTTCTCTGACCGCTCTACCCATCAACATGTAAGACTGAACATAATGTGTAATATAGTCCATGTGCCACTGCCACCGTAGTCGTTATGGATCGAACTTAAATGGACTTAACCCATGTCATATCAGCTGCTGTTATACCGAAATAAACACCAATAGAGGTGAAGGATATTTCAATTCTATTTCCCTTATGTCCAATAAAGTGTTTTTCTAAAGGTACATACCCGCAGAGGCGTGGTTGTTGCCACTCGTGAGTAATGTCCGTTGTGTCTGTACTTGTGCGTTATGATGTGAGCTACCTGGACTCTTCTCGCCAAATGCGTCTCTTTTTGCTTACCGGGATTCTTGAAGTACCGGAATATATTAAAATATAAATTGACGATCACGTCCAGCGAACTCCTTCCCATCAAAGAAGTACCATTTTATTTTACAGAATTGTGTGCATTCTTTTGAATTATGGAATTAATGCCTGTAAATATGATACGATACTGAGTATTAAATTTTACAATTAAGTTTTTTAATCAGTTTCCCCATCACAGTTTATTCTTGATATTTTGCTTTCAAATTATGCGAATTATATAATTTAGCTTTGTCTTTCACGTTTATTTTTCTTCGTTTAACTATCGTTCGATGCATGAAATTAGTGCTTACATAATTTATTAACCAAGTATTTCATTTCCTGATTGTAAAAGTTTTGTCTTTAAACGATATGTTACAGCAATACATCAAGTAAATGAAATGATAAAAAAAAAGCAAGCTTTAGCGCGACATTGCATTAATATGAGACGACCCTCCCCGTACCCTCCTTAATCTTTGCCAAATCATCAATCATTATAATCTGAGAGGAGTAATCCATTTTGATCTTGAAAATATAAAAATATATGCACATTGAAAAGTAATACTTCTGGGTTTTTAAATATTGATTTTTCATTTTGCTAGATTTTTTAACTGTTCATTTATAATGGTGAAATAATTTTATTTTAGATTTTTTTAAAAGAAAAGTTTGATTGGAAACAAAGTTTTATTTCTTAAAAGAATTTTTATAAGCTAAAACTTAGCTTTTCTTCTTGTTTTGAGAGTTTTTTTTTAAATATATCCTTCCTTATTTCCTTTTATTCCATTTATATATTTTTGTTTGAGGGAGGGGTTCACTTTTCTTAGCATATATAGCTATTATGCTATGTTCGAATTTGGCCTGTTGTTGTTTATGTAATGCTTAGTTGTTTTGTATAAAAGATCACATTATAGAGGGATGTACTACTTTACGTATATTATAGTTAAAGCGGTTCTGAAAAAAGTAATAAATATTGCTCTCCGCACAACGCGAAACATTGACCAATTAACTGATTCATTTTTAGACGTAAAGGAGGAACTTATTGAACCTTTAAACACTTGCAGGCATGATTATTGAAGCTATTTGTCATCGACTATTTTGTCTCTTTTTCGGCAAATGAATTAAATCTTGAGTTATAAAACGATTGTTGTTTTACGATAGCAGTTTTCTTTCTTTCTCTCTCTCTCTCTCTCTCTCGGCTGTTGCGTTTGGATATTCGGTTCAAAACGCCAACTTTGATAGCATTTTCAAAAAAATCTTCTACCTTTACCGGGAAAAAAAAATGTGTGTTGATTTTACAGTATAATACTGGCATCCCACGCATGCGCGGTAGCGTATTACTGCTTATTTTACTGTTTATTACTGTTAATTTTACGGTATAATACTGGCAGCTGGGGTGCCAGTATTATACTGTAAAATCAACACTTTTTTTGCAGTGTAGTTTCTGAATATCAGTACTTGCTAACGATGTGTTGCATTTACATTGCATGGATCTTCCGATTTCTTGAGGGAAAAGCAAATCCAGTATTATGGTACATTTAGAGAAAAGAAAGGGTATAACATTAATTTGATTAAATACTAATTTTCAATCAAGAAATCATATTTAGAATGTAGGTTAAAATTACGTTTTGTAGGTTGATGTGATTTTTGTTGCAAAATTTTATTTGTCAAAAGTATATCGTTCTTTTAGGATTTGGTTTCTAATTTCGGAGCCGGTGAAATAAAAATGACGTCATTTTGACAAACTTATCAAAGAAATACTTTAGCCTTTTGAATTAAAATAAATGCTTTATAAGAAAAAAAATGTATATCATTTTTATCCGATAAACCCCCTTTAGCGCATTTGTGAAACATTTTAACTGCCATTTTTCAAAAATAATTAAAAATAATGGATGGTTATTCTTTAACTTCAGTTCTTGTGAATAAAGGTCAACAATTGCCTGCCAAAGTGCAAAATCTTCCTCCTTGGTTGAATGTAAAAATGAAAAAATAATTACGATGTAAAGATTTCTAAATGTCAATAGGTCGACAGACGATTTTTGTTTCTGAAAAATAAATTCATTCATTAAGTTCGAATATGTGGAGGTGTGTTTTTATTTCTTCAAATTTTCTTGGAAAATTTAATTTAATCAAGATTTTTTTCACCATTTATTTAAATTGAAATTAATTTCTCTGTTCAATTTTAATGAGAAAATGACGTAAAAGAAATCTAAAAATCTCTTTCGTTTCCATTTTTCTTTTCTTTCTTTCTTTTTTTTTTATTCACAAAAGTAATTTAGCTGACACCATTACAGAAATGTCATTAATAATTACAAATAAAGAAATAGAATATTTCGGAAAATTAAATCAAATTTTAAAATTCTGAGACCATATATGACTTCCTCGGATCCATAGCTGGTGTCAATTTCATCGCCCAACGTACGATATTCTAGGAGGAGTAGTGGAGAAATATAAACAGACAGAGATTTTAATATAATAAATTTAACTACTTAAATGATTATATCAGTTGCATTTTCTATTTTAAATGACTGTTAAAATTAATTTTAAAAATAATACAGTAATATTAGTTTCACCCAATATTCACTGGAATTCGGGTTTATTTAACGAAGTATTTCACATCTCCCAGCTGTGTAGAAGCAATAAATTGACTTTAATTCAGAATGAAGAACAGTCATAAAGATAAAATATAAATTTTGTTCAAAGTTAATTGAAAAACCTGAAAAATTGGAAACTAATAAATTTTATTATTGATTTTTGATTGTTATTTATTTATTTTATTAATTACTTCAAAATTTTAGTACTTACAATTATTAAAATTAAAGTTATGAAAATGGTGGATTTTTGCATATTTAGCTTATAAATTGTTTTCAACAAAATTTTGCCAAAAAATTGCTTAAATTTAATTTGCAAAGTTTTTTTTTTAAATATAATCTGACGTTTAAAAATATTTATGGTAAAGGCAGGAAAGAGTAAATATTTTCAACTGCACGATATTTAAAAAAAAAAAAAAGATTTACGAATAAGTAAATATTTCTGATGATTACCATCGTATTATATGAAAAATTGTATATATGGTAATAAAAATAAACGTGTTTTTCAAATCGTACTATCTTACATTGTTTTCAATCTCACCAGTTTCACTAATTGGTATTATTGATATAATTTGGCGTATAACTTTTCACTTTAATGATAGAAATAATGTTTAATTATCTATTTTTCAAGTTAATGTTTTTATGTGAAACACTGGACATAAATAAAAAAAATAAAATAAAAATTTAAAATAATATAAAACACCATGAGAATGTAGCTATTATAAAATTTTGAATACATTATATTGTAGAAGAAATTAAAAATTTTCCAAATGAAAGAAAAAAAAAACCTTTCTCCAAAATAATAAATAAATAAACGAATAAAATAAAAGTAAAATTATTTTTTCCTTCATTGAAATCTCTATGCGCACCATAATCTAGTCAACTATGTGTTTGCAAAAGATTGTTAAATTATGTATACTTTTTGATACTATAAAACTTACACAACTGAACTATCTTTACCAATTTTAACATTAAATAGCGCTTAAAATAATTCTTCGATTGGAAAACCTTTTTTCAGCATGTTTATCATACATTTTTCTATAAAATTACCAGTTTTCATTCTTTTATATGCAATAGATTTTGCAGCATAAGCTGAGAAAGTGAAAAGTTCACGATAGTTTCAATATCGGCGGCATCGGCCAGGATTTCGCCCAGTTGGAAATTACAACTCATATGATTTCTTTACCAATTTGAATAATTGTGTTATAATTAATCTAGTATATGTGATTTGTTGTTTTTATGTTTTAATCCTTTCTTTTTTTTAAATAAAAAAAAAAAATCTTGCAAGAATATTCTACTTTGTGCATATCAAACCTAATTCGTTTATGTTATCTGCAGTTAATGTTCTACATTTTGAAATTAAAATAAAATTGTAAAACAAGCAACCTAAATATCGCCCCCCCTTTTTTTTTAAAGGAGTGATCGTAATTAAAAATTTTCTTTTCTTTGTGTCTAAGAAAATTTAAGTTTTTAATTGGGATGACAAAGTTTTAAATAATACTATAATGAATAATTAAAAGAAGAAAGTGGTATTCTGAACTTTGTTCCACTTGAAGTTAAATGGTATTATCTAATTCTGTTTTCTGGATGGTGTTTGTTATTAATCACCATTTGTAAAAAATACTAATATGGATATATGAATTAAGATAAGTTCAACTTGGAAGTACAGGATATTTCCAGAAAAGAAAAATCCAGAGCAACTATTCGATTTTTCCGAACTTTTTTTAGACTTTTGTCAAGAAAGCAAAACTTTTAGGTGCATGATTTTACCATACTTTCCCTTATATGTATGTTTTTTCTTCATGTGTTAGAATATTGTCAAATTATTTATTTCTTGTTATTAACAAAATTTTCAGTTGTTATATTTAAAAATAAAAGTAAGAATTAACCCCCCCCCCTTTTTTTTTTTTTTTTTGCAAGATGTTCTAAAAAAAATAAACTGTTACAATTTGCATTGAGTTTTTCATTCTTTCTAAATATCTTTTTACTCGAAAAATTATAGCTTATGATGATCCAGATTTGCTTTTAGACTTAACGTCCACATAGTTTTACTTCGTGATAGTTTTCTTAGGATCCATTATCTTTACTTTTCAGTCTCTTTTCATTGAAATAATACTTTATTTTCAAGCTTCAAGCAGATGGTTTTGCTACTTTCCTAGAGTGGCTGAAAATTTATGTCAGAAGAATTTCTTTTTTGAATATTTTACGAAGTTGTGGAAATTCAATTTCTTTATAAATGTGTTTGGGGCTAATGCATTACAGTGTCATATACAGTATAGACAGAATATTTCATTGTCATGTCCCAGTTCTTTGTCAGAATGCATCGATTTCTTCCATTTTTTAAAGAAAAGAAATCATGTAATGTTTCCGCTGTCTCATTTATAAAATTAGTTAGTCTGGCAGTAAATAGTCCGTTTGTGAAATAGAACATTTAATATAACTCCATCATGCATTCATTCATCATGTTCGTGTTTTAATTGGCTGAATGAAACATGATAATTGAATTCACCATTTAGAAATCTTATGAGGCATAGCATTTACATATCGTTTAATAATGTGTGTGATTCCAATAAGGCTATTATTCTCCAGTAACTTTTAAACGTTCACATTTACTTTCTTCTATATATTATATAAATATAAAAGTTAAAATAGTTTTAAAAACCCCACTCCTTTTATAAGCATTCAAAATGTTTATCTTAAAAAATCACACCTAATTTCATGACTGCAATTCATGCTGTTAAAAAAGAAAAATCTGTTACAGTACGTTAATTTGACGTGGGTCCGAGTATGGAAAATTCACCGCTTTGATTTACACAGGGTAGAAAGCGCAAACTAGTGCATTTATTTAAAAAAAATAAAAATTCTGCTCTGTTTTTTAATTAAGATAGGCAACAGAAATTAAAAGCAATTTGTAAACTATATTCAGGATTTCTGAGTTGTTTTCTCAACATGCAAGCATAATTTATTTAATATGAAACTATTGATAAAAGCGTATTTAAAAGAAAATATCTCTCTTAATATAAGTTATTCTTTATTTTTTATTTATTTTTATTTTCTACTTTTTAATGTTTAAATTATTTCATTGTTGCAATTTACAGCCAGTTGGCATATTTGAGAGAACGTGGTATGGCGCATTAACTCCATTGTTATTGGAACTAGTATACTGTTGTAATCATAAAGAATGTTTGGCGATTTATCACTTGTGACCAGCTAATGGAAAAATACTTTAAATTTCATTAATTTATAACTAAGTTCTAAAAATTTTTTAATTTTGTATTGCCATAGGAGACACACCCATGTACATAGTTTTTATAATTTTGGCGTATCAGGAGGTGAAAAATAGATTACAAAATTCCATCTTAAGTTAAATAAAAGAGTTAGTAGTAAAAAGTTAGGTTAAATAAAAGAGTGAAAAAAGAAGAAAGTATTGGAATCGTGCGTCCGCTTTTTGACGGATTTACACATTTTGGGATGTCCTGAAAACGGTTCGACTATTTTTGGCAAATGCCTGTCTTTATGTATGTGATATAATTTTTTAGGGCGCTCAATCTTGGGGACTAAACCGCGGAATTTCATAAAACTTTATATTATCTTAGAGTTTGACATAAACTGGTGCTTCTTAGGTAACCGATTTAACCGGTCCCGAAAGTAAAAGTATGTTCGTAAAAAAAAAAAGAAAAAAAAAGAACAGAAAATCGAAAAAGTAATCGACGGTAGAAATAGAGATTGATCTCAGCTATCCAATGCAAAAAAAATCGTTTAAAAATATTGAAATGCAGACGATATATTAGAAAAATAATGCCCCATAGGATTAACATTAGCGAGCGGGTCTTTTCGCGTGAGGGGAGATGACTCTTAATAACAGTAATTATTCTCTGATAAATTCAAGTCAGACATATACCTTAACTCTCTCAGGGGCAAGTAATTGTGTTTCTGTAATGTCGAATTGAAACTAGGAATTTTTCAAAAAAATTTATTTGAAAGTAAGTACATGCAATTTCACAGCTTTTTTTTCACCAAAGTTGTAAAAGTAAAATTTTGTTGAAAAATTCTGGTACAAATCTTATTGAAATTAAGTCAGTGGCATAAAAAAAGGTACTTCTCCATTATCCCGTCGACCACTTTTCATAACTGAAAACTATCCCCAAACTATAGGATTTAACGCCAAAAATGCAGTCCCATTCACTCAACGTGAGAAGCATGACACGGGTTTATGTCATCAAGTGGTTTTTAATTCGATATTGTATTTTTTATCATGTTTTACTAATTTATTAGTTATTTCGTTAATTAAAATAGCAATGAGATCTTAAACGGCGGTGCCATGATATTGAAAGAGAAAAAGCATTGGAAAAACGTTGCGATGCATAGTTAAGTACAATAGATCATTTGACTTCACAATCATTTATTCACCAGCCCAGAAGGATAATAATTAAGAAAAATAATGTAAATAAATAAATATCCAAGATTTTTTTTTTCTGTTTTCATTTTCATTATTATATTGTAAACTTTTTTTTTCGTTACACTTACTGATAGTTGACACTTTGGTGAGTGGGTCTTTTTCGAATTTCTTGTAATTTTATTTATTTATTTATTTTGATATTCCAATGGCAACATTCTTCCCTTTGTTTATTTGGCGTTACAGCTTGGCGATAGTTTTTTGTTATGAAAAGTGGTCGACGGGATAATGGAGAAGTACCTAAAAAAATATTCCACCGTTCGTCAAAGGGTTAACTATACTATAACTTCCTTCATCAAACATTCAAGATATTTTATTTGGGGAAATCCAATCACCAGGCTTTTCCGGAAGTAAAAATTACTATATCTGATGAGCTATGTTCATCAAGCAGGGCGGTCGCTCTGCCAAGCCAAGCTTAAAAAAAAAAAAAACGCCACACAAACAACGCCAAGAACTGGAATAAAGACCGCTAATGCTTATATACAGAAAGCAACTTCGCAATTTTAAATCGACAAAACATGCCAGATTAAAATATCAGATATCAAACAAACCAAGCGTCGTAGAAAAAAAAAACGAAAACTAGAAGAATCTAAGGAAGAATTTCTTCAATTTAAGACTAAACTCATCTTCAAAAGTGATTTATAAACAGAGATATAGCTTTTTTTTAAAAACGTCGAGTTACTTAAAATGATCACTTTTTTCTTCGTCAAACTTTTTTTTTCAAACAAGCTACAGGCCTTAATATTGGGCAGAATAAAAAAAGGATTGCATTTTTGGACAAGTAATTACGTAATCTATGTGCTTTTATAAAATTCAGTGTAAAAAAGAATTATTTTCTATTCTTAATTAGCAAAAAACTGTTAATTAACTTGGCGATTAAAAAATTATGCCAAAACAGAGATAAAACCCGCCAACGACCATGTACCATCTGTATTAAAATAGCACAAATCAGTTACAGGTTATAATATAACCACATCAAATTTCATCTGCAAGTCAGCCATTTTCTTTTGAAGATATTTAAAAAAAATAAAACTTCATAATTATAAGAACACACATTTTATCAGACAATTAAATATGACTGCAAATTGTAGCAGATGACTGTTTCCAACATGAATAAGTATGAGAAATTGCCGCTCAAGGATAAGGTCTGGGTGGCTCTGTCGCAGCGCGTCAACACGGCATGCACAAGGTCCCAGGTTCGAGTCCTGCCCACGGTTAACTTTTCACTCATGTTTGTTTAGTGTATTTAATTGTCTGATAAAATGCGTGTTCTTATAATGTTGTAAAATAAATTAATCATACGTAGTGTTTATGCTTTAAAAAATATTTTTAATATATAATTTACGTTTTTAGAAAGATCTTTAAAAATAAATTAGTTTTTGAGGGAAGATGTACCTTCTAAAATGTATACATTAAGACTTATCGGCATTTAAATTTCTTTCAAAACGTAAACAAAATTTTTGAAATGAATTAAATGTGATTCATTTATTTCTTAAAAAAAAAAAAAAAAAAAAAAAAAAAAACGGTAAAGGACAGGCATTTCGTTCGCAGGAATACCCTTCACGTCATTTTCCTATAAATTAATGAAATCCAGTTGTTAAATTACACAGCTCAATACAAATCTGGGGTTTGAAGAATGACACTTTTTTCTTAGTAAATCAGTCACGCTGATCACAAATATGACATTAGTTTTTTTCTAACACCCACAGTTTTTTCACAAAACAAAAAAGAAGGGGGTGCCTCTTAATAAAATCAATGTGTAATATTTATTAAATAAGATACATTTTTAATAAAAACAAAAATTAACTTCTCAGTAAAGTGACATTAATAAATGTTAAAATACAATACTGCACTAAAGGATGTGAAATATAAATATAGATGGCGCCACTTTATGTATTGATATTTGCCTGAGAAGGCGCATTTGTAGTGAGAACATGCATTTATTTTATTCGCTTATTTATATCTTACGTTTGTTTTGTCAGTTTCTTATAGCAATATGGCATCAAGAGGTTGTATAAATCCAGGATATAAAAAAAGTGATTCGGCAGAACTTAGTTGATCCAAAAGAAGTCCTCTTGCCTCCCCTGCACATTAAATTAGGTTTAATGAAACAATTCGTAAAAACCTTAGATAAAACAGGGAATAGTTTTCGATATTTAAATGAAGTTTTTCCACATTTATCGGAAGGTAAAATCAATCGTTGGCCCAGATATGAGATGGTTAATGAAGGACGAAAATTTTGAGGGAAAAATTAAATTAATCGAGAAAGATGCATGGGTTAGTTTCAAACACGTTACTCAGAAATGTTTAGGAAATTACAAAGATCCTAACTACGCAACGATCATTGAAATAAATGGTTCAAAACTTTCAAAAACTAGGTTGTAACAATGAGTTTAAAAATGCATTTTCTGCACCCCTATCTTGAATGTTTTCCTGAAAATCTTGGTGAAATGAGTGAAGTACAAGGTGAGAGATTTCACCAGGACATAAAATGCATGGAAAAACGCTATCAAGGACACTGGAATGTAAATATGTTGGCAGATTACTGCTGGGGGCTAAAAAGAGACACTAAACCAGCTTCAAAATCTAAAGGATACAAGCGTTCTTTTGATGATAAAGAAAAGTAATTTTACTGTATATACTAGAATATAATTTCTTATAAAACATGCACACACATTTATATATGTATATATGATTTTATTTATTTATCTGATTTTTTTTGTACATTTTTAAATGAATGTTGTGTAAATTGTATATTCTCAAATTTCAAATTCTTAGTTTCTTAATTGAAAGAAATCCTGACGTGATATATAAAAATGGATATTATTTTGAAATAAGCCTAGCAGATTTCTTACAATTTACATAAATTCAGGAAAACCCCAGATAAAAGTTAAATTTTGTAGGCCTGTGTTATTTTTGTTTTAGAAGTGAAGTTTCCAATTAAATTTATTGTAACAGTACAATGTTTAATTGAATAAAATAATGTAAATCTAAGAAATTGCTAAGAAATTCCAAACATGCACAGGGCAACGCAAAAATAAATAAATAAACAAAAAATAAATAGATAAATAAATAAATAAAATCAGCTTTCAGAAATTCTAAAAATTGTTCGTATATCTTAATTACAAGCTAAAGGAGGGTTTATTTCTATATTATTCTATATATAATAGTAATTTCAGCAAATATATTAAATTCCAATGCGATCTGATTTAAACTCTAAGATAGTTTATAAGACATGATAAAAAAAAAATTATAAAAAAGAGTGGCGCGTCACATTTCGGGGAGGAGATGGGGAGGGGCGTGAACAAAATTAGGAAGTAAAATAAGGCTATCTGTTTGAAACTTTACGATATTTTATAACACATAACACAAATTTTAAAAACAAAGCCGCGTCAAAAATTATAGGGAGTGCCGGAGCGTGTTTTGCCTACACAAGGGGGGGGGGACATTTTTCTAAATTTTAACGATATCCGTCATGTCACATATCGTTACAAAGGGCTGTGACCACTTATTCCTGTTATGCATCACAGGTGTCACCCTTACATTTTGCGCCCCCCCCCCCCCCGACACTACTCATGTGATATATCGTTCGAAAGGTCTGTGAACGCTTAATCATAATATGCAGGGAGGGGGGGGGATTTCTAAATTTTGCACATACCCCTCATGTGATACATCGTTGGAAAGGTCTGTGACCGCTTAATCCTATTATGCATCTCCGGTGTTCATCCCCCCACTTTGCCCCTAAACGTGATTAGCTTTCACCATCAGGGGGCGCTTTCCTATCTCTGTTTCTATGGGTCGGATCACGACGGGATATGGCTCATTCGACTCGACATCGATAGAGCTTTCTGATTTTAGTTCGTTTTTTCACCACCAGGGGGCACTTTCCTATCTCTGGTTCTATAGGCTGGATCACGAAGGGTATAGCTCATTCGACTCGACATCTATAGCCTTAACGATTTCAGTGCCCGAGGTTCATATAGAACAGATTGTGCTACCTGGTGGTGGAAGATGGAACTGGAGCGTGCGCAGCACGACTGCTATACGGTGCCGAAGGCAGTGGGGACCCGTGTCGGAGGTTCGTTCGGTTAGAGGTTTATACTGTTCGATGTGCAAATTAAGGGATTATCCAGTGCCGAAGGCAGCGGGGAACCTGGTCGGAGGTTCGTTCGGTTCGAGGTTTTACAAGATTCGAGGCCCCGATGTAAATTAAGGGCCCGCTAGTGGGCGAAGCCAGCTAGTGCTAATAATAAAAGAGCGTGATATTACGTTTCATATCAAATGCAGCACTGACACGCTATGTACGTATTCTATTTTTATTCATTTCATGGATAAGTCAGTGATATTTTTTAACGGAGGATAACAAGTATTATAACAAGCCACATTTAGTATGTTGTTTTTAAGAGTGTAATTAGTTTAATTGAAAAATCTACTGGTATTTCTAGTTAACCCTTTAAACAATGACTGAAAGTAAAATGTAATTTTAAATTATTTCTCATGTTTAGATTATTTAAATTATGTTTAATCTATTTAAAAAAAAAGAAATGATATCTACAAAAACAACTTTTCAAAAGTAGAAAAAGCCAAGCGTAAAAAAAAAAAAAAAAAAGTTGTGGCTAAAAAATGGTGTGATATCAAATATCCAAGCTATTATATTACTTATTTAACTTTTTTCCATTAAATAAGTTATCATATATATAAATCGAGTGCCTACGTATATGTTAATAGAAATCGTTTTCTCCTGTACTAAATACATCCTAACGAGTTTCTGAAAATGCAATTTTTTTCAAATTATGCATGATGGGCTTGGCGGCCATCTTTCCTTTTCCATATTTCTAAGTATCCAAATTTCTAAAGTAAAAGAGTAGTATGTTTGCACTGTAATATGTTTATAACAATTTCGAACTTCAGATTTTAACTACGGACAGATAAATTAGATAAGACTGATATTTTGAGAAATTGATTTTTACTAGTTTGAAATTAATAATTACTCTAAAAAATAAATCATAAGATGAATCTTTAAGATAAGTCATCATTATCTTAAGACACAATTTTCAGAGCATACAAGTCTATAAATTAAACGCTTAAAACATTTGCTTAAATAATAATTTTGAACTACGGATTTGAGTGTTTAGAATTTTGTGAATAAAATGCAAAGATGGCCGCCAAGCCCATCGTGCATAATTTGAAAAAAATTGCATTTTCAGAAACTCGTTAGGATGTATTTAGTACAGGAGAAAACGATTTCTATTAACATATACGTAGGCACTCGATTTATATGTATGATAACTTATTTAATGGAAAAAAGTTAAATAAGTAATATAATAGCTTGGATATTTGATATCACACCATTTTTTAGCCACAACTTTTTTTTTTTTTTTACGCTTGGCTTTTTCTACTTTTGAAAAGTTGTTTTTGTAGATATAATTTTACAAGAACTAATTTTGTAAATTCGATGTGTACTTTTTTTTAAGGGCACATATAACATCTAATCTTGACAGTGTGACTGATCAAATGTAGCAAGTTATTTAAAACTATGTCATTTGTTTATGAAGAGGATTATGTGTTAAATTATTTTCTCATGCAAAGAATATATATTTTTTAATTCATATATAAAACACAAAAAATAGTTACTACATCTATATTTTTATTAGTGTTAGTGTTTAATTTTTACTTTCCTGTGTATTTCAATTAGATACACTTTCCAATAAAAAGTATTGCAAGCAGCTTCTTTAAATTTCACATGCAGATAAAAAAACATATCATTTAATAAAAAAAAAAAAAAAAAAAAAAAAAAAAAACTATTTTTCAATTTTCTCTAAATAAATAAATAAAAAATTATTACTGAAATATTCAGAAAATCACAGAACAATAAATAATATTTTCCTGTATTATTTTATGAAATAATATCGTTACATTCATAATTTTAGATAGCATACAAGTAGGAAAATGCTGAACTTTCCAATTTTAATAGATTTTATAAAAAAGTGTGCATGAATCTATGTCAAAAATGTATTTTGAGAAAAGGTTAGGAATAAAAGAGAAAAATATTTACACATATATGTGTTGAGTTGTTTGCTTACGAATTTAAAGGCTATTTTTAAGGATATATTGTGAAACTCTATAAATTATTTATTTTCAGAATTGTCCGAGTCTGTTTTATTATTTTTTTTTTTAGTAGAAAATTGAAAATTCGGAACTTTGAAGCATTTTATGTCATCTATGTCTTTAAGTTTTTTCAGAGTTATATTACTGAGAAGAATGGCGAATAATAAGCATAATAATAAAATGCTCCACGCTTTTAATAATGCTTTTCCCGAAGTTTACGAAATTATGAGAAAATCAATTCACAGTGTTTTGGTACCTTCTAAATTTTTCAATATTTATTACGGATTACATAAATTCAACATAAATGTGTCATAAAATTATGTATATTCGGGCATTGCATAAAATTCACCTTTCAACATTAATATCCGTTGCTAGAATGTAAAGAGTAAAATATTTTATTGATATTAACCTTCTTTATACACGCATACATATATATTGCAGTATCAGTTAGTCATCTGTGCATGGATACATGTTTATGATTTCAAATTTAACCAAAATGTAATTCCAAAGTCGAAGATTTAGGTGATCGTTCTAAATTTTAAATATCATAAAGTGTTACTTTAATAATAATAGATAGAAAATCTAATAAAATTATGAGATATTTGAACGAGTGCTCCATTGAAAAATTTTAGTATTTTTACTAATGTGGTAGCTAAGCAAAAAGACGCTTGTAACTGATATTGAATGATTAAATTTTTTAATGTAGAATAAAAATATTATATTCTTTTTGTCTGTCTTTCCTTCCGTTCTCTCTGTGAGGTTCGTTTAATATTTAGATGGGGAATAAATTCGAATACTTTATTAAATTAGATTGTAGCATACTCCTCTAAAAGTTTTATTCAATCGTTATTCATTTTTGTGTGGGTCTAAATTAAAAAGATAAATTCACTATCATATACCTGCATTTATTTTATCTTTACATAAGTATCACTGACTTTGTTTTTTCAAACTTGCAAAATTTTTAAATGATTTTTAACATTTTTCTATTGGTAATTATTTTTGTTGGTTTTTGATATGATAAATGACGGCATTTGAAACGTTTTTTTTTTTTTTTTTTTTTTTTCCCAATTGGAACTATACCATTACAGTACAACGATAAGAAGAGACACGTATTCATTCAATTAGATTACAAGATTCCCAATTTAAAGAGAAAAAAAAATTAGACAATAATAATGGTATTAACTATCTTAGAGAAACATCATTTATTTCGAATAGTTATATTTTTTCTCTCTTACAAATCAAGCTCATCAAATACTGTGCGACTCCAAACAGAGTACGCCTATTTAAATCAAGTTGATTAAAATCACAATTAAAATCGATTTAATTAAAAAAAATCATTGATTTAATCAATATTGAAATTCTATTTTTTGGGAATCTGTAGTTTTGCGTATATTTAGAATATAGTAAAATTTAAGCAACATACATGTTATTTAGGTCAAGACAAATAAGCCAAAATAGAAAAAAAAAATCCCTGACGGCTCGGCCTACAGGCACAGGTAGATTTCGAAGACGCAGGCCGTGGGGCGCCTGTTTGTCGGGAATTGCGGAATAAATGACCTTTTTGCGATGATGCTGCCGTTGGAACCGCCTTCTTCGAAACCAAACTTGTTTGCAAGCGGAGCCAGCAAGGATTTTTTTTTTTTTTTTTTTTTTTGCTATAAGAGTTGGTCCTATAAAACACATGTCAATATAAAAGTTTTAGATAATATTAAGAGGATTTATAATAAATTTAAGCGGATTTTAAATCTTGGGAATTGACGAAGTTATGAATTTTTTTCTTCTAAAACCCCCCTTCCCCCCCTTAAGGCAATTTTTAATTATATCAAAAATCTGTCATACATAAGTTTTTGGCCCTGTTCCTAGAAGTAATAATAACTTTAAACGGATTCGATACGTATCATAATTAAGAAATTATGGTTTTTTTTCTGTTTTCACAAAAAGCCCCCCCCCCCCCCATCCCCCACCCTGGTTCGATTTTGCCCATTAACGAACTTGACCGAAATTTTATGCCCCTTGATTGATGTATCAGTTTCGAAAAGATACGGGAGTTGGAACCGCCTACTTCGAAAAATAACTTGTTTGCAGGCGGAGCCGGCAGGGATTGTTTTTGTTTTTAATTTGTTTTTGCTATAACGGTTGGTCCTATAAAAAACTTGTCAATATAAAAGTTTTAGATAATACTAAGAGGATTAATAATAAATTTACGCGTATTTGATATCTTGTGAATTGACGAAGCTATGATTTTTTTTCTTCTAAAACCCCCCTTCCCCCCCCCTGGGGCCATTTTTAATTATATCAAAAATCTGTCCTACATAAATTTTCGGCCCTTTTCCTAGAAGTAATAATAACTTTAAACGGATTCGATACGTATAATAATAAAGAAATTATGAGGGTTTTTCTGTTTTCACAAAAAGCCCCCCCCCATTCCCCCCCCCCTTGGTTCGATTTTGCCCATTAACGAACTTGACCGAGATTTTATGACCCTTGATTTTATGTATCAGTTTGGAAGAGATTTATGCAGAATTTTTCCAGTTATCGTGGTCAGAAAAAAGTGACATAGATAGATAGATAGATAGATAGATAAACTTTTGAACTGGGGGTGGTTTTGGGTTCTGGGAGTCATGATCGGCGTAGATCTGTAAAAAATTTTCAAAATTTCCAACTTAGGGGAGAATGTAATAGGTAGTATTTCTTACGAAATCTACCTAAAACAAGTGTCTGAGAATGACTTATTTACATTACCAACTATAGCTTATTTGTATCTTTTTTACTTCTTGGGAGCACCAATTGAAGAGAGAACAGTATTAATCGTAGGAAAGGTATCCCTAATGGCATTTCCAGAACAAAAATCGCCCACAATCCATTTGGCCATCATATGGAGTCCAACATGGAGACCATTATTACCAATGCCATTATTACCATTATGTGCATCATTTAAATGCTATTTGAGACGACATTGTTATAATTTGCTTGATAAATTAATATTTTTAACTTAGTTTCAAATATCTTGCAACTGTTTCATTCATGGTTGTGTCGCAGACTGTAAGATCACAGAAAAGCAATTTGAATCTGAAGATACTTATAGCTGACCAATTTGAAAGAATTTTGAATCTTTATCTCTTGAACAAAAACTTGTTAATTCTTTTATTAACAAATAGGTAAGATTTCTGATGTAATTGGTTTTATTACACATATATATATAGATGTTGAATTTAATAAAACATCTTGATAAAGTACCTGGAAAGATAATGATCATTGTATGCAAAGACATACATACACATTCATATACTGATACTTCTGTTAGAAATAATAATAATAAAGTAAAGTACTAAATGAAAGCTAATGCACACAAATAGATTTAGAAAGGTTCTTGAATATGTCAATAACCATCAAATGAAAAAAAAAATCGATGAAAAGTTTTTTTTTAAATGTACAAAATGCTTTACATTACAATTAGAGACGAGCTGATAGGAAAGTAAATATTATTTATGTTATTTGAGTTATACTAAAAATGTAAAAATATGTGGAAAAATAACTTTTTTTTTTCTTGTGTGTGTAAGCAAGCAAAAATTGAAAATTGTTTTTGGAAGTGAAAAATATTTCCTGTTTTTCTAAACTAATTTTTGTAATAAATTAATTTTTATCAAAATATAGTCTTTGTTTATTTCGAAATGTAGTAATATATAGTAATGTAATGTATAAATGTAGTAATTTATAGATAACCAAACTATTTCCACCAACCCCCCAAAATAACCATGTTTCAAAAATTTTCTTTCATTATGACAACTTTATTTAAAATAATAATGTTTTTTAAAAATTACCCATAAATTTAGCAAGATCTGTACTAGATTAAATGAAGTATGGCGAGAAATTATTTTAGAAACCTACAACTCTTGATCGTCATTCAATGTCTTAACACAGGAAGAAAAAATCATAACAATTCGATTTAAATAATAATAAAAAAAAATCCGATAATTTTTATTTACAAAAAAATTATGATCTTCTGACACTCGTGCTCTAAAAATGCTTTCATGTAAGATAAATATCTATGTTTAATATTGAAGAAGCTAACGTTGTGAAAATTCTTAACCCCTTCGGCCCTGATTTTTTTTTCAATTTTGGGAAAAAATTACTGTTATGCTAACAAAATTAAAAATAGCTATCGGAATCACAGAAGTTAGGGTTTAATGAAAGTTAACGAATGCGTTCTTTACCAAAACCTCACAAATGTAGTTATTTTGCGTGTTTTTCATATAACAATAGTCTAAGGAAGAATTTTTGAAGACGTTTGGAAAATGTCGTATTACAACTAAATTAAACAAGCATAAAAATTTAGTAATATTTTTTATCTTTTATCACAAATTACCAATTCGGAAAAGGATTCCCAAATTTTAATTTAAAGAGTGAAACATATGTTTTAATTAAAAGAAATGCCAACGGCTTGCTAATAATTATGAAAATTATTATTATTATTATTATTACTAAATGCTAAACATAAGTGAAGTCATAATGAGAAATGTAGAGATTCATACTATCACTATTAGGTGCTGGAATTAATAAAAATAATGTTTAAGACAAAGTAATACTCAATAAAATATATGTCCTATTAGTAGGACGTCAGGGCCGAAGGGGTTAAATGAATAAACATATATTTTTCTCATGATTTTTATTGTTAATTATTATTCTTGATATATTTAGTATTCAAAATATATCGATTTATGATTTTTGCCTTATGTATTGAAATAGTAAATGTTTCACGACTTTGCCATGTAAATGAAATAGTTTTTTTTTTTTTTTAAATCTTTTGCCATTTCGTCTTTATCTTGGTTGTATTGGTTTTAAGCAATTGTGGTTTAAACCATGGGAAAAGCTTTAACCCTTCTGCTCAAAATGTGTTTTGACCATCAATGGTCATCACCCATTTTAACTAGGAAAAGAAATTAATTTTTTGGTTAATGATAATTTTTGTAAAACATTTGCAAGGTTTTGTCAAAATAAAAATTAACCTCATTTAAGACATCATTTGATAGAGTTTGTAATTTATTTTACTCCGTACTATACTTTAATTTTCTGAACTTTAGAAATTTCTGTGCTGTTGAATTACGAAGATAAGCAATTATTGTAAGAAGAAACGCACCGGAAAGCACCATATATCAATATCATTTTTGCTAGTCGCGTAATCTTAAAGTTACTGGCATAGAATTAACTTTTGTGTTAACACGCCCTTTCACATTTTGTGTAGCGTCAGTTTTATCAAATATCTTTAAGATAAAGAAAGTTACTGTAACTCAGTAACCATGCTTTTTCTTAGTTACATTACAAACATCCAAATGTATTTTAAATCCATATAACTTGTTAATCTTTGTTGGATATCGGTAAAATCTCCAACCTCTGAAGACGTGTGCCTGTAATATATTCATATAATATGTCGTGATGTTTTTACTAATTTTAATTTATTGAAGTTTTTTACTAATCTGCTGTGGGCGTTTCCGTTTTACATAAAAGATCAGATGATAAATGGATATGATTGAAAATGGACGAAAAACTATTAAGACATGTTAGAGAGTTTCCATTTATTTTTCATAATTTGGTTACATATCTAATCCTTCTATATATAAAAAAAAGTAATGGTTTGGAAATGGACCAATGAAAATCTGCGTAGATATTCCGGGTTATTCTCATCGCTTTTTTACTAGGGACTTTTTTGAGGAGCGATTACTTTTTTTCTAGCCATCCTACGGATTCGAAAATCATACCACCAGACGCGAAATATAACAAGCTCTCAGAAATTCAAAAAATTATCACGGTCGGACAATAAAAACTCAAAAAATCCTTAAAAATCAAATATAAAATCTTTTATTGAAAAAGTCATTTTTTAATATTGTTGCCAATTTCTAAATAAGCGCAAAGGATTATGTTTTATCTCAAATAAAAAATGTATTTGCGCGAGACTATTAAAAACAATAATGAAAGTTTAAAATAATAATTAAATGATCACGTGTTGAAAGCAGGAAATAAAGAAAATTACGTCATAAAAATTGTGTTTACACATAAATATTAAAAATAAAAAAGAGGAATTTAATGAAAAAGCATTATAACCTGATTACAGAAGATAGTCGCCGTTCGTGATATCATCATCATCATCTTTTTAAAACAGGATACATTACCAGGTTTTAAGAGGCTGTGAAATCAGAACGGGGGTTGGTGAGCGTAGCGAGCAGGGGGCAGAGCCCCCTAGTTTTGTATAAAAAAAGAATGATGCTAAATCGCATTTTAAACAAAAGAAACATTTTTAAATTTTATGTAGAGCCAAAAAATTCTAGTACAGCAACTCTTGTTACTTGTAAAGTTAAGATAATATCATAGGTTATTCTGGATTCGATCAAATTTGGAAAATATATCTATTAATGAAGAGTTTGCGCAACAATTCATAGGATGCATTATGAAATCTACAAATTCCAAATCAAATTTTTTCAATTTTTCATTACTGGCGACCAAATGTATTAGTTACAATTTCAAGAAAAATAAGATTTAGAAAATATTTTTCTGTTTGAAATGGCATTATTTAGACAAAAAGTTCCATGTATATTTAACAATTATTAAAATATTAATTCTTATTAAATGTGTAATACAGTATTTACATAAATACACATTTCGCGCATTTTATGGCAGCTAAAATTACTTAATAGAGTTTCGGCCACTTCTCAGTGATTCAAACCTTTTTTTGATCTATTTTAGACGAATAAAACTAGTTTTGAGTGTTTAAATGATAAGAGAAGTTTTAACCGGTCAAAATTATAACCCTAGTCTTTATAGTTAAAAAAAAAAAGAGTGGAATTTCTGTTTAATTATATCAACCTGGTTTAGTGGAAATTTCAAAATATTATAAATTTTTGTTTCCTCTCGTCAAGTCCACAAAATGTGTACATCCACAATGTGCGCACCCTTGCGTTCTCCCAGAAGAAACGCACTGGAAGGTACCAAATATCAATATAATTTTAGCCGATTGCGTGTTCTTAAAATTACTTGCATTAGAATTAATTCTTGTGCTAGCACGCACTTTCACATTTTGTATAGCGTCAATTCTATCAAATATCTCTAAGCTTAAGTTACTGTAACTCAGCTACCATGTTTTTTCTTAGCTTCATTACTAACGTAAAAACGTATTTATAATTCATATAACTTTTTAATCTTTGTTGGATATCAGTAAAACCTCCAACCTCTGAAGACTTGTGTCTGTAATATATTCACATAATATGTCGTGATACTTTTACTAATTTTAATTTACTGTAGTGTCATTCTAATTTGCTGTGGGCGTTTTCGTTATTTACAAAAAATATCAGATGATAAATGGATATGATTGATAATGGATATGATTGAAAATGGATGAAAACTATTAAGACATGTTAGAACGTTTCCATTTATTTTAGCGGGTTACGCCATTTTGTTGCTGTCAGCCAAAGTGTTAAAAATTATGGTAATGGATTATAGAAAGGGGTGAAATTAGAAAAAAAAATCAGCAGAAGATCTGTGGCGGACTTGATGAGAAAGCTGGTGTTAATTTGCAATTGAAACATGCACATAGATGAACTTTATCACAATTTTATACATATAATAATGAGTAATTTTCGACTAAGAAAATATGTTAAAGCAATGAGTCTTTGTAGCTTGTTTGAGTTTGAGTGTAACCTGTTTGTTTCCTAGCAGTAATACTGTTGGAATGGCGGAACCAGTTTTACAGGCAGAGGAGTTATTTATGTGAGGTAGTTTCAGCGGAAGGAAAATCAGTCATATTTTCTTCTATAGAAATATAAATCAGGGTTAAATATTTCCGTTTGATCAGTAGCATGATGTAATGCTATTGATAATCCTTTATGCATTTGATGAATGTCATTTTAAAAATTTCGATAATCTACTATTAATGTATCAACGAGGCAGCCCATTTTTTTCTTCAGCATTGCCATGTACATTCTTACAAATATAAATTGTACGATTGTTTTTGGTAATAAACAATTAACCCTTATCTTACCTCGCTCCCCTCCCCCCGACAAAACAATTCCATTCTTTAAAATTGACAAAGAAAATGACATTCACAGGTTTTAACCGCTTCTTCAAAAATATCGAATTTAATTTATCATTAAGAGCCTACGCTAGTCATGCGAAGAAATGCTCAAGCTAATGTTAAGTCTATGGGAAGGTTCTTGCGCGATTTCTCGCTCGCATTTTAATATTTTTAAATGATTTTTTTTTTTTTTTTTTTTTGCATAGGATAGCTGAGGCCGATCCCTAACGTTGTTAGTTTTTACTTTTTTTAAAAATTTTAGTTACAGTTTTTTATAAGCGGACATTCCCAATTTCGGAACCGGTTGAAACCGGTTCTGAAAGTGAAAGTACCCTTATATAAAAAAAACTGGAACCAAAATCGAAAAAGTGAAAATTAACAACGTTAGAGATCGACCTTAGCTATCCTATGCAAAAAAATCATTTAAAAATATTAAAATGCGAGCGAGAAATCGCCCAAGAACCTTCCCATAGACTTAACATTAGCTTGAGCGTTTTTTCGCATGACTGATGTAGGCTCTTAAGATAATATTTTGAATCATTAAGATAATGATAAGATGCCCAAGCCAGATACTTTGTTCTTTAAGATAATGATAAGATGCCCAAGCCAGATACTTTGTTCTTTAAGATAATGATAAGATGCCCAAACCAGATGCTTTGTTCTTTAATGTTCGAAATATTTTGAAAAAAAAGTAGTTGTTGATAATATTGATTTCTTTATACTTAGTATTAGTAAAATATCTAGACCTTTAAAACTTTTGATAAATAAGCTACTGAAATTATTAAATTGTTTTTTCATATTTTCCCGACCAGTTTCATAAAACACATATATATATATATATATATATATATATATATATATATATATATATATATATATATATATATATATATATATATATATATAGTCGTTGAGAAGGTCTCGGTCGCATATGATCCCGTTCCAATTTCATTAGGATCTAAAAATAATATATTTGTCGGTTTTCATGTGTCTGTTTTTATTTTATAAAATTTAATATTTGTAAAAAATGACCAATCTTCACGAAATTTTAATATGGTGTTAAAGTATATAGTACTTTACGTTTTTTAAAGTATACTTATCCAGTTTATTTTGTTAATAAAATAAACAAAAGATAGCCGTTCACAGCTACTGTAGTTATTTACAAATTACCTTATTCATCTAAAGCCATCCCATTTTATTATTAATAGAAAATCTCAAGCATCCCTAAGTGCAAGCAATTTAATTAATTTTTTGACAGATGGTTCTTTGTTTTCTTATTGTTAAAATCTGATTAATTTTAATTTGAATGTGTGTTTATATTTAGTAGAAAAAAAAAAGCCCCTTTCTTCTTAAAATGAAAATTTTATTAAAATTGGTCCGCAGCATCATCAAAGAATATTTTTAAAGAAATCTTTGCCAGATTAAAATTTTTTAGGTCGCAGTTTTCTATTCAAAGAAAAATGGTTTAAATCTAGTTTAGATAAACTTTGTAGAACTGGGTTTTTAAGTTGATAAGTTTTGACTTTTGATTTTAAGCTCAAATTTGATAAAAATCACTAAAAGAAATGCAATTCTGGTATAATATGATTTCACTGAAGCTAAAAGGGAAACATTTTAATCACAATGAAATTACAATAGTTTAAAACCAAAATTTGATTTGCCGTTGTTTATAAATTAAAAATCATATTATTATTAATTTTAAATGATGCTATACATTTGCTAAATTAAATTCTGAACAAAATCGGATAAATTAAGAGAACAAAGTATATATATTTTTTGAAATTTATTTTACAGGAAAACTCTTTGCTACATAAATAAAACTTTAATAAACGGAGAAAGTAGTGTAGATATGGATTAAAATCCATTAGGTTTTTCAGTTTGCGGAGTACTTATTCTAAGTTCTCCAAGTACCTTTGTTCCAGCTGAATGATAACTGCCAAACTTTAGTAACTTTTCTTCTGCGTCGAGCCTTAGTGGCTTTCCGTGACTCTACAATAGAGTTTTTAATCAGATGACTTAGCATTGATTTCGATAAATTTAACCTCAGCTTTTCTAATCACAAATTATTACATTTTTCAATTTCTTTGAAAATCGGGTTTTCTTTTCTATCTTTTTTCCAAACCATTCATTGTTATTATTTTTTAAATTTTAGGTAGCGCTTTATGGTAGTGTTTCTATGTTATGAATATATTGATTTTTAATCTTTATACTAGCATTATATTCATTATATTCGTTCTTTGAATTAATTAAAAAAAAATCCTTCCGGCTTGTATCAGTGGGAAAAGGTAGCTTCCCTATTTCTTGGTTTTAAGATTTTAGCTAATTTTACTCGAAAACACGAAACTAAAATGCGAAGAATCCGATTACAGAAGATTCGCCAATATTGAATGTGAATGGGAATTTCGCCAAATTAGTCAGCCTTAGCCTACTTGGTTTCATTTATGGCGACTTATTATTAGTCGCCAAATTTGGTGATATTTCGCCAAGTGTCGCCAAGCTTGACCAGAATTTGACGCTAACGCATATGAATATGAAGTTATATGTGTATGATTGAGAAAATGGTTTTCTCTGAAAGATAATTTACGAGAAGTCGCTCTCACTAAAAAACTCATAAATTAACCACTGAATTTTTTAACCTGTTATCTTGTTTCAAAATGTCAGGCATCCTCGAATTTTCAGCCATTTTTTAAGATAGAGGCGAAACAAAAAGTGCCTCTTTTTCAAAAGGAATCCTTGTATCAAGGCCTAACACTTAAGTAAAATATAAATTTTGACTTCTATTTTTTTATTATTATTTTCTTTTTTTGAGTTTTAAAATTTTAATTGGCCGCCATTTTGAAATAAGATGGCGGAACAAGTTGGCCAACGAACTCGGTCGAGATCTTGGTAAGCCATGGTACACTACACATACTTAGTTACATCCCAATCCATTTTTAAATACGAGTGCTATCGCATAACAAAGATCAGATATAATATGTGAAGTGGATATATGTAAATCAACATTTGAACGAAGAGTGGTTTTGTAGTCTGGTGGGTCATCATAGGTAAAAATATACTGACATTTTTTGGAATTGCTTTTCTCCGAACGGCTGCAATAGGTATAAGCTTTTTACTTTTTGTAATGAAAGCTACCTAAAAAAGGTACATTTAATATGTAATAACTTATATTTCTAAAAGGTAAACAAGTTGTATTATAAAATGTACATTCCAAGAGAAAAAAAAGGAATATTTAAAATGTAAGCCTGTTTTTTTGGTTTTTATCGAAGCCAAATTCTCCTCTTCCACTTTCCCAGGAAGGGTGTGTGTAGAAGGGCTATATTTCGAATTCTTATGTTAAGACGTAACGGATACCTTTTGAATCCAATGTTCTCGCCAAATTATACATGTTAATTGGTCAAAGGAAGAATTTGTGGCGTATGGATTTCATCATTCCTTCTCTGACCGAAGAGTTGAACATACGAGTAATGTGGTGTTATCCCGAGTGCAACTGCCACCGGTAGACGCGATAGCTTTCAACTTGTATTGTTTTCTGTACTTGTGCATTATGATGTGAACCTGTAGTTTCATCTGTTCCTGCTCGAGTCGTATTGTCAAGTACGTCCCTTTTTGCTTACCCGGATTTTTGGAGTTCTGGAATATTTTAAAATATATAGCATTCGATCACGTCCAATCGATGTCCACTTCACTGAAAGTACTCCTCTAAAGGTAATACGAATAAAACTAGTTGATGCCTAAAAATTTACTTACGCATTCCTTTTAAGAACTTTTGATAATTACAAAATGAAACTTATTTCGATTATTTCGTTTATTTACTTTCCATAATAACTTATTTTTTGCTGATTAATTGTGTAAGAAAGAAAATCGGCAGTCATTTGCACGAAAGTGTTAAAGAAGGATGTTTGTTTTCTACAGTAAGAAAGGGTCTTGCAGTATAATGCTCCCATTTCGATCGATAACAAAAATTGCTTGTATTGATATGTACTAACCATATTTTTATTTTATTGATAAAGATCACCGTGTATATTTATGTAATTGCGGCACTCGAAAAAGACCAATCTAAATGGTAAATTCCTTTTACACTAACCATTTTAACGTAATTCTTAATGATGTAAAAGACGCTGAAACATTTAGTTAAAAATATCACTTTGTTTGCATTATCTTTTAAGAGGTTTTACTGTAAAATCTGTTTAATTTTGCGTTTGAGTTTATTTATAATAAAACACAAAAACAGAACACTTGCTCCCAAAAGTTTTACGCCCAAAACAAATTAACTTTTGATTAAAGCGAATTTATTTTGTTCTGCAGCGAACAACACATTACAAAATTGCTGTTTTCGTGACTGAATTGCAAATCCTCTTAACATTTTAACTAACTCCATCTTCGACAATTTTTAGTTCCTCAGAGAAAATTTTATTTTTTTCCGTCTTGTATATTTCCAGATAATAAAGCACCTATGCGACATGATTAGTTAGTGTTTACAAGTATTAAATACATAAGAGACCATACAAACGAACTATACTTAAATTAATAAATGGCAATTTTTGTGTAGATTTTCATTTCATATTTTTCAAGCTAGATAAGCATAATGATAAATTTTTCGAAAACTTAATTAAGGCCGTTGTTTTTTTAATTAACTCGAAACAAGAGCTGCAAAGTTACGCGTTTTTAAAATATAATATTTTATTTTATCTAGTTCCATTAATTTATCTTTGTGTGTGTATGTGTATGGATACGTTTTGATACATGTATTTGGTGAGAATTGTTTAAGTATGTTTGAAAATTATTTTTCTTTAATGCTGATTTTCTTTGGTTAATTTTTGAATTGCCTCCATAATTAATTATGAAATGCATCATTTTTCACAGCATTTTTACAGCATCAAACTGTATATCTATCTATATTATAAATCAAAAACATACCAGTGAGTAACTTTGACGTCATATTGACAGTGGTAATACCTGACCAATAAATTTCGCTTTTACTGCATTTTTATTTTATTTTTTTTTAACTTTCAAAGGTTGCACAATTTAAATTTTTACACTTTCAAATAAGAAACAAAATGTTCTTTCAAATCCAAATAGTTTGAAAACTGTATCTCAATTTACTGATTTTTAAAAAAATGTTTTTGAAAATAATTGTTGAGCATTATTTTTAAAATTCTATCTCTACCGCGAGCAGCCCGATTACAAAAGATTAACCTGTTTGAATTTTTACAATATAAATAGTTCAGTGTTTGTTTCCGTTTAATATTCCATAACAAAATTAAAATCCACCAATTAACAAATAAAATAATAGTATAAGTAAAACACCAATTTAACAGACATGTAATCGAACTACACGCTTATACTACTGAAATTGTCAGAATCAAAAAGATTGCTGTAAATAGCAAAATCTTTGGCGATTTCTTTGGCTATTAACCTTTGGCGTGCGGCTCATGCAAAAATATCGCTTTTAATAAATTTCAAAACTTTATTTGAATGCATAATTGATATTTTTCTTACAAAAATGCCTTTTGGTGTTGTTAGTGGGGAATCTGAAAAGGTATATTAAATGTAAAAAATCTCTTACAATAAAAAACTAGTCGTTGGGGGCCATCGTAATACTTACCCATCATGGATATGCATAATGTAAAATATTAAAATAAAAATGTGTAAACTACTTATAAAATGCATTGCAATTCAAATAAAATCGAGGCTTGATGACGTCACAAACTTTAAAGGCTCGATTACTGAATTGCTTGAAAGAGGTTTTTCCTTATAACTCCAAAAATAATAATCCTATTAACTAGCGGTTTATTGCATCTGATTAAGCGTCAAATTTCCAATTAAAATATATCTTTGAAGTGAAATTTGGATGAAATACAGGGTCATGAAAAATCGAAGAGTGTGGGAAATAGGATTCCAAATATCTCGGCAACTCATTATCCGATCGACTTCATGCTTTATTCAAAATTTATGTTTTTTTATTGTCTTTTATATTCATTTCTTAAAATAAACAATTTCGAAAATTTTTATATACCTTTCATCAGAACGAATATTTCGAGAGTCCGAAAAAAATTGTTCCGGTTAATCGAGGTTATTGAAATGAAATAGGCTTCTTCCCATTATTACATACTAAGTACATACCAAATTGGAAGTCTCTATCTCAATTTTTTCGGGAGATAGAGCGTTTACAGACACACACACACACAGACACACAGACACACAGACGGACGGCAAAATTTTTTTTCTAAAAATATGTTTTTCGGAATCTCCAGTGTCTGAAACGTGTAAATCCGTCAAAAAATTTTTTTCGATTTTCAAAACGATTACAAGACTTACCCTATACTACGTATGATGGGTAAGTAAAAGGGGGTTTTCATTTATATTCTTTAATACGGGTTGCCCTGGTTGGATTCCCTAGTATACTTAAACTATGAAATTAGTTATGGAAGATTGTTCTTTGTGTAATTATTTTTTAAAGGGACTTGGTATTCTTCATTTGGCGAAAAAAGGCGAAAAAATCAATTTTCCGATTTTTCGCTTAACACGTATTTAGGCTAGTGATGGGCATAACGATTATTTTGATTATTCGAATGAATCATTCATGCATTCGCAGAAGCATATCTGTTAAACTTTAATTTTTTTTAATTCAATTACTACTTTTTTATTAATTTTGAAAAAAAAAGTTTATGATTTTAATTAGAATTAGATTAGACGTCAGATAAAAATGAAAAATGTGTTTCGTTTCGAAAGACATGAAAACGTTTTTCGAAATGGCTACGATTACTGGTGGCAGTGGCACCCGGGATCGTTACACATTTCTTGAATTTCTACATGTTGATCGTAAGCGGTCAGAGCAGGAAATTGAATTGCTTCTCTTGTTATGACACAAACTCGAATAATTTCCAATATCGCCAAAGGGTTACAGTATTGGCGATTTTTCTTTGAACAAAGACAATTAAAAATTTTTATTTGTCTTTTTATATGTATTCAATTTATTTTTAATCTCATGTTTTTCCCCAAAGGGGTGACGTTATAATGGTGTTCAAGGCACGCTATCGTAATCTCTCGGATTTACTTAAAGTATCTCGGTACAATATCTTACCATAAGCAGCAAAAAATCGAAATAAACAACATGGAGACATCTTGGAAGAAAGAGTAGATATGGAATAAGCGAAAACATCTTTTAATAACGAATGTACTCGGGCTGGATTGAAGATGCTGGCTTGACTCTTTTCTACAACTATAAATTTGTAGAAAAGAGCCATATTTGGCACACGCATCGCTAAAGTAGTCAATTAGAAGGGGCGAGCGACAGGAATTTTAAGCGCATAAGATTCTAGACAAAATAATGGGTCTCGCGATGATTTTGAACAAGTGAAACGATGAGTCATATAAAGAACGTTAAATTTATTGATGAGCACGGCCAAAAGCTGGGAGCGGATTTTACATCTGGACAGAGTTCGTTAAAGGGGTACAGGCAAAGCTCTCATTTATAGACATATGTCCTTATGTAGACATATGTCATTTATAGACTATAGACATATTTAAGACATATGTCCAAATAAGGAATTGACGGTTGATTGGTACGTTGCAAGAAGAATTTAGCTGAAGTTGTATTTCCTTTTTTAAGAGGAAAGGGGGCATTTGTAAATTTAAATGCTTTAAAGGGGGAACATATATGAAAGAAAAATAGTTACATTATGTGTACATTATAATAAAATTACGTATGTTTTTGAATAAAAGAAGCGTTTAAAGTAAATGGAAAGGATAAAATTTTGAGATGTTAAATAAAGGGAAAGGGGTTGTACTAATATATGATTCTCATATCATATGCGTCATCCTCTAATGCAGTTAAAATACGATTGTTGATTTATTTTGTTGCGCGTGCTTTTTGCTATTTTCGATCATTTTTTACTTTAATTTTGATGGAATAAATGAGATGGTATTCTGGCTTGACTAATTTTGTTTGCTGATTTTTTTAATCTTTAATTTTTCTTTAGAAGTATAAACCTGCATCTAAAAAATAATAGATATTGCTAAAAAAAAAAAAAAAAAAAAATATATACTGCAGCGCAAAATCCTCGCGCGAGTCTACTGGTATGAATGAATAATAATAGTAAAATAAAATAATTTTTCCAAGTTTTACCGCAATAATTACATTTTTTCTTGATTAAATAATTTTCCCCCGTTCTTCATTTAACCATTTAATAATGTATCTAAAATATATTATAAAACAGTGAAATAATAACTGAAAGAAAAGTTCAAAGGGTAGCGAATCTTCTTAAAATGATTTATTCAATATTTTCAAATGAACATATACTATATATATTTTAATTTTTAGCAAATATGATTTATATTTATATATTCCAGTAAAAAATAACGTGTCTTTATTTCAAAACTATTTCTCATTTAATATCATTAAATCCATAAACACATTTCTTTTTAATATTGGATTGTTTTAATTAATATTCATACACACATTTAAAAATGTGCAGTTATTTAATATCTATTTGTTCCTTAATGTATAAGTTTAACAAATTCCAATTAAAAGTACTGAGAGTTTTTAAAGAATTTAATATATTTTAGTTTAAATGGTGTATTTAATTTTTATATAAATTACGATTAAATATATTTTAGTTTGATGGCATAATTCATTTTTTATGTAAATTTATTCATATTTCTTTTTTAAAGTCCAATTTTATTAAATTTGTAGTAACTTGTAGTGTGTCAACAGCTTTCAATCGTCAGATACAAAGTTAAACATAAAATTTAAAATATAATCAATGGTATAAGAGCCTTTGTCTTATTTTTGTACTGCATGATTGTATCGGCATTTTGGGATTGTTACTTGTGGAATAATTTGTTTCCAAGAAAACTAACTCATTAGTGTTTTTTCTGTGGAAATCAATGCTTGAAATTTCACAAGTGTATAGTTGTTTTATTCTTATACCCGAAGAAAACATTTAACTACATTTTCTGTGACGACACATTTATCTTTAGAGGTTTCTTATCGCTTTACGAAGTGTAAAATGATTGTTTATTCTGAATCTTATCGAATTTGGGCAAACTAATGTTTAAATTTGCATGAATTTATTTCAACATAATCTTTCGTCTTGAATCCTTTCATTATAATTATGGTATGTATATTTGCCGTGTTTCAACTAAGGAGGCAAATGAAACAGAATTTGCGTAAATGCTGCAGGCTTTACCTAATGTGATTATTTAAGTGGGTAAATACTTACATGAATGTTTCTGAATGATAGCGCTCCGTCCAAACGATTGATTGAATGGCCTTTTAAGCAGAAGACGCTTTAAATTTTATTAATCAGCAAGTCATTACATACTCGCGCAATTTTCGTCGTAACCCCCTAACAATTGATATCAATTTCCATTAAAACACTTGATACATGAACTTAGAAATATTTAAATATGTTACTTTAATGTATTGAATCTGTTACAACATTTAAATATTGTAGATTTATGTAAAAATCATTAATTTATTTTAATAATATAAATAATTCAAAATAACCGAAGAAGGTTTTGCAGACTGCAACACAAGATTAAATATCATGTTATAGTATCAATACTGTTCTTTCATCAAATATTTTTCTACTTTGTTCGACTGATCGTCTATACGCACCTAGTCTTCTAATTAATTAATTGAAATAAAGATTGTCAAGTTTCTATTAGTGAACACTTCTCTGCATTTTGCATCATATGATGCATGCCAATTAATGCTATATATTTCTCCGTGTAACATGCATTTGTACATTGTGATCTTTGATTCCACATTTAGAACACTCAGATGTATCAAATAGTTCCATTATCGATTGCTTCATGGCGCTATTATGCTAAATATTGTACCTTTTGTTTCATTTAAAACATAGAAGTGTGAATCATGCGTTAATAGTTAGTTTTCTTTTTAACACTTCACAACATAGTTGAAAAGTGTTTATGAATTTCGTTTGTCTGTCTGCTGTCTGTCTGTACGTGCTTTAACTCGCGTATATGTACTCCGGTTGCCATGTAACTAATACATGTTATTGAGGTTTACCATGGAATGTTCGTTCTTGCAAATAAAGTGTGTAGCATTTATAGTTCGTTTACAGGGGTACTCAAAAGAATATCGTTACATTATGTTCTATGGGGAATATCGTTTGCAGTGTATTTAATGATGTTACGCAGTTTGAAATAAATGGAAAATTGATATGCATCACTGAGGTGCGCTACAAGATGCCTACTGTAGATTATGACGTGCATAGTATTTACAGGTGTCAGGTACACACAAAAGAATTTGGTTACAGAGTTCGGTCTATGAGTGATAATTGCTAGCAGTGCGTTTCAGTTGTGGTATGAGTTTTTAAAATTAACTAATTTTGTGCATATTACTTGGTGTGTGCAAATTCTATAGATCATATACAAGGCTGCACAAAAGAATTCGAGTACATTTCCGCTAATTGACTGCTGAAAGGGAATTTTGAACTGTGTTAAGCGTTCCCTAATTAAAGTAAATTTTTGCATACGTCTATGCGTTATATTGGCAATTCTACAAAAAGTGATCGATTTCACGTACTGGCCTGCCATAACAAGCATTGAAACCTTTTCCAACTAAAATATTCCATATAGTAGCTAGTTTTGTGCGCAGTAATTATATTTTTAGGTTTTCTTCATGGTTTTATGAAACTTTAAAAATAGCATGAAAATGTAGTGACCGTCACGCGTACTCGGCGTGTTGTGCTAAATTTCTAAGGCGATATAAATGCAATTTCACAATATTTCGTTACAACTGTTCGCCGAAAACGATACAGATAATCCCCATTTACTACAAAAAAAGATTCCGTTTTAAATGTATTCTGTGGTTTATGTACTGTAGTAACTGATCAAAGTCATGTAACCATTCTTGGTTTGGACCGTCACAGAGATCATTTTTAGTTCTTTCAACGGCGAACAAAGTGCTCTACCATGGAGAATGTGGAGTTCAGTGGCATGGGCTCGCAGTCTGGCAATGTGATACCTCCCGTCGCCCTGCTGACCGAAAATTTACTTTTATCGGCTTTTTCCTCAAGTAATTCATAAATAGTGAGATACTTTTTGTACAGACCATCACGCCTGTTAGTTTAAGAGGAACAATTTAAACTGATCTGTTCAAGTTACTAATTTTTTATTTAGGGGGTTGAAACAGCATTAGTACCTCTGGACGTGGTCTAGAGTGGATAGGCGTCCTTTAGTCCCCAAATTCAGTTACTTTTGTAAATACTGTCATATCCCAATTTTTAATGAAACATTTTTGGTTAATATCTTTGTTTATTAAACTTTATTAAACCATATTGAGATCAGTAACTGATAAATATCTCTTCACGAAGCTGAGGTAGGTTGAGGTACCAATCTTTAGTCAAAACATTTGAAAAATGAAGTCCGTCATAGGGAATGTAACGACCGTAACAGAAAATGTAAAGACCATCACTAAAAGGTAACTCGTTAGTGGCTCATAAAATCAAGAATTCATGACATAATGTGTCAAAAGGTTTTTTATTCTACAGGGGAATTTTGGTCCTTCCAAAAAAAAAAAAATGCGACTGTAAACATGAGTGTGTTTGATTGGTGGGGAAAATCATAAAGAGGTCGAAGTAATTTCACAGAAACTTCCTCTGAAAACTGATTTCTATTGTGCAAGAAATTATGCGAACCCCTGAATCATTGCTTTGTCAACAAGTTGATCGCCCGTAAAGGTTAGGAGCTAAAATAAACCCAATATTGTGTGTTAGAGGAATTTTTTTCTTAATGATAATGCACGTAACGGTCTTTACAAAAAAAAAAAAAAAAATGTACTGACCAAGCTGTAGAAAACTTCTAATATCATTCTCATAAGTTCTTAAAGTATCTTACAAGGGATGATTCCCGAAAGTACAGATATTTTCCTATCCACAACAATTATGCGTTTCAGGTATACTCATAGAAATATTTTACCTTTACCCAAATGCCACATCGGCCAGTTTTTGTAAAATTGCCCATATATACAAATCTATAGATCATATACAGGGTTGCACAAAATAATTCGGATATTTTTCTTAACTACAGATGGTAATTGCTGAAATTGAGTTTTCTGTATTCCAAATTGCTTATTTAAACATTATCTTTGACCTTATTAAACGGTAAAATTTTGTTATGGTATTCTGAATATGTTCGAAAGTGCTTCATAAACTATGCTTGACACATGATTTTACTTTCTTGTTTCTTTCCTCTTTTTTTTTAAAAAAAATCAGCAAACACATCAAAGAAGGTGAAATATTGTAAGGTAAATGTATCATCTTTCATTCATTAGGGTGTGATGTGTATCACATCTGTCACACTACTGCTTGGAATAGGCAAACTGTACTCTGCGCGCCAAATATGTCACGAAAGATAAATTAAAAATTTCAGGTGAAAATTTGAAGCAATTTTTAAAAAAAGTTTTCTGCCAATTTTCTTATTAACTTTTTTGTAAAAAATAAATAAATATATAAACGGTTAAACTAAAATAACTTCTATTTTCTTCGATATAGATTGATTATTGGATTTCAATTGATGATATTAGACATGCTATTTTGGTTGATATGCACGATTTCATTTTTAAAGGTTGGTTTTCTAAGTTCTGTTCTCATTATGTACTCAAATGAACCTAGGATAACAAATAGTAATAAAATAATCGTTGCCAGAAGAAGTGAAATAAAGGAAGCTGTTTGAAAATTAAAAGGTCATCAGCAAACCGGAGATGACTTAAGTGTTCTCCGTTTATTCAAACCTCTGTTTTCCCATCCAGCTTCTTCAAAATATTTTCCAAGACAGCAGTAAAAAGCTTAGGCGATATGATGTTCCCTTGTTCAATTCCTTTTCAAGCTTGATCTTTTCTTTTCCTCTGTCCAAACGGAGGATTCTTGTTACTTTTTTGTGAAACTTCTTTGTAATATTGATGTAAGGTTTGTCTATACAGATGTCCTCCAGAGATTTTACTACTACTGCTGATGTTAGATAGAATCAAATGTTTTTTTCGTAATCAATAAAAGCCAGGCAGAGAGATAAATTATACCCTTTATGTTTTTCTATCATACTGTCTGAATATGACTCATTGCTCTAAATTCACTTCGGAATGTTGCATGTTCTGTAGGTTCAGCTGAGTCTAGAACTGATTCAAGTCTTGTCGTTAAAACTTTGGTGAAAATTTTTATAAATCACTGACAGTAAGCTGATTATACTGTAGTTTTTAATGTTTTTTTTCTTTCCTCTCTTGTAAAGTAGCACCATCACAACATTATTCCAGTCTTCTGGTACATCTTACTTCTCTAGACATTTAGAAAACCGTATGTCTAGCATCTTTGAAAATACTTCTCCTGGTTCTTTGATAAGTTCAATTGTGATTCCCCCTTCGCCAGGGACATTTACGTGTTTTCATACATCTAGTGGTTTGTAAAACTTCGTATGTCATTACTGGGATGATTTCTTCATCTTCTGTTATGTTTTTTTCTGTGATGAGGTAGGTTGATTTTTCTTTTATCTTCCCATTTATAGATCGTTATAGAATTTTTCTACAATACTTAAGATTTCATTATTGTTTTTGGCCATTTTTCCATCCACCTTCTTCAGTGCAAACTATCTTTTCTTCCAACACCCAGTTTCTGCGTAGCTGATTTTAAACTTTTGTTATCTTTTAGATTTTTCTTGACAAAGATCACAGTTATATTTCCTGATATTTTCTGCAACGCACTATCTTACCATTTTGCTTAATTCAATGTATTCAACTCTTGATTGGGTTTGTTTTGCCTTATTTTAAATGCTCTACGTTTCTTCATTAACCTTCTTGTTTCTTCTGTTATTTTCTGTGCCTGCTTTACTTGTGCTTCACCGAATATCTCCCTTACAATTTTTTTTTGTAGAGTATTGATTAGTTTCTTGTTCAACATCTTGCAAAACTGACTGCAATATTTTGAAACGGTTTTTAATTTCCAAATGAAATTACTCTTTATGTTTCTGGAATCTGGAGACTTATAATATCGACTGATTTAATATTATAAATTGTGTCCCCTTTTCAATAAAGTATATTCGGAATTAGTACAGTAATTTTCGATTTTTTTTTTTTTTTTTACGAATTTTTATGCGAGTTTTAGAGTTTTTTAGCGTTCCGCAGAGATTTTTCGACATTCGTAAAAGAAATCCTGTTTTAATCTTTTAGCCAAATATAGTAAATTTTGTGTTCTACGATTTTTGATATTTTAGTATTTTTTTCGCGATTTGCTGGGATTTTTCCACATTTGTAAAAGGAATCCGGTTTCAATCTTCTAACCCAATGTAGTAAATTTTATTCTGCTTTCAATAAAGTTTATTCGGAAATTATGCAGCGATTTTTTTAAATTTTCGCGATATTTTTATTGTGATTTTTAGAGTTTTTTCGCGTTTCGTGCTATTTTTTGACGAGTATCAAATAAAGAAGTTGGACGGTCTCACTAACAGAGATTTTTTGTTGTAAAAATGCAGGGACCGAAGTTATACTCTCAGTATTACAGGTTTCTCACTTATACAGTTTTGACCGTATATATATTATATTACACACACACTTATATTGTCGAATATTTTCCTTGATAACATGCTTCACGATGTAGCATTTTGATTAAAGTTATTTTTAACATAATTTAATACTTGGTCATATTTTTCTTGCGTTGATTTAATCTTATGATTTAATTAATTTATTTATTTTGTTACAAAAAGTATCGAAGATAAGAACGTATTTGTTATTCGAACAATTCGAGTTTTTCAAGTCTGGAATTTTTTCAAAGATGAATTCAAGTATATTTCCGAATTTTAATATTAAGTTTTCATTATCATAAAGCTTATTATATTTATTATTATTATTATTATTTTATTTATATTTTTTTACGGATGCAATATACGGTGGTTAAAAGCTGGAACGGCCTTTTCTCTATACTTTTTTTTTCGAGGCATATTAAGAATACATGGCCCTGTGAATTAACTACACAATGCCAAATGAATTAATATTTCTAGTTTTAGAACTTTACCGTGCGTTCATTACTTTAAATTGCGTTAAAATTTTTTCTACAGTTTTCATTTTTGACAGTAGCAAAGAAAAATGAATTACATTGAAAAAGACTGACCTCAAAACCTACTTAAATTATTTTGTTGCGAGCCAAAATAAGGAAAATCTTCACCGCTAAATTTATCTTGGTAATAATTTTTAATCCGAGTGTTTAGTGGAAAAAGCAGTTCGTCTAAAAATGTGGAAATGTAATTAAAAGTGTGTTTTTCATCTGGAGCTTCATACTTCAAATTCTGTACAGTTACAGTTTGAATCTAAGCTGTAAGCAGACGAAATGAAATGAAATTATATTAGTTTTGAGTTTGTTTGTTAATGTGCTCTTTTAAATTTGGTTTTAAATTATGGAAAGATAAATTAGAAATGTTTACTGTTGTTGTTATAGAGTATTAGTTGTTCAGAATGATGCTGATAACTCCCTTATTTAATTTTGAAGTAACTTTAATACTTTTTGAATTTACATTTATTTAAGTACGATATTTTTATGGGTTGTAATGAGCTACAAATAAATACATAAGGAATTTAATGGGAGTGATAATATTTTGAATATTGTTATGAAATATTATTTCTCTTTATGTTTATTTGTGTATTCTATAGTTATTTTTTGTGGGACGAACTTAATGTTTATGCAATCTATTTCACATCTTTTGCTTTGGCCATTGATCTATAAAATCAACTTTGCAAGTTTATAAAATGATTTCTAGATTTATTTATATTTATATATTGGATTTCCATCTGACGGCAACACAACATTTTTGGCCTCCTGCAGCTTTACGAATAATTACTAAACATACTTTAAACATTGTTTTAAGTTTTAAATGCAGTGTTTTAAGCGTGTTTTAAAGAAATGTATGTTTTAAACAAAACAAATCTGTTGTAATATATATCGTAATTTTAATGATAACTATAGTTAATAATTATATTTTCTTTTTTCTTACTTTATCTGTATTTAGCTCGACTATTGCAGGTTTTTTTGAGAGAGAGAGGGGGGGGGGGAGGAGGGGAGAGGTCGACCGTTAGATTACTATAAATTTTAAATGTAGCTATTTTCTTTTAATCGAAATATAAATAATTGAATTGTCCGCTTTTCAGGAAATTTAACCACCATCTTTTATTTGAAGATACAACTTGCTGTGAATTCGTATATTGTTTGGACTATTATTTACTTATTGAATGTTTTAATGAGAACTATAACATCTCCCCATCTATTACTTGATGAGTTGATTGTAAATTAGCCGCTGACATTAGAATTATTTCTAATGTTTGATATACGTTCTCATATTTCCTATTAAAATTCTAGTCGCACAGACGTCAGTCTAATTTTCAAATTGCTTCCAATTCCCCGATGTCTTGTCACTAATCCCAGAAAAGGTTGTTGACCTGTCAGTGGGGTTAATGAAATGAAGACCTTATAATCCCAGTGCTCGTTAAAATATTTGAATTCCGTATATCAATGCGGACAGGAGACCAAACATTCCCCATGACCATACCTAGTTGATTATAGGTCTTGCCGAAACGTTTCGCCGATCGTTAAATTTTGTCAATTTGTCCCTTTAGGTTAATGAACAATCTAGCTTGATTGGATTTCGTTTTTTGAGTGATTGATTCTCTGTATCAGAATATTTCGGTTTATATTCAAGCTGATGACATGGGACTACTCACGCTTTATTTGTACTTTTAGATGCTTCATATATTCGCATTCATTAATAAAATATTATATTTTGGGATATTAGGACTAGACTAATTATTGACTCTCTACACATATCAAATTACTTATTAATCTTAGTTGTGTTGGTTTAAAATGGGCACGATAATATTTGATGATCTGTCACAAATAAACTTACTGTTTCTTGGAATTACTTTAAATATTTATCGCATCGCATCATTGATAATATAGCTTTTTAAAAGTTAACAATTAAAAATATCTTCTCAATAAATCAAAACAAGAAAGAAAACTTATGCGTCACGCATAGATAGTGAAACACTTTCCAACACTTCCAGAATACTGCAATGAAACTTCATTATTTAATAAGATAAATGATGATATCTAAATAAACAATTTAGAAAATGCATAACACAATTGAGCACCCAATTTCAGCAATTAGCGCCACATTCGATAAGATATTCTAATACTTTTGAATATCCCTGTGTATGATCTATATATTTGTATACACTCTACATGGTTTGCTATAATTTAAATCAACTATAAAACGCAAAACACATTTGGAAATTTATATTCTGCATTTACCGTCCATAAAAGAAAACTTTAAGTATTTTGTGCAGCCTGTCTGTGATCTACAGATTTTTATACACACCACATATTTAGTTAAAATTTAATTAGGATTGGAAATGCAAAATAGAAAACGTAAAATAAAATAAATCGCATTTCCAGCATTACCATCCATGAATTTTTATATATTGTTTTTTTCGTAGCCATGTGTATGAATTTATTTATATGCAAACATAGCTTAGTATATATTAACTAAGTATAATTAAGCTAGAAAATCCATAACAAAATTAAACAAGAACGAAAAATCATGCATCGAGCATAGGTTATGAAACACTTTCGAACACATCCAGAAAATTCTAACGAAAGTTCACCGTTAAATAGGGCGAAAGAAGATATGTAAACCAGTTTAGGAAACATAACACATTTAAAAATCCAGTTTTAGCCATTACCTTCCATAGTCAAAAAAGTAGTCTAATTAGATTGTGTAGCCCTGTATATAATCTGTAGAATGAAATAAACATATATATATATACTACATAGCATGATAAAATTTAGTTCAGTTAGAAAATTCACATTTAGCAATTTTCGTCAATCTATGGAAATGCATTCGAAATCTTTTGTACAAACCTGTATATTATCTAAATACTTTAGCACTCACCACATATTAAGCTAAAATTTAGTTGAGGTAAAAAACGCATAAGGCAACTTAACTTACTTCTACAATTACCAATCATAAACGATAATGTATCTTGTTCTTTGCGTAGCCCTGTATATGGATTTATTTATATTCCACAAATTATTATTTATATTCCATAAGTCTACTAAATATAGTGCATCAGGGAAATGCGTAACACAATTAAATATACCCTTAAGCAATTCAATTCCATTGTCAGTACTACTTACGAATTCCTTCGTGTAGCCCCGTATATGATCAGCAAAATTTATACACACCATGTACTATGCAAAAATTTAGTTAAACTTAAAAACGCAAACCAAAGTTGAAAACGAACTTATCACTCATAGACTGTAATTATCACACTAAGACTGTAATCAAATTCCTTTGTCTGTCCCTGTAAAAGAATGTTAAACGCAATGCACACCATACTTTTCAGTGAGCAATTTATAGTGCAACTCTGTAATGTTTATAAATTTCATTATGTTTGAAATAGTGAAACGTCATTAAATTATACTGCAAACATCCCCCCCCCCATAGAACATTGTGTAACAGAATTCTTTTGTGTGACACTGTAAATGAATAATAAAGGGTTCTGCACTCTATATTTTACAAAAAGCATGTTTTAGTGCGCTTCATAATTGTATATCAATTTCACCATGTTTTAAATGGCATAACATCATCAAAATGCACTTGAAAATTTTTTTCCCTATTGACTGTGATGTAACGGATTACTCTTGATTGACCCTGTAAATAAACTGTAAGTGCTACACACTTCATTTTCAATAGGGATCATGCTATAATAAACGTCAATAACATACAAAAACTTCAGGCGAATCGGAGTATATTTACGAGAGTTAGAGCACGGACGGCCGGCCAGACAAACCAAAGTCATAAACACTTTTCAACTAGGCTGGAAACTGTTTAAAACACCAATATTCTACAGTAAGCATCTTGTATACTCAGCAATGTACATCAATTTCAAAATACTTGAAACAGCGTAACATTTTAAAAATACACTACAAATCTTCGAATAATTTTTCTCCGTGTAGTTTTAAAGTAAAAAGAAATACGCTTAAACAGGTAAAGAGCTGTTAAATTTTATTTAAAAGAAACTTTGTGATGGAATGCTACAGAGTGATCAATTAAATTATTTGAATTTAAGTCTGACTGCATAGGATTTACCACTATATTGCTGTTAATTGATTAATATGAGTATTTTAAATTATCCGAGACGTATAGTATTTATTTTGCACCTATGACTCTAAGGATCTGATATGATAATTTATACTTAGAAAATTTTATTAGACAAATTATCAATTAATTATAGAAAAGAAAAAGTTGCGTTGTGAATTATTTTTGAAGTTCGGATCCTCTTTGAGCCAATTACAATCATCAAAGGTTACCTGCAGAGAGTTATGTAACATTAAATATATAATGGCTTATTTTAAAACCTAGATTGTAATATTAAAGAAAACATTTCCTAAAATAAAAGACTTAATATTAATTCAATAAATTAAGTAAACAAAAGGAAAACTGACTAAAATTAATTGAATATAAAATTGAGTTTATTTACAAGGTAATTATAAGCATATGATTAAAAACAAATATAAATGTTTTAAAAAAATAAAAATATTCAATCCTAGTTGAGAACTGTATTCTCAACATTTATTTTCTGAGAATTACAGTTTATCTTACTGAATTAACAAATTCGATTTTGAAAGGCAGAGTTCCATACCCTAGAAGTATTTATTTGATTAGCCTTTTTATGTTTAGATCGGGGTAGGATCTTCATACACACGTAAATTCGTATTATTAAAAGAATATAGCTTAATTAAATAAAATGGAACAATGGTGAAGGAAGATTGTTTGTTACCTTATATTACTAGATAACGTTGACAGCAGGAGGTAATGGCTGACGCGTTTTCGCTTTTTCTTAGCGCGTACATTTCCATCTATTGGCACACACACTCAAAATCTGTTTTTTTAGTTAGAGAGCAGTCAACCTTCTACTTTTCCATCTTTTTTTTGAATCTCTACTCTCAAGAAAAATCACATTCTTTTCGTGGAGCAAAAAAAAAGGGATGGAACCATTTTTCCCTTTTCACATAAAATTAAGGCCTTATACGTTTTAACTTCTTGAAAATTTGCATGTTTCGGCCATACCTCTGATTTTAGAGAGATGACCATTGGCATGCGGGAGAAATTTGGTACTCCCCTTGAGTGTTTCATAGGTCCGTCGGTACAATAGCGATTCCTCTTGACGCCGTGCTGTGTCTGGGAGGTAAAGATGCTTTGACTTGTGAGGTCTTCGTGCCTATTTAAGCTCTCATAAATAAATGTGTCATATTATTGTTCTGACAATTTTCTCCATGACATTTTTATTAGGTGTAGTTAAATCATTCGTGGGAACGGAAAACCAAATATTTCCTTGACTGCCGTGGTTCACTTTGTTCCATAATTATCTATCTGTATGCGCTGATCCTAAAATGGATCATTAATTTGTATTGTTCACTGTTCACTGATTAAAATGATACCAAATACTCTGTTAATATGCAGAAAAAAAACCAAATACTTTTTTTTTATAGTGTGTGCTAGTTTAGATCTAGATGGTGGTATTTCTCACCATCATCTCTTCCCCCGACATTAGAAAAAAAAAGGTCCACAGTATCTTTTTTTTTATATATATATATAGCCACAAAGTACTCGATGAAAGTCCATCGTCGTATTATATTGAAGATCAAAACTGAAAATGTTCACATGGAAAAGTCTAGGAACTTGGGATAAGCTGGGGTGTCACTAGGTTTGGAGTGTAAGTAGGTTTGCAACACCAGAAAAAAGTTTTACACATTGGTGAAATAAAGCGTAATCAAAAGTTCACTGTTGAAAAATCTGATGAAAGACATGACTTCTTCAGCAAGTTATCATGTGTAGTTGGTTTCAATTTCCATTGTTCCAAAAACATTTATTAAAATTTTGAGTTTTAATAGGTCCAAATCCAAATAAAGCAGGAAAATTTGAATAAGCCAAATAATAAAATAAAATGCCCGAGAGAAGAAAGAAAAAAAAATTAATTTTCTTTTCCACTCTTATATTTTTAGTTATTACATACATATAAATTGGCAAATCTTTTATTTTAATTATTACAGGCTAATTAGGTACCCATACGTTGAAACACAATATACAGAATCATTTAAAACAAATACTCAATATAATCAGTAAACTGTATGCATTGTATAATTAATACCATACATTAAAAAAAAAAATATATATATTATATCAAAAACATAGAGAGAAAATAGATATACATAATCTCACATGAAATGTCTCTCTTGAGCAAAAAGGCAAACATCTTTATTTTATTTTATATAATATACATAAAGAAAATGTTATGTGAAAAAAACATCTTATCATTCTTACTAAAACAATTTTGTTTTGGGATCTTATAAAAGGATGACTTTTCTGAATGAAAGATATTTTCAATAATATATTTTCATAAAAGAAACAGGTCTAAAAAATGAATTTTCCTCTTTCCTTTGCTACCAAAATTTTAATTATCCGTTGGTAAAATCAAAACAAGTACAATTTCACTGCCCGGCTCCTAGAATGAACAAGGTTGAAAGAGAACGAAGAAAAGAAAAAGAAGAAAAAAAAAAATCTCCTCTCTTTCCTATCGATCCATCAAATTGCTAAGGGGAAGGATTCCAAATGACAGTTACTGAGCTCACCTGTGGAAAAACTGACCCCCCCTTTTTTTTTTTTTTTTTTTTTTTTTACATTCGTATCCAGGTGTACACAAGGGAAGATTTGCGAAATGCATGTACTAGCGATTGTTGCTATCCCTCAGGTGTATGATTACTAAACTCCTGGATTTTCGACTCTACAAAAAGGGGTGAAATGTGTTAATTGCACGTGTAATTGGTGAAAGGTAGTGCAGCTATGATTTACAGCTAGGAATTATGATTTATGTTGTTAAAAATAAAAATTATACTGTGTGGTTAAAAAAAAAAAAGTCGTGTATACCCGGCTTGAATTTAAAAATAAATGGGGTATGTAATTAAATCTGTATATCTGCTTAATATTTTCTATAAAAAAAAAAAATCGGTACACGTGTAACGTGGTCAAATCCGTTTGCATCGCACTATCTTCTCGTCAATTTATATATTTACTTATTTATTTATATTGTGTATAAAAACGTAATGTATTATAATATATATATTTTTTTAATATAATATTGATTTTCTAGTTACAATTTAAGTTAGCGAGAACAAGCGAGCGTTGCTTTGCACAAACGAAAATGTGCATGCAATTGTAAAATATTTATTTAATTATTTATTCTTCTTCTTATTATTATTTTAAAATATATTAACGTGTAAATATACATATTTAAGGAATCGAAAGCGAGCGTTCGCTTTTCTTTTCTCTTATTATTTTTTGTTTTATAAAATATTACATATAATAGTTAGAAAAAAAAAAGATTAAACAAATTCTTTTTTTTTGTAAAGTTTGGAAATTTAGTTAATTAGAAATATCTCAGCTAAATGCATTATTAGATGCTCTGCGCAGATACTCTCAATTTCGCCTGCAAAAACGAGACTTTAACATCCAATAAATTGCTGAAATGATCATTGACATGTATCCAACACCTTTTTATTATTATTATTTTTTAAGTATGAAATAATTTACCTAAATATTTAAGGTATAAATTAAACATCCAATTTATGTTTTGTAATAATTGAAACGTTCAATGGTATTTTTTTTTTTATTTTTTATTCTATTTTTTTATTTTTTTTTTTTTAAATTATCTGAAATGTTAATCCTTAGGGACAACTAATAAATTTTTTTTTTTTTTTTACTTGTTTGTTTTATAATATGAAATCGTACGATTATTCTAAAATTAAAATTGAAACGCGTTGTTCTAACCAAGTTATAGATTATATCAAATATTAAACTAAAATAATTTTGTAAAATCTGACCGATTTTTTTTTGTTATAATAATTCAAGTGGATTCGTCAATCCGTGGCTTTAAGCAAAGGATGAATTATTATAAATATTGGTCAATATAAAATGTTGTATTATTATTATTTATATTTGTGTCGCCGAGTGAATAGATGTTGACTTGTAATTTTAAATCGATTAGTTATATGTTTTGTGCTACATATAAAGACTTTTATTTTCACTTTTAGTAGAGGGGGTAAGGTTATATATTAAAATTTTTTTTGTTTTGTTATATAAATTAGTATAAAATGGGTTTGAAAGGGTGATACCCTGGCAAGGCTGCCTCTGTTTTTATTTTTACCGTAATTATTATTATTTTTTATTTAACGTGCATGTTTGTTCATAACTCCCTCTGACGAGCCAAATCCCTCAGTAGTACACTGTGTAGCAAAGAAAAAAAAAACTTGCAGTATCCTCCCTAAATGATCTTTTTTTTTTTTTTTTTAAATAGTAACCTGTCCTCAATGTACTGTAAATAAACAATAATGGAAAATTATAAAATGTGTACTAAACTAAAGAAAAATAAGACATCTATAAACGATAAAAATTTAAAATAAATATATACATATTGCCTCGACAGCATTAAAAGAGAAAAAAAATTTCTCGCTTCCCTATCTAGGAATTTATGTGTATAGTCTGTGATTCCACTTTCGTTGGTGAGAATAATTTATTTATGTGGCGTTTAATAGTCGCTTTATCTGGGAATGCAATTTCCTTTAATAGGTAATTGTTATTCCTAAGCTTCCTTACCACCTCGAATGGTCCCAAGAATTTTGGCTGAAGTACACCTGGTTTACCCACGACTTTTAAGTAGCATTCTTGTCCCGTTTGTAGAATTTTTACTTTTTGGACTGGAGTACTGTCGATGTACTCCGCCATCATTTTTTTTTGGTTTTGTAAGGCTAATTTCTTTATTTCCTCAATATGTTGGACTCTATTTTTAACGTAGGTTTTGACAATTATGTCTTGGTCAGGCAAGTGTATGGAAAAAGGAGTTCTTATTTCTCTACCGAAAAATAGAAGTGCCGGAGAAAATCCCGTAGCTCTGTGCGGCGTACTGTTATAATTAATTTTAAAAAAATCAATCCTGGTATCCCATTCTAAAGAGTTTTTACACATAGCCACAATTGAATTTTTTAATATTTTATTACTGATTTCACAGAGCCCATTACTGCGTGGATTATTCACGGACGTAAAATCTAGGTCTATGTTAAGAGAATCCATGTATTCTTTGAATAAATCAGAGTGAAAATACCGGCCATTATCCAATTTTATGGATCGCGCCAATCCGAAATTACTAAAATAGCGATTCAATACATTTAGAAGTGTTTGTGATTCACAATTGCGAACCGGTACAGCCTCCAAGAATCTTGATGTGGAATCAATAATCATAAATACAAATTTATTTTTGCGTAGCGTCATTGGAAGCAAACCAATTAAATCTATATGCAAAACTGATCCGATTTCTTTATCTTTGATTATTTTTTGTGTGGGAACTTTAATAGTTTGATGTTGTTTAGTCGTGTTACATGGTATACATTTAGTACAATAATTCTTTACATCCCTGTACATCCCGTACCAGTAGAATCTAGCTTTTATTATTTGATAAGTTTAAAAAAATCCGAAATGTGGTTTATGAGCTTCCTGTATTATTTCAGCTTTAAGTTTATCCGGAGCAATTAACAGTTCATTTGTATCAGAGCCTGGCTTTAATATTAATATTTCTTTTTGATTGAGAGTGAATTTTTTTGTGGTTTTGTTTTGTTTGTCAGTTTTAATTTTGTTTATTATTTTATTTAATTTTTCGTCTTCTAATTGTTGTAGTTTAATGTTTTCATCTGATAGAGCTTTGTTTACCGTAAACAATGAATTTTGCAATTTTTCTCTTGAAATTATATTATTAATGTTCCTCGAAACATAATCAGCAGGATTTTTAGATCCCTCGATATGCTGAAAAGAGTAGTTAAAAGGGGACAAATTGTCCAACCCCCTTGCTACAATGTCTGGTTGCTTTTCCAAATTTAAAAAATACGTTAGCGCTTTGGAGTCTGTATAAATATTAAATTTTCTCCCTGCGAGAATATGCTTGAAATACATCACCGCTTCATGAACCGCCAGTAGTTCGAGTTTGAAACTGGGGTAGTTCTTTTCGGGATCCCTTAATTTTCGCCCAAAATGTTCAATTGGCAGCTGTTCTCCGTCGTATTCTTGTGCTAAAATTCCAGAAATAGCTGTTTTAGAAGCGTCTGTGATTAAAATGAAATCTTTTGAGAAATCCGGGGGTTTTAATGTGGGATTTTTAACTATCGCTGCTTGGATTTCTTTGAAAGCATTTTCTTCTATGTCAGACCATTTTAATTTCACTTTGTCTTTAGTAAGATTAATTAATGGGTCAACTATTTTAGAATAGTCTTTAATAAGCGATCTAAAATAATTCGAAAGACCAAGTAGAGATTTAACTCCCTTCTTATTTTTAGGTTTAACTAAATTTTGAATTTTATCTATGTTTCTTTTTGAAGGAGAGTATCCTTCGCTGTTTAGGGTGAAACCGAGAAATTCGATTTCTGACATACAGACTTGTATTTTAGTAGGCTCAATAGTTAAATTATTTTCAATAAAAGCTTTAAGGACTTTGTCTAACAGATCTAACATTTCTTCGAGTGAGTCGGCTGCTAGGATCACATCGTCAATAAAATAAGCGACTTGATCTTCATTAAAGTGGCCCAACACTTTATCAATTAATTCTGCAAACACCGCAGTACTGAGTCGCGTTCCGAAAGGCAATCTTAAAAAGGAGAATTTACCGTGCTCCGTTATGAAAGCTAATTTTTCAGTGTCTTCTTCACGTAAATTTATTTGGAAAAACGCACTGTGTAGATCCAGTACTGTATAATATTTTTTTCCACTCATTCTCCGCAGAATCTCTTTAATTTCGGGTATGGGGTACGCATAATTTTGAAGTATTTCATTTAAAAGTCTATAATCGACCGCCATACGATATTTAACTTCATTAGCCTGTTCGTTTTTCTGCAAAGATTTTTTTTTAACGAAAATAACAGGGAAAGCGTAATCAGAGTTGGATTTACGAATGATATTTGCTCTCAAAAGTTTTTCAATTTCTTTTTTAGCATACTCCTTAACATTGTGTGCAGTTTTGTATGGTTTAGTCTGCAGAGGATAATTATGTATTAAATTAAATCTTGGGACGACTAATGAAGATTGTCCGAGTGTATCGTAATTCTTAGAAAAGGCATGTGCATTATTTAGAAGTATTTTTTTTAATTTTTCTGCTGTGTCCGAGTCTAAATGTTGTAAATTAAAGTCGTCTGATCTAAGTTCTTCTTTTCTCCGTTCACGAACTTGCTCTAAATTCAGATTATTAATGTGCACTACCTGCTTCGTTACTTCTTGACCCTCAGTGTCAACTGATTTTATTTCAAAATGTTTAGAAATTTTGCCAATGTTCATTCCCTCTGTTAAGATTAATTTTTGTTGTGATTTGTTAGTGATTATTATATGAATTTTATTATCCTTGGCAATTTCGTGAATTGATGTTTTATAATAAATTTTCATATTATGTTTAATCGGTTCCAAGAGTATTGTATTTGTAGTTGCGAATTTATCTGGATCTAATAGTAATGCAACAATTTTTTTTTCGCCTGGTAGTAACTCCGTTGTCTGTGTTAGTTTTGCTGTAACAAAATTTTTGTGCAAGATACGTTTTTTTTTCTTTTTGCGTATTGTTTCTTTATTTTGATTCTCATTAGAGTTAGCAGTTAAGTTACTTATCAGACTTTGAGGTTCATTTTCTAGAAATTGAAGTGCAATGTTTTTGTTTTTTAATTTCATGGTTTTATCTTCAAAATCTAGGATAATATTATTTGTTTTGAGGAAATCGAATCCCAATAGCATATTGTAGTTCCGACCAAAATCTTGAGTTGTAACATAGAATGCCCCCGATACAAAAACGTTTTCCAATTTGAAAGTTAATTTAATGCATTGCTTAAAAGAGATTGTCGAATTTGTTAATGTTTGAATTTTTACCTGGTTACAGAGATTTTTATATTTTACGTGTGCATTCTTTAATTGTTCGAACAATATAGGTGATGCCAAAGTTACTGCCGCCCCACTGTCTGTCAAAGCATTAATCTTAACACCATTAATTTCAAAAGTAATAATCGGAAGTTGAGAATTGTCATTACTTTTGACACTAGCAATAATTTTGTTATTTTTTTTAGACCCGCAGTGAGACTTACGCGGGTGCCTTGTATTTGAGAATGTAAGTCCCGACTTTAGTTTCCCTTATTGTTACTAGAATTCTGATCATGATCTTTATCTTGTTTATTGTTTTCAAATGTCTGCTGTGAATTATTTTTTTTTGTATAATCATGTTTTTTATAATTATTTTGCTTGTAGCCCCCTCTATGCCCTCTATAATTTCTTCGCTGGTCATATGATCTCTGTTCGTTGAAATTGCCTCCATAATTTCCGAAACTGGGATATGATATCGGCATAAATTGTTGGTGGGGTGGGGGTGGTGCATAGTACATGTACTGAGGAGCAGAATATTGCATAGGGTTGAAGTTTTGGTGCGTGTAATTTGGGGTTTGCTGAAAGTTTCCCTGAACTTGTTGGTTTCCCCCTTGATAAAAATTTGGTTTTTCGATTTGAATATTCTCAGGAATTTTTTTATTTTCGTCCACGTAATTACTGCTGTTTTGTTCGTTGCCCTTGTAAAACCAACAATGTGGGTTCGTATGGGATGTGGATTTACAGTACTTGCAAAACCTAGTTGTATCATTGTTAGTGGCATTTACCTTTAATTTTATGTTATTTAGTTCCGCGGTTAATAATTTTATATTCTCTGCACTTTCTACATTGAGTTTAAGCAGTTCATTTAACAAATCAGAATCTTTAGTTTTGGAAATGTTGTTGATGTCCTTTAAATTGACATGTGAATAAGCCTCCTCTAATTTTAAGGCTATGTTGCACGCTGTTTTAAAGTCCGGCGGAGAGTTTTTTCTTACTTCCAGACTTAAATCACTACGAATTGATTCCAAAAACTGAGATAATTTGATCATTTCCATGAATGTAGAGCTGTTGTTAGCTCCTATATCTTGCCCCCTTTTTTTTAGATAAAGGTCTGCTGCCGCATTAAATTCTAATATAAATTCGTTCATGTTTTGTTCCGGTTTTTGTTTGAGATTGCAAAATTTCTTTTGCGCTTCTAGAAATGTGGTTTTGGGTTCAAATAATTGTTTTAACTTTGTTTTAAAGGTTTCTAAGTTCTGTTCCACGAACAAATTTTGATCCCTCATCAATTTATCTTTAGCAGGTCCTACAATTTTCGCCTTTAATATAGTTAATTTAGAATCATTATTCAATTCAGTTTTATTGATGAGATTGTCAAATTGTAAGAAAAAATGGTTAATATTTGCTTCCTTTTTTCCATCATAGTATGGAATCAGATTAATTAGGCTATCTGCATTTGGGGTGTCCATTGTAGTAATTTTAGGAGTAGCTTTTTCAGAATTTATAATTTTCTTCTCTTTCTTTTTTTTCTTATTATTATTATTACTATTATTACAAATAATATTAGTGTCTACAGTTTGATTATTTAATTCGCGTAATTGTTGTCTAGTTTTGACACCAGTATCTATTCTACTAATTCTTTGACTTTTACGCTTATTCATCCAATTAAAGTACAAAAATCATAAAATAGAGAGAGAGCAAAAAAAAAATTGTTTAACATAAAATAAAAGATACCCAATGGTGAATTGTTATGCACTGTTCGAGAAATTAATTATATATAATATATATCATTTCAATATTTGAGCATTATTATGTATTTATTTTATATTTGCTGCTGTTGCAGTATATGTAACACAAGTCATATTTTCAATTCTTTGTTAATACAAATCAATCCAATAACACTTATTATTATTTAATATATCATTATATATTTAGTGAGGTACCCAAAAAGAATTGCCAGGTATATGCATGTTACAGAGTGTATGAAGATTCCCCAATGAATGCTTAATTTTTTTTTTTTTTTTTTTTTTTTTTTTTTTTTTTTTTTTTTTAATTAGTTGTTGAAAAGAGGAAAAAAAATTTTTTCAAAAGAATTAGAATTAAGAACATTTATGTTAGCAAAAAAAATTTTTTTTTTTTAGTCTTAATATTGCATATATATTTTTATATTTAAAAAATTATACAATAACCTAAAGTTCTATTTCTAAAATTAAATTAATATATTAAAATAATTTAGAAAGAGGTAACGGTACCACTTCTAATTCGGTAAACCCTATGATGGAATGCTACAGAGTGATCAATTAAATTATTTGAATTTAAGTCTGACTGCATAGGATTTACCACTATATTGCTGTTAATTGATTAATATGAGTATTTTAAATTATCCGAGACGTATAGTATTTATTTTGCACCTATGACTCTAAGGATCTGATATGATAATTTATACTTAGAAAATTTTATTAGACAAATTATCAATTAATTATAGAAAAGAAAAAGTTGCGTTGTGAATTATTTTTGAAGTTCGGATCCTCTTTGAGCCAATTACAATCATCAAAGGTTACCTGCAGAGAGTTATGTAACATTAAATATATAATGGCTTATTTTAAAACCTAGATTGTAATATTAAAGAAAACATTTCCTAAAATAAAAGACTTAATATTAATTCAATAAATTAAGTAAACAAAAGGAAAACTGACTAAAATTAATTGAATATAAAATTGAGTTTATTTACAAGGTAATTATAAGCATATGATTAAAAACAAATATAAATGTTTTAAAAAAATAAAAATATTCAATCCTAGTTGAGAACTGTATTCTCAACATTTATTTTCTGAGAATTACAGTTTATCTTACTGAATTAACAAATTCGATTTTGAAAGGCAGAGTTCCATACCCTAGAAGTATTTATTTGATTAGCCTTTTTATGTTTAGATCGGGGTAGGATCTTCATACACACGTAAATTCGTATTATTAAAAGAATATAGCTTAATTAAATAAAATGGAACAATGGTGAAGGAAGATTGTTTGTTACCTTATATTACTAGATAACGTTGACAGCAGGAGGTAATGGCTGACGCGTTTTCGCTTTTTCTTAGCGCGTACATTTCCATCTATTGGCACACACACTCAAAATCTGTTTTTTTAGTTAGAGAGCAGTCAACCTTCTACTTTTCCATCTTTTTTTTGAATCTCTACTCTCAAGAAAAATCACATTCTTTTCGTGGAGCAAAAAAAAAGGGATGGAACCATTTTTCCCTTTTCACATAAAATTAAGGCCTTATACGTTTTAACTTCTTGAAAATTTGCATGTTTCGGCCATACCTCTGATTTTAGAGAGATGACCATTGGCATGCGGGAGAAATTTGGTACTCCCCTTGAGTGTTTCATAGGTCCGTCGGTACAATAGCGATTCCTCTTGACGCCGTGCTGTGTCTGGGAGGTAAAGATGCTTTGACTTGTGAGGTCTTCGTGCCTATTTAAGCTCTCATAAATAAATGTGTCATATTATTGTTCTGACAATTTTCTCCATGACATTTTTATTAGGTGTAGTTAAATCATTCGTGGGAACGGAAAACCAAATATTTCCTTGACTGCCGTGGTTCACTTTGTTCCATAATTATCTATCTGTATGCGCTGATCCTAAAATGGATCATTAATTTGTATTGTTCACTGTTCACTGATTAAAATGATACCAAATACTCTGTTAATATGCAGAAAAAAAACCAAATACTTTTTTTTTTATAGTGTGTGCTAGTTTAGATCTAGATGGTGGTATTTCTCACCATCACTTTGAAAAGTTCATCTGATACTAATTGTTTTACATTAATTTTAAAATGAAAAAATGTTCTAAAAAGAAACGCTTTCATAGGTTCACTCTCAGAAAATTTTGTAAAAAACAATAAATGAAGATTATACTCTTATGAATATGCATAATTCTAAAAATAAAATTCGCCGAAAACACTATAATGTGTGTCCATTAAAAAATAATAAAAATTTAAATATTTGGCAATTTACATAGATTGCCAATGAGGTCTGAAATGTATAAGCTGATTTGGTAGAAAATTTGATAAGACTATATAAAATATTTTTGCAATGCATGACATTGTATGTTTGTCTTCTTTAAAAACATTTATTTATTGTTATTATTAAATCAAGTTTAAAAGTCACTCTTTCACTAGAATAATATCTTCATTTAAATTTTAAATGATATTTGTTTTATATTAAAAATTGTTTTTTTTTGGAAAGCCTTTAAAATGGTACCTAAATATGTGGTTAAATTTTATTAAAATATTGAAATGATTCTCTGTACATAATATTATCTAAACGTATAAAAGGGGGGATTTTTGCTTGCATTTCTACTCTATCTTTCCTTTATAATTGCATTTAGCAACCAGATTCTCAGATTCACTTTACAAATGTTTATTCTACAGACAGATATGGGTAGCTGGAATTTTGCAGCTCTATGCACGCACTGGGACCCCAATACTTAATTTCTGTGCATGTTTATTTAACAACATTTCGTTATTTGAATTGCTTAATGCGAATAGCGTAGTTTGGGACTTGGGCACTTCTAATTCTAATTATGTTTTCCTAACTGAGCTAAATTTAATTCACTAGACATATTTTTTACTTTTGGCTCTTTAAATCAATATATTTAATGTACTTCAAATAGTTAGCTTAAAACTGTGAATGTTTAATTCTTACGCAATCTGTTCTGTTTTAATTTATTTGATGTAACACTAATTACCAACGTAGTCTTATTAACAAATTTTAGTAAATAGATACTTGATATTCATTTAGGGGTCAGCATATTAACATAGACAGTTGCGTGCAGTATTATTACAGTTATATAATGTTTCGCGTTATTTTCCGGATATGAATTGTTATTTTTCATTTTATATATTATCCAATTTCTAATGATACATTCTAGAAAGAGTATGTATGCTGCTTTTCTTTTATTCTCCAAAATTTCTATTAAAATTCTCGTTTGGCTGCATCAAAATAAATTATTAAAGCGTCCCTAAAATTACATACAACTTCCCCGTCCCAATGAGACAAAGTTTAGAATCCGCAGAGGTGTGGTGCTGGAAAAATATGCTAAGCATTTAAACACTGATTAAAAAAGATCTACAATGTCCAGCGTGCAATTAACTTTATGTTACGAAATTTGGACTTTTTGAAAATTTGTAAACGTAATTTATAATTATCGCGAATGTCTAAAATGTTTATGAATAACTCTGCTAAAACAATTAGTATCAAAATAATTCTTTGTACTACATAAGCAATGTTTGTTGTGGATGTTTCATTTGTACAATATTTTGTTTTCTTGATCCAAGATAAAACATAATAATTTCTGTTAGCATCGTAAACAATGTCAGAGACTTGGACGTAAATAACTTTTGCCCTGCTATTTATATTTGTTTATATATATACAGTGGAACTTCCATTTAACGAAGTCTCATCGTTACACTTAAAAACTTCGTTATGAAGAAAATTCGTTAAATAGAAATTAACTTAAATTCATGAAATTTTTTCTTGAGATATGACAAAAAGGTATTGGATTCAGAAGCATTTGATTCAGTTTTAATTATGAAGCCGTCTTTTACAAAACAGTTGTGTACGGTCGATGAAATCACATCACATTCCCAAGCTTTGGCCCAAGCTTTCATCAGCTCTGATACACAGAATCTCAAATTAATGTTTTCACTACATCGGCTTTTTTTCTGTCTTTTTCGATAATGTACTTCAAGATTTTTTATTATTCCTTAGACTAATGATTGGAGTTTAGCTGTATTGGCAGGAACAAAAATAACTTTGATGTTCTTCGATTTGTATTTTGAAGCACGTTCTTTTGGATGTACAAAGCAATTGTCTATCAGCAATGGAAGGTCAGAATGGTACCTGTCTGTCTGTAATAGATATTTTTTGTTTCAATGCATCTGACGCCATTGCGACACCTCATCTTCTATATCATTGAAGGTAAAAAGTGGATTTTGACTTCCCCCCAACTGTCAGCGCTGGTGTCTCGGAGTGGGAGAATAGTGATAAAAAGTGTTCTTCTTAGTGTGAAAAAATTGTTTTATTTAGCACCAAGCAGAATGGAAATTATTTAAATGTGTTCATTTTCATATAATCGAATCCGCTGAAATAAATTTGCATATCCTTCGAACAGCAATCGCTTAATTTGAATTCTCTATACGTACAAAAGTGGAACAAACTTCGTTATATAGAATATATTTTTCGTAATGTGGAGATTAATTTGCATGCTAATGGTGTTCAAAGTCAAAGTTCTGCAGAAAATTTCGTTAAGTAGAAAACTTCGTTAAATAGGGACTTCGTTAAAAGGAAGTTCCACTGTATATGTATAATAAGTCGATATTAGAAATCTCCACAAGCATAAAGAAGAATTTAAATTGGAACTTAAAAATCGTTTCCAAGTACTTCAATCAATTTTAGAAGAAGAGCAAGATGTTACATTAGTGAACAAGAAACTAACCAATATTCTACAAGAAATTGCAAGGACGGTAGCCGGTGAAGCACAAGTAAAGCAGACAAAGAAAATAACAGAAGAAACAAGAAGATTGGTGAAAAAACGCAGATAATTTCAAATGAGGAAAAATTATCCTAAATCAAGAGATGAATGTGCAAAATTATGTAAAACGATAAGAAAATGTGTTACAGAAGATATCAGAAAATTTAACTGTGCTTCAGTAATAGCCTTTGATGAAAGATTTGGCAGAAGCTACCATTAATATGGGATAAAAATTAATTTGGAAAAGACTAAGGTGATGTTCAATTCATTTACATCAAAAAAGAAAATCGTCTACAACAACACTGAGATGAACGAAGTGCAAAGCTATGTGTACCTTGGACAGGAAATATCATCGGACAACATTATCATGAATGAAATCAATAAAAGCATAAGAAATGGATGGAGTGCTTTTGGGAAGAGCAATATTAATCTGAAGAATAACATGTCTCTTTTTTTGAAAAGAAAGGTGTTTGACCAATGTGTTTTACCTGCATTAACTTATGGGGCAGAAATATGGACGCTAAGAAAATGGATAGTACAAAGATTACAAACATACAGCTAAGTATGGAAAGATGTATGCTAGGTATAACTGGAAGAGATAGAAAGAGAATAACTTGGATAAGAAGTCAGATGAAAGTTTTTGACATCATTGAGAGAATTAAACGGCTAAAATGGAAAAGGGCTGGGCACATTGCAAGGAGACAAGACAATAGATGGAGCACAAATACCTTACAGTTGTATCCCAGAGATGTAAAGCGACCAAGAAGACGATCTCAAGTGAGATGGAGTGACGAAATCAGAAAAGTGGCCGGTGTTAATTGGATTACTAAAGCACTAGACAGGAAAAAAAAGTTTAAATTATGAATTTTATGTTTGTTATTTTTCGTTTTTATATTTTATCCTATAGTTATTTTCTGGTTATAACTTTATCCATTATTTGATTTCCATTCACTTATTTACTTCCTTACATTCATTTCATGTTATTCATTATTTATGGCATTTCTTAGTAAATTATTATAGAATGGCAATTAGGCTCTGTTAATACTCAGTGTAATGTTCGGTACATTTTACATTATAGTGTTGGCCATGAATCGACATCCCACTACCTCATCGCATTTTCAATTTAGCAAATGCTTCTCTCCACGGTGTTTGACTTGCCCACTTGCTGAACAGTCGTAAATTGTTCATAATGCATATCCCATCAATTTCTGCAAAGCCTACAATGTCATTTATAGGATCAAATTCAATTCATGTCATATGCAATATATTGGTCAAACTAGTATCCCTCTCCATAAACGTATTAATAGACATTGTGCAGCCATTTGTAATTATCAAAGTTCTCGCAATCCTCGTAACTGCAATGTTGAGTATACACACTTTAAAACACATAGCTTTAACAATATCACTATTTATATCCTCAACATACAAAACAAATTCCATGAACCTCTTTTTTTAGAATCCACGTATTTTAAACACTGCAATACACTCTATCCATATGGACTTAACCAACTTTCAAACAATGAATCTCACACTGTATATTCTACATTATCTAACACAATTAATTACAATTCACTCTACCGATCACTCAATCACCACCTATACGAACAAACTGCACGTACACAAAGAGATCACTCTTCTACACCCAAAAAATCACCTTCCAAATTAACTAACGCTCAAATCAAAAACTCACTAAACAGTTTACAATCTTCATGTTACAGTAATTATAGTTGGCAAACTCCTCGTACATTTATATTCGTAATTTCAAAGTATCATCTCACTCAATATTTTAAGGTTTTTACATCTGATACATTCACCACCCATTTCATTGATATTTTCTTTGATCTGTTCCATTTTAGGTTAAAAGCTCTCAATGTTAATATTAATTTAAAAACAAAAACTTAAATGAAAGTAATTCACACTTAATTATTACTTTTACTAACCCTGTTTTTAATAAAATTAAGCTTAATCACATTTTTAACAATGAACACCTGTAAATTTCCACTTCATAGTATAAATATTTAAAGTACCTTTAAATACCGTATTAGTTTAGGGCGTAGACTATTTAACTGTAATATTGCTTATAACTTTGCAGAATGGAAGCATAATGCCATTTTTCTTATACAAAAATGTTTACAGAAATCACATATTGGTAAAATTCGTGGTTCTTTCTCCACCCTGAAACCGCACGTTCGTGAACTACAAAACACTTTTATCATCACATATGTTGCCAAGGTTGCAAATAACCATGCCATCATCTGCAAACACAACTATCATCACCTTCTTACAACTGCAATTTCTTCCAATAACATTTTCATACTTCATCATGTTCCATTAGAAGAAAACAATAGACATATTTTAAATTATTAGGCTTAAAAAGTAAAAACTCCAATTATCCGTACATTGTTATGATTCCTAAGTTTCACAAAAAACCTTTAAAATTCCGCACTGTTACCGTAGGATGTAATACTTATAATACATTCGCCAATTCACTTTTCTTAAATAGTCTCACACAAATTTACAATTTATCTATCAATAAAAGATAACACTCATTGTATAAAAAAACTCATATACTAGTTAATAAAATCAAAGCGTTAACAATATTATCACACGATTTCAAGGACCTATTCAACAATATTCTTTTGGCAGATTTACACTCTACTATTAATACACTCTTTATAGAATACTAGGGGGCCTACCCCCTACGAGCTACGCTCGCCAACCCACTTTCAGACTTCGAAGCCTCTAAAAACATGAAAGCGTGCTTTGTTTTAAAAATATTGGTAAATCTGTATTGGGTTGCCATGCTTTTAACGTTTTAATGGGGCATTTTTTGATTACCATGGCCTCATACACGACTGTTGCGACAACTGACGACTGTTTTCGAGATTGATAAGTAAAATCAATTACAACTTGAAAACCAGCTTGTATAAAATGGTTAGGTTTAAATTGTGGCTACCTCTCGGACTTTTATAACAACGATCTGTATTCTATTTTTCCTTTGCGTTTAAGGATGAGAAGAACTCCATCTGCTTGTGAATAACATTAAGAACCACGGTATTGAAAAGTACGGTTATAGACATTTTCAGTAACAGGTTTTAATTTTCTTTCTATTTTAGTGCACCATCATGCATATTTTCATGTTATTTTAAATATGTCAATTATTTATTTTAATTAATATGTATATACGAATTTTCTAATAAATATTTATCATACAAAATTAATTAAATATTTTGTGCATGCATGCCTGCATTTATTCGGCATCAATTGATGACATATTTAAACAAATTTGCTATCTGCGATAATTTTACACCTTATTATGTCACTTGAATATTGTCCATAAGAAAATCGGGTACTTTTCAAGTATAGGATCATTTGCTTTTAGGTTTGGCGTAATTCGAGCTTCGAAAAGGGATAGATTCGTTAATATACATAGATTTGTTGCCAAAAGTTATGAAAACAAACCCAATAGATTTTGGTGCTTTTCTATTATAGGGGTCTTGACGCTTTTTAAAAAAGCTTGGCGCAATTCGGGCATCAGAAAGTGAGATTTGGTGCCAAATGACATAAACAGCCATGGAAACAAATTCGACGATTTTTTTGTTTAGATGCGTATTTTAATTATACGTATATTATTATTGTTTCTTCTATACAAATTACTTCTGATTATATATAAAATAGGATAAATGACATTTTACGCTAAACAAATTGTATAAATATTTTTTTGATCCTTTCTTTTGCGTTTACATAAATGACGTCATTTGGACGAATTTATTCAAAATATTTTCCGTTTATAAATTAAATTAAATGCTGACAGACGATTGAATCCTGACGATAGAAATGTGATTTTTTTTCTAATTTTCCTTAAAAACATAATTTAATCACAATCTTGTCTTCATTATCGATTGAAATAAAAGATAATTTCAATTTCAATTTGAAAATGACGAATAAAAAGAAATCAATAATCCCTATCGGGATCCTTTTCAATTTTTTTCCCTCTTTTGTCACAAAAAACTGAGTAATTAGTTGCCATCATTACAGAAATGTCATTAAAATTAGAAAAAAATTAATATCTCGAAAACTAATTCAAATTTCAAAATTCTATTACCAGTTTTGACATCCGCGGATTTTTATGGACACTTGGTATTAATTCCACCATCAAGCGTTTAATATTTTATTAAAAATATCCCTGAAACATAAGCAGTCGTTTAATCAGTCGTTTCATAAAATCGTTTCATAAATTCGTTTCATAAAATCGTTTCACAAATTCGTTTCATTAGGATTTTATATATATAGGGTAGATTTATCATCATTACAATAACCTGACAACATCGATATTGACTACTTCAAAACTTTAACTATTTTTTTTTTTACTTTTTCATAACTGTCTTCCAAAATAATGCTATATTTATTCAGACACAGGGGATTCCACAAGGCTCTGCTAGTTATAGTATGCTTTCAGATGTATATATCTGTTTCTATAAAAGAAAGTATATTAACAATAATATTTTGCTCTATACATATATAGATGACATACTTATCATTTCACTTAATGTTAATCATTTTATATCTTTTCCTGTAGCATATCCTTCCAATCTTGAACTTAGCACTGCTTTTTTAAATAATTCTACAATTAATTTTATGGACGTTAATATATCTATTCATTCTGATCATACTTTAACATTCAATATTTATGATAAACGTAATGACTTTTTAATTTTACTAACTTTCATTCCTGTCTTCATCTTTCAGTTTACAGAAATATTCTTCTATGCCACTGAAATCGTATTAAACGTTTATGGTCGTCCCATTTCATAAGGCCTAATCTATTAAAATTAAAACATACAGCTTTGTCTTATAATTGTCCCCCTTGCTTTTATTTATTCATGGATTAAACATTAAAACATCTAATTTTAACAGTACGGGCATATTCAATATGAATAAAAATTATAAAATTGGAAAACAATATTATGGAGAGAGGGCGGAGATTTCCGAAAAAATTATCACAAAAGCAAAATTCCCCCCCCCCCCCAAAAAAAAAAAATAAAAAAAAAAATAAAAAATAAATTATAACAACAAAATGCAGTTATGAAGGGCTGAAGCGAGACTGCTAAACAGTTACAAAATTTTATTTAAAAAAGCGAGTTTCATGCATTCAACACAATTATTTACACTCCATAACCCCTACATTCATCATTTTATTTACACAATGTCTCCTCATACATGGATTATTATTGTTTACTACCATCTTCCCATTTCACCTTTAAAACAATCTAAATTTTCTTTTACATCCTTTAGTCGTCATCACTTTCTAAATTTTATTTATATTAATTACTACTTCGTTTAAAATCTGTTTTATGCAGAAGCTGTTTGTAATTCCAGCTTTACCCTTTTCCTAATAGATGGCAGCACCAGATTTTACAATCTGTAGTTTCAACTTTTCCTTTTATTTATTAGCGGTAGGTGGCAGCTCCAAACATTTTATTTTTCTTTCATCATGTATTTCAATGCAACGAGTAAGCGTTTTCAGCCATATTGTGTTTCTTGCTGATGTAAAGTGTAGCAGTTATTGCAAAGCACTTCTAATCCTATTCAATCATCTTTACTCATTTTTTTGGTGAGTTTTATCCATTACTCTTTGATATAATCTCTATTGTTGTTAACTACTGGTTTATTTATTTAGTTTTTTTTATCTCTTGTGTTTTTTTAAATCTTATTTTGGTTCTGATATGTTATCAGGAGCTTAATATTGTCGATTTTGGCATAATGCTGACAATATTTGATGAAATAACATATATTTACTATGAATTATTCTTATGATGCTCCTCTGAAGATTCCATAAGATATTCACAGTATTCATTTTTGATTTTTCATATTATTAAGTTCAATTCATGCATTACCCTTTCCATTGGTTTTTATAATATCTCATCGTTTGTTATTCACACGTGATTTTTTAAATATATCTATAGTATCATCCCCCATTCCGCAACCTTAAACAAAGCGATTTTCCCTTCCATTCGTTAATCCTGCTCCCCATAATAAAACAGCCAAATATACTAAGCAATTAGAAACTTAAACTGTTAAAAAGAAAAGCATCGTTATATTGTTCTTGATTTAAAACAATGTTTCTCAGTCTGTTTTACCTCACGGCACACCTAAACTCTTAATTAAATTTCCGCGGCACACTAAAATATGGGGATGGAAAAATAGATGAAAAGAATATTATGTGATTTTTAATTTATTTACTGACATAAACAAAATGATCTATCAGTGCCAAAAACAGCTCATTTCTCATCAATGTAATGTTGAAAGCGGAAGTCATTTCTTTATTTTCTTACTGTTCATAAAATTTAGAAATGGGAGAAAAAAAAATTGTAATATCCGTTGTAGATTTTTTAAAAATTGCAATCATCTGCCATTTTTCAGTTCTGTTAACTCCATTTCTTATGTAGTATACAACCTGTCCCAAAAACATTGACCTCGGCTTTTGTTCCTTAAATATTAGTCATAGACATATTTTACAAATTACAAAGTTACGTAAAAAAGGGTACAGAATTTTATGAAATCGATTAAAATTTTCAGGGGATTAAATTTGAAGAAACACAAAAATTAAATTTTTATCCGTTCCTCGTACAAAAATTTCCCAATGAGTAAAAAAGTGCCACATACACTAATAAGGTCATGTACAAAATTTCAGCATTTTATCAAAAAAAGTAGGAGATATATGAAAATACATAAATGCTGACTTAGCCAATTTTCGATGCCTGGATATGAATTCGTAAAGGGAATCAAGTTGAATGATCGCGTTTCAGGGGTCATTTCGTACACAAATTACGAAAAAAAAACAATGATCGTGAAAATGAGATGAGGTTTAACGCTGAATATATAGCAGTATATAAAACAATGTTTAGAAAAACCAAGAAATCGACTAAAATTGTAGACCGATCTCGATGACATATAGTTTAACGTCATCTGTGGGAAATAATTTGTGGAAATCTGTTCAAATGGCGACATGCAGGCAATAAAATTTGATTCAGGGGACGATTTCGAACAAAAATTTGACTAGCCTACCTTATATTTCCGGAAAAAAGAAATTTTGATTTTAAATTAACAGAGTTTTTCAGTTGCGTTTTATTCTTTATGAAAAATTAATAACGAGCTAATACAACTGCAACAATTTTATAGATCATTAATCCAAAATTATTTCTGCTATCAAAGTAGACAGAACGAAATCCAAATTATTATTATTATTATCCTTTTAAAAAACAAACAAAAAAACAGCGATGAAGTAAACAAAGCTAAAATCTAAGGGCGGCATGCGACTCTGACTGCTACGAGAATAATTTCGAAATTGAAATAAAAGCCGAGTTTCTCTTTAAACAGTTCCCGGTGCACGTAAATTTTAGGAGGGCTAAATTATTTCGTAATACACAAACACAAAGTATAATTGATAGCACAAAGTATCTCATAATCTCATTGAGTGGCCGCATCTCTTCTCTTTATGACTGGCCCTCATTGAAAGCACTTATATTGTACTAAATACAGAATCAATTTAGAATAATGTTAGAATACAGTTTTTTATGCATATACTTGTTACAATATTATATGTGACGAGACTTTGGTATCTAATTAATTAAAAATTAAACAAAGGGTACATACTGAAAAGAATTGAGAATCATAGAAAGTTTAGGCAGGAAAGTTTAATACGAAACTCAATTACTATAAAATATTTATAATCTCAAGATTGATTTAAAAATGCCTTTCTTAATCGCAAGGAACTCATGGACAATAAAATAAAGAAATGCAAACGCCTGTTTTCATGAAAATACGATGACAGAGAAGATAGATATTGCTGGATCCAATAAGAGTGTTATACACAGAAGAAGCAGTCGTTTCACTCAATTATTGCTACAAGGTTGCTACAAAAAAATGCTTTGCCCAGCTTTAATATTTAAAAATTTTATTTTAATGTTGTTTAACAAAAATTAGACGTAAATGGAGACTCGATAACTTTTTTGAAGTGGTTCTGCTATTTTCCAATGTTATCGAGTCACTTTTTTCCTACAATTTGTAATAAAACATGAAGGTTAAGTCTGTTTTCTAGGGAGAAAGAATAAAAGATGGATACACTGATACACACAAAAGAGGTATGTAAATGTTTGAAATTTGAAAAGTATTTACTCTTATGCCAGTTTTTGAATTTTCAACTATGTTATGCGTTTTCGAACTGAACTAAGTTTTAGCATAGTATATAATATATATGCAAATTTATAGATAATATACAGGGCTGCACAAAATAATTCGACTACTTTTTGACTATGGACGGTAATTTCTGAAAATGGGGTTTTTAAATGTGTTATATCGTTATGTTTCCTAAACTGTTTACTTATATCGTCTTTTACCTTATTTAACGGTGAAGTTTTGTTACATTTTTCTGGGTGTGTTATAAAGCGTTTCATAATTTATACTTGACGCATGATTTTTCGTCCTTTTTTTTTTTTTTTAATTAAAATGAAGTGGGGGTAAATGTAGTCATATTTTGGCATAATTCGATTTTTGAACTTTCTCCACACCTTTACAAACATAAGCTAATGTTTAATATGCTTGTTTAATGGCCAACTCGGATTTGAATTTAAAATATAGTTTTAGAGATATTTACTTTTTTCCAACTGATGTCAGGAGGTTACTTTTTCTGTCGGGGGCAGTTGGAACCAAGACTTGTCTTTAAAACATATGATGCCAATCCTGGGCAGATGTAATATATTATTAAAGTTCTATTGATTCCCCCCCCCTTTTTTTTTTTGTTTAGTTATTTTATTTGAGTACAAAGGTATGAACTTTTTTGTGAATACAGATATTTAACAACAGAATAATGCCGAAAACGAAAATTTATGAAATTATTGTTTACTAAACTTATGATTTACTAGTCAGGGGTTACATTAGCTCCGTGATTTCACTTTTCCCATTTCACCTTATCGAGTTTTTTTACTATTAAAAAATGCATCTGTGAATTATTTTATTAACAATTTCTTTTCAAAATATGCCCAAACAAGTCTATATGTAATTTGGCATACTAGATTCATTCTTCAAATTTGCGTGTTTCATCTAACGATTTTAGTTTCCTTTGTATTTTTATACCTTTTTTATTCTTTATTTTCCCCTCGGGAAAAATGAAAGGTTAAACAGTTCAAAGTTTTTCAGCTTTCATTCCACATATTCAAAATGGGTGATTTAGAATAAGTCTCTATGTGAAATTTGAAAGCTTTTGTAATTTAAATTTTTTTAAAGAAAAACAAGCCAGCCTAACAAAAGCTCAAAAAACTTAGCGACATCCCACTTTTTTCTTTCTCCTGTGTTATTTTCACCTCCACATTTCAACATGGTTCTACCATTGCCCTTTTCAGGAAAATGGGTTCTCGAAAAGCAGATCGATTGCGCCTTACTTACTGGGGCATGAAGAGAAAAACCGACCCTCCTTAGTCGAGTAAGAAGAAAAATTACTTAGGTTTTTTTTTTCTAGGTTTCCGTGTTCCTCATATACAATGGCATTTATTTTTATTTTATTTTATTTTTTGCAAATTTTTAAGCACCCCCATCCTTGTATTCTGAGAGAAGAATTTTTATTTGATGTCAGCCAATTTCTTGTCTTGAAGTTGCGTTTTATTTATTTTCTGCTGTCATCTTACGAGTTTTTTCTGTGTTTTTTCAAAGGTTTTAATGGTATGTCGTATATTTTTTGGAATCATAATGATGTGTGAAGAATTTTTTTTATTATGTATAGTAAAAGATGTCTAAAAAAACATTTAACATCCAGGAGAGGGCGATTGAAAACAATAGTTTCTTTAAATGAGAATGTAATAAATTGATTTGTAAAAACTGTAGGGTATTAAAAGTTTGATTAGTAAATTTGTGAAATGAAATATGTATTATTTTTTCAAAAATGTTTTTCGAAATTTATTTTTAAAAAATAGCTGATCTCATGATGTTGTAACATTAGACGATGACCTCTTGATTAAATAATAATAATATTATTAAATTGTGCAGTATTCTATTAGTTCATCTTACAGTTAATAAATAGCTTTTCTTGATCGATTTTTATTTTATTTTTCCTTTGCCATCGTAATTTTTTTAGAGGAAAAAAAAAGAATAAATTGATTGATATCTTTTCTAATTACACCAGGCAAGAAAAACAAGTGAATTCTCGAGGGAAAATTCAAAAATATTTTTGATACCATTCTTTTCTTCTTATAATGTGTTTTAATCAGTTAATTATCATCTATGCATATGTTCAAGGAGCAAGGTCTATTCATTGTGAGGATTCTTTCGCCCTTCCACTTTTTTTTATTACTATTATTATTATGTGTTATTAGTTAGGCACGCCCCGAAAGTTTTACCACTCTTTTTATGTTGCAAAAATAAGAAAACCAATTACCTTTTTTTTTTTTTTTTAAAGTTTCTATGGTATTCGAAAGAAAAGAAAAGAAATTAATTTGGAAAGTAAAAATAGTGTTTTCCCATCGCTCTTACACGTACACAAATGATACTATTATATTTTTCGTTTCTAAAGTTTTCTTAATTATAATAGATTGCAAAAATAAAAAATAGTAGTTTTTTTACTGTGGTCATTATTTCACGGAAATAAAAGTTATTTCTTTACTGGTGTATTATTATTAATTGTTAGTGTATTTTGATTTATTTCTTAGAGGTTTTCTGATGAACTTTGAAATATTATTAACCCGTGTACATTTTCTATAATATATACTGTTTATTTGAGATTTAAAAATAAGAATGCTTAAATTTAGAATTGATTTAGGTCAGTGTTCATTGAGTGCTGATGGGTTTATTTTCTTTTCTTTTAATTAAGAGATTAAAATTCACGTGAATTCCGAAATCTGTATAATTTTCCATATATTTCGTATTACGACTTTAATTGCGGTTGTATTTTGTGTGTAATGCATAGTGTTTTGTTTGTCGAGAATTCAGACTTTTTAACTTTTATCTTTTACTTTCAAAATATAATATTTTTAACAAAATGTACAATCCGCCCACCCCTCACCTCTGCTGCCCCCTTTAAAAAAAGAGTGAACTGAACATACATTTTAATCTTTAGATTGTTGCAAGAAATATCCGAATTGCATATTTTGATTCAAAGATAAATTTTAACAACGGATACCAAATTTGAAACCATTCGGTTAAGAAGTTTAGGATTTAAGATGTAAAATTTGTACCTCCTAATGTTAAATTAATCTGTAATGTTTTCACTCATATCCCTCTGTAACAATTAATTTTTCAGGCTGATTTCACTCTGTGATGGTAGTAATAAGTATCCTAAACATAATTATGCAAATGTTATATTTTTTATAATGAACAGAGGAAAGTATTTTCAACTAGGTAAATTTACCTAATTACATAGTATACAGTTCGCAGCCTTGTCTAACAAATAAGAGTGAAATATGCCAGCCAGGGTATCGTTGGGATAGCTCAGTAGAAAGAACATTGGCACGGCAAGCCAAAGTACCCAGGTTTGAGTCCTGGTCCCGGAATTTTTTGCTCTGTTGGAATAAATCAACTATGATACTCCAACCATTGTATATTCATATTTTTATTTTACAGAAATTTATTTCTCTAAACTCCTAATATGCGTATAATATAAAATTTCAGCTCTTTCCTCTAAGTTGTTTTTGAGTTATGTTTAAAAAGCCATCAGCACAACAGTTTGAGGGAAAAAATATTTTCATAAAAAATATTAATAAGTCTAACAATAGTCTCAATTATTTGTTAGAGTAAGTTAGTTAAACGATTTAGTTAGCGTTTTTGTAACAAAATAATACTCCCCCTTCCCATTGCAAGGTATTTCTAAAATTTGTTTGAAATCTTAATCTCTTATATTATATTTTGGATCCAACCTTAAAATAACGAATTTCGTTTTTGAGACTAACTCCAAAATTACTTTCCAATATTGAATATCCTTGGATCTATTCATTCTTAGTAAAAAAATATTGCTATGTTAATTTGAGAGTCCAGATGGTATTCTGGTTTCAGAATTAACTTTGTTTGAATTCCCGTACAGAGGCAGCCTCATAAGCGTTTTTAAATAAATAAATAAAGAAAGAAGACGTAATTTTCGACCAAATGGCTATTTTCGTTATTCTCTGCTACAATTTGGCTAATAAAGTTTACGACGTGTTCACTTTTTTTAGATCGAATGTACAACTAAGATTTACTGTTCCTTAAATACGTTTTATATTTACTTTTATTTTCTCTTTAAATTGGATCTTGGATAATAGTGTTGGGATCTTGGGTATTATTTTGTTATTGTCTAATTTTGCGATCGTTAATTATCGTGTTGTAATTTTACATTGCATAAAAATTTTGAATTTGTTTTAAGTGTGAATTTATAAATGCATAAATTAAAAAGTGACATCTAAACCACATAACCATATATGTGCACATAATATAAAAGCTACTTCAGAAAGTGAAAACTATTCAGTTGTTAATATATAATTTCAGTTCTATTGACCTAAATTTGGACTGGGAGTGCATCAGATTTTTGTTTTATTTGGAGACAAAATGTAATATTTGAACTTAAGTATATCCCATTAATAACCATAAAAAAACCGAGGGGGGGGGGGGGAATTCGGCAGAAAGCAGATTGAGCGAAATGAGGGGAGCTTTTATTTCGGACGCACGTAAATGCTTAATAATAGTATTTTTGCGTGACCAGAAAATCTTTTATAACTCTCAAGAAAATTCATTCATGCTGTCGCTGTGGAATCTGAAATTGATTTTTGAAAGTAGTGTAGGAGTATTTTTTAAATATTCTATGAATATTTTTAAATAATGCCCTTTTTATTAACAACGCTTGCTTTTGTTTCCAATTTTATTTTAATAATAAATAATAATAATAATAAATGGTAGTTTTACGATTTTTCTGTACGCAAACAAAGTATGTTTAATAACAAAATATTTATCGATGTTAAAAATCGTATATAATTTTATTTGCCGTAAATACAATTGCATAGAACAATTCAACATTTACATTGTGCAAGTATAATGATGCTAATACGATTTTGCAAAATTTTAATTTAAAAAAGTTGAAAATCATATTAGTATTATCACCTTGTTTAACAGTTGGGGCGTTTGCTACTAGTAAACTAGTCAGATGTGCCAATCCGAAAACTTTCTTGTATCTTATACATGTTAATACTTCGTTAAAATTCGTTATCACATCGCCTATAAAATCAACACTCTTCCTCATTCTGTTGTGCGTAAGCTGCTTGAGAATGGCCGGGTTACGTGAATGCGAAGCACCTTTTGTTGCACGAGCAGCCGATGTACAACACAACTAAGAAAAGTCCTTCTGGCCTGCACCGGTGGGAAAAGATAGCCTCCCTATTCCTTGGTTTTATGATTTTAGCTAATTTTACTGGAAAACATGAAGCTAAAATACGTGGAACCCGATTACAGAAAATTCTATTCAGAACTAATATTAAACATATAAATTTGAACTAATATTAAAAATATATGAATATATTAAACATACATACATTAAACATATAAGAGTTGGAACGATGATTAAAAAATGAAAGAAAATTTGCAAGAAAACATGTTCACTAAAACTCATAAATTAAATCCTTTTATGGAGGAATCCTGCTGTCTTGTTTCAAAATGCCAGCTACCCTAAAATTTCAAACTGCTATATCTCAGCCATTTTTTAAGATAGAGGCAAAACAAAAATTGCACCTGAATCCTTGGATGAAGGCCGAAAATTTAACGGAAAAATCTTTTAGGATTTCTATATATATATATTTTTTTGTACGTCTTTTTGAATTTGAAATCTTTAAATGGCTATCACAGAGCCCCCTCCAGGTGCAATACCCCAAAATTCAACTGGGACCTGCAAGCCACAGTCAAAAACTCATACAAAAAATTTGGATCAATTATCTGAATAACTTCATACACTTTTCGATGATACAGTAATGAAAATGGAACAAGAATCGCTATCACAGCGCCCCCTTTCGTCGGCATATCCCCAAATTCAAGTGGGACCTGCTGCTGGCCATAGCCAAAAACCTATAAATAAAATTTGGTTCAATTTTAGGCATAACTTCATACACTTTTCGATGATACAAAGAGGACATACACACGGACAGACAGACATTTTGTAAAAACATGTTTTTCGGAATCTCTGACCCCTAAAACATGTAAATCCGTAGAAAACCGGAAGTCGAAAAAAATTTCGATTACAATACTTTCTTCTATTATAGATAGAAGAAAGTAAAAAGGGCAGGTTTTAAATTCTGACTCTGATTTGGATGCTGATATGGTTTCTAGATCGATCTGATTAATGCTTGTATCCCGATCTGTTTAGTTGTTATGGCCATACGATTGTGGCGCTCCAAAACGAACTAAACTATCTAATCGCAGTGTAGTGATGTTTTATGCGTTGAGGTAACATGTTTGAAGGCGTATTTACAATCTTCGTCTCTCTGAAGTGCTCTCAATATCCATATTTATTTATTTATTTATTTATTTAATATATTAACTTTTTTCTGACCATTTCGAATCTGTATACAAAATATTTATGAAAATGGGTCGCAAAAATTGCACAATATTAAAGATATTATAGGAATATACTAATAGTTTAATGAGTTGATTAATGATAATATATCGTTACACTCTATCCATTGTTCTAGTACTACATGCAATTAATTAAAAATATATTTTTTGCATCTGTACTTAATATTGGGAGAAATACAGTTAGTTTTTGCTGGTATTAGTGCGATGTGAAACCGTTTAATTGCTTCATTAAAAAAAATAATTGGGGGGAAAAGGTTGAGCTGCCTCCTTTTTTTCATTAGTATTTTTTCATTTATTATGCGACTGCAGATAGATTTATTATACGTCTTGATAAAGTTTAAAATTTTAACACATATCCAATATTGCAGCTGATGGCTTCTGTTTCGCTTTTTAGCCCCTTAACTACCCTTTTTTTTTGTGCAAGGCGGGACCTTGGGTTGCCATCTACCGAGCAAACGGTCAACTGCGATCCCAAATGAACGTGAGAGACCAGTAGGACAAGCAGACATGGTTTTTCAAGCGTTTCAGTGACTGCTGTATCCACTGGTAATTTTTGAAGTTGCACTGGGACATAGTGTCCCACTGGGAGTCTAAGTGTTAAAATATCCAAACATTTGAACAGTCAATCACACGTCAAAAAATGTTAAGTTTATCTTACTGATTTGGAATGTATCTCCATACAAGTTTACCGTCGCCACTTCTTGTTTTATTGTTGATAATAATTTTATCTCGTTATCCCCAGTTTTATAAAGTTTTACATGCCATTGTTGTTGCTAATATTTTTTTAATATACTTTGCTTAAGAAAAAAAAAAAAAAGAAGTACCATTAACTTTTTGCTTTTGGTGATCTTACAACATTTCTGACTGTTAAAAAAAAAAAAAGATTTATTGAGTTCTAAAAAGAATTTTATAGTAGGTAACTAGAAAATTTTCTTTCAAAGATAATGCCAAACATGTGAAAAAAAGGTTTTGATGATATGCAAATAAGTTGTCGAAATCCGGAGAAACTTTTTTTTTTACATTTTTAAGGTAAAACTTATGCACCAAATTTTGGAACCGTAACTTTACACCTTTGGATGGCAAAGATTTGTGAGCAAAATCGTTTAATAGAAAACGAAGTGCTCACTTTTTCGGAAAAAAAAAGTTACTTAAAAATTGTAAAAATAGAAACATTTCTGTAAGAACTTCGAATGAAGTTTATGGAAAAGAGGACAGAATTTACTATACTGGGATAAAATATTGAATTCGGAATGCTTTTATTCTCAAAATCGCCGACGGACTTTAAAAATCGAAAGAGAAAAAAAGACCAATAAAAGACCGAAGAAACGTCTTTAATATGGGATAACAAAAAATCGAAAATCTGAGCAGGACTTCTGAATCCATCTTCCTCTATCCGGAACCAAATTTGCAGACTTTTATGTGCGATATATTTTTTTTGTCCATCGCCGACAGACGACAGATAAAGACAGACGCTTGCTCGCGAACACTTCCATTTTAATAATCTAGATTTCGTATTTTTTGCTGTTGTTAGTTTGTTACTTTTACGAAGAATTTAGTTACATATCAACTTTTATGTGTAATCTCTGTTGCTTCTTTGCAAGAACTCAATTTTTTAAATTTAATTTTTAAGACGTGTATTTTTATATCTGTAAATATTTCTTATGAGGGTTTCGAAAAGCATTAGAATGTTGTTATTGAAAATCACGTCTCTCTTTTTACGCACGTTCTTTCACGAATTCTGCATATATATCTGTACTTAAATTATATATTTTTTTCGAATTTTAAAAGTAGTTTTTTTTTCTATGCACAAGAAAAGGTTTCATTATGAAAATATGTTTTTTCTGAATGAAGAACATTTTCCTAAAAGTTTTATTTTTTCTCTTAACAGTATTTCCATATCCAGGATTAGATTTTTGTCAATCCTATAAAGAATATTTTATTTACTTCTCATGTGATGGGGAGATTTTTTAATATATGTGTGTGTGTGTGTGGAAAAACCTTTTAAATTTATTAATGTTTTATTTCATTACTAAAATTATGATCTTTTCTTTCTATAACATGATGCTTTAACAATGTAAATTTATCAGCCCTTATATTAAATCGCCTTTCTTTGAAAATTTTGGTACACTGGGAAAAAAAAGGTAAACCGTCAAAAAACGGAAAATGTACTGACAGCAGAGTTGCCGCCTATTCTCAGCTTTGATATTACTTCGTTTCCTCAATGGACATTTTCTGTTTTTGGAGATGGAAATTTTCATTTATACGGAAAAAAAAAGGTATTTGCAATCCAAATTATCACGCACGTGAGTTTTTGTTTTCTTTTGTATTTAATCATCGGTACTCACCAACTGTAGACGAGTCTTCCATCCATTACGCCAGCTAATCACACCCAATGGTTTGGTTATAGGAATTTTTGTTATTCTTCTTTTGTTTTATTCTATTATCTTTTATTTATTATTTTCGTCTGACATAAAAGAGAATTTATTCTCAGTACATGATTTTTGCTTATTTATTATGCTTTTTTATAGCAATAGTTCTGTAAATTTTTATTACAAATCACATGAAAATGCATAGCAATTAATTAATTAGTATTTTGACTTCATAATTAGAACAAAGTAAAAGTAACTTTTTAATTAACACTTTTTTTATTAGAGTACTTAAATGATTTTTTTTAAATCAAAAAACTGTATATCAAAACAAAAATCATTAAAGCATGAGGCGATAATAGAAATATTCTTAAGTAAATTGGAATTTTAACTATATTCTTAATGCATTTTAAATTTAATGTATATTTAGGAATTTTCTTTCTTAAAGTATTATGTATTTTTAAGAATACAATTGAAAAAAAAAATCCAATTAAATTCAAATATGAATATAAGAGTAAAAATTAAAAAAAGCAACATGAATATTTTAAAATGTAACAGTATGTTTTAAGTAAAATATGCATACCATTATATGATAGCTTCATGTCAAAGTTATGCTGTAAATGAGGTTTTAGATTTAAAAAAAAAAAAAAAAAAAAAAAAAAAAAAAACGCTTGATTATTGAAATTAATCTTTTTCTGGTTTCCATAAATAAATAGCAATTTTTGATTGCAATAGTATGACTATCAACAAGTTAAAAAAAAATGTTCATTGCATAGTTAAGTTGGAATGTTAATATGTTAAATATATAAATATATATATTTAGTTATATAAATATATATTTATATAATCTATATCTATAATTATATCTATATAAATATATATTTAGATATCTACATACATAATATAGTACATAAATAATATAATTATATGTAGTACATGATGTTATGTATTCTTTAAATTTTAAATATATTTGATACGACTTTTGGCTCACTTTATTTACAATGCAAGCAAAATTTCAAAATGTTTGTGGGTATAAGTTAAGCTTTTAAAAATTAATATTTATCTTACTCGCCGATAGGTGGTATTAAAATAATATTCTGAAACGAAGGTGTATCCTGGTATATATTTCTTGGAAAAATCTCCGTTATGTAGCAAATCAACTGTCTTGGATGGAACATTTCGCTTTTAACATTCAACATGTAAGAGTAAACAGAATACTATGGAGTTCTAAAGGCGTATAAAGAAAACTTTTATTAATACCTTTTTAAGTTTGTTTCGACTTTCATGAAATTTGAAATGACTCGACAAAATTCTGCAATGATTATAGATATTAAATTTCTAACCATTCGATTGGGTAGTTTTTGCGCTGTTATATGCGGACAGACAGACGGACGGACCAGATGACGACTATAGGTGCTGCGTATTTATATAATTACGAACGCACCTAAAAAAAATGGTTTATGTATCAGAACGCAATTTTTTCTCCATTCACTTTATATTCCTCCGAATGACTTGAAAAGTCAATACCGAAAACCGTATCTTAAGGCTGCTCGTCAGTGAACTTCCCGATTCCCCTCGCTAATGTTATACCTATGGGCATAGGATGCATTCGTATTTTTAAAATATCTCCCCAGGAAATTAATATTTGTAATTTCTGTTGTCTGTGTACTGTTCTTAAAGAATGTCTCTTTTTTTTTTCTTAGTTATCAAAATATTTCTAAACTATGTGCTTAATTTATATTTTTGTGTTAAAATCTTAACGAAACTGAATAAGATTTTAACATTTCATATAAAATTCAGTATATATTTTAGAAAAAAAATCACAACTAAGAAAAAAAGAGACATTCTTTAAGAACAGTACAAAGAAAACAGAAGTTACAAATATTAATTTTCCGAGGAGATCTTTTAAAAATACGAATGCATTCTACGCCCATAGGAATAATATTAGCGCGGGGAATCGGGAAGTTTACTGACGAGCAGCCTTAAGTAATTTTCCCCATTTATTATATGTCCCTCCTAGTTAAGTTTCCTAGATCTCACAAAAAAAAAAAAAAAAATAGAAGTACAGTAATATATCATGTCTCACAATAAGATTCAGATTAATGCAAGACGTTTGTCAATTGTGCTAAGTGTGTGGTTATTTTCTTCTTAAAAAATAATCTTGAAAATCTTAACCATTTTGAGAAATTAAAAAAAAAGTGGCCCCCCCCCCCCTCTCTCTCTCTCTGTCTGTCTGTCTGTCTGTCTGTCTGTCTGTCTGTCTGTCTGTCTGTCTGTCTGTCTGTCAGTCAGTCAGTCAGTCAGTCGAATAAAATTTCCCAGTAAGGAATACTAGTTAGTCTTTAAGTAATAAATAGTTGGGGGATGCTTTCAAATATATATTTTCTTAAAAATATCTTTGTACCTTTAATATTAAATAAAAGACATAAGACTTGGCAGATTTAAAGCTGCTTGTTTTTAAATCCGTTTCATAGTTTCCTAATTTCCCTTACACAAGTAAGGAAGAAGAAGGGGTGAGGGGGGGGGGGGTGTGAAAGCTGTTTCAAAAGAAATAAATGTATGTTTAGTGTCTAATGTCTCAAAATCGCCATAAACAAAAAATATTAAATCGGGAAATTAGATTTAAACTATTTGCTACAAAATGTCAGAATGATATTTCTGGTAAATCAATGTAATTTATTTGCTGGATCACGTTCATTCTGCTAAAGATTTCTAATGATTTCTTTCTCTACGAATATATAGTAACAATAAAAGTTTTATACGGTCGTAGTGAATTTAATCCGGTAGAATTATTTCTTTTTCTCTTTTCTGGGCGTAAATGAGGGATATTTTTAGATGCTAAATCTAATTTATTTTGAGTCTTTGTGATTGTATTGAAAGAATATAATAAAAAAATACCCTTTTTGAGAAAAATTTTGTTACCTATTAGTAAGTCTTTTCTAACGAATTTTTTTATTGAAATTAATTTTATTGCAAGTATTTTTTTTTTGTTATTTATGTCATATATATCCTTTCTTCGATTATATATACAGTAATGATGACTTCTAAAGAACTCTTTTAAAACGGGATGTATAATTTTACACACGACTAATATTTAAGACATTTTAATTGGGTGTGCAAACATTTTCTTAATACTACGTGATCTGCATTTAAGATTACAATGCTTCTTTACCGAGTTATGATTATAACAAGGAAAGTACTTTTACAGGCTAGATAAACGTGCTCTGAGATATACAAATTTAATTCTAACTTAGAAGCAAGTCTAAGGAAGGTGAGGTGAAAAAGAATGAGATGAAATAAAAAGGAAATTAAAGTTTTGTTATTAGAATTTAACAAAAGATTGTAAGCACTTCTGAAATTTTATGAGACCAAGTTATTTTCTTGAAAGGTAAAACACATTTTTACAAGATTTTAATTTAAGAATTTCTTTTTATGGTATTGAATTGCTGAAAATTTGTCCAGATATTATTTTTGTATTATTCATTAAGAAAATATTTTCCTTTATTGGAAGAGGTAAAAAATAACAGACATTTTGTTTTCATAATTTGCTCCCAGATTACTATAGCTAAAATATTATGCGCACTTCTCCATTCCTAAAATGTAATGCATTTTTCATCCTTATTTCCTTATGGTACTTGAATAAAGTTAACAATTTGAAGCATTGTTATTATTTTATGAGTTTTAAAATTTCAATACAGATAGTTAAAAAAAAATCTACACTAATAAAATAAAGTTTTTGTCTGTGTGTGAATCTGTTTGTTTGTTTGCAATGGCTAGGGAATCTACTGCACATAGAGGTCTGCAAATTTGTTTCTGGATAGATGTAGACAGGTCCAAATAGCTTAGATTTCAGGTTTTTTTTTTTTTTTTTTTGGGTAAATTAGAGTTTTTATTATTTTATATTGAACGGAAAAAATCGCGTATTTTTCCGATTTTCTAAGATCGCCGGCGATTTTGATCTACTCATAAAAGCAATCCAAATTCAATATTTTAGCCCAATATAGTAAATTTTGTTCTCTATTCTATTCAGAATTCGTACGTTTTTTTTTTTTTTGAGATTTTGTTTTAAAAAGTCTCCTTCTGTCGAAAATCAGAACTTTGTATTTTATCAATCGATTACTACTTAATTTTATCCTTCCTTTCTTCCATCCAGTTTTAGATTTTATATTCTCGTATCGCCTTCGGGAATTATTATTTTTTAAAATACGTTAATAATTTTTTATTTATACGAGTTTTTAAAGGCAAAGAAAATGAAAAAAATGTCCGCCGGGCGGGATTTGCTAATATTAAATAAATAAACAAACGTAGTTTAAAACTTAATTTGAAATAATCTGTTTGATATTTATAAAGCCAATTTTAGGTGATAAAATAATTTTTATGCAGTAATTGCTCTGAAGTTCGTGATTATTCTTGTGATTATTGTAATTTTTACTGTATGATACATGGGTTTTGTTTCATTTAATGGATAGTAAAAAAAAGAAAAAAAAAGCATTTAGTGGCAATCACTTTTTATTGCCCCCCCCCCCCCCCCCCAGTACTTGAAACGACGGTATGTGGTGTAAAAACGAAGAAAAGTCCCTTATTGCGTATTAATCTTGATAAATTTCTGTAGGACACAATGCTTCACTTAGAAGGAGAAACCTAGTATGAGTGAATGTCGATAAAGGTCTTTCGCCCAAATTTACTGTAAGAAAACTCGGGGATTAGGTATGTTTGAAAGGTTAAAAGTTTTAAAGCTTGTTATCTTAAAAATTATTAGGCACACCTACACAAAATTTTAAAGGAATATTTTAACAACCCTATTCTATCGAATTCTGCTTTAAAAAAATAATATACAGGGTGGTTATAATATAAGTATCGTTATTTGGAGCTGTCTGTAGCTCGAAGGAATAACCCGAAAGAAACCAAAAACGGTACACTTACTATCCGAGAAGGGGAAGAAGAATGGAACAATAAAAAAAATAATTGCAATAATCACCGACAGACAGCGCTACTGAGTGTGAAATGTAATGTGTAATACAAACACAAAGAATTAAGGCGTCAAACCGGATGGCACACTTAATTTATTGGAAAATGTCAAACTGTCACAGTGAATGCGGTTACACTTTCGCATGGCGGTGCCGATCATGTTCAGGTTCCACATGGACATTGTGCTGGAGGACACAATCCAGGCGGTGCACGACGTGCTCAACTGCGGAATGTAACGCATCAGGATTGATGTTTTACACATGTTGTGATATGCGGTTAAGTCATTGAGGTTTGCGACACCTTCACGGTACACAATATTACAAATTACATTTCACACTCAAAAGCGCCATCTGTCGGCAATTATTGCAATTATTTTTTTTTGTTTCATTCTTCTTCCCCCCCCCCTTCTTGAATAGTAAGTGTATCGATTTTGGTTTCATTCCTGTTAGTCCTTCAAGCTACAGATAGCTCCAAATAGAGATACTTATATTATAACCATATTTTTATAAATATTAAGTCATAAGTTGATGCATATGTTTTTCACTCTGCGCGCACAGGGCAAAACCAATATAACTTAACCTTATAAGCTAAATGTAAATTTAATTCTACTATTCCAGGGTAAACTTTGATGCTAGTCTTTTGCAGTTTTTTCTTTTTGGTAAAATATTTATTATAGTCTTAAAAGTGCAGATATTGGATGACGTAGAAATGTTGGGTTTGTTTGAGCTTCTCACCGAAAACAACTGTTTTAGTTTTTAATCTTATTTTTGATTTAAAACTGTGAGGCGTTTCAGTATTTGTCATTGTTAACTGGATCAGATTATATCCACTGATGCCAATCTTGACAAGTGAGTCACCTTTTCCTAACATACAATGTATTTTTTTCCATGAACATCTTTGGAGTTATTTTTTAAATAATTCTTTGTTTCGAAATTCGGGGATAAACTTTTCTTCTTTCAGTTTAAATTGTGTTATGTATCATATATGAATTACAAAATAATTAAAAGCAATACTGAAAATGTTGAAATCCATATAAAAATCTTCATTCGAATCATTTAAATTTTTCTTAATACTTTGAAACAGGAATGTGCCAGAGATATAATACTGAAAAGAAAATTATGATTAGCTGAAAAAAAAGTTCCTTTCCTAAAAATAAATTAACATTTTATCTACCGACGGTACTTCTAAGTAACAGTTGCTTTGCATAGAATAGAGTCTATTCCTACAATACTGACAAGAACTTCAAAGGTCAATGCTTTAAATTACCTTTAACCTCACTAGATATTAACAGCAGCTATAATTATCGAAATATTTCTTTTTAAATATTTATTTCAGCGTCAGTTCATGCATTTGAGTCAGCCATATTGTGATCTCCTGTTCGCTTTAAATTATTTCAAATCCACGCAAAAATACTGAAAGTAGGTGAATGATATTTTTTTCCCACATTGTTTTTTATCTTAGTATACGATTTAGCATTTTCTTGTAGTTAAGTACGTACTATGTGTGATTTATTTACCAAAGCAATTTTTGGTTGGTACTCATAAGTACCGTCAGTTGTCATTAGCCTGAATTCATACATGCCTGAACCCTTGTTAATTCATACATAAAGCGCGTTCCAAAAGTTTGTAGCTAAACATTTTTTTTTATTTAAGAGCTAACTAAACGAGTAAGAAAGACGAAATAAATTATGCAAATACATAATGATGAAATAAAAATAATAAAATACTCAAACAACTTTTAACAGTGATAGATTTAATAATAATAATAAAAAAATGCTGTCCTAAAAATATATAGACAACCAGTGCTAAAAGCTGATTTAAGTACTGATATCTAAAATTGGCATATTCCAAGGTCATGTACTAGAGGCAACATAGTTTCCTGAGATAAAAGCTATAATCTGTCTTTCCATTTCCGACTGATTGCAAAGATGCCTCGCAATGTGCAGTTTTCCAAAAAGGAAATTTTGCAAATCTATCGTTTAAAAGCTCGTGGATGGAAAGTTGTGCACATTGCAAGAAATATTGGACGCTGGAGGATAGATTAATATTTAACGAATTCTGTCAAAAGGTGACAATTTTGAAACAAATTCCCGTTCTGGACGACCAAAGAAAACAACTAAACGGCAAGACAGAGATTTTGAGATTAGTTTCAACCCAGAACCTGTCTGTACGGTCGGTTAGTTTCTCAAGAAGTAAGCGTTCCAGTATCAAATTCCACGATCCATCGACGATTGCAGGTAAGTACATTTCTTGATTATCGCAAAATACGTCGTTCGCCAAAGTTTACAAAACGGCATATAGACGCTCATGTTCAGTGGGCCCGAAATCACATGAATTGGGCAGATGAATGGTTGAGTGATCTTTTCGGTGATGAAAAAAATTTAATTTAGATGGCCCCGATGGTTGGGCATATTACTGGTACAATATTCGCAAGGAACGACGAACTTTTTTCAGCAGACAGCAAGGAGGAGGTTCACTCATGGTGTGGGGAACATTTTCTTATAATGGAACAACCAATGTTGTTTTTTGAAAGGTCGTCAAAGATCTGAAGATTACCAGAAAACGCTTGAAGTGCAGTTAACTACCATTTGGAAAGTTGCTAGGTGGGGGCAAATGGATATTACCAGCAAGACTATTGCTCCTTTTACGTGTCCAACTCCACAATGCAGTGGTTAAGACAAAACCAAATAACTGTTATGGACTGGCCAGCCATAAGTCCTCAGTTGAACCCAATAGAGAACCCTGGGGTATATTAGCTAGAGACGTATATTTCAATGGGTGTCAGTTTGAAACAGTTCAAGATCTGAAGCTGCAAATTGAACGAAGTTTGTTTTCTTTAAAGCCAGAATTTCTTCAAACTCTTGTTTTGAGTATGCCTGATCGAGTTTTTGAAGTGATTAGAAAAAACGGCTTAAAAATTTGAATGTTAAAGAGAAAAAAAATGCGTTGTCTATAATTTTTGGGACAGTAAAATTTAAGTTTTAATTTTTCTCACAAAGTCTCTGATATTATTTTTGTATAGTATTATTACTGTCTTGATATTATTTATAATCATAAATTGTTTTGAAATTGTTGCTCCTCTTTTTCAATATGAAAACTCCGTTGTATACAAACTTTTGGAACGCACTGTAGCACAAACAGAAACATGTGAATCTATATTCTTCTAGAGTATAAACGTTGTATCACACACGGTTTGCTCGTCAAGTCCAAAGCAGAACCTAAACGAAGAGAAAGATCAAAATCGATTGAAAAACCTAAAGCCTCTTAAAGTGATCTTCTTAAAGTCCTCCAAAAATTTAAAAAAATAGACTTTTCTGTTTCCAGAGATATTCGCCTGCAAAATAGATGTCATTGGCCAACACTTGTATCGAATCGAGGCCGCTGTAAACTTTGCGCACTTAGCAAAATAATAGCATCAAGGATAGTTTTGTTAAAAATGTTCTTGTTATAATACATCATATATAAAAATCATACATAAAAATAATAAAATAATAATTTTCTAAATGCTTTAATTCATTTTCAAAGTAGGATTTTTTTTGTAAATGTTTAATACTGACGGTACATAAAAGTACCTTTTCATTTCATTAAGCGTATTTAATGTGATTTTCGGAAAGTAAGTATTTTTTTGGCATTTATCTTTTAGTTAACACTATATTAACATGAAATAAAATTTACATTAATTTTTTTTATTACTTCGTAATGTGGTAGATAAAAGGTTAAATAAATATTATATGCAAATAATGCTGTTTTCTGAATTTTTTGTTGTTGTTCTTATTGCTACATTTTATTGATTATATTTTCTAAACCCTTTTCTTTCCCTTTTTCTTTTAAGTCGAAGGGAGTGGGGGAGTAAAAGGAAGATAAAATTCTTTGGATACTATTTCTCATTTTTAATGTCAGTGTATAGAGATATTTTATAGATTATTTTATATATTTAATACTGCCATGATTTTTTAAAGTAATGAAAGTGATATTTTAAGCTAAGTAAAAGTTTTTTTTATATCAAAGTTACTTTAAATTAAAGCCTAATAATGCTTAAAGTGATAAAAAAAAAATAACACGGAATATTTAAAATACCTTTTTAATGTAGATTACATATGTTTCGTTCACACTATCGGTGACATCTTCGGATCTAAATGATAAATACATGATAAATAATAATATAGGTATTTATCATTTAGATCCGAAGATGTCACCGATAGTGTGAACGAAACATATGTAATCTACATTAAAAAGGTATTTTAAATATTCCGTGTTATGTTTTTTTATCACTTTAAGCATTATTAGACTTTAATTTAAAGTTAACAAGTGATTGTATTATATTATTTATAAAAGTTACTTTAGTTAAGATTTTTTTTTCTTTTAAAATGGTAAAAGTTTTTTTTTAAAGTTACCTTTTAAATATTTAGAAATTAAGGAACACTCCCGTGCTTTAATTATTCCTATTTTTAAATTATTGGATGAATAACGTGAATGCAAAATGTTCAATTTCACAGTGGCATTGAAAATTTATATAAAATAAGGCTAAGAACTCTGATGAACTGCTAGTGATCTTTGAGAACTTCATGCCTCATTTTTCTCCTTATACTTTTAATCGCCATTTTTAATATGAAAATTTCAAATATAAAACAAGTTCGGAATGCTTAATTCATGTTTATCAAATTAAAATAAAAGTACACAAAAAAAAAAAAAAAAATGTGATTCCATTACCTAAAAGATGACTAAAACTCTAATTAGTTCTTACAACATTATAAATTTCTAAATTTGTAAAGATTTAAAGACTTGTGCAAATATGACTTTTCCAGCTTTAGCCGTAGCATTGCAAGAAATTTTGTCTTTGGTGGAGAGTGGACACACATTAGGAGATTATCTTCATCAAATAGATCAGTTTCAACCACGTGATCACCAGCCCACCAAAAGTTATCAACCAATCATAATCGGGGATTTGTAGCCTGTATTACGAGCCAACCAATCACAATCCACCATCTTTGGCGGGCAAACAAAAAACAAATCTAGTTGCTAAGGTGGTTGGCTAGGGTGTGACGTCAGTTGAAACTGATCTATAAGACCAGAAGACAAATTTCAAGCATGAATTGTATGAGATGTGAATTTTGGTACAAAATGACGATTTTAATTCAGTTGTATTGTATTATGTGTAAACAAATCAAATTTGGGTTGATATATAATGAAACTAGTCGTCGTGGGCTACCGTAATACTTATCCATCATGGATATGCATAATATAAAATATGAAAACTCAATTTGTTCGGTAGATAGTGTTTAAAATTGTGGCTTGATGACGTCATAAACTTTAAATGTTCTATTACTGAATTGCGTAAAAGAAACACCCTTATAACTCCAAAAATGATAATCCTATTAACTAACAGTTTACTGCGTCGGATTAAGCGTCTCATTTCCAATTAAAATATATCTTTGAATTGAAATTTGAATGAAATACAGTGTCACGAAAAATCGAAGAGTGTGGAAAATAGGATTACAAATATCTCGGCAACTAATTGTCCGTTCGACTTCATTCTTTATGCAAAATTTGTTTTTTTATTGTCTTTTATATTCACTCCTTAAAATAAACAATTTCGATAATTTTTATATGCCTTTTTATCAGAGCGAATACTTAGAGAGTAAAAAAAAAAAAAAAAATGGTTCCGGATAATCGAGGTTACTGAAATTCAATAAGCTCCTTCTCATTATTACATACTAAGTGCATACCAAATTTCAAGTCACTATCTCAATTTGTTCGGGAGATAGAGCGTTTACACACACACACACACACACACACACACACACACACACACACACACACACACACACACACACACACAGACAGACGGACGGACGGCATTTTTTTTTCTTTCTAAAAATATATTTTTTGGAATCTCCAGTGTTTGAAACGTGTAAATAAGTCAATTTCTTTTTCGATTTTTAAAACGATTACAAGATTTACCCTATACTACGTATGATGGGTAAGTAAACTACTAGTCGTTGGGGGCCACCGTAATACTTACCCATCATGGATATGCATAATGTAAAATATTAAAATAAAAATGTGTAAACTACTTATAAAATGCATTGCAATTCAAATAAAATCGTGGCTTGATGACGTCACAAACTTTAAAGGCTCGATTACAGAATTGCTTGAAAGAAACATCCTTATAACTCCAAAAATAATAATCCTATTAACTAGCGGTTTATTGCATCTGATTAAGCGTCAAATTTCCAATTAAAATATATCTTTGAAGTGAAATTTGGATGAAATACAGGGTCATGAAAAATCGAAGAGTGTGGAAAATAGGATTCCAAATATCTCGGCAACTAATTATCCGATCGACTTCATGCTTTATGCAAAATTTATGTTTTTTTATTGTTTTTTATATTCATTTCTTAAAATAAACAATTTCGAAAATTTTTATATACCTTTCATCAGAACGAATATTTCGAGAGTCCGAAAAAAATTGTTCCGGTTAATCGAGGTTATTGAAATGAAATAGGCTTCTTCCCATTATTACATACTAAGTACATACCAAATTGCAAGTCTCTATCTCAATTTTTTCGGGAGATAGAGCGTTTACAGACACACAGACACGGACGGACGGCAAATTTTTTTTTTCTAAAAATATGTTTTTCGGAATCTCCAGTGTCTGAAACGTGTAAATCCGTCAAAAAAAAAATTTCGATTTTCAAAACGATTACAAGACTTATACTACGTATGATGGGTAAGTAAAATGGTAGAAGAGAAGTTGCCTTTCGAACAAAACAAACCACGAGTTGAATATTATATTCATCCATGGGACGCATGAAGAAATTAAAAGTATCCAGGTTATTGTGAAAAATTTTCCATTTTTTCTACTTTCTAATTTTTCCACCCCGTATCTGATTAATGCTGTATGTAAATGTATTTAATCATCGATTTGCCCAGCCATGCAGGATAATACCTAATTAACAAATATCGACATTCATTTGCCTTGTGCTACAAACATGATGGTACGTATGAGATCTCTGTTTTATATAAAGCTGACTTAAAAGCAAAAATAAATGAAAAGTACTCTTTCAATTTGTATGAAGTTCTTTAATCTTATACAGTTGTTTTATCATAAGGGGTCATCTACATATTAAACGTATATTCTTTTACTTAAACCTTTATAAAGTTAATAGCTGTCAGGGTTTGAGGATGTTAATGTTAAATCCTTTTTATAAACTTTAATTTATAACTTCCAGGGAAAAAAAAACATTTTTTTATTTGTTTCTTTTTTTATTATGTTTTAAAAAAATTATATATAATGGATAGATTCAAACTTTCTAGGCCTTTTTTTTCGATTTAAAAACATATTTTTAATAAATTCCTATTAAAGATTTATGATTTGTGACCTACATTAAGTTTTGAATAAAACAAACCACAATCAGGATATTTTTTCTTAATTCCCCCTCCCCCATCACCCCTACCTCTCTCTCACTTACTCACTCACTCACACACACACAATCGTTCATATATTTATGTGTATGTATTTCTATTTTGCTCTTGCTATGAATAAAACATCCTTGTATTTTTAGCTACGGCAGAGCTACAAATGAGTTTATGTATTAAAATTTGATATTCTTAGCCCTAAATCCCTTTTAATAAATTATTTTTATTTGTAAAAGTTCTATTTCAAAGCATTCTAATCAACTATTTTATCTATTTACATTTCTCTGAATTGCACTTAACTGTTACACTTGTAAAGATTTAAATTGTTTTCTACAATCATATCCAAGCGACTCGCGTATTCGATATTCCAACAAAAGACAGCTTAAATAAGTACCGGACAAGTATAATAATATATTGCTAATTTTTTTCTTCTTCTGAGCTTCTTAATGTATTCAGAGTATCTTCAGGAATTCTTTCATCCACATCCCTCTCCATTTACTCCCAGTGTAGCTGTATCCCCCCTCCGGGATCTATAACGCATGCGTCCAGCGGCGTAGTAGTAGTCGACAGGCATTGATCGCCTAGCGGAGTCGAGTTGAGTTGTCAGTCGGAGGCCGGTCTATGGCGAATGACGATCGTCCGTAAACTCTCGGTGGTTCAGCTGCACATCAAAGAGGATGGCCGCCTCTTCCCCGTCTACCAGATCCTACAGCACGGACCTAACGCCACCACCATGACGCGTAAGCAGACAGACACAATTCCTTCCCTTTTTTTTTTTCCTTTTTTCTTTTTCTCTTATTTGGAAAAAAATACCGAAAAAAACCCCCCATAGTAATAGGTTTGCACATTGGTACATCTGTACATTATACATATGTTAATTATCACTACCTTCAAAAAAGAAAAATATATATATGTATGTACTACAATTAAGTTTGAAGATTAAAACTGGATATCAGAACATAATATTTATAGAGAAAACGGATTTTATTTATGAAACAGTAAATAAAAATAAACGTGAAATTTTGAGCATCTTTTATTTTTTTTTAAATTTCATAATTTTTTTTTCCCCTCATCTAATTCTATATAATTCTTTTTTTTTTTTTTTCCGTTTTTGTCATTCTTTTTTTAAGTGAGTATTTTCTTCAAAAGTTCGTTCTGATTAAATATGTAGACAGCCTAATTTTCTTTATTCCTTTCTTTCCTGATTTTTTTTCTTTTTAATATTCAGCAAATTTTTAATGAGAAGCATTTAATGTTTACTTGCTTCGCTTCTTTGAAGGTGAGGGGAATAGGGTAGGGTATAGACTAATATTTAATCACATTTTATGAAGATACATTCTTATATTTGATAAAAATAGTGTCAATTTTAGATCTTGGATCAAATGTTTCATCTTATTTTGATGTTAAGTTTTCCAATAATTAGTTTAGGTTTGAGAATATGTCTAAAAAATTTTTTTTTCTCACCGTGTGCCTTTTATACTGTATTTTTGAATTGAATTAAAATTTAATGGAACACTATTTTTGGAGCATTTTAAGTGGTAACATGTTTTTTTTGTTTTTTTTCAGATTTAAAATTTTTACGCTCAAAAATACATATTTTAAGAAACTTCAATATAAGCATTAATATTATGTTAAAAATGCAATTCTCGAATCTTAGCTATTGTTGCTTTTTAAATGTTAATTTTTGGCAGAATTTCACGAACTTTTTCCATACATTTGGGGGATAAAAAATGCATAGCTTTCAAAGCTATTTAAAAATATATATTATATTTTGAAAAGTTGAAGGATAGGTGTCCTGTTAAAGCTTGTTCGTTTATAAATATGTTTAAAATTTATATAGAAATGTTGAAGCACTATTTTACATAGTTTCCTTTATCACCAAATATTCTTCAGGCAGAACAGACAAACAGAATGAACTTCACTTTTCGTTTTCAATTAAAAAAAAATATTTTTGAGGAATAAAATAATTGAATCTTAGCAAAACTTTTTAATTTAGTGATAAGTATTTAAGTTAAATGCTGTCATTTTCTTGCAAAAACACATTATAGTGAAGCTACAATTGTTAATTGATATTGTCTAGTTTTATCACGGCCCCACTCGTCCCATTATTTTTCGTGCTTGTTTTCTGTAAATACGTAACGCTTGGAATTAAAGTTCATGGGTTCAGTACTGTGCATTCTGATCGAAATGCTATGTAACATTTTCAAGATTTTCCTAATAAACACATACGCTATTTTTCATTTAGAAAGACCTTCCATCTCAATATGGCTAAAAATAATTGTTACCTTAAGTACCTCTCTTAACCTTTTTTAAAATGGTGATGATAAAAAATAATATTCCTTGTGATTTATGTATAAGTAATTAATATGTTAACGAGTTTTACCGCTTTATAAATAAGTGATTTTGAATTTATGTATATTAGAACTAAGGAGTGCAATCTCGGAAACTCATTGCATGGCAACAGAAGCGTCATTCTCCTGAAACATACAAAATGATGTCACATAATTTTTATTAAAAAAGTACTTGCAATTAAAAAATGCAAAAATGAAAATGTGGTATAACCGAACAACACATTTAAATAATTAATCAAAAATATATTACATTTTGCTATTAGTAATATCCACTGAGCCTGACAAATCATGTCCATAGCTTTGTCTTAGCCTTAGTTTGTATTACTGATTAGGCTTGTAAAGCTGATTTAAAACTTTTTTTTTTTCATAGAACATTATTTTTTAATTTGGTGCTTTGTAAAGATAAGAATTATCTTTGTAATTAATATTTGTAAAGATAAGATTAGCTTGATAAGATTCAAGCTAATCTCAGGTTCAATTTTAAAGGCTGTTTATTAAAAAAATATATTTTATAAATAACTACTGTCACAAGAAATTGCGAAAAATAATATCTTCTCACTAGCTAATCAAATGGCAGAAAAAAAAAGAAGAAAAAATCCTTTTTTTTTTTTAAAGGGGAACTTGTTAATAATTTTAAACGTAGCAATGCGTTACGAATGTTATCTGTGTAAAATATATATTATTATTATTTTCAAATAACTGCGAAGAAAATCATTAACGTAAAGATCACACCATCAGTTCTGTAGACTAGATAAAAACAGATAAGGAAAGGGATTATAAAATAGTAAAATTAAATAAAACAACATGTAATATTAATTGCAGAAATCTTAATCCAGCAGCATCATCCAATTCAATCTAATATTTAGTGTGTTACATATAATGTACGAAGAAAAGAACATCTGGTCTGTGGACATCATAGTTATGAGCATAGCACAAACGCAATGCAAAAATACAATTGTAATTAAATATTTCTCACGATCTGCGGAAAACTAGCATGATGTTAGATAAATCTAGAAGAATACAAAAACTTATTTATTTTGCCCTTAATTTGAAAAAGAGAAAAAAAAAAGAAAATTTAGCTCTTAAAATGTACGTTTCTGGGAGACCAGACCCAGAAACGATATGTACTGCTCAATAGTCTCGCTTTGAATTACTTTGTGTCTCTTTTTACACTCCTAATCTAGTGCCGTGTGGTTATCTGAAGGAGGAGCTCGTTTAAGCGCGAAAATGTCTCAAGAAGATTAAAAAGGATAAGATAAAATTCTCTTACCTTTTCTGAAGGTGCATCTCACTTCGACGAGTTAATCCAGGTAAAGGTAATCCAGGGGTTAAATCCAAGTTAGTAAATTGATCGTACAGAACACATCACTGTTGTTATTAACATCACTATGACGCTGAAAAACTAATTATTTAATTAGATGAGTCAGAGTAAATAGACTGGTTGTTCCATTTAAGATACTATAATTGAACATAAAATTTTACATATACTTCACAGCTTACATTTAAACGTTAATAGCGGTTATTTCACATTATAATGGAGCTAGCATCTGCTCCTGTTTACGCGGTTACATTTTGGTAGAGGACTGAAGAAGTTAAAGTCAAAAATAATAAGTTCAGAGTTTATCATTGCATCATTGGAAATTACGCATACGTCAGTGGAAAATACACATTGCAAGGTTTCAGCGTAAGAACGCAATTGGAATAATAAAGTTTCATTTACTGCTATAATTATTGTTCTAAAGTCTTTAATCTATTTCGTATAATAACAGTTTATCAATTTAGAAGAGCTCCCGAACATTTATTCGAAGTTGAGTGGTCATAAATATCACTCTGCAATTCATTATGCGTTGAAAGAAATGTTGAAGGTCTTTCCTTCTTTCCCCTTTGCAAGAGGAAATGAAAGAGTGGTTTTTCTGTAAATAAATTTCTCGTATGAGGTTAATATTTATAACATTATCGTGTCTTGGAAAAGACACGATGTGGTCGCAGCACCACAAACCGGACGAGTATGGGCAGTAAATCAAGTCTGTCCAACATTTCAGTAAGCAGGGGCACACGTCAGCTGATGGAAAATTAATGAAGAGCGCTATATTATTTACATGATTTAATACACACACGTCTTATACGAGATGTACAGTCGTAGTCACATGTCTCTACGACTGAGGAACTCCATGTAAAAATATATGAAAAAAGAACATAAATCATAATAACTTTAGAATTGCATTTTCCTGAGAAGGAGGCTATCTGAAAAAATTGTGTAGGGAAGGAACCAGAAACCTTAATCGCGCCTATAATAATAATAATCCGGCCTGTATCGGATGGAAGAGGTAACTTCCCTATTTTTTGTTTTTCAGATTTTAGGTAATTTTACTCGGAAACACGCAGCCAAAATGCGAGAAACCCGAATATAGAAGATTCATTCCCAGCTTTCGTCAATACTGAATGTGAATGAGAATTTCACCAAATTAATCAGCTATAGCCATGTTAGCTGCATTTTTGGCGATATTTCGTCAAGCTTGACGAAAATTTGACGCTACCGAATATAGTTTTAAGCGTATGAGAGCTGGAACAATGGTTAAAAGTTAGAATAATGAAAGAAAATTTGCGAGAAACAACGTTCACATAAATTGATAAAATAAACCCGTTTATAGACAAATCCCTTATTTTTATTTAGTCTGTCATCTTGATTCAAAATATCTACCACCCTAAAATTTCAAACTGCTATATCTCGGTCATTTTTTACGACAAAGACGAAACAAAAAATTCTCCAAAATCCTTGTATTAAAGCCAAACGTTTAAGGGAAAGAAAAAAAAAACTTTTTGGATTTCAGATTTTTTTGTACATTTTTTTTGAATTTGAAATTTTTAAGTGGCCGCCGTTTTGAAACAAAATGGCTAATGAAGCTGGCTGACAAACTCGGTCGAGACCTTGGTACGCCCTGTACACATGCTCAGTTACACCCAAATCGGTTGATAAATACAAGTGCTGTCGGGTGATAAAAATCACAATGTATATACTAGCAACCCTCTCAGACTTCGCACGGGTGGCATAATGTTTCGAAGATACCTCTGTAAAATTCAAGCTGAACGTCATTTTTAATTTGCGCAACGTGCAAATAAAAAATTACAGATTAGATTTGAAATTATTTTTAATTCTATCAAGAAAAAACCCTATCGACTTCATGCATAAAAATTCAACTGGAAATGAAAAAATCATCTGTAAATTAGATAACATTTATGATCACCTTTGATAAATTAGATAAAATTATGATAGTCTGCTGCAACTGTCACGATTTTCATATCTATCATAAAGCAAGAGGTCCTAAAAGTACATTTTGTTTAAATCCAGGTGTCAAATATAAGCAACAAAAGTGATAAATTGCCCAACTATTGTTTCACTGGCAGTCTTTGACATTTAATACTTCTTTTAAGCCCTACAAACATTCCTTTCAGATTTAAATTAAATATTTTCTTTTTATAATATTTCTCATTAAAACTTTTTTTCTTTGTAGTTTAAATAAAATCAATAATAGTTTTTTTTTTTTTTTTTCCCGTCGAAGTGTTGGAATTTTTCTTTCTTTCTTTCTTTCTTTTTTTTTTTTTTTTTTTTTTTTTTTTAAACTGATACAGCCGTTTCCCAAAGACCGTTAATCAAACGATAGCGATAATATACCGTCGCCAGGAAGAAAAACATATGCCAGTGGCAATTTTTTCGTTCAAAATAAGGATAAAATACCATATTTTATTACCAAAAACTATGGTTATATCGACATATTATTATACATCATAATGAGCGCGGGAATTTTCTATATCCGAAGGTGCAAACCGCAAAAAAATCCATCGGGTAGTTCTTGAAATTATCCCGGACATATGCTTTCAGGGCCTCTTGCTTTATAATATATATGGTGATGATATATATATATATATATATATATAATATATGTAACCGTAAAAGACAACACAGAAAGATCAAACAACAAATAAAGGAATAAAAATGAAATTGAAAAATGAACACATACCTGACATAACATAAAACACTGATAACATAAAACACATTGGAGGGGAGAAAAATGTGAAATATGAAATATTTGTGGTACTGTAGCAGAATCGTCAATCCCAATTAACTATAGATACCACACAAAATGTACGATTATATATATATATATATATATATATATATATATATATGATAACTTTGAATCAAAAATTATCTGACAAGTTCCTATAACAATAATAACCGAATCACTAAATGAAGATGGCATGTAAATAATATAAAAAAAATAAATGACTAATAAAATTATATATTAATTGTTATAGTAAAATAAATATTTAAAATTTAATCGCAGATTGAACCCATCAGAGAATCTCAATATATTAACAATCATAAACACTTTTAATATATGGATTATACTAAGCAAAATTGAAAAAAAAAATTATCCCAAAAGAAAAAAAAATGTAATAGAAAAATATATTGAGAGAAAATAAAGATCACAAAGATGTATTTATTAATCAGTTGGCAAGAATTCCTCGTGTTGTGCTGAAAAGTGCATTATTTCATATAACAAGCTATCTAAAAAAAGCAAAATAAAGCCCGTTACTTACCAACATTGTAACTCATAATAGATGAAGAAGAAAGAGAAAAAACATTGATTTAGAGGAAAAGGAAAAAATAAATAAAACGAATTATATACTACTCATCTTTTCATAACATGCAGATATATCATCCAACAGATTAGAATGAATAACATTCAACACAATTACAGTTAAGATAGAGAACAAACATAGAATGCTTACAGTTATTTTATATATATCAATCAACATTTAGACGGAGGATGATTTTAGGGATCTGGGAATCTACTTAATAATAGTAAAACACACAAATGTTATTTATTGTAAATAAAGTGTTTTTTTAAAAAGGATAGTAAGCAATCCAATCGTAACTTCATGAGCTGCCAAAAAGCATTTTTTTTTTCTTTTCCACAGAAGAAGAAACTACCTTGAACAATACGAGATGTACTTTAATGTGCAGAAGGAGGGAGAGAGACTTATGTAGAAAACTGTTACGCACATTTCTTCTCGATCAGTAGAAAGAAAGTTATTATATCTAATTTTTTAGTTTCTGTTTCATCCTCATGCGGAACATTAGAGGAAACAATTATTGCATAATCTGAGAATACATAGTCCTTAAGAAAGTTGACAATGCTAATGATATTGACAACAGTAAATAAGATAGAAAACATTTTCATATTGTGTTATAATATGAAATATCACATTGAATGACAAATAATCTAGAAAAGGTTAATGAATTATTTAATATTTCACAAATGGAGATACAGAATAGCGGTATGGTAATGAGTAAATAGTGCTGTTACTCAGGAAAGCATATAAGAAGTTGAAATATATGACCAAAATAATATCATTGAATGTTTTAATAATAATACACTTAAAAAATAAGTATTTCGTTGAGCCACTCTTTGCCTTCAAAAGAGCTGCACTTCTTACGACATAGACTTGATCAAGTTCTGTAGGCACGCTTCTCTCAAATGATGGTAGCAAACATTTAATAAAATTTCCCATAACTGTCTTTTGGATTTAATTTTCAACAGTCTTTCTCCTCAGTTCAGACCAGGAATTTTCTATAAGTTAAAGATCCGGACTATTCCCAGGCCAAGGCTTATTCTCCGTGAGAACTTTACATCTACAATCAAACATACTGAGCAAGTGATGAATATACAATATCCCCTTCCCCCGTGTAATACAAGTGTAAGAAGTTATAATAGTGTTGAAATACTTACCAAATTGTTTCTATGACAAGGTGCACCATCAATTTCGAAAATGACATCTTGGACTTTATCAAATTTATCTGATGTTGGACATTTTAAAGGGCTACAAAGGATCTGTATATAATTATTAGCATTTACTGTATCATTAGTGAAGTAAGGCCTTTATGAAAAGTGCACTTCTAAACCACCTGATTCTGTGGATATTTTAGAATTTTTGTAATGCAATCCGATTTGTAATGGTAATTTTTCGATCTTCAACACAGCACACTCTGCACCCCATTAGAGCCGTAGAGATTAAATTCCGATTTAGCTAAAAAAAGCATCTCTTTCCAGTTTTCTACTGCTTAATTTCTATGTTCTTTTATTCATTTCAGTCCAGGTGATTGCATTTTTTGCCGTCAACAGTGGATTTTTTTGCAGGACGTCATGCATTCAGTACTAAAAAGGTTGACTCCGTATATTGCAAGTTGTCATTTGTAGTGTACTACAAATAACTACTTGCAATATACGGAGTACATTATACTTTATCGTCCGCGTAGACTTTCTCAAGCCAGTTTCAGGTCACTGTGTGTAGCAATCCTGTTTCTCACGTCAGTCTTTTTCAGAAAACGATCCTGGATGGTGATGATTACCTTCGTCCTGCCTACGTTTTCTTTCGTTCCACTGTTTTTTTGCCATTTATTTGAGAGTCGCGTCGCTGACGACTGATTAAATTCGATTCTCTGTGCAATATGTCTAATGCTATAATCCTTGCTGTAATAATTTCTGTTTCTGACGCAATGTTTCACATTTATTTCTGCATTTCGGAAAAGAAAATATATATGTATATATCACGTGATGCAAAATTTTTTTCATTACTGTATCTTACTCTCAATTAAAAAAAAAAAAAAAAGTAAATGCGCTCTGTATAATTGAATTTATTGTGACATTTTCACTTTCCCAGCTCATAATAATAAACTATTGCATATAAAAACAGGAAAACTGGTATTTTTATAGAGAAATGTATGATAAACACGTTAAAGCACACAGTTTTTAAATCGAAGAATTATTTTAAGTGCTATTTAATGGTGAAATCGGTCAAAATAATTCATTAAAAAAGTTTATAGGATAAAAAACTATGCATAGCAATTTAACCATCTTTTGCAGGCACTTACTTGACTAGATTGTGGTGGGCAATGTCCAATCATTTTTAAAATTTGTCTAATTTTTTTTTTTCATTTTTTTAATTAGAAATTTCATTATCTGAGTAGAAATTTAATTCATAGTTTGATGTAGCTAACTTTTATCTACTGTTGTCAGATTTAAAAAAACTCAAATAATAATACTTACAAACACATTTCAATTGAAAAATATATGTATACATGGATTTTAAAAAGGAAAGAAAACTTTAAAATAATTAAGCTATTACATGCGTAAAGTATTTAAATGATGAAAATTACGTCATACTTAAAACGATATATTTAGTACGTCATACTTAAAATTATTTTCTTTTAGTGTTTCCAAACGCTATTTTTAATTGAAATAAATATGTACACATGAATATTGTAAAAGAAAAAAAAAATGTTTAATAATTAAATTATTACACTCGAAAAGCATTTAATGATGAAACGTACGCCACATTAAAAACAATATATTTAAATTGTCACATTTCAAACAATTTTCTTACGGCATCTAAATGAAAACTTTTTCCCTAAATGTTATAAAAGTCCTGGAGGCATCGGCATTTTTTACTTAATCATTTTGTGCAAGCGTATTTTCAAATGTGTAATTTATCTTTCTTAATCAATCGCGAAAACAGTCGTCAGCTGTCGCGACAAAGGTAGACGTGGCCTTGGACACCGACCCCCCCCATCCCCCAGTCAAAGGAAAATGAATGGCAGCCCGATTACAGAAGATCTCCACTGTTCGTAATAATACCATTTAATCTTCCACAATCAGGTAAACTTTTTAAATGAGAGCAAATTAGGATGTTTTTAGAGCCTGCGTGGTCTGGACGGGGGTTGTCGAACGTATCTCGTAGGGGCAAAAGCCTCCTAATATATTACAAAACTTGATGACTTCTTCCAAAAAAAGACCGCTGAATTTGTTATTGACTAAGAGTTCATTTAAATCATGACTTTGCAAATTTGAATGACTTAATTCTTCAAGCACAACTTATTTTTCGGATGGTCTCACGTAAATCGTATTGATTTGATCTAACTTTTTAAAATGTTCTTTTCCACTTGTAATTCAAGCTTAAATCTTGGTTTTCAACGAGTCTTCTTTTGAAAGGTATATAATAAAAGAAAGTCTGTGTGCTTTTCATACGTGCTTATTTCCATAAGTACTTTAAAAGATTTTGCTGTAGTTTTATCGATTCTACCTTTAAAATATGATTTATAAAATTCGGAACATGTTCTGTAGCAAAATAGAAACGTATGACTAAAATAAATATGCATTGAAGTTAAAAAGAACTTAACAGAAAAGAAAACTCGAGAATTTGAATTTTCTGTAATATATTTATTATACGTGAGATTAATATATGTATAATCCTAAATATGTTATATTTTTAATTGTCTGGTACATTTTTCTACGTGTCGTTTCTCTTTATTTTCAGTTTATTCGTTTTAATTCTTAACGCCATGCGCATTTCAGTACTTGATATCATTTAGTTAGTGTATAATAATACAAATTTTAAAAGAAAACATACTGGAAATAGGACTCACCTCTTTGTCTTTGTAATTGCAAGTCAAGAGATACCTGCATCGACTCCTGATTTAGGACTGATGCTTGTGGTAATTAGGAATCCATTTTATGGCAGATTTCCTCCGTTTTTTTCTTTCTTTTGTAGTGCCCCCCCCCCCCTCTCGTTTTAGAAAGGATATTTGTAGTTCTCTTCTAAAGCCACTCAACCAATCTTATTTTCACTATCGGATATCTGACTACAACTCTGTACTATGCAAATTAGTTATTAAAATCTTTTAACAAATCTTAAAAAAATGTTTGAGCTTAGTTAAAACTATTTTGGTCGAATTTTATAATTGGGAAATGTCTGCATTTCTAATATTTACTTGAAGTACTTATTTCTTGCAACAGTCGGACGAAAATAGATGTAGATGTCGAAAATTCCTTTTGGAAAGCTAATAGATATGTATAGTAGATCCTAATTATTGGATGTTTGTTATCTGCACATTTATCGAAAGAAATTTATTCAGAAGCTCCAGAAAATTACTTTTATTTTCAATTGTTACAGAAATAAAAAGAGATATATTTATGTCTTAACTATTCATTAAATTAGAACTCTAATAATTTATTAGAGAAGTGATTAGCACCTTCTGCTGAGTATTTTGAAACAAGTTGAAAATTACTTTTTTTTCAGATTAAAAAATAAAGAAGAAATCCAACAAAGAAGATAACAAAATATTTTACTCTCCTTCTGCACATTAACGTTAGAAATAGTTTATTGCTAATCGGAAAAGCATTTAAAAGTTTCCAAATTTTATTTATTTTTGGAAGATATAATGGTGTTTATTTGGAAATAAATGGCACCAGAATGGAAAAAAAATATATATAAATCAATTGGCAGGAAATAATATGAAAATAAAGAACTGGATGTTATTTTCTCATTTTTGTTTATATTTACACTAATATTATATAACGTTTGTTTGTTTACGGGGTAATCTCTGGAACTGCCGAACCAATTTAAAAAATAATGGTGACAAAATGCTGGTGACCATCTCTGCTCCCACACAGGCTATATTTTACGTTGGTACAACAACCCTCTAGGATATGCAGGAGCAAAATTCTAAAATTGCGATTTCTGTGATATTGTTGGGTCTAAAAATTTGGAAATTTGGTGTGGTGGTTACTTTTAACCCTTTCCGGCACAGTGGTCCCACTCCGGGCACACCTAATTTTAATTCCAAACTTGCATTTGACTCCAAGAATATTTTAATAAGATTTTGCTTCTATAATGAAAGCTTAAAATAAGGAGTTCTTATTTTCTAAAAAAGTCGTTTGTAAATTCCGGTGTCAGTCAGTAATTTCGCATTTTACGAACAGAATTTGTCTGTGACGGAAAGGGTTAAGATATAAATCTATCTAAGAACGGTTTCTAAAAAATCGAAATAGGTGAAATGATCTTAAAAGTTCTAAGAATGTTCTAAATTACGATTTATTTGGAATTGTTAGGGCTAGAAGCTCGAAATGTATAATAAATCTAGATCTCTCCCCCCCCCCCCCCCCAAACAACTAAAAGACTTCTAGATGCAACATAACGGGTTTCTACGCAGCTAATTGGAAAATATATATTATTCCAAACACCTGCAGTTAGGAAAACAGGCTTATCAGGATTTTTTACTTCATTTTAAAGAGGTTATTCAGTTACACGAATTTTGCACTTAATATTTCTGTTGTTTTCTTTCTTTTTTTTTTTAAGAGAAAAAAAATCTGTTTGTAAAATTAGAAATAAAAAACGTATTCTCATTTTAAAAATAATGGCTTGAAATGAAAATAATAAAACCTTTTGAGAATTTTGACTTTAGTTCATATTAGGAATTCTGGGAACTGTCTTGTACACTGATAAATACGAATATCGGGCCTTACTTTTTGTATATTATTTGCATGTTTTCAGAATTGTTTGAATATTATTTATTGATTTGTTTCCAAAAAATTCGGTATTCTAAATTTTAGTTTGTGTGTTGAATTATTAAAAAAATATATAGGTTCTGCAGAACTTTTGTTATGCTGTGTTCCGTTTGGACAGGAATGATTAATTATAAGGAACATTTTTTCGTTAGAATAACAAGAAAAAATATTTGTCAAATGGTTTCGCATTAATTGTGATATACCTCTAAAATGTAAAACATAATAATCTTTTTCAAAATAGAACTACTTCCAACTCTCATGAAAATAAATAGGCATAAATATTTGTCATCATTTCAGTTTAGCTCAAAGGTTTTGTTTTGTTTATTTATTCGTCTGTGGTTTAACTGTCATAATTTTTATAGATTCCGAAGCTAATTTCCCGGTTGCTTGTTGGAGCGAAGCTAATAAAATCTCACTGTTCTTACTTTTTTTAGAATTTATACCAACAAAAATGTCTCAGTTTGGATTTAGTGTAGACTAAGTCGATATGGCGAATATTTGTAGCTACGCCCATTATAGCCAGAATGTAGACTATGTGGGCGTGACTTAGTGAAAATTTCTAGACGCAGAATTTATAGAAAGTGCCGCAAGAGTCAAGATTATGGCGCCGAAGGTGTGCAAGTTCTACCCATGGTAATGGTACGAAGAGTGATGTTGAGTTTGAAAGTTTGAGTTTTGTTTTAATTGTAGCTGCGAAACTGTTCGTCTGAAGTATTTTTCTATCTCTGCTTTGTAATATTTGTTCGCTGAAATTTCTATTGTATAACGCTGTGATTACTTGACTGTTAGCATTCCTGAAAATTCTTGTTCTCTCTAGAATATTGTCCAAATAAATATTATGTCGCCTTAAGGGCTGTTTGTAATTGACTTTTAACTACAGGAACTTCATAGTTGGATCATTATGTTAAGATGTAGATGAAATATAAATATGTTGAAATAGACTGAAGCTTGTTTTTCATTGAAATGGTTGCTGTGACAGTTTCAGATCTGTCTTAGACCATAGTTAGTTTGTAATTGATTTTTAAAAAATAGATTTGTGATAGGTGTATATTGTTTTACAGGGTGTTTTTTTTTTAAACTGACACTATTCAGAGCCGTCTGTAGCTCGTTCTAATAACTGGATTGACACAAAATTTTGTGAATGGACTAAGAAAACCATGGGAAAAAAGATTCCAACAACAAAAAAAAAAATTAGTTCCAATCACCGCCGATGGGGGGAAATGTGGCGCTGTACATTGAAAAAAACCCATCAGAAACAGACAAAATTAATAATTTGGATAAAATGCCACGTTTTATTCATCATTTACTTTCCCTTTCGTTGATCGCAGTTGAAACATCCATTATCACTTTTTCTGCCACCGGTTTACGTCCTCTGCCTGACCGAACTGCTTGCGAGCCTGTTTCTTCGAATTTCAGAATCATTGCTTTCAATACATTAACGGATAAAGGTCCTTTGCGCAGTTTATGGCGTGTTCTAAGTAAACGAAGAGCGGCTGGTGCATTGTAACGGTTACAATATAAGAACTTCACAAGTAACGCGCGCTGCGGTAACGTGAGATTCATTTTTAACCTGAGCTGAAATTGTTTCTCGGTGTTTTTCGCATGCATTTATAACTTAAACTATTGGCGCTACTGTCGCTTGCGTAAGTAAAAATTTGCATTTTCATTTTTTGTCCGTATTTTATGCTAATTCCCAGTTACATAAATGACCACAGCGCCACATTTACCCCTATCGGTGGTGATTGGAACTAATTTTTTTTTTGTTGGAATCTTTTTTCCCATGGTTTTCTTAGTCCATTCACAAAATTTTGTGTCAATCCAGTTATTAGACGAGCTACAGACGGCTCTGAACAGTGTCAGTTTAAAAAAAAAAAAAACACCCATATTGAAATGGATTGTGAATAAATTGAGACAGATTAATTTTCTTTTGGAAATAGTTAAAATTGATTTAATTAAAACAAGATGTTGGTAATTAGAGTTGGATTTAGCCAAAATATAAGTGTTCTTTTTATGGACATTGTTTTTAAGTTTTCATTTGTATGCCTTAGCGTTTTATTTTATCAATGAGGTCAACTGCGTGTGTTAATGAGATAAATTGTTTATCAGAAAATATATAATTTCTAATGCATCATTTTACATATTGTTGTTTAGTCAGTCAGTTTTTTAGCAGTATTTGATTTTTTTTTCTTCTTAACTCTGATTTCATGTTAAGTATGTTTCATGAAAGACATTAAATATTTTATTGTGATTTTGATTGTAACCAAAAGTTAGATGCTGTCACTGAAGTTAGAATATACTCAGCGGTATTGTTTTTTTTTTTTTTTTTTTTTTTTTTTTTTATGACAGAAAAAATATTTTAATTTCAAATAATTTTCAGCAGAAAACGAAAATGGGACATGAATTAATTATTTATTTCGTGAAACTACTTATATTTTCAACAAATAAATGATTGATTGAAAAAGTACTAAATAAATTATAAAATGAGAATTTTTCTCTCCTGAGTATTAAGCTTATTATGCATTCAGAAAGTAATTTGCAGTTATTTAATTATTACCCTCACAAATGTTGGTACTTTTCGGGAAACGAAGTGGTAAATACATTTTTAAAGCGAAAAATCTCAAGCATTGTTTTATTGTATTATTTCAGTTCTTGGTTTATTTTGCTTCTTAACCCATTAAAGTCCTTCCTTTGAAAATCGTTTATTTATTCAAGTTTACTCCTTCCCAAGCTTATACAGACAGAGCTCTTCTACCAGCTGTCAATGTTTGTGGTTCTTTACTTTTTCGTGCTTATGACTCCAGATTTAGAAATAAATTGTCTTAAAAATTGTTTAACTTGTAGGTTCCTGATTATAATCTTTCATTTGAGCTAAGCTTTAAAATGTGAAATGTCCCTTTCTGCTGAAATTGGGAAATATTTGTAAAAGTTGTTTATGGCACTACAGATTAAAAAAAAAAAAAAAAAAAAACCCAATGAAATCCATACATTGTTTCCTGTAAAAGTTTTTTTTTAAATTTAAAAAAGTTAGTTTTTTTACACTCTTAAAGGTATTTTATGAATACAGGTGTTCAAAAAATAAATACATAAGTTAAAATAATTACGTATGAAAAAGCAAATATCCATGTTTCAGTTTGTGTTTTTTTAAAAATTCATACAAATGCAGAATGAAAATTCGTAGTAGCAATATTTTTGCATATAAAACGCTAACTCATAATATACTAATCTAATTATATTAATGAAAATGCATTGTTGTCGATGGGAAATACGTTTCGTGTGCAATTTAAAAGTTTTATCACCGTAATATTTTCAATATTTAGTTTTATCATCATTATGTATCAATCAAGAATTTTCTGAAGATAAAAAACGACCTCTGTATAGAAGTTTAATAGATTCTTCTTAGTGAGGCTGTAAAGCCAGTTTCCATTACATTTACTTCTTGCTTTCAGGCACAAAAAGAAAAAAAAAGTGTTTTTAGTGCCGGAAAGCTCTGAATTTTGGTCGTAGAATTTTTTTTAAAAATCTTAAACTTGTCAGAGCATGAGAATATTTCTAAATATAATTTATAGGACACAGGGACTGTATAAAAATTTTAAAAGTGCAACTTTTTGAATATTATTGGCAGGACTTTCATCAATGTATTCTTAATTAGTACTTTATTTTGAACACTTTTGCATACCTACCTTTTTATTGAAAATTATTAACTTTGATCAATATGTTTCCAATTCCTGCTTCAATTAAGTCGATTTTGCTTTTTTTGAACACATAATACATTGGCTATGTTTTTTCATCACGTAAAAATCTAAAGCCTGTTTGAATCTTTTTGGAATACTTTATTACTCTGTTAAATAGTAAGCCTGCGAAAAATCAAAAAGGTAAAGAAAAGAAAAGGGATTGAACATAGAAAATCCAGAAAAATAACAAATTTGGGAAAATGGCCAAAAAACAAAGTGCTTCACAAACTAAGGTTTAAACATCTATTTCAAGATAGTTGAATAAATTATGTGGAATCTGAAATACTTTCTTTGGCGGTATTTTCAGAGTGAGAATGTTCTTTCCCATTTAAAATGACGATGAGAGTGATGTTTAAATTCCTTTGAACATTCTTTGTCCTCGTCTTCCTTTATTTTAATTATCTTGAATAATTTGTTTTGATAGATTGAAATTACTGACGCTGTTAAAAATTACATGGGAGCTTCTTATGTCGTGCCGTGTTTGATTTATGTATGGTACATGCTATTATATAATAGAATATTTTACTTTAAATACAGTAACGCATTTTAGAGGTCGTTCAAAGTGGTGATAGTAAGGAGACTCATGAATAAAAAGAGCATAAAAGAAATAATAATAAAGTATATTGTGTGATGGCAGTTGACAATTTATTTTTTATAGTATCTAGATATGTCTGTCTGTCTGCGATGGTTAGGGAAAATCTATCAGAGGAAGAGAAAAGAGACATAGTAAGGATGCTTTACTGTATGTGTGGAAATGTACAGGGCGTGAGAAAAAAAGCACCCCCAAAATTAAATGAATTAACAAAAAAAAAAAACAAAAAAAAAACATGTTATTTAAAAAATAAATATATGGTATTCAAAACAAATGAGCAGGAAGAAATTAATTTCAGAGGTGCCAAGTTCCCACTAGTCTTCCGTAATATGTGGTTTAATCTGACCCAGTTTAACAACGCTTGGATTATTGGATAAATCTTTATTTATTTAATTTAAGGTTTCTACGTGGAATTTATTTAATTTCATTTCTTAAAAAAATTTCTGGTGCGACACGTGTTAAACCTGGGTCAAATTAACCCACATATTACGGGAGATTAACTAGAGCTTGGTGCCTCTGTAATTTTTGTTATTAGTATTTAACCTCAAAGCTTGAAGAAATTATATACAGTAGTTTTTGAGCTATTACATTTTCTTATTGGGATGCTTATTTATTGTCACACTGTAGCATACTTACGTTATTTTCTATACGGAAAAGCATCAGAAAAGCTTATAGAGTATCGAGAAGTTTTTCTATATGGAAAAGCTTCTAATCAGACTAACTCTCAATATGTTATAGTCAGACAAGTCTTATATTTTGCCTTAGCGTAATGCCTTTACCGTAGCGTAAAAAAAAAAAAAAAAAAAAAAAAAAAAAACACTTCTTGCTATCTTGAACTCGGAAGGTTCTTGTGAATGAAAAAGCGATTTTCTGCATTTCATTAAAATTAGATTCTTTAGATTTCTTTTCCCTTTTTTTTAACTGGAAAATAAAATTTTAAATTAATGATATTGTAATTTCATTACTGCATCATCAATATATATGTTTTTCAAAGTTTGTTTTATTTTATTGAATTGACTTCAAATAATAATTTTAATTTGATTTGATGTTAAAATAGTAATTGTGATGGATTCTCGAAATATCAACATTGATGACAAGACAACTGATATGACATGTATTTAGTCTATTGAAAATATTTGGGTTCATGCATTCTTAACTTCGTTTGCTTTCTAACATTAAATTCAATTTTAAATAATTCTGTAGTTTTTTTTTTTTTTTTTTTTTGCCTTTTACGCGTTAATATATCTATTTCATAGATTCCATTATCTGAAAAGTAAAACTATGTTTCGTTTCTTAAATAATAAATACTACTTTTTCGATTTTCTTATAAATCTAAAGTCAGTTTTACGTGAATTTAAGATTAGTATTCTTTCTTTTTTTCCTATTATAAATTATGATTGAAATAAATCAGGTGGGGAAAAATACAGGGTGTTCATAAATTATTCATTAAATAAAGAATTGTTTAAAAAAAATGCGGAATAAGTGATAAAAAAAAACTATTTAAGAGCTCATTTTCTTATCCAATGGTTTACAACCTGAAAAATGTTCAGTACACTTTAGCATGAATAAGTAAAAGTTCGGCTTAGTCCTGTTAACGATTTCTCTTCAGATATACTCTAACATTTGTGGAATCTCAGTAGCTTTGGCTGTGATGATTCTACCACGTAAAAAACGTCCTCAGCATAAACTTTGTTCTTCAAACATCCTCCAAAAAGTACAGTAATCCCTTAACATTCGCGAAGGTTACGTTCCAGAAAAACTTCGCGAATGTCAAATCCGCGAATGTTGAGTCTATCTGTCTGCACTAAAAAAGGAGTTACGTTCTATAAAATTTTAATTAGAGTGGCATAGTATTTCAAGAAAACAAAAGGATATATGTATTAACAGTACGTTATGCATAACATATATGTATGAATGTACACACATATTCATACTTATGAAATTTATTTAATGAAGATAATTTAAATTAACTGACTGGAGAAATAATTACAGCTAAAAAGCATAGTTTTTTTTTTAATAAAGTAATTTCGACTCTCTCTCTATTCGCAAAGAGATGATAATGTATGCAGCTTCAGCTCAGTCTCTACGAGAATCTGCACAAGCGAATTTTAAATTAATATATTGAAGATGCCATTACCTTACCACTTGTAATATCCCCATTGCAATGAGTATTCTGCTGTTATTATTTTGTTTTCCTACAACGCTCGCTCCTTTTTCAGTAGACAACTGAAAATTGATTTGTAAATACATGCTAAGAAAACACATGGGAAACAATCTACCACTGTAAATTCTGAAAAAGCAAAGATCGAATTTTAAAGAAATCGCGAATAATTAAGTCAGATTCACGCGAATGTTAAGATTTCCGCATTTTCATGTTCGCGAATAATCAAAACTCGCGAATGTTAAAACCGCGAATGTTAAGGGATTACTGTAGTCCAATGGCGTGAGAACGAAAAGGCTATGTAATCCCTTTCTAGCAATCAAACGATCTGGAAATGTTACATTCTTGAAATTGTTTCGATTATGGTATAATTGATTATTACATTATCGGATCTTTATGAAATTCATGTCTGAATCATCCATAAACGGTCTTTGGGTATGTTGTTTCCAATAACCTTAGAATGAACATTATTGTTCTTCTTTCACTCGGGTACTATTTCCCCTGTAAGCAAAAAATAAAAGCAAGTTTTTGCTGTTGGCACACAGGATAATAAAAACCTCTAAGCTGAAGAATAAATCGATATGAATTGTTTCCCCATACTTTTTAAAACTATGCTTTAATGAAATATTTTAATCCAGTGATTAATTTATAGACGACACTTTGTACAATTTTCCTTTTTAATTGAACTTAATTGATAATAAGTATAATTTTTATTCATTTTTAACTACGAAAAAAAGAAAAAAAAAAGGGCAGAAAAAGTATTAATGAAATTAAGTTTTACTTTAATACGTTTGAACATTTTATTTTTTACTCTAAAAACTTCAATCAGTTGAACTATCTTAGGTATCAAATGTTTTTCTCTCACTAAGCTTCTAACAATCTAACCGTCTAAGTGCTTTACGATTCTAAAAAAAATAAAATAATGCGAAGGAAAAAAAAATTGGAAAATTTCTTTCGTGAATTTCTGCTTCTGTATTGGTTTTCGTTGAAGAGGATAACAAAGGATGTTTTGAAATAAGATTACTTTTCTTACTTCATTTGAGTTGCGCTTTTTCAAGTTTATGTTGAAAATGTTTTCCTGCTGGCCTTTGATGAAAGAAAAAAAAAATCTTTCCCTGTGAAGGCAGATTATGAATCTTCTTCTCGCGTTTCATTTTATTCTTCTTCTTTGTTTTTGAGTAATTGGAAATAGTTTGTGCCTGTTTGATATTTCTTATAGTTGATTGTTTTTAAAGTAGTTATTTATAGAATTTTATTGTTCTGTTATATATAAATTTGAAGTTGTTTCATTTTTAATATAAAGTGTAAAGAATTCTCACTCTTACAATACTGCTCTTAAGCATAATTTGTCTTGAATAAGTACTTTTAATAGTTTTTTTTTTGTGATTATTTGTGAAATATCAAAGTTTAAATTAAGAATTCTCTCTCCCAAAAACGCAGTATAAATTTTAAATATACAAGGTTATTCTAAATGATGGACCCATTTTCAAAAAATTGTATTTATTAAAGTACAAATCCAAAATGAACAATCTATATACCAATGAAAAGAGGAAGTTTCAAAGTTTTTTTTAAGACATTATAAATGTTCAATCAATGAGTCCACCTTTTGCTGCACGGCAAACATCTACGCGATGACCAAACTCGCCCCACACACGAGGAAGCGTATCTGCTGTTACTGAGTGCACGGCAGCAGTGATACGGTTCCGCAGATCGTTCAGAGTCGTTGGTAGGGGCAGGACGTACACGGCTTCCTTAACATAACCCTAGAAGAAGTAGTCACATCTGCTTTCTCGTGTGTGGGACGAGTTTGGCTATCGCGTAGATATTTGCCGTGCAGCAAACGGTGGACACATTGAACATTTATAATATTTTTAAAAAAACTTTGAAACTTCCTCTTTTCATTGGTATATAGATTGTTCATTTTGGATTTGTACTTTAATAAATACAATTTTTTGAAAATGGGTCCATCATTTAGAATAACGCTGCATACTCTGTAATAGCCCCCCAAAGTTTTTATTTAATCTGGTAAATTTCTAACACACTTATTTCTGTCTTATTTAAAAATTATTAAATTTTATGATTTTATGATAAATTGCAAGAAATATTAAAAGATAAAAATCTAAAAAATGTGTGTCTTGTTTAAAAAAGTTTTAAACTGATAGCTTTGTAATTGTTAACGGCTTAACTTTCTTATAAAAATAAAAATTATACAAAACAAAATAATCTGGAAGGAAAATAAAGTCGTGTTGTGCTCTTGTTTTGTAGGAGTGACCTATGTATGTCTTTAGCGAACTAGTTCATACCGTATAGTTCCTGTTTTACACCAGTGTACTGAATCAGTTCAGATGAACTAGATAGTTCCTTATTTTAATAACTATGATAAAAATTTTTTTTGTTAAATCGGTCTTTTAAAACAATAGTTATTTATAAAATATACATACAAAAGTCATCAACTGAGTCAGAAAGGGGGGTGGGGGATGGCAGAAGATGGATAAGGGCTCAAAGAACCCTGAGATACGGTTTTGCCCCTCCCCCTGTGGGAATCAGAGGACAGATTTAAACAACAACAAAAAAAAAAAAATCCTTTTAGAATCAATATGTTCTGAAATTTAACATAAAGCAATATTTTATATGTAAGTAATATTTTATATGTAGATTATGATACATAGATTTTACACCTGGGGGAGAGGAAAGGGTGGTGTGGGGGGAGAGACTGAATTGAAAAATCTTCGCGCGTATATACCTAATGCCTATATTTTGAAACTCACTATTCTGAAAACTTTCATCTGTTTTGCCCCGCCCCCCTCTCCCATATCTTGGAGAGATCAAAAGCGCAAATTTGAAAAAAAAAAAGAAAATAATCTTTATTCTTATATTCTGAAATTTACTATCAAGTACAATTCCATCTGTAACGCCCTGATAGATCACGAGTCATAGCTTTCGGGAGGCACTGGAGCAAAATGAAAAATTAGGAAAGTCATTGCATTTTGAAAGTCACCATCCCACTACATTTTGAAAGTCACCATCCTACTACATTTTGAAAGTCACCATCCTGGATAATTTGATTTATAAGGCATATACAGGTTTCCCTCGCTTTACGCGGTTTTCAATTACTGCGGTTTCTTTTTTTTTTTTAATCTTTTGGTCAGACAGTCCTTTATTAATTAATGCGAAAAAAGTTTCGATTAGTGTGCAAAGCACGGAATGAATGAAGGTTTTTTTGCCAGCCAAACGACACCGAATTGTTCTGAAAATAAAACAAAAAGCGACAAGAAATATGGCCTGATTATTTCAGGGACAATTTTCTACCAATATTTCCGAATAGTAGTTTTTGCCTTATTTATGACAGAAATTCTTCATCTAAATAATATGGCGATTAATATTCAGAAATAGTCATGGAAGTTTGTCCTCTGATGTAATCAGATTTTGACAAGAAATACGACATATGGCGCGACACTTGGACAAAGGTCTTTATTAGGAACCAATCACTTACAGCTAAGCAGGAATTCGCATGCACTTAATAATTTAGGGGTATGTAAATTTGAAGCAAACACATTTTGATCACAGTAAATTTAAAATTAAATTATGAAACTTTTAATTAATTAAGCTAATAGAAAGTAAGCTAACATAATTGATTTAAAATTTATAGCAATACAGAATTAAACATAAAATTGACTTTTTAATATTTTTTTATAGTCTCTTTTTAAATTGACTCACACGTTTTTGTTAATGGAAGTTCATGTAAATTAGACATTTTATTTAAAGTGTTTCAAACCAAGCTGTAATATGTACTGTTTAACAATAATACATTAAAATAATATCGTAGCACATTTTTGTATTGTTTATGTATATTGGGTTTTAAGAAATTTGGCTGTGGATATATTGTACTTTTTGCCGTTGAGTAGATGTCTCGATTAGTGCAGTAATATCGCGGGATTAATTAACCGCATTAATCAACGAAAACATATATTCTAAAATTCACCAACCAGAAAAATTCCACCTGTGAAGCATTGGCAGATCAACAATTTTGGTCTAAAGTTTCTTTTCTTGAAATCTTAGAAAAATATTCTGCTATATTCGGTGCTTTTTAACAACAAATAAATAATAAACCATCTAAATTTCTCTTCCCCGAAATTTAGATTACTCCCCCCCCCTCCCTCAATATACAAAGTTAAAAATCTTTAAAACTATTTTTTTTTAAATAATTTTGTTTTTCCTTTCATGTAACAGAAAATAAATAATCAATCATCTAAATTATACCCGTCCTCTCTGTGAATTTTACGCTTCCCGCTTCCCCCCTCGTCCAATATACAAAGTTAAAAATCTTTAAAACTATTTTTTTAAATATCTTGTTTTTTGCTTTCATGTAACATAAAAGAAATAATCAATCATCTAAATTATACTCGTCCTCTTCCTGAATTTTACGCTTCCCGCTTCCCCCACAACAACATACAAAGTTTATTTTTTTTAAATTCGTAATTTAGAAAAAGAAAAAATTAATTACCCTATATATTGTTAAAATATATTGTTCTCTAGTAACAATAAATAAATATTCAGTCATCTAAATTATCCTTCTCTCTTGAAAAGTTGGTTTCCTCCTTTTGCCTCCTCCGCTAGCATACAAAGTTTAAAATCTTTAAAACACTTTATTTAAAAAAAAAAAAATCTCTGCCCTAGTTGTTGTCTTCCCCCCCCCCCCCATAAGGAGGGAAGCAAAGCGGAATTTCCCCCTCTTTCTTGCAGTTTGTTTGATCTCACCTGTTGTAAATTGATTGTTTTTTCCCCCTTGATATTTTCGAAAGTACTCCAGAAAAATATAATTTTTCGTTTTAAAATCACCTACAAAACTCTTACATTTTTATTCCCAAAACTGCATATGAATCTTGTAGAACCAAATGTAAACTCTGTATTCACTTTTTTACAAACCAACAAAGCATTTTATTAAAATAAAATCATAAATGTTAGCACATCTTACAGATTTAATAAAGATAAAAAATTTACGAATAAAAATTGACTGTGAATGTATTGTTTAATGTGACCAACATATTCTATAATCTTTAACGATATATTATTATGAAATGTGATTTTAGTGCATTTTTAAAAATCTACCAAAAGTTTTTTTTACTGTTAGCAAATTGATTTCTCTTTCCTAATAATGTTAAAAATTTAAAGTATTTTATCATTATTAAACTTTTACGATTCTAACGTTTGCACGTGCTTTTCTGTGTTTCAAAAATGACTTTTTTCTAAATTTTCAAATTTACTTATGTTAATTTCCTTATTTTTGAATATTTTGTGTGTTTGTTTCTAATGTACTTGATCTTCATTGTTTCAGTCTATCGATTTTCAAGGTAGAGTAGAGTAATTTGGCATTCCTGTACTGTATGTATGTATGCTTATTATGTAAATCGTATTTGTTCTTTTTGCACTCGTGCAATCGTAATAGTTAGACGAATTGAGTTGCCCTAGTAACGGGGTGTCCTAATTTTTTGGTCTATTCATATGTGCTTTTAAAAAACATAGTTACAAAGTTGGCATAAATATCCTGCGTGATTATTAGATATTTGGAAGCATTTAATTTTCTATTCGTAAAGCAAACAATTCATGGATAAAAATTCACCTTGAACCTCTTGGAATTTGGTTCATTCGTTTGAAAAATATAGAACATTTTATTTTACGTCCTAATATTTTTCAATGGTGTTTCAGACGATTTTCAAAGTTTTACCATTCATTAAAAAAAGAAGAAAAAGTCTCGTTTGGATAATTGATTTAAATGTTAAATTATGGATGCTAAAATTCTTCAATTATTATTTCCCAAATTACTCCGATTAGTTTGAAATTTTGTCAATACATATGTCACACATTCTAAATTATCTATGATTTTTTTTAATTGCATTTTTTTTTTCATCTGTTTGAAAAATATAAAGCACTTTCGCATTTCAATTTCATATTTTTGTTACCGCAAGTAATTATTTTTTTCTCTTTTATTTTACCATTTGCTTAGCAACTGTATTTCATAACGTGCATGTTAGAAAAAGAAAATGTATTAACGCATTAAAGCCGGAATTATTTTTTTTCTTAAAAATGCGAAAATTGCATTTCATACCAATTTTTCAAAGTAGCAACTTTAGTCTCCTTTTATTACGGAGTTTCTGTCATCAGATGAAGAGAATATGTCTCTTAAAATATACTGGTATACAAACAACAAAATAGATGGCAGCTATTCCGGTACCATATGGTACCAGTAGGTTTTAATGGGTAAAAATAATGCATTCATTGGGACCTTCCCAATTACGAAAGATTAAAAAAAAAAATTAAATGGGATATAAAATAGATACCACTGTAAAGTTCTACATTTTTATTCTAAAAAAATCGAACAATAAGCAGTTGAAGAGTATAATTGCATGAAATCGTGTTTAATACAACAGTTCTTAAAAGTTCTGAGTCTTTTGGAAATCTTATATGCTTATAAATATACATATTAATCTAACATTATTAAATTGTGGATTGAAATATTTTAAATATTGTGTAAAGTGAGATGAAAATTAAAATGTCTTGCAAAATTGACGTTGATGCCCCTGATCTGCAGATTTACTAGTTTATTTTTCTGTAGAAAATTTTTTATGATTGAGTGACTTCAATGATTTCTCTTGCATAGCTAAACTATAAAAACAACTGACTTACCTGAAAAAAAAAATGTTTTTATTATTATCATTATTATTATTATCTTGTTCAAGGTAAGAAGATGAAGTAAATGAAAGTATTTCCCAGTATTGCTCAGTTCTAAATCGGGAAAAAAAAATTAACTTGGGGTGGGAAAAGGGGGGTAAAACCACATACTTTTTTTTTATTTAGCTGCTTCTTGAAGCCAGTATTTCTAACATAATTTACTGTAAGTTTACTTACACAGTCTGTACTTATCCTTGCACCATAATCTCATTTTAAATATATGATTACTTAATCAGATTTTTATTAATAAATGAGTATTTACGAAAAATCAAATCATAAAGTTTTATTACCCTACCGGTGGGATATAACCGCATGGAGAACCGCAGTTTAGAGTTTCCTTTAAAAAGGAACATTATATTATAAACTTTAAATAGGCAGCTAAACTAATAACATTTGATTTATGAATTTTATGATTTAATATTTAAAAGCATGTTAATATAATTACTACAATTCGAGAAACAGCAGAAAAAAAGTTCACCTCTTTATCATCTTTATAAAAATCATAATGACTCTCGTCCGTGTCGTTTGGACTATTTTTTTTCTTCAGACATTGTTAATGGGGTATTCAATCGTTGTTTTCCAATATTCTTTTTTGTCCCACGTAGGATATCCGTTTTTACCCCCAAGTGAATGAGGATGCAAAGTACGTCATGGAATTCTGCAGTTTTCACCCACTATACTGTTTTACTATACTTTCTTCTATATTTTTTTTACATTCTGGTTTTAGTTATGTTTTTTCTTTAGTTTTTTTATGCCACTTCTCCAAAGCTTTTATTTATTGATTAAGTATTTATTTTGGAAGCACAATTAAAATTTCAATTGTTTTTATTTTATTTGTATAATCTAATTAGGCTTAGTACTTTCAATAATAGTGATAATAATAGTAAACACCATTCAAAAAATCTCACGATTGAATTTTAGTACATGCAACATACGTTTACAAATGGACCATATGTTTAGCTACACTTATTCGTTGGTAATTGGCAGGAAAAGGGCTTTACTAACAACACACATGTCGAAAGTACATGTTATCTTACGAATGTTAATACTTTTAGCGGAAGCTGTAAATTTTAGATAATCGTGTGCAAGGCTAAATCAATCAGCTTTGTCATATCTGTTAATATGTATTACTGGTAGATAATGGACATTTTTTTAATAATCAAACGCTGACTTTTAAATTATTACTTTATTTTTTCTAGATTAAATGCAAAAAAATGTATATATTACTGGGATATTAGGTTTGTCTCAAATAATCAATAAATCTTACTTGCATTTTGACAGATCTGATGCCGTGAAATTATTTTTTCAAGCGAAAATGATTAATTATTAGACAAAATAAATAGGTAGATTAGATTTATTTGAAAACATGGTAAGTATAATCTGTAAGATCAGTATTATGAAAGTAACTCATCATTCCTCTAATCGTATAACTGATTGGGTTTTCTTTATCTTTTAATCACTACTTTTAACGTTATCAATTAATGTGAAAATGAGAAGTTGTCCCTATGACAACACAGTTGCTTTTTTAATCATACAGAAAAAAAAGTACATAAATTTATCTACTGCAGAAGTAGACCTGCTCTATAGTTTCTATCAATAATGAAAAAAAAAAAAAAGAGTAATTATTAGGATAGGTTAATATGCCCTTTTTCATCTCTGCAAACTGCTTTCTTATTTCTTTGTTCCTTTCTTATTTCTTTTTTCCTTTCTTTTTTTTTATGTGGAAGACCTGCTCTATAGTTTCTATCAATAATGAAAAAAAAAAGAGTAATTATTAGGATAGGTTAATATGCCCTTTTTCATCTCTGCAAACTGCTTTCTTATTTCTTTGTTCCTTTCTTATTTCTTTTTTCCTTTCTTTTTTTTTATGTGGAAGACCTGCTCTATAGTTTCCTTCAATAATGAAAAAAAAAAAAAAAAAAAGAGTATAATTATTAGGATAGGTTAATATGCCCTTTTTCATCTCTGCAAACTGCTTTCTTATTTCTTTTTTCTTTCTTTCTTTTTGTTATGTGGAAGATTATGTATTTATGCTGTTTTGTAGACTAACATTTAAAAAACAAACAAGCAAACGATGAAATGATTAGAAAAGCACTCAAATTTTAAAATAATTTAGAGAGATTAGAGTAATTTAGATTATATAATCCTATACTTAAATTGTATTTAAAAAAAACATTCGACATTAAAACCTGTCTCGGTACTTTTAAGCTACATTTCTACTGTTATTTTACTTGTTTATCTTCAGTTTTCATTCTAAAAATACAGGTAGATTGCTTAGTATCTGGGGGGAATTTGTTAATCAAGTATGTTGCTACTATATTTCGCTTACCGGGGCACACAAAGGTTTTCGATGGCATTCATTGAATGATTGGGTTACAATATTACAGCCTGTATAGGGGATTTTTAAACTGTGATTTTAACATTTTTGATGCAATTTCCTCATATCCATTCAATTAGATTTGACAAGCCTAATTAAAAAAAAAAAATCTGCCAATTACCTGTTTGCCAAAATAGCGAACTTAGAAAGAGTGAGACCGATTCATTTATTTTGTATCAAATCTGGGGTATGTATTTAAAAAAATAAAATAAAATAAAAAATAAAATAAAGAAATCAACCTACTCTTCTCATGAGCTGGAAGAAGTTGTTTTAATATGCAATCAATATTATTTAAGGATAATTTTTGAACGCGGAAATTTATTAGCTTGTTCGAACCTCTTTCTGTATCGAAATTCATTATAGAGTATTATTTTGTAAGTTATTTTGTATGTACTACACGACAACAAGTCGCCATCATTCTAGTTCAACAGTTTGGTAATCTGAAGGCAGCCTATTTTCAAAGAAAAAAAATTACGTTTTTTGTAATCGAATTGAATTTTCCAATTTAAATTAATAATGTACGTATTCTTTACTGACTTTGTAATAGCAGACTAGTTACTGAAAATGATCTTACAATTGTTTCTAAAAATTTCAATACTTTCAGAATTTTTCTTTATTATAGTTTTCCTTTATCCTTGTGCTTTTCAATAATTTACCAGTAATTTTTTAAAGGCTTTTAAACAATATGAAAATACACGAACTTCCTTCGATTTATTTACTTTATTATTATTGATATAAATAGCTACATAAAAAATAAAATGGTTCAACCAAAATATTTCAAAACAAACCTTAATTTGAAGTAAAATTTTATGGTCATTTGAGTTTCTGTATACGGGAACAAATAACAAATTAAGAAATTTAAAACAAACTTGATATGGTTACGTATGGAATGAATGAAAGAAAGGGGAGGGGGGGGGGGACATGTATTACCATATGAAATTTTTTTGTGTGGTGGTGTATTTATAAATGATCCTCTATGAATTAAGAGAAACGTAATCGAATAGCTTAAGAACACTTTGAATTTTGCCATTTCAATTAGATTTAAATACCTTTGGTTACACTGGAATTTGAATAGGTTGCTTACTTTCACAAATGATTATGATGTGTAATTTGCAGGGCCTAATCCTACACTGCAACAAAAGTGTTGCTTTTACAGTATAATACTGGCATCCCAGCTGCCAGTATTATACCGTAAAATTAACAGTAATAAACAGTAAAATAAGCAGTAATACGCTGCCGCGCAGCGTAAAAAATGCTTTCGTAAAAATTGACCAATTGTCGCGATATTTTAATATATGTTAAGGTACACATCATCATCATTACTTTACATTTTTAAAGTAGTCATCGTATCGTCTATATTTTTTTTTTCATGTACACCTCAAACGTTTTAATATAGTATCATCATCTACTGCGCGTCAAAATAACCAATATTCACATCAATCCAAGAATCACATTTAAAATGAATCTGAAACAGAGTTTTGCATGAGGGCAGGTAAATCGATTTTACTCCGACCCGACCCAAACTGCTGTTCAGATCGAGTCAGAGTCAAATTGGCAATAATCTTTTTCGTTGCAGGTCGGGTTGGGTTTGGACTCTTGCAGATCGAGTTTGGTAACCCGTTTTTTCAAAAGAATGTCCAGCATATTATTTAAGATTAAAAAACTATGCATTTGAATATAAATGAGTATATGTATGTTTATTTTTCAACGTAAAAGATAAAATTGATATTTTAAATATAATTGCAGAGTATATTTTCATTTACATTAAAATATAGATTAATGGATTACAATTTGGAATTGAAGTGTGTCAGGTTTTTGTCGGGTTGACTTCAAATAGAATTTTCGAGTTCGAGTTTGTATAATCCAGGCATGAAAGAGTTCCTCCTAAAGGAAAAAATGCACCTTTTTGGAAACAATTTAGGATATTCTCTGGATTGATGCAAAAAATCAAAGGAAATATTTGATGCATATTAGAGAGGGGCGCCATTTCGGGGGGGCTGGGGGGGGGGCAACCGCCCCCCCAAGGAATTTGAAATTTCAGAAAATTTATCAGTTATCACAGGTTAGATAAAAAAAAAAAAATCAAAATATGATCAAAAGCTAAAATAACGTCAGATTTCACAGATTTGTTTACAATAAAAAAACTAGTCAGATGTGCCAATCCCAAAACTTTCTTCTATTTCATACATGTTTCACATACACCAAAAACAAATCAGCATCAATTTATATTAAGGTCTAACTGAATCTAAAGTTTTATTAAATTATGTTCGTTAGTTCTGGATATATAGCTATCATGTGAAAATCCTGCAAAATGTAACATAGCAGCGCCACCTGTTGGGCTAATTATACCAAATCGTAATCAACGTCTATTTTTGTCAAGGTCTAACGGAATCTGAAGTTTGGTGAAATTCTGTGCATTAGTTCTTGAGATATAACTATAGTAAAAATCATGAAAAATGTAGCATAGCAGCGCCATCTGTTGAGAGATTTACCCCAAAAACTAATCACAACCCATTTATATCAATGTCTAACTGAAGATAAAGTTTTATCAAATTCCGTGCATTAGTTCTTGAGATACAGTGCCCACAAAATTTTTGTCACATACAGATACTGAGACACACAGACAGACTTGCAGACAGACATTTTCTAAAAATAGTATAATTGTGTTCAGGAGTTTCTAAAACGTATAAATCCGTCGAAAACCGGAAGTGGTAAATTTTCATAAATCCAATACCTTTTTCTTGTAAAGAAAGAAGAAAGAAATAAACATATAATAAAGACTTTAAACATTGAAATGTTTTCTAAAGCCTTGCTATTGCAACATTCTATAAGTGAGACATTTATCATTAATGAGTATTTTGGCTAGTTTTAGAAATATATGTGAGAAAAAAAGTCTATGAATTGCTTCTGAGCTGCGTACAGCATGATTAAAAGAAAACTCGTCACCGCCAAGGCTAGAATTTTAATGATAAATTCTCTCTTTAACCAAAAATTTAAGGGGAATGTTTTTATTTTTATTCGGGGGTGGGGGGATGGGGAAGATGTATTCAATTTCCTAATTATATGATTTGTTAATTTTGTTTGATTAGTGTCACATTATATTTACTTCAATCGTTATAATGATATTAAATCATTTGCTTTATTAAATCATATTATACATACAGTATGCTCTTAAAAATCTCCACAGCCTGACACTGGAGTCCTGTCCAGATTTGGTTGTAACCGACCCGAATCCTGACTTTAACCCGACAGACGTCAAGCCGAATCCGAAATATTCATACCTGAACCCGATGTGAAAGAAAATGAATGTATATTTTAATACATTTATGGGAAAATAATCTACAAGTTTACCGTTTATGTACAAAAAATAACACTCTTATACACCCATTAATATTCAAATATACTATAGTTTTTTCATTTGAAAATTATTCAGAACCTCCTTTTGCATAATCGGTTCATCTCGAACCCGATTCGAAAGAGTCAAGCATAACCCGAAGCGCATAAAATTTACTCGACCCACAATAAAAAAAAAAAAAAAAAAAAAAAAATTGAATCAACCAAACCCAAAACGAAATGCATTTTGGGTAGCCAATGCAGGACTGTAATTTCCAGTAAACCCGGAAACGTCCAAAAAATTTTCATTGACCGCAACCCACCCGAAATGTAAAAAATTAATCCATATTTCAATATGATTTGGAAAAGTAGACTACAATAATATCTCTAATAATAAGTTTATCTTTTATACAGAAAAATTATTTTTTTTAATCTGAAAATATTTAGGATTTCTATGAAAATTCGGGCAACACGAACCTGACTCAAAATAGTGAAAACCCAACTGGAACCTGAAACAATTAACCCTTTGATAACGGCCAGGATTGACTACTAATTTTGCATTCAATCGTTCTACAATTTCCAAAAAAATTCCTTGTATCAGATTTCTTTTGAAAATATCCTAATATAAGTGTATGACAGATTTCAAAAAGTCTTACTAATAGAATAAAAAATAGTCCACTGGGACATATATGTCCCAAACGTAGTAAAATGTTCCAAGTCAACCTGACCCGCAACGAAAATAAGCAAAAAACAACAAACGAAAAACAACCCGGCTCGATCCGTACTGCAGTTTGGGTCGTGTTGCCCCACCCAATGCAGGAGCAAGGGACCTGAGACCAAGGGTTTTTCAGATTTCTGAATTGTATGGAATTTAGATCATAGTATGAAGAGGAAGGCAGAAAATGATTGCGGAAAATTTTTACTGACAGAAAATCATTAATAAAAATTTTCTTATACTTATGGATTACAACATTAGCAAATTTCGTAACTTCTTGATGGTGTTCGTGTGCTAATTATCTCGTGACCGATTGAATTTCACGACCTTTTTTCGTGATTCTCTCTCTTTTTTTTTTTTTTTTTGTGATAATTTTCTAAAATTTGGTATTTTCTGTTAATCATTGACGGAATTGATTTTTTCGAGCTTTTGTCTAAATTCGCGACATTTTTTTCAACCGATCGACGAAATTCGCTATTTGTTTTCGCCATCTTTTGACTCTTTTCTACGATCGTCTGTTGAAATTCGAGAGTCTTTTTCCACAACCGACTGACAAAAATTGCTATTTTTTTGCGCAATCTTTGACGAAATTCCGATCGTTGACGAATTTTTTTCCACCATTTGGCGAAATTCACGACATTTTTTTTGGCAACTGATCGACGAAATTCGCTATTTGTTTTTGCAATCTTTTGACGCAATTCGCGACTCTTTTCTACGATCGTTTGTTGAAATTCGAAAGTCATTTCCGCAACCGACTGACAAAAGTAGAATTTTTTGCGCGATCTTTGACAAAACTCCACTTTTTTGCGCAAGTGTTTCACGCTTCAGTTCACAGATTCGTGATTTTTTTTGTTATTCTTCAATCTTTTGACGAATTTCGCGATATTTTCCCGCAATAGTTATACTAAATTCGCGATTTTTTCCGCGACCGATTGATGAAAATCCCTATTTGTTTCAGTGATCTTTGGCGAAATTCGCAATATTTTTCCACGGTCGTTTGAAAAAATTAACGATTTTTTCCGAGACCAATTTTTCCAAATTAACTTATTTTTTCTAATTGCAATTCGTAAAATTCTCGATGTTTACCGCGATCGGTTGACGGATTGCTTTTGCGTAAAAAAAAACAACAAAAATTTGCGGACAACCACTAAAATTAAAAATATATTCGCTGCAGAATCACATGTTTGTGAAATAAGTTAAGATAAGAAGGCAAAATCTCACACTGCATTTTTTTATTGTGGGGGCCTATTTCTATTTTGTGCACGATTTGGGCAATCCTGCATGATATTTCAACCCCTGTCTGTAAAAAAAAAAAAAAAAATTGTCCCCCACCCCCTTTCCAAGAAACTCTTGAAATGGCGCCCTTGCAGTAAAACCTGCAAAGAAAGAGTTGAAAAGGACTGTAAAAAAGCTCCATTTTAGACAGATCTCCATCTTAGCAAGTATAATTGTATGACGTTTTTTTCGACGAAACTTGATTTTTTTTGCCCGTTTGAGAAAGAATTATGTTATAGACAGGTTTCGCTTAGACACGTTTTACTGTAACACCTACGCTCTTCAGAAGTGCTTTATAGAAAGGAGGTTTTAACAGTCTTAAAGAATACCTGAAAAAAAAAAACGGTACATGTCTATAACTGAAAACTTTCATAACATTTTAAAATTCTACTTGCTAAGACAAACCTGTCTAAAACAGAATTTTTCAGAGGTCACTTGAGATTCCGTATTAGAAGTATTGCTGTTTCCGTATATATGATTCATAAAACGTTTCTCTTTCAGAGAAGTAGGGTGGGGGGGGTGAACCCCCCCCCCTGAACTCCACCCTTGGCTATGCCACTACCTTAAAAAACTTTGCCCCCCCCCAAGAAAGTTCTGAAATGGCGCCCCTGGGTGGGTGAGGGGTGTCTGAGGGTCTGAAAAATTTAAGTCTCAAACAATTTATTTACTCCTTTTCATATCTCCTTTAGAGTTTATTTGTATTCTTTCTTGAAAGATCAGCTTATGTTATGAACATTGGAAAATAATATGAATCAAGTTGTTTAAAATGTCCGACTTTAAAAGAAATAAAGTTTGCGTAAGGTTCTCTTTTGAAACATAATATTTTGGTTCATTCATATCTAAATACTTTTGGACAGTTTCACTGTAGTGAAGATGTATTGCTGAGACAAAGACAAAATTGACATGGAAGGATCTAGCATAGTTAAAAAATCTTTTATTTTTCCTAAACAGGAAGAGAAAGTCTGAAAACAATCAATCCAGAATAAGATTTGACAGGAAAGATTTATTACTCTACTTTACATAAATTCATAAAGTATATATTTAACCTTTAACAAACTGTCTTCCATTGTCTTTTGATTGAATGATCTACATTCATTGTTAGTTTAAATTTGATTTTCAGTTTCAGTATTTTCTAAATTAAGAAAAAAGCTAAAATAATATTACATTACATTTCATTAATAATAATAATAATAAATATCCGTTAAAATGGAACTAAATTATAAGAATTTACCACAGTATAGCATGAAAAATTTCCACCCTTTTTTTCTTTGGATAACTTTCATACCTGATAATCTGATCCGTGCAGGACTGTAATGTGGGTAAAAATACAGAATTTCAACAAAAATACGAATGTATGAAACAGTCCCTTGAAGTCGTCTTTATTGTTTTTTAAAAGTTACTTATTTAAGAGTTTGACCATCTATAACAGTGGTATTATCAACCTTTCTACTGTCATTTGTGCATTTGAATTTTTTTTAAATTTTTGTAAGTGCATCTCTTTACTTTTATTTCGTAATTTATTTGTATGTGCAGGATGCACATTCTATGAATTTACCCAATACGTATGAATGGATATAAATGCATATCTGCAATAAATTTAAAAGTGTAAAACGTAACAAAGCTTCGTTAAAACTAAATGAAACAAATGCCCCAAAAATTGTCTTTTTAAATGAGACTCAATATTTTGTTCATAGCAAAATTTGTACTAATCTAAATTTATAGAAGCTTCGTAGCTGAAAGAATAATGGTTGTTGAACTCAAGTATGCCCGTGAGCGGATGTTTGACTAACTACTGTTCTACAATGTTCCATAAAAATTGAAAAATAAAATCTTAAAAAATTCAGATTATAGGTACAGAAAAAAAAAAAAAACTTCTTTTTCGCTCAAGAACAGGATTTTGTTTAACTAAAATAATATTTATTTACTTCGTGTAAAGATCTTGGAAAGTACGATAAAGAAGAAATATTTATTATTATTTAAATACCTAAAAATTATTTTATTTATGCATTTTTTTTTCATAGCTAATTCTTTAGAAATATTTTTCATTAACTTTTCTGGAACCGCACATCTTGAACTTATACACCGTATAATCATAAATATTAGAATTAGGATTTCGGAAATCTTATACTTCAGCAAAATGAAATGACTATATTTAAAGCTAATAAAAATCATATTCATCTACTTTTTCTTCCGTCATTGCTTTTTCTATTCACTGTTATATCACATCTTCTTCTTCATCATGAAAAAACTCCATAATTTTCAACCTGGACAAATAGAAACTCTAATATATTTCACTTCATATCTCCGAACGAAAGATCATTACTGAAGAGCAATTTTAACAAAAATTCTCCAGAGAGCAAGGCCGTCGTAGTCAAGTTCATTTTTAGTATTTTTATTCCCTTATATATATATATTTATTTTAATAAATTTGTCATTGATTCAGATTTCGATAACTTTTTCTTCTTGATATGGTCAGAAATGAGATAACGTAATTCAAAGTAAAAATGTCACGTTACAATGTTATTTTATTCTGGAATGGAAGAAATATATTTTTTTTAATTAAAATGGTTTTTCACATTTTTAAATGAATAGTGTGCGAGATTTAAAAGCTATTATTCTTTTTTGCAATTGTTCCCATATTTATGATAATGTATATGAACCTTTTAGGCATTTTATTTTACTAAATACTTCTGGTTACCATTAAAGGAATTTTTATTTTTATTTTTTTTATGCACATGACATTATTTATTCGTATATATCTTTAACTTAAAGGTGTCTTGGATTAAAATATGTTCTTTAAATTGAGTTAAACCTTGCTAGTTACATTTTTCTACTGTTGAATAATGTTTGGAGATTGCTGTACAATTTCTCTTGTTATTACGGTTGTTTCATAATTTTTTTCGTATTATAAAGCAAAAAATGTGCAAATATTTTATTTCAGATTTCTTCCAGCTAGGTTTCAGATACACATTTATTGTGTGATGCAGTTTATCACTAATGAATGATTACTTTTCATAATATAGTTAACTTTCAATTCTTGTATAGCAAGAATTTTCAGTTCATACAAAGCCTTTTCTGATACTATCTTAGACATTAGTTTATGAAAGTACCTTTTTTTTTGCGGCAGTTACTTGTTTTAACGACTACCATATTATTAAAGTTGTGTTTTATACTGTGCAACGTACAACCATCAGTTTTAGTGTGGAATGTTTTTGTAATTTAGTTTATCCATAAAATACACTTGTGCTTTGGTATTTAATTATCTTTAATGCACAAACTTAAGTAAGAAAAAATTATTAACAAAAGCTCTTTAAATGGTTCATTAATTTTCTCCCAAGACAGTAGAAGCAATTGTCCAAAGCTATGGTTAGTCTACTGTAATTTGGGATTAGCGAATTTAAGAAATTTCATTTCGTTTGTATCGATTAACCTGTCATGGAAATTACATGACTTAAATTTCGCCAAGATGATCAAATGTCTGAATTTGTGTGGGTTGTAGTCTATGTTCTGTATTCGCTGAAAACTGTAACATTGAGAAATTGGTTTTTAAAAAGATGTGCGCTAATAATACATTAATAATCGAAAAGATTGAAGATCTTGTTTTTACAGTTGTGTTTTCAAAATGTTTGTTTCTGGATATATTTTATTCTGCAGGTATTGTTTATTTTAATTCTTTGACAAGAGTTTGACACAAAAATATCTAAAGATTATTTAATTAACCAGTATTCTGAAGCTATGTCTCCCAGTCAATCAGTAGTTTATTTTGAGATATGCCAGTGTTTTAGAAAAAAAAGGGGGTGGGTGATGGTATATTTAATACCATATATTATCTGGCATCTGTAATTAAAAGATCTTTTCCAGTAAATTTTCTGTTTGACAGATATTACAAATTTTGTTATAAATTTATGTTTATTTTTAATTTTTGATCTTTGTATGAGTAACACTGCGTACTTTCCTTTATAATAAATATAAATTGGCTTTTGTACATTACGCGACATTGATTATATTTTTCAATCCGTGTTTAAAACCGGATTTCAGAAAATGAATCTCTTTGGAGCACATTTACAATGTACTCACTCATTTTTCTCGAATTAAGCATCTTTTCGTTCGCTAACTATCCCTCTCTTGCTTGGTGTATCGATTACTGCGATGCAATATTGATGACTCTTCAAGTCGATAACAGATTCATGACGTTAATCCCATCTGAATGGCTCTGTCCTTCTAACGAGTTACTGCGATTAAAATATTAATACATATTTATTTATTACAGGCAGTTTTTAAGCTCTATTACTTTCATGGGTCTAGAAGATTCATTTATCAACATGTTTCAGACGAGTGTTTTCATTGTAATATGCAATTATGTTCCCTTATCAGATAGACTCACAATCCCTGTGCCCTTATAATTCTCTTATAAATTATACGTAGATTATTTTTGTTAGTTAATAAATTATTTATTTGGACGGCATCATTTATTCTAACTGTCGCAGTAAACATTAGCTCACTGTTAGTTTAATTTATACAGTGTGTATTTTACCTTTGAAGTATTTGTAAAATTAGATTGTATTTTTATAGCATTTGGAATCTTGGGAAATGTAGTTATCCGCATAATGTTAAACCTGCATAAATCCTAAACTACTTGTCCCAAAGACTTCCTGCTTGGTATCCTAAGATAAAATTTATCGAAAAATTCAAGTATAATGTCAAAATTAAAAGTTAGTTTTGAAAAATGTCAAATTTTGGTACAATTTCTATATGTAGACGACCCACTAAGCAAAATTTAAGTATAGCATCCAGTAGTAGACGTTATTACTAATCGATTGGTACAGGTCGCCTTTTCATACTATGATTTGTGGCAGATTTAGTCGGGTATTTTTTTTTTGGTTAGGGGGGGGGGACACTCTGCTCCACCATGACACAAATGAACCCTTCAATCGATATCGAATGTAGTTGTTTTGAATGTTTCAGCATGAAATCTGTGGTATAAATATCATTCAGAAACGGGTGTTTGATAATTAAGGTTTACGAACTTTGTATAAGAACATTACAAAAATGATAAAATAAAAAACAATACAAATCTGTTTTCGATCATATGAAATTGAATCGCACGTTGACTTTACACCTGATGTTGGGTCAATTTTATATAATTTGAAACGTGCTTATTTTATCATTTTTACGGTGTTCTTACAATTCAATGAAATATGTGACTCGTCCATCAGCACTTACATGTGCTTGTTGTTCTTTTAAACCTCAACATTTCAACAAACTTTTGATACAGATTACTACATTTCACTGGAGATGTAGAGGGGGAAAAATCCCTGCAGTTTCGCTCATATTTTTGTCATAAATAAATAAATAAATAAATAAATAAATCCAAATGTTCGTCTTTTCCTATAAAAGTGCGGGTTGTATTAAAAGAAATTTTCTTCCAACCTATTTCTAATTTTGTATGTTTTGTATTCAGTGAAAAATAATGTTTCAAGCTTTGTTCCATAAATTGCATATAACGATGTTTTATTTGATTAATATAAATTCGAAAAGCAAAAAGAGGAAAAGTTTTATGCTTAATTTACTAAAGTAAGCATTAGTAGACAGAAAGAGAAAGAAAATGATATTTTATCTGGTGAAATAAATATGAGTAGAAAGAAAGAAGGGAATAATGTTTTACTTTTTTAATTTATATACTAGTAATAGAAAAAAGAAGAGAAGGAAGTATGAATTTTCTGCTGCAAAATAATCTAATAAGCGCAACAAAACATTTTTTGTTTGACTGTATGCTTTTCTTATCAGTTACTTTTACAAAATACGCTTTAAAGAAACTTTTGTATACATTTAGACGCGTAATCAGCTTTACATCATCATCCGTTAATTAAACTTACCTGGAAAATTTGTTGGAAAAATAAAATTCAACAACGATTAATATTTAATTAAAAATAACTAATTAAGTTAAAATTAGTGTAAAGCAATTTTGTTAAATATTTTTTAATGATGAGACTCCTTTAAAATAAATGTGAAGTGCTTTTGCATCAGTTTTGAGTACGCCTTTTTTTTATTTTTCCATACAAGTTTACTATTCATTCAAATTAAAAAAAAAATATAATTACAGGCTAAACTATTTTTCAAGTGTTTTTATCAGTTGTAACTGCTCAAAATCTTTTTGAAAGAAAAACTAAAAATGTCTTTCTTAATGAATAAGAAAATATGAATACTCCTCTTCTCTGAATTCATTTATTTGATTAATTTTTTAAAACTTTTTGTTAAAGAATATTTTTATCTTAATTAACAATAATAATTAAAAGAACATTTTTATAAATTTTTTGTCATAAATACTTATTTTTTGAAGTTAAACTTAATATCAGATCAGTGTTAGATTTTTTTCAACTATAATTTATAATCGGTCTTTTGATGTTCATGATATATTAGCTATGGGTTTCCAGGGATTGAATTAACTTGATTATTCGTTTTTGTGTTAAGCAGACTGGTTCTTCTTGTACAATCGAGATAGTGTTGAGAATATTCTTTGTGTTTTATATCAAACCAGTATGTAAACAGAAAATTGAAATTTCAGATAATTGCAAAATTCTGTTATTCGAATTTTTTGTTCAAAAGAAAAAAAAAATTCTCCTTTTTATCTAATTCTTTTATACTATCAATTAATTCTCTCAACATATCTTAAAAACTTAAGAGCATGCAGCAAATAATTTTCCCTTTGAAAATGGTTTTTATATTTGAGTATAGTTGAACCTGTAACAGTTTTTTTTTTTTTTTTTGAGAAACACACATGTGTGTAAATAAATTGAGATCAGGGAAAGGAAATAAGTCTCCTGATTTTCACAAATTTTTGTACACTCCTGATTTTTTTATACATTCCTCTTAATTTTCTAGCACATTTTTTACTATTCTATTATTTCTTCTTCAAATGCACCGAGATTAAGGGATAAAAATTGCAAAAAAGGTACCTGTTCTTTAGCATGATTGATCAATAGTATTTTTATGTTATAAGCTACACAGAGATCGATCACACAATCGATGAATCTTTAAAACTTTGTGATTGCTACTGAAGTCACATTTATTATTAGCAATAATTTGTGTGAATTAAGAATTATTTAAGACCTTCGCTATTGTTTTATATACAAAGTGATTTTTTTTTTAAGTTGTGAAAGTAAAACCTTATAACAAAAGAACCACTGATCCAAATGACCTAAAATTTCATCAGTAGGCTCCCAAAGCAATGGGAATTTTTTAGGCGTGGTTAAAAAAAACTTAAAATCGCACCGACAGATGGCGCTGTACATGCAGTGAAGTCGGGAGACGAACTTGCGCCTGGCACACGCACATTGGCGTAAAAACATGAAGTACGCACATCTCGTGTTCATTATTCTACAGAAATCCTCGCAATGACTGTGCCATTGACGGACCGTGCGGTGTAGTAAAACTGTATTATCAGAATGATGACAGCACAGCAACCTTCTCTTAGGAGATTTAGGACACTTAAGAATTTAAGAAAAGGTTGAATGACGACAGAGGGCCTACGGAAGATGGTTTCTCAAAGTACCGTCCATTGTTTTCCTCCCACAGACGATATTCTTTGTTTCTGCTAGGGATCCTACATTAGAGAGAGATTGGACATTGACGAAAAGTCCGCCATATTAGTTACAAAGCAGATGGAACGCCGTTGAACGCAATGCATTTTCATCCGCGTCCAACACTTTTTATTCTATTAAAATCACCATAAATTCATTTCATATGCCTTCACAGAGTCATTCAGAACACAAACATGAGCACAATTCCGTTTTAATGAATAAGAATTCTCAGAAAATGCTTTTTCTTTTATTCGGCTGAATTGCAGGGTTAACATTTCGGGACTTTACATTATGCTTAAAATAATCGAATTTGATTATAAACAAATATTCAAGTTTTTTTTTTTTGTGGGGGGGGGGGGGGTCACTTAAAATAAGCATTTTAATTTATGCATAACACAAGAAATGCTACATAATGTAATTTTTTGTAGTGTGGGTATTTATTTTTTACTTTCCTCTGTTTAAATGGTCATGACTCATGACATAGATTAGTTAGGTTACTTTTTTAAGTAAATAAATAAAATTTCTTAGAGGGAACTCTTTTAATTTTATAAGGTTAAAAATATATCATTTAACAGCAATAAGAAATTAAAAAAAATATACGGAAATATTCAGAAAAGTATAAATTTTTGAAACTCATTCCTAATATACCTTCTTTATTAATATATTTATATTAATAAATTTAGATAGTTTTAAAGAAACTAATTGGTTGTATGAAATTAAAAAGCTTCAATTCTCTAGAATAATACATTTTATAATACTAAGTATATCTAAATATGCAAAAAGAAAAAAAAAACATTCTGAGAAACTGAATAAAAAAATTTACACACATATGCTTAGTAATGTTTATTTATATAGAGGTTTATATATTGTGAATTTATATATTTTTTGAAATTGTCAGAGTCAGCATTTTTATATATAGATTTTTTTTATGCGGAAAATTTAAATGCTTTATGTCTTGTGCTCTCAAATTCCGCGGATATTTAAAAAAGAAATTATTAAAAAATGAACAGTTTAACAATTTATTCAATTATTCCTTATAATTTATAAACAATTTCATATTTTAAAAAGAGTGCACTATATACAATTTTATTCTGTATTACGTTCTTAAAATAAATGTTTCAAAATGTAAATAGAAATTCATCGCCAACAACGTTTGCCAATTACCGCCAACTGTGTCAAACTTCGAAACTCCAAATTATTTACACGTTTTGCTCACTCACTACAAAAAGATTTAAATCAAAATCAGTTTTAAAATGTAAAACAAGAGACGCAGAAACGAAATTGCTTTGTTTGTGTTACTCATTTCGACAGTTCTTATTTAACGAAACTGTTTAAAGTTGACCGCATACACAACAATTGAACTCTGACAATTTAAAATATGTTACAAAATAAATAATCATTACTAAATATTAAAAAGTAACTATAAACAACAAAAGAAAATTATCTATTAATAATGTAGAAAGTCTTGATACAATATTTAAAACGTTGAATCTTTAAAATCCAAATTTTCTTCAGAAAGCAATACCAGCATATACATACGACGTAACTAAAATGGCGGATTTGCCAAATCTGCCGGCGACGCAATGTCCAATCTCTCTCTAATGTAGGATCCCTAGTTTCTGCTACCTTACAGCGCCATCTGTCGGTGCGATTTTAAGTTTTTTTAAACCATGCCAAAAAAAAATTCCCATTGTTTTGGGAGCTTACTGATGAAATTTCAGGTCATTTGGATCAGTGGTTCTTTTGTTATAGTGTTTTACTTTCACAACTTAAAAAAAATCACCCTGTATATTTATGGGGAATCTAATTTTCCTCTGTTATTTATAAATTTAATTTTAAAATATTCTAACTAATAATAAAACATTTTAAAGGCCGTTTACTTAACTTCTTTTTATATCAAGAAGCATACTTTTTTTTCTTATTCGAATTGAAGTGATATACTTCACCCTTTTTTTTTCTTTTGAAATTAGTAATATATTCCTCTTTTTTCGTTTGTTATTTTCTATACGCTGAAAAAAAAAAAAGTTGATTTTACAGTATAATACTGACATCCCAGCTGCCAGTATTATACCGTTAAATTAACAGTAATAAACAGTAAAATAAGCAGTAATACACTGTCGCGCGCCGTATTATACCGTAAAATCAACAATTTTTCTTTTTGCCGTGTAATGTTATGTTAAAATTGGAAACATATTTTTTTTTCCTTTTGTGATCCTATCTGTTTTTAAACAAGAAAAATAAGGTGAAAGAATGTGAACATTCTATCATAAATGTGGCTTATTTAAAAGTAATTTATTTTATACTTTTAGAAAACAATATATATCGGTATTTAATATATTTTTTAATATATATATCTTATTATATATTTTTAATCTTTTTAATTTTCATTTTGTCAAGTTTGAAAGATGATTGAATATTTTACTTTTTCCTCCCTCCAAAGGTTAATATTAATAATGATCATTAGTAGTAGAAGTCATTAAATACTAACTAATGTAAATGAGAATTTTTTAGTTCTTATTTCTATTTTAATTTTTGCCCAACTAATATTCGTTTTAACTAGTGTGATTGTTTTTTTCAGTGTGATGTCATTTTATGTTGTTGGTGATTCCTCTTAACATATCCCTATTCCACTACAATATTAACAGTCACGGGTGAAAACTTATTTCAAGTTTTGTATTTTCGTTTGCTGAGCTATATCGAAGAAATTGGAAATTTTTGTTTCTTTCTGTGAGTTACATTATGCTTTATTTCTCTTATTTCACTGCCATTTCGATTATTTGCGAATTTTTATTTTGTGTTAAAATAACAGCTACTTCAGTGTCATTTCACAGAATTTCGACAAACAAGTGGTTGTCGACACATTTTTGATTTATCCATATTTTGTATGTGGAAACCTATATAGAAAGGAAGCTAAAATCCATCTGCAAAAAAAATGCTATTCCCCCCATAAAAAGCATCAAGCATAGATTATGAAACACTTTACAACACATTGAGCATTCAGCATAATGTAACAAAATTTCACCGTTTAATAAGAGGAAAGATGTTGTCTAGACGTAAAGAATTTAGAAAATGCCTAGCACATTTGAAAAGCCAGTTTCAGTAATTACGTCTATAGTCGGAAAAATATCAGAATTATTTTCTACAGTCCTGTATATTATCTATATATTTGCATATATATAGTGTACAAAAATGTAGGTAGGAAGCACATAACATGGTTGAAAATTCTCCTTCTGCTATTTCCGCCAATAAGCGGAAATGAACTCGAACTCTTTTGTGCAGCCATGTATATGATCTATAGAATTTATACACGCCAAGTAATATGCAAATAATATTTATATTTAAAAACGCATACCACAGTTGAAAACGCAATACCAGCAATTATTGCTCATAGACAGTACTGTAACCGAATTCTTTTGTCTTGTAGTGCGCCTCAGTTATGTATATCAATTTCCGTATGTTTGAAATAGTGTAGCATCGTTAAAATACTCCGCAAACGATTCCACCCCCACCCCCCATAAACCATAATGTAACGGAATTCTTTTGATTGGCCCTGTAAATGAACTAACTATAAATGCTACGCGCTTCATTTTCAACACCGAATATGCTATAGTAAACCTCAATAACTTATAACAATTACACGTTAATCCGAGTATATTTACGCGAGTTAGAGCACGGACAGACAGGCAAATCGCATTCATAAATTCTTTCCAACTGTGCTGGAAAGTGCTAAAAAAGTACTTTAACAACTATCTTAATATTGGTTAAATTGCGAATTATTGAAAAAATATATCTCATGAAGGGAAAGGGATAACAGTATGTATTTATTACCACTTCATAACATGTCCAGAAAAAAAATAAGCAGGCTGTTATCTCTTTTCCCTCCTGAATTATATAACAATTTAAATTTTCCAAAATCAGCTTTCTAGGCAGCTTGTAACTCAAAAGGGGAAAAAAAAAGTAGTATTTATAAAGCCTTTGGCCAGGGAAGACCTCTCCATACAATGTCTACAATCTACAACTCCCAAGTGTCATTGCAAGATTTTTATAAACCTTTAAGTTCTGCAATAACGTTCAAAATCGCACTATTCGACCCTTTCCTAATTAAAAAGATTTTTAAGATAGAATTCTTTTGCAGATGGATCTTAGCTTTTTTCCTATATAGGTTTCCACATTCAAAATATGGGAAAAAATCAAATATGATTGCGACAAAAAAATATAAATAAATAAATTTTATCGAAATCCTGTGACATAACCCTTCAGACGATGATAATATCATCTGGTTTACTAATTTTTAGTAGACCATGTATTAGGCTATTAATTATACTTCCACACAGCAAAAAAAATTACATATATAGTTTTTACTATATAGAAACTATAAATTTAGTAAGTGATAGATGTTCATTATCGTAGTTCTAGCCTTTAAACTTATTAGTCTTATTTGGTTTGCAATGAATGTTTGCAAATGCTGTTAGGTATTGTAAATAAGCGGCTTTTGAAAAATACTTAAGTCTGTATTTATAAATACTAGGGGATCCAATTCGGGCTTCCCAAGTTACAGAACATAGGTGAAAAACATTTATTACACTGAAAACAAAATTTTTTGATTTTACAGCATAATATTGGCATCCCAGCTGCCAGCATTATACCGCTGGGATGCCAATATTATGCTGTAAAATCAACATTTTTTTCAGTGTATTATTATTATTGAAAATTCTAAACAATTTTTTTCATTTAATACATTTTTTTAGATTGCAAACTAACAACACCAAAAAGCTCTTTTATATATAAAAAATAATCAATAATCTATTCATATAAGTTTTAAATTTACTACAAACTATATTTTCGTATTAGCCGCATATCGCTACTTACAATAACCGTTTTGACTGTGATAAATTCAGCGGTTTAAGTGCTTAGTTCGTTTACATATCTGTTATATTTGTGTTTTATTTATATTATTTTATTTATTTAGTGAGGAAGTTTTAATTTCGTTATATAACATTAGCCGAAAACAAATGCTGAATTATTTATATTTTTTTAACTGCAAACGGGTTAATCTTTCATAACCGGGTTGCACACAACCCGGATATAGATTAAAAAAAATATATAGATTTAAAAAAAAAATAATGCTTGAAAATTATTTTAAAAACTATAAAAAATCAGTAAATTGAGGTACAGTTTTCAAACAAATTGCTTTTGAAAGAACCTTTTTTCCTATTCGAGTGTTCTAAAAATTGAAATTGTGCGATATTTAGAAGTTAAAAAAAATTGCAGTTAAAGCGAAATATATTGTTCAGGTGTTGCCACCGTCAATATGACGTCAGCGTTACTCACGGATATGTTTTGCTTTATAATATAGATTAAAGTATGCAAAATGAATTTGACGATAAATTTTCTCAATTTATTTTTTTATTTTCGAATTTAGTAAATCAAATTATTATAAATATTTTATTAAGCTTTGAAATATCTGTTTTATAATCAATTATCTAAAGAAATATTTATTAAAAGATGAATAAGTGTTTCGGAACTCTTTACACAAATCATAGGCGGCCGGCAAGAGAAGAGGGCGTGGCCGAGGAAGGCCTTTGCCCCTATGAGGATTTTGAAATTTGATTAACTTAATTGTATTTAGCTGTGGTGATTTTGAGGAAAATAAAAGTAAAGTTTGTTCTTCACAAATGGCAAAATATAATTAAACACGAAGAGAATGAAGAACTAAGAAATTTTCGTCAGGGATAAGGTCTTCTACATGGGGGGGGGGAGTGGGGGGTTATCAGAGAGGCTCTTTTTCTCTTTTTAAAAGAATTAACTGTTTCAGTTCTCCATTTTGAATTTTAGAAACTTATTTCTGAATGTTTATTATTTCGTAATTGTTAAAAAATATATGCATATATTGCTTTTTATGTTGGTACATTCAAAAATTGTCTTACACGAGGAGTTCTGACAAAAAATTCTTAGTTAAACTTATTTCACGTTTATAGTTTCCATTTCAAAAAAAAAAAAAAAAAAAAAAAAAAAAAACGGGGCCTAGGTTCTGGACTACAGGCTTAACTGTTCAAAAATATTTTCCCGTCTAGATTTCTTTTTACCGGCGTTTATTTATTAATATTTTTCTTTAGTTTCTAATGTAAGGAGCAAAAATGCGTTATTTTGCACGTTTCTATTTAATTCAGTTTATCCATAATGAGCCACGCAACAAAGAAAACGCTTAGAGGATTAGAATTTTTTTCTTTCGTTCGTTTGCCGCTTAAAAGTAACGATCATTTCCATTGGCCCTTGTCCAAACAGACCATGGCATTTAATATCTCGACGGCCCTGATTCCATTCCAGCTACGCCCATAAACGTTTTCGCACGCGGACTGATAAGAGTGCTCATTTCGTATGTGCGATCTAGCTAAAGAAGCAAATGTCCATCCATTGACACTCTATATGTTTTTATGTTCGGAAATAGAGTCTAAACAGTTGTTGGAATTTTTATACTTTGGAGAGTTTTGTGCACTGGAATTGTGAATAGCTGTTCACATACTTTTGAAACAAAAGAGGAAATTTAGAAGTAAATGTAAGTAATGGTATATTATTTTTTTATTGCTGCGTAGAATTTTGTAAAATAATCTGATTTTTTAATTCGCCACTCATTTTGTATTGTTTTATCAAAACGAGAAATCATTCTTGATAAATGATAGATTGGAAAATGACAATATTATAAATGCCGTTAGTTCATTGTATGTGAATTATTTTACATACGTTTTCTCATCATACATATTTCATGACTTTGATTTTATTTTCTGCTTTTTGTTATTATCTATCATTTTTTAGCTAATTTTACTGGCTATTAATAAATCGCATTTCATTAAGAAAGAGGTGTATTTTAGTATATAAAAATTGTTTGTGATTTTTTTTTTCCGTTTTTAAAAGTACTAAATCTCAGATTTGAATATATTTTAATGGATATCACTACAGTTCATAATCCTAACAATGGCATTTTGGGAATTAAGAAAAATGTTCAGAAGAGAAAGCTTACGTCTGAAGTATTCAATTATTGCTTTAATATCAATCCAAACTATTTTATAATTTCATATTAAACCGACGATATTGGTAATAAATTGCATATCAACAGATAAAATGCATTGTAATTATAGAATTGTGTTCTAAGTTCTAATTTTGTTTTTTATTTGTGCTGTTCTTTTAAAGTTAGAATTTCACATTATTTTTCATCATTTCACATTGTTTCTGTGCTGTAATGTATGAAATAGTTGTATTTTCTCCACTTAGTTGTAGTTTATATTTCTCATTACAAAACATGCAAACAAAGTCTCACAAATTACTTTTGCAACTAGAACACAATGAAAAAGAAAATTGTTTTTAACCCTCCCCAAATGAGTCATGTCGTGCGTGTGTTGATCATTCATAAATTGTAACGTATTTCTTTAAAAATATGTGCTTTTTATGTTTGTCACGACATCGCGATCTTATTGATTTGCCAAATATATATCCAGAATATTATGTTATTTCTAAATCCCATTGTACTAACAATTATCGATTTCATTATCTAAGTCTGTACTATTTCGTTTCAGGAGGTTTTCACAAACTTTCTGAAAAGCAAATTATATGTTTAGTGGGTTTTAATGTGCAATCTCTATTTTTATTCTTGTAGAATTAATAGTTTTATTTGGTAATAGTATTATTCATGCGGCAATATTTAATTTATATCATGTTTGATATAATAATAGCTGTTATATTTGCGTTGTGTTATTTTGTATGTTATCTCTTTCTTTCAATTGAAAAATAAAAAATTGAAAACGTATGGACAATTATATCGTAATTATAAACGATGTATCGATAAGTTTGTGTCAAATTGTTACAATATGAAATTTTTAATGAAAATCAACCGTTGAATGATTACAAATTAATTTTAATTAAGTTTTTTTGATTTATTATTAATTTGTTCTATAAATATTTCTCTTAATATTTTTTTTCTTTCAAATTTATTATTACAATTCATAGTTTTATTGTAAAGTAATTTAATAGCAAAGTTCCATTTTATTGATTTTGTGTAATTAATTTTATTATGTTTATTTTGAAAAGTTAATGTACTTGTATTCATTTGTGATTTAATTAATAAATCTAATAATATTAATAGTAAATCTGCAAATCAGGAGCTCAACGTCAGCTCTACAAGTCATTCTTTACTAAATTACATTATATATTTATTATATATATAAGATTTCTTGAAGCTTTTGGAAATTTTAGAAGTATCATATTAAACACAGTTTTATGCAATGATATTTTTATGAATTCCTTTTATTCTTGTAATTTTTCAGAATGATAAATATATTTCTTCAAGGGGTGGGGGTCTTTTACAAAATAATTATTAAGAAAAGTTTAAACAGCGATAAAATTATTTTTTTAATTATACCGAACATTTTTTAAATTACAATTGCTAATTAAAGCGTTACCATTTTAATTATTCTTAATATTTCAAAAAATTGCGATATTTAATTTCGTCCAGTCCAATTTCAGAACTTGAAATCCATATTTAGACTCATTTTCTATTTAATATTTATTTCTCCGGAAACATCTATCCAAAAAACTGTCGGTAGATTATAAGATTGCTATAATTAAACAATTTTAGTATACAAATTCGGTTTTTAAATTCAGTAATACGGAAATAATATGATTCCATCTTAAATAGGACGTAATCACCATGGCAGTCTAGAATCATGACCTATCCTGGGGTATCATTGAATTAACTACGTATGATAAGATTTAATAGAATGAAGAAAAATTTTATTAATATCTTTTTAAGTTTTGATTCGAGTTTCATAAAATATGAAAGGATTCGACAAAATTCTGTAACGATTATATATATTAAATTTCAAACCATTCGGTTGGGTAGTTTTTGCGCTGTTATATGCGGACAGGCGGACGGACCTGACGACGACTATAGGTGCTACGTATTTATATGATTACGAACGCACCTAAAAATCGATTATCTAAATTACCTTTGTCTCCTTGAAATGTTTGCTTTCCACCCTATTCACTAGCACTTTAAAGCTTAATTTTTTTAAACTTTTTTATTATTTTTTTTCTCTAAGTTTTCGCCTATATGTGTTATTTTATATAACAATAAATAATGGATTATTATACAACCTCCCACCCCCACCCCCTTCTTCTACACCATAAGTAACGTCACTAGAGAATGAGACGCCAAAGAGAAAATTTTCTCTCTTCTTATTTTTCCCCTTGCTTTATGGAACTGAAATTTGCCTGTAAAACTAGTTTTGCCACTTCTACTGTACTGTGGTAACGAAAATAAGATGTAAGAATGGTCTATGCTGTAGCTATCTGTGATGAAGTTAAACAGAGTTTTCTTTCGAGCGCTGAATTGTAAGGAGAGGTCGTTGGAGGTTTTGCATTCATAAAATCAATGTAATAATAATAATAAATTTGAAAACAGATACTTTAATGAAAAGATAATAATCCAAATGTATCTAATATTTTCATTTTTATATCACAGCTAAATTGATCGTACTTTTACGCATTGTTTTAGAAAAAAAAAATATGCGTATTTGGTCGAAGTTTATTATATATTTCTTATCAGGAAAATAAATCAGTTGTAATCCTTGAGTTCAGAAAAAGCACGAATAACTAAAAGAATTTCCGTATATCACTGTAACTAGAGATGTAAAATTTCCGGAAATTTTGAAGTGGCAGAAAAAACCCAGTTTTTTTTCCGGGTTTTTTTTTCTTCTGAAAAATTGATTTTTTACAAATGTTTCTCAAAAATAAGTTACATTTTCTTAAAAAATATAAAATAATAAACATTTTTAAAAATTTCTGCATACTAAAAATAATATATATATATTTTCACTTTACATGAATTACAAAAAAAGAAAAAAGAAATCAGCTTTTAAAAGTCAGCTTATCAGCTTTCAGTCTCAGAATTATCACTGTAGCTTTTCTTGCTTAATTTAACACCATTGTTTGTAATATATCATGTCTCTGTTGAAATGATTTTTCAGTTGCGTTTCTTCAATTACCAATAGAGAAAAAAAAAAAAATATGAGCTTCAGCCAATATCACTGCAGTTTGAAAGAAAATTTAAATTGCATTAAATATTATCTCAACATAGCATTGCTTAAGTATATAAATGATGCCATTTTAAAGAAACAAATTATTCTATTAGTTGTGACATTATAAATATTATCATTTTTAAATCTTCCATTCCTTAAAAAATTATAATAATTTACAATATTACAATTTTTTTCCCCTTACAATTGGATTTTTCATTTTCCGTGTATTTTGGTATAGCTTTCCAGTCTAAACCTAAACCAACCCTTTATGTTTTGGTTTTAGTTTAAGTTTTACATTCTTAATATCAAAGTAATATATATACGTATGTATATTTCTTTAATAAAAGTTATAAAACCTTTGGATTTTTGAATACTTATAAAAATTGTTTTCAACTAAATTTTTCACAGAAAATTTATATTTACTTTGCAAAGTAAAGTATATTTGTGTGCATTTATATTTTCTAAAAAATACAGTTAGACATGTCTTAGAATATATATTTTAAATAAAAGGAAGAGAAGAGGAAAAAGCTTGAAAAGACAAAATATTTTCAATTAAAAAGAATTTGTTTCTAATAATAGTTAAATATTGCTGGAGATTATCATATAATTACATGAAAAAGCGCAGCTATGCCAATAAAAATGAATGCTTGTTTCAAATTTTGTATTCAATTTTCAACCTATTGGTATTATTCAAATAATTTTGCACTCTGGTTTGCATTTTTAACAAGAGAAGTTGCATGGGTCTGCTAACATTTTTTTTTTTCAACGCGTTCCTGTTTTTGTAAACCTTTCTATAAAAAATATTGCCTTATAAAAAAAAAAATCTTACAAAAGTGTCATAAAAAATATAATCAAAATTTTGTGAATTAGAAATTATCGTTATATTTAGGTTTCTATTTACATATTTTTAATAAGATCCTTCATACATATATACAGCTAGATAATAGATTCATTGATAATTTCAGCTGTTATGTGACAGGTTTTGTTATTCTAAAATCGTCACATTTCTAGAGGATATTGTGAAGGGTCCTTTAAAGGACTGAAGTTCTTCCTAAACTGCTTACAGATCATATTATTCATAGTTAACATTTTCATGTGAGACACTGAACATGAAAAAATATCAGAATGTAGCGATAATAATATTTTGAAAATATTATTTTATAAATAAAATTTAAATTTTTCCAATTTGGAAAAATTAAAAAAAATACACCTTCGGAAAAAAACCGAAAAAAAAAAAGTTTTTTCCCAAAGTTTCCGTTTTTTTCCCGAGCATTCCCATCTCTAACTATAACTAATTTTGTTTAACATCGATTTCGGAAACTCGTTTATTTTTTCCATTTGATTTATAAAGCTGATTCATTATTATTATTTTTTAAATCTTCGAAGTATAAAACGAACTTAATAAGTACATTATGCATATCAAAACAGATCTAGTTTCAAGACATTTTATTTAGTTGTTCGGTTTAAATTTTATTTATTAATATATATATATACACACATATATATATTTAAATGCGATATTTTGCTTGTGTAACAATTCGGATTGTTTGAATTATATATTCTATTGTTTCGTAAATGTTTATCCAATCCATGTATAAATCTAAATTATAAATCTAAATTATATCAATTACGCTCATAGAAGAAAATATGTATGTTAAGGCAATGGCAGTGATTTTTTTTAAATACTCTTTCATTTAACTGAAAACTTATATTACTTTGGTTTGCATATAAATATAAAGCTAACAAAAGAATTCTGTTTGTTCATGTAAATCTATTTTTTCTCCCCACAGAAGAAGGTATGTATGTTAGAGTCAGGTGTTGATCCAGGAAAAATTTGGGGCGTATTTAGAGCCTTTTCACAAAAATCCATTTAATAAAATAGGTCCCTTCACAAAATTCCTCTTAATAAAACAGGCAGGCTCCTTCACAAAATTCCTCTTGATAAAATAGGTCCCTAAAAATTTCCATTCTATAAAAACATACTCTTCATTAATTATTTTTATTTTTTTAGGTTTTAAAATGTGTAATTTGCAAACAAAACAACTTCACCAGAAAGGAAAACTTTAACAGAAAGACTTAAATAAGTTATTATTATTAAATGCTGGGTTTGAATTTGAGTAACTGGATTTCATCTTTTGTTACAAAATGATATTTTTCACAAAAATATAATAAATTTCACCAAAATATGACAAATTTCACAAAAATAACTTTTGTAAAAATGGGTCTTTCGTACAATAAATAAATAAAAAAATATTACTATATCATGAATATAGGAATAGAGTTTGAAAGTATTTTTCTGACTGATGAATCTTGATGTACGCGTACGGGATAAAAATACAATCTGGTGTTTTCTGTAGAATTAATTTTGATAAAAAATACATTAAGTACCTTTTAAGTCATTCGATGTTCAGAAAATATAGCCACGGTATTCTGATTCTAGAGATTTTTTTTTCTTTTTTACTATTATTATTATTTTTGTTCAAACCTGTTTAGGAAAGAGCGGCTCTGTTAAGTGAACCCTCTCGGGTCCGAATTTTTTTTAGGTTTTGGGGATAAATTAATTTTACGTTAATAATATTAAAAGTAGCTATCCAAATCACAAAAGTTAAGGTTTATTGAAATTTAACAAATATGTCATTTACAGAAATGTAACAAATACAGGTAGAACTTCTAAAATCCGGAATCGCTCAAGTGTACAGTATTAGAAACTATACAGTATGTGTTTCTTATTTTTAAGTCTGGCTTTAATTTAAAATTTAAATTGTTATTTCTCAGTCTCTAAAATCTGGAAATTTCGAAAATATGGAATTGCAGTGTCCCGAGCGATTCCGGATTTTAGAAGTTCTACCTGTATAATTATTTTGCGTACATTTCTTATGACAATAAACATTTGGAAAATGCGATGTTACAACATGATTAGGCTGATCTAACTTTCTGGTACTGTTTATGTTTTAATCCAAATTATTCATTTGAAAAAGTAGTCCCTATTTTAAATTTAAAGAGTGAAACATATAAATAATATAATAAAATCAATTGTTAACTTTAAATTATAGTGTAATTATTGCTCAAAGTGATAAAAACATAACACAAAACGTTTAAAAATACCTTTTAATAGAGATTACATATGCTTCCTTCGCTCTAACGGCGACATCTTCAGGTTAAAATGATAAATAAAATAGTCTCGCAAAGTTTTTGAAAATGGTAAACATAAATCACGAGCCTCGTGATTTATGTTTACCATTTTCAAAAACTTTGCTGAAGCATATGAAAAATGCTGAAGCATAAATGAAATACATAATAATAAATGTATAGGCAACATTACTATATGCACATAATAACAAAAATATTTGTTAAGGCAAAATAATACTGAATGAAAAGACATGTACTATTTATAGGATACCAGACCCGAAATGGTTGAATTCCATGGTTCGATACAGAATATTTTATTTGAAGAAGATCAACCATTTATAAATTTTTAGAAAATTCTTTGATTACAAGAAAATAAAATCGCACAAAATTCTAAAACAACCCATAAAAAACATTTATAAAACAGCGCATCATATTTGAGTGAGGGGCAGATGAAAACCATACAGGGTTACATAGCTTACAGAAAACGCATAGCTTAGGACATCCTTTTGAATTAATCTTCAAAATCTTCACTTGGAAAAAAAAAAGGCTAATTTTAAGGTATAATACTGGCATCCCAGCTGCTAGTATTATACCGTAAAATTAACTTTTTTTGCAGTGTAGCATGCCTAAAAAACATAACTGTAGCTTTAGATTGTAGCTTTCAATCATTTTGTTAAAACTTTCTCTAAAAATCAGCTTATCACATTTTTTTTTCTTTTCCTGAATGTTGAATGAAATGATCATTAAATAATATTTATGATAGGAGAAATGAATTGGTATGAAACAAATTACTTTTTAACGATTTTCTTATTTTGACATTTTTTTCATTTTTATGTGGCTCTCTTCCCCACGCATTTCGAATTCCTGAACTGAAGCAGCAGTATGTTATACGCTATATAATTTTCATTTTTTTTTTCTTTGTCGCAAACAATTTTCTAGCAGATATAAAAACGGGGTTTCTAGATATTTGAAATTTAATTCTTGCCCTAGAACAAACATTTTAGGCAATCGAAGTTATGTCTAATGCTTGGAATTTATTTTTTGCGCAAACGAAAAACGTTTTATTTTTTTTATTTTTTAGTTCCGTAGGCATTTTTTTACTAACATCGAATTAGCTCGTCCCGTTTTAAACCTCCTTTTCAGCTTTGAATCGAATACTGCAATATATACCAAGATTTTAAATTAAAACTAAAATTAAACATCATCAGAGTACGTACAGATTCCTTAGACTACTTAGAAACTGGTTAGAAATGGAAAAGATTCCAAGGAGTACTTAGAACTCCTAAACAAAATACTCCTTAAAAATTCCTTAAATTATCGCAAAGTAAAATTTAGCGTTGAACAATGATTTAATTGGAGAATACATGACTAGAAAATGAAAACCTATATCTTATGTGACGAATAATACTGCTGGCATAATCACCTTTCTTACGCATGTATGGCGTGAAAGAGGTTAATCTTTAAATGATTTAAAATAAAAATCTTGTCATGTTAGTTACCATATTTTTTTTTGTATTTGCCGCGTTATTTTTTTCCTTCAAAATTTACTTTTAAAAGCTAGTGATAATTTTGTATTCAAATTTATAAAACCAGTGAGCAAGCAATACATTGTGAATACTGTGCGATTTTATCACTAGCTATTAGATATTAATAGAACAAAATTTGTTTTCTCCCTATGAGGCATTAAAAATTAGGATGGGTGTGCCTATTACATGAGGGCACGACATACATGAAAAAATACAGCAAGTTCTTTAAAATTCTTGTACTCATTAGAATTTTTCTGGACTCCTTGGATTTTTTTCTTCTCAAGTTTGTATAAATCCTAAATTTTTAATAAAATTCAGACTTTTTAAACATGCTATACGCTGGGATACACCACACTATTACATGGATTGAGTCCTTCTTCAGAAGATAAGCATTTGCAACTGCACATGTTTTTCATCCTGAAGAAAATGAATCAGTCCTTTGAAACGAGTTGCCTAGATCTTACTTTTGTGGTGTATTCAAGAAGAATTTCTTGAATACCCCTTGAAGATACACCACACTATTACATGGATTGAATCCTTCTTCAGAAGATAAGCATTTGCAATGGCACATGTTTTTCACTCTGAAGAAAAATGGATCAGTCCTTTGAAACGAGTTGCCTACATCTTACTTTTGTGGCGTATTCAAGAACAATTTAATGAGTGTGTTTTGCTATAATTTTTTACTAATTTATTTTCCTCTAGGCAGTCTTTGACTTTTTCCTTGTTTCATTCCGTTATTATTTCGCATGTAATTTGTATTTTCACCAAAACATTGAATGCTTAAAATCATCCTAGTACTGTCCATAACTTCATAAAAGATCTCCTTTTGGTACTTGTTTTCATTCGTACGTGCTAGAAACCTGAATCATACCATTAAATGAAATCTAGCTCGTTAACTATTTGCTGAGGTAATAATGGAGTGCTCTTCAAAAGCTCTGAATTCCAAATGTCTTTTTTCGTTTCCAGTCTCTAATCACGTATCGGTTTTGTGATAAATAATTGAGTGGATCCACGTTGCAGAATAGTTGTAGAACTTTTATCCGGCTAAGCTTGATTTTAATGCGCTTTTTTCTTTTCTTTTTAAACAGAGACCGTTACGTTCTTTTAATTCAACCTTTCTGAACGTAAAGGTATTGATTGTGCCTTTTATTTTTCAGCTATTGTGATTTGAATAAAAAGATAGTCGAAAAAACTACTCATGGGATCAAAAATAAATTTGACGAACACAAAGATTCTCTATAATTGATTTCATTGTTTACGAAATTTGGTGAAAAAATTCATAAATTAATAAAACTATCTTGTGTATAAATGTTGTAATATGGAATACAAATCAAAATGTTTTAGTAACTGAAAATTAAATCACTGGACATTAAAAGATAATATGTTTAAATTTATGATACATGTCTGTCAAAACTATGTATGGTGTCTATTCTATGTCTTACTGTGTCTATTTTCAAAAGTGAAAATATGCAGGGATTTACCTCACAAGTTCACTTATTATATGTCCCCCTCCATTTCATCTTCTGTCCAATACTCTTGAAGCGTAGATACCACCACCCCTACTATGCCGTTAAATAGTAGTTATAAATTTGTTATTGATACCTAATGAGTTTTGAACTGTAGGTGAAATTATATGAAAGTGTTTTTTATCCGGAAGATAATGTATATACATTTCGAATTTTAAAGTATTACCTGGTGTGTATTTCTTTTATTTTTTTCTCGTGATAGATGTTTTTCATAATCACGCTGTTATGTAAAAAAATATATAAAAATAAGATCTTTCGAACATTATGAATAATTTGAAGCAATCTAATTTATATTATTAGTTTTTCCTCTTATAGTAAAAGTTGGATGCACGCCAGCGAAATTTTGGCATCTTGTGCGCACTTTATCTTCTATTTGTAGCGGAAAATAGTTTCTCGAAAATTAGATTTTGTACATTAGACTTGATTTTTAGCCTTTTTTAAAAACAGGATTAGAATTGTTTCCATTTCTAGTAACTTTTTCTTTCACAAAAGAAGTGAAAGTAGTTACAAATCCCCTTTCCTTTCTAAAATATTTTTTATTTTATTTATTATTATTTTTTTTAAATTTCACAAATCATAGAAATAATAAAGAAAAAAGAAACAAACTCGAAGACAAAATATTCTTAAAATTACAAGATGTTTAAATGACGCTTTTCTAAATTTAAAAGTTTTATTTGTTTGTGGAAGTTTAATACAGAACTTGCTGTTTATATATATATGTATATGTTAGGTTCTGCTATTTTTTTTATATCCATCCAGCAGTCGATCGAAAAATATGGCAAGCATCTCAAAAATTGATGCAGTCGTTTTATGAAGTTTAAGCATTAGTTTAGCCGACTAAAATGTAGGTAGAAGAAAAAAAGAACACGATTGCACTCTAATCTGTTTATTTAAATCCAATCATCTTAAACACTGGGGGAGTGCTCTCTCCTATAACTATACTCTTAGCAAATCTCTATGTTTGAACATACTAGAACTCTACTAGGTGTCTGATTGCTCACTGCAACGTCAGCTACATTTTATTTTAACACTCACTTCGACGGCAAAATCCCTTCTCTCTCTCTCTCTCAGCTCGTTTTAAGTGAGGAGCGCGCAAGCAGATTTTCCTAACACGCTATTCGTAACACACTGTATTTTAACCAATGCATGTTCAATTTTCGCCTCGCACTATCTTTTATCTGTGAATTACTATTGAAGAAATATCTCTCTCTTAGGCTTTTGGCAGGAAAAGAATTTTCTAGTACATTGTGGAAATTAAAAAGTGCGGGAAACTAATAGAATAAGTTTCGGCTTTTGCGTATTGAGAATATAAGTTTCTCTATAACAAAGCAGTTTAAAACAATGATTTTTTAGACTATTAGGAAAGGGAAAATGGTGAATTTACACAGATTAAAAGAAATGAGAGAGATTTAAATACGGGAATAAATAGGAAATCTTTAATATAATAAAGAATTTAAGAAAATAGGTCTTTTAAGAAGAAATAGTCTTATGAAATGTGATTTTTACATCTTATTTGTTGGGAAATACAAAGTGAATATAAGTAGATTAGGATAAAAAATGTTTGAAATATAGACAGTAATGGAATATTTTTAAGAAGGGGAATACTATTTTAATAAATCAGGGTTGTAAATGGAATACTAATAAAAGAAATTTTTTATACAATAAATTTAATATGGTATGGAATTTTAAATTCTGTAAGATAGGTATACATATTTTAGAATGAGATTCTTTGGAATTAGCTCGTTTTTGTAATGTGTTCTGAAATATCTTTTATACTGCATAAATTCGCAAAATTAAAAATAGCGACCCATAGTATGGAGAAATATATATATTTTTAAGTATAAAAGTTATTTACTGCTTTAACAGTCAAACTTTTCATTTTAAATGAATTTGTGTATTATTGCTGTAAAAAATTTTAAGCAGTATATCCGTAATTAATTATAGCTAGATTTTCAAATGCTAGTCAAATTTTAAATATAGACAGCTTTTGATGTGGAGGTTTTTGACACGACACTTTAAACCATGATTTAGTCTTCAAAAAACTGTCACTTGTCAAAAACTTGTCAACCCTGTCACATTTATCCTCTCTTCGGATAATAATTGTATCGTGCACCGCAGTAGGATTCTCTAAGAAAATTATCTGCTCGTTGATCCTATAAATGCCTCAAATGTTATATATCACTTGAATATCAGCGATGGATGTTCTTTTTTTTAAAGGTCTTTTGTATGTATGCAATTATGAGTATGTAAGTACTTATGAGTTATGATATTATTTAATTTATATGTTCGAGAAATCTATAACTGATTATAACAATTGTTCTTTATATACAAAGGTTTTACTGTAAGATACAACAATAAAAGTTATAGTAATAATAAATAAAATTATCGTAACATGCAAATGAAAATATTTCTTGCAAACAAAAACAGCTAATAAATTTATGCTGATAAACATTTTTAAAATAATTAAAAATGTATTGTGCTGTCCTCTAAAAAAACCCATTTTTTTAAATTTTCTCTATATAAAGTCTAACAAAGAATTTATAAAAATTGAACATGGCTAAATAATTACAGCTTATTCCAATATTTTAATGTTGAGCATTTTTCATTTCATCACTTTATTACAAAGTAGCAGCTAATTATGCGAGAATTTGAAAAAAAAAAAAAAACCCACTTTTCCAAAAAATGACTGATGTTACCTGAAAACAACCCACACCTGACGTAATCAGCTGAAAATGAAGCATTTTATTACATATTAATGGTTTAACATAAAAAAAAATCTATAATTCTAAAATTCTATTATAAAAAAATAATCTGTAAAAATGGAGCTCTTTTTTTTTTTTTTTTTTTTTTTTTTTTTTTTTTTTTTGCCAGAATTCTGCAACTGTCAATTTAAATTGATCGATTTTGTCAATAAGCACTCCTTAGGTATTTTTAACTGTTTTTATTACTCTAAATGGTGCATAAAAACAGAACAAAACAGAAAAATTGACTTTAGTAAAATGTTTGGTGTACTACTAGGGTGGGTTTTGTTTAGGAAACATTTCAGTGTGGGGTTTTTTTAGAGGACAGCACAATATGAGTCAAAGGAATACAAAGAAAAAAAAACCATGAGAAATCATATTGATTAATATATTAATAGTGGAAAAAAATGTGGAAAAATAATAATAAAAATATTATTTTGAAAATTCAAAATTATATCAACTATGTAGTAATGCAGTTAAATTATCCGGTGGCAATAATTGTATTACCTCACAATAGATATTTTTATTCCATTATATACACGCACACACCCACACATACATGCATAGATATGGCTTTACTAAATTTGTTCTACTTCTTCATTAATAAATAAGATCCATCCTCACGTTCCATTATCACCTCGAGGCACTGTCAGATAAGCCTTTTCCTTATTGCCATAGCATCACAAGTTTAGGTTTCTTCTCGGCCTCTAATAAATTGAGCCTAGACTGGATTAACGTTGCTAAATGAAAACTTCTGACAAAGAACCTATGCGTTAGAAATAGAAAATTGATTGCGTCCGACAGACTTCGTTATTTTTGAAAACCCCGGAATATATTTACTAAAGAACTATTTTTAGAATCTTGGAGACTATAGAAAAGAGGAAAGAATTATCGATCGACTACCCTTTACGTGAATCCTACGAACTCGCCTTCTCTTCCGATTCGAAGAAATAGCATTCCATAAATGTTTTTACTTTGAAGATATAGGTCTTTTGTATTGTAAGATCTTTCGAAAAATATATTGAATTCCATTTTGTTATTATCAAAATATAGAGTTTTTGATCATGCTAAAAGATTGTCATTTTGTTGTAAGTTTCTTTATATTACAATAATTTAATTTGTAAAGTGTGTGCAGTCGTTTGAGTCTGGAATTTCTTTGAGCATAATATAAATGAGATGAGTTTTGGAGCACAATCTTTCTTAGAATCGATGGAAACGTTCTAATAATTTGTAATTTGAAATTTTCAATTTAGAATAGTTAGGTTAGTTATGTCGCAGATAGCCGTATATGGTTAAATTATGCGCATGATTATTCCATCGTAAATCCACCAAAAAAAAATTCCATGCTAGAAAAAAAAAAAATAAATAACTTTTCGTCATTCACAAAAATGGAGTCACTTTATTATAATTTTGAGTACTTTAATTGATATTTGATAATGAAATTTCAAGTTTCGTTTGAAAATAGATAAACTGGTCATCTCTTCAGATATCCGAGAACCTGGTAACGAGAGCTTAGACCGTGCAAGCCCGACGTCCAAACTAACAGTGTTCTCATTAAAATATTGAACAAACTAGTGTGATACAAAAAAGGAGAAAAAAAAACCCTTTCTGAATAACACTTAAAATTAAGAAACACATTTTTTATTGTATCACACCATAAAATTAAGTAACAGCTAGCGCATTTCTTAATTTTATGGTGTTACTAAGAAAGTTTTTTGCCTTTAACAATTCTGTGTATTGTAAAGCTGTAGATACTTTACAGTCATTAGTTACAGCTAGTAAATCTGCAGATCAAGACCCTCAACGTCGCAGTCGCAACGCAAATTTTTATTATATATCCTTTTACATGATATCTAATATCCTACAATTCCACAATTTGAATTTTTTAAAGTTATATATATATTTATGAACATATCCAATTTCTCAAATAGTTAGAAAAAAAAAACTTTCAAGAATTATTAAATGTGTTAAATATTAAACACGATTTCATGGAATGATGTTTTTGAACTGATTATTTTTAATAATGTTTTTAGAATAAAAAGCATACTTCAGGGGTGGAGGGAGGGTCACTAATTTTACATTAAAAATTTGCTATAAATGTGGTATTTCATTAATGCAGTACATCTTACGTTGCATTTTACATGTGATTTTAATGGAATAAGTATACGTTTGGACAGGGATTTATGTTATTCTAATATCTTAATAGCAATATTTGCTTACCTGCCAAACACGAAACATCTGCATTTGAAGTTAAATAAAATTTCATGTAAGAAAGATACTTACGTAAGCTGAATTTATTAGACATGTCAAATTTAAAAATCTAATGTTTTAACTATTTATTCTTTGGAAAAACCGTTTTAGTGGTCATTTTAGATTATTTAAAAGTAAAATTTCATTTAAATACATCCATCAAAAGTAGGTAGTACTAAAATCAACCAAAAGTAGGCATAATTGTAGACTAAAACCTGTCGGGAATCAACCGTAATCGTGTCCACTGCCAATTGACTGTTTTAGCAAACAAAACGTGATTTGGCGCTGTAAACTGGTTTTCGTGACAGCCTTTTAGTAATATCCACATTAAAGTTAAACTGGAATGTTAGCGAGTTCGGGTTATTTTTTTTCGGTCTCCAAGTCCGAAAATGTTTATGTCGTCAGAGCCCGAAAGTACGCAGTACAAAATTGTTAATAACATCTTTAAATTGTTTGAAGATTAATATTCTCATTTAAAAATCTCTTCTTACATAGGTATGAGTATTAATCCTAAGTACTCCCTTATGACAACGTTTCGTGGTTTTCATAATCCTAAAAATCTGTTTAAAATAGCCATTTTTTATTTATACCTAACTATAACAGAAAGTCACAATTCTTATTACTTTTTAAATATCATTTTTTTGACTAATGGCAAAAAGACGTGAGTTTTGTTTTCCAGTAATTCTGGAAAAAGACTTCAAAGAGAAAGCGAGAGTAAACACGAGATTTTTCTCGGCTTCTTTATGTTACTAATACTGGCGTGCCAAGGCTTCGTAATCAGATAGAATATTTCTCCTTATATCTCATCGACAACAGTTCAATTCCTTCTCAAACTAATTTTTAAAGAATTGTAAAATACCCTTAAGTAAATTGGGATATATTGTTTTTCAAATAGCATTTTCTTTATTTTTTCAGTTTGTGCATAAATAAATTTTCATTTTAAGCCCGAGCCGGAAGAGTGGTATATAACGTTCGAGCCTGTCTCTTCTCTAATATATATAGGTATATAAAACCCCAAAACTTTTAATGTCTTCACAGTGAACCTCAACTGACATTTCGGCAATAAAGTTATCAATATAACGATAGTTAGGTACAACTATTAAATTTGTATATCAGGGTCCTCAACATCAGCTCTACAAGTTTTTTTTTTATTAATCCCACGTTGAGTAATATTTATTATCTTACAATCCGCAATTTAAATTTTTTAAGTTACATGTATATATACATAACGAGGGAAAGTCATTAAGTAAGTCACAAAAGATAATTAAATAATAACTTACAATGATATTCACTTCAAAACTATTTTTATTTCTCAACATATTCTCCACCAATATTTATGCACTTATATCACCGTTTTATCAGTGCCCCAATACCAGCTGCATAACATTCTTTGGGTTGCTGTCTCAGCCACATTAGGACTTCAAGTTGAACACAGGAGACAATTCAAAAGTTTGGTTGGCAACTTCTTCAACATCCACCATACAGCTTCGACTTAGCCCCAAGCGATTTTCATCTGTTTAGTCCAGTAAAAAACCATCTTGGAAGGACGATGATGTTCATAGATGATGAAAAGGTTCAACTTGAAGTCCTAATGTGGCTGATACAGCAACCCAAAGAATGTTATGCAGCTGGTGTTGGGGCACTGATAAAACGGTGATATAAGTGCATAAATATTGGTGGATAATATGTTGAGAAATAAAAATAGTTTTGAAGTGAATATCATTGTAAGTTATTATTTAATTATCTTTAGTAACTTACTTAATGACTTTCCCTCGTATATTTATATGCATATAAGATTTCTCGAAGCTTCTGGAAATTTGAGATATGTCACATTAAACGATTAAGCAGAGCTTTGTGTAACGATATTCTGCTTATTCTTGTAGTTTTTCAGAGTGAAAAGTACATTTCTTTACGGGGACAGATTTCCTTTGAAAAAATAATGGGGTTAATGCAGTTAGGGTTAAAGCCACTAAATAATTTTTGTTAAACAAGTGACTTTTTTCTCCTTTCTTCATAAATGTGTAGTCTTCATTTAAATAACTTTAAATTATTATATATATAATTCAACACATTTGTTTCTCTGTTTTAACAAAAAAGATTTCTTATTCCAATCAAGCGTTCGAGCAGCTGCTGATGACAGATAAATCGGGGGGAAATTAAAACTGTACAAATCTGAAAACTTTGGGGAAAATGCTGTCTAAATTTTGTAAGGTATTTTACAAAATGCCAGAAAAATATGCTACTCTTTCATAATCATCTGAAAAGAGTTTGCTATTGTTTTTTTTTTAAATATATATATATATATATTTATTATATATATATATATCTATATATATATAGGAAAATTATTTATAGTTGGAAGATGTAGAAAACTTTTGCTTTTTAAATTTGATACATTTTTAAAAAGATACGAATATTTCAAAATATTTAAAACAAAGATGTAATTAAGTATACAAAAGTCTAAAGCTGAAAGAATACACGGTGTTAAAAAATTATATTGTTTAAAATTGAATAACAAAAAAATTATCGTTTTGGCTTCCATCATTCATTTAATCGGTTGTCAGCAAAGTACTTAATGTTTCTTAGAAATATAACTGCTATTAAATGAGATACACAAAAAATACATTTTGTTTTTTTTTATTTAAAGAAAATGATAAGTATGGTCCGTTGTAAGTGCTGGATATAATAGGACAATTTGCAATTTTTGTAAATAGTAACTATTTATGAACATATTATTCTACTATATGCAGATGATCCTTTAACTGAAGTTGACATGCGCTTAAAGCTTATTCAATTTAGGTTTTACGAGAACTAAATAATTTTCTCAGACATGAAATTGATTGCTATATACGGATTATGAATCGTTAAAATTAAGATTTAAGCTTAAAGTTTTCTTTGTTAATTTGCTTGTGGAACGTGCTGTTTTTAAGCGACTTCCAGCAAAGGAGGTTATACAATTTGTTTGTATATATACAGTAAAACCTCCGAATAACGGACACTGCGGGAACGCTAAATTAGTCCGTTATTTGGAGGTGTCCGCTATTCAGAGGTAAAACTATGCAAACAATATTTGTGTTGGGGATTGAAAAAGTGTCCGCTATTCGGGAGTGTCCGTTATGGAGGTTTTACTGTATTATATCAATCTATGTCCACGCATAACTTTAACACGACTGCGGTGGTTGTCATAATTGAATCGGTGATTAATGAAAGGTACTAAGTCCATATTTTGACATTTCTCATTTTAAGATGGTTTCAATGTTTTTTCAGGTTTATCGACCGTTTCGCGAAGAAAGGACCTCAATGCGGGCACTACCTACGCATGTTTGGGAGGGAGGAATTTAAAAGTTGAGTATTAAAAGGCACTAAATGTCCGTGACTTGGGAAATTTCAAAACTAGGACTTTGTTAGTTCCTTTCAACAATCACACATTCAATTTTTTTTTCAATGGTAATTTTGGTAGTGGTCGACCACGTATCAATTTCATCAGGATTCAAAATTGATATATTCGTCTGCCTTACTGTTTTTATCTTTCTTTAGACTTTCTAGGTTCGAATTTTTGTAAAAATTGGCCAATCGCCGCGAAGTTTGAATGTGTTAACGTACACAATACTATATTTTATATTAACATATTTTTAAAAACAGTACGCAGAAGAAAGAAGTTAAAAATATTAATTTTCTAAAGATATATTTGAAAAATACGTATGTATTACATGCCTATATGTTTAACATTACCGAAAGGAATTTGAAATCTCACTGACCAACAGCCTTCAGCAGCTAGAACTAGTGACATTTTGTGACCTCAAAAGGTATTTTAAGGTAAAAAAAAACTAACCAGATCTTCCAATAAGAGATTAAAGATTTCTGTATTATATTATTTTTGTTGCATGTTATTTGCCAGTATCCCTAAATCTTGAATCGACATAGACACATTATTCTAACATGTAAAAAACATTGCTCCTGTAACAATTTTTTAATTTTAGGAAATTTTAATTATTTAATTTTTACATCAAATCACTTAATAGGCGCCCTCGAAGTTTATTCTTCATTAAAGTGGAAGACCAAAAAAAAAAGAAGAAAAAAAAAAGAAAGAAACACGTGAATTAGTCCCACCAAAAATTTTATACAGTTCCCTCTTGCTTTGCTGTCTGGTTTCGGCTCTGATACTAAATAAAAAACAATTATAAAGTCATACACTTTTGTTACACTGAAGTTGGGATGAACTTTATAAACGTATCACCTACGAACAATACGTATTTACAAATAAATACACTATGCAAAGTGAATTCACACCCAATAACAACATATTATGAAATTTCATTAGCGAGTTTTGCATTTGAAAGTAGTCGGCTCTAGTTTTGGGAGTGTAGAAGTTAGTTGAAAACATTTTATTAAATTCAATTTATTCCATTCCAACCGTTTCCACTCGAAATCTTTTCGTCTGCTCATATTTTTAAAGATTTTTGCTGATAGCGTGAAAAGCGAATAAAGTCAGACTTTTTTTTCTCCCTCCAAAGCAATTTTTATTGTTTCATTAAAGGAGAAATATTCAGCAAAATCTTTTTTTTTCTCTCTCTGTCTTTCTCTTTTTTAAAAAAGAAAAAAAAATTCAGGATTATTTTTACTTTTCTAAATTAAATTGTATTGCGTTTAAGACTTAGTAAAAAGTCTTTGAAAAAAAAAGAATAAATTTCTTCGTTAAGAAATAATTGATATTTCTTCAGGAAGAAAAATAAAATTTCAAATTCGAGTAAAATTTCAGTAGAGTCATAGTTCGAGTTATCCAAAGAAAGTAGAATTAATTACTATATGAATGCTCATTTGTTATATATATATATATATATGTTTGTATCTATGTGTATGCGAAGGAGGGGAGGGAAGGCTCTATGAAATTCATAATTTTGAAAACCTTTTTACGAAGCCTAAATATAGTTTTCGTCAGTGTTACATTTTTGTTCTGATGTTTTTGCGCCTATTCAGCCCACGATAGTTTAAAATATGCAAGCATGAAGGAATTCCACCTTTTTAAATACAATTTTGGACATTCTCTGAATTGATACGAAAATGCAAAGAAAATATTGAAAGTATATAAAGAGGGAGGGTGGGGGGGGGGGGTTGCTAAATTTAATCATGAGACATTCTGTCTGCTTAAACCCTTAGAGTATCTGAACTGCTGTGCAGTAGAGCAAGCAAATCAAAGGTCAGCTTATGCTATGAGCATCTGAAAATCATGGAAAGGAAGTTCTTTTAAAGTGTCTTTCCAGAATGAAGTTTTTTTAGACTTTAAAAGGGAAATAAAGTTTGCACAAGGTTCTTTTTGAAGTAGAATATTTTGTCCCTTTTATACAACACTTTTGGGTTGGTTCAGTGATGTATTTCTGGTGCAAAGATCACTTTGATGTGCATATTATTATGATGGAGAATTTTTTTCCCCTTAGAAAACAGCTGGAAAATGTTAAGCAACCAAAGGACACAGAATAATATTTGTTTTGAAAAATTAATCACTGTACTCCAGATAAATTCATCAGATATACTTGGATTTACACTTTTAGCAAACTGCCTTCTGTTCTCTTTTTTGATTCAATGAACCTATACATTTATTGTTAGTTTAATTATATATATATATATATATATATATATATATATATATATATATATTGAGTTACAAAACGAAAATAGCAATCATACATACAATTAAATTATATTTCATTTTATTGTATAAATACCTGTTAAAATATGTTTAAATTACAAGAATTTACCACCATTGCATAGTTAAAAAAAAAAAAAAAATTCACCTAACTTTTCTATTTCCCGCTTTCATGCCTGAATATGCGTAATTCACGGAGTTTTATGTTCGAAGATTTCTTTTGTTCATTTCCACAAAAAACGCAATCGATAATACATGCAAAACTGAATGAATATTGTAAAAATGGGCTTCACAAATACATTGGAAACAGCATTAGAAAAACACATAAAATTAACTAATTATCTTACAGTAAGCCTTAGCGAGATTGCTGATCGTTTCCGCAAAAAGTTCCATCATTTTATTTTAATTTCTTCTATGCCAGAAGTTTGTGCTACAAGGTTAGGTTTTTCGATATGACCAAAACTGTTTGATACCAAATGAAATCTTTCCATACCGACTGCTTGAAATTTTTATGGAATGTGTTACTTAAGTATAAGTAACTTTGAAAAAGACAAATGCCTGTTCTAGCTTTTGCGCTGAAGGTCCATAATAATAATCCAAAATTTAAATTTAGTAGTTTAATGTGTTTTTCACGTCTTCGAAATGCATAATTTGTAGTCGGTTGTAGGTTGTTTTAATAGTGCGCGATAGCATTTAAGAAAGATCTTTAAATCATTTTTTCAAGCATGGTAGTTTTGTAGGAAACTGCATGACTGTCCTTGAGTAAATATAACTAAATTTTCTCCAAGAAAGGTTTATTTTTCTTACATTTCCATTGCATTTAGAGAAACCGTTCTTTAAAATATAAGACAACTACTTAATCTCAACTTTAAAAACTTTAGAAAATATAAAATTATTAACCCGGGCCCGGGATAATAACCTTAAATGTACCTAAAATTAATTACCTTACCGTTTCCCAGAATTTCAGGGAAATTTTCTTTCTTCATTTATCATTTTCGGTATAAGCTTGCCTTACATTGACTTCTATTGTTTTGTTTTGATTGTTTTTAATTAATGGGGAAAAATCTATTTCATTTAAAAAAGTTTTTTAAATGATTTCCGAAGGATTCTCCATACATGGATATAAAAATTACATTTGGATGACAAATATTAGATACCGATACTATTTGATAAATAAAAAAGCGCCTTAAAAATGTGCTAAATTAAAAAAACTTTCTGTACGAACACCGAATAAAGTTTATTTGGAAATAGGACGCAATTTACTGTATTGGGTTAAAAGATTGAAACCGGATTCCTTTAACTAATGTCAAAAACGCCGCGAAACGTGAATAAACGCTACAAATAGTGTAATTTTTTTATTAACAAAAAATTTAATGAAAAAAATTCCACAATCTGAAGTTTAGTTACATTAGGAACTGTCTTCGTCTATCCTGAACAAAATTTGTAGACCTCTACGTGCCATAGATCCCCCCTCTCCCGGCACACACACAGAGAGAGAAAGATTGATTGATTGCGTTAATATAGACATATGAACAAAGTTGTGTAATACTTATATTTGAGCAGTTTTGTAAAATGAACAGCTAATTATACATTTTTTCCTTTGTTGCTGTCTAAAAATAATTTCAACCTAGACTTTTCTCCCCACTCATTTATGCTCTAACGTGAATTAAAACCATAACTTGGAGACACAGGACATTATTTTTAGTTTATTTTTATTCTAAAGCTTTGAATCTGGCCGTGTTTTAATTGACAATTTACACGAGAGGAAAAATAACAATAAAAATATTATAAATAGAAAAAAGATTTTCCTGACGGACCTCATTATTTCTGAAAGCCTTAGAATATTTATTATAGAACTATTTTTAGATTCGCAAGGGATTATGAAAGAAAGCGAGGTATCGATCAATTACATCTATTTTGTCCTTTCTTTCATTCCGTTTCTTCTGATGTTTGAAGAATTTTCTGTGAAGTTAGCTTATGTTGCGTCTTTGTATTCTATTTTATTCTATTATATTAATGTCAAATGATAAATTACAGTTTTTTACTATTGAAGTTATTTGGATTTTTTTAATTTTTTTAATTTTAATATACAGTCGAACTTTAATGATTGATTGAAGGGTTTCTTAAATCATCGTTGAATAGAGGTTATCGTTAAATCGGGGACATGTTAAATAAATTAAAACTTCATAAAAAATTGGTTATTAAAAATTTAAAAAAATTGCCTACCACAAATATTTAATTACATTTTCTTTTAGTGTATTAAATACAAACTAAACTGAGAATAGACAGTTTTTATTTGGCAAAACATTCATCTTACCATATTTCTGTCTATTTGCTTCTCTGCTATATTCTCTTTCGTAGTTAATTTAACTACACTTTTACTTTATCCTATGGCTCCTATTATTCGCAAGACCTTTCGACTGGGCGTAAGTTGATGCCAACTAGAGAGCAACTTGAATTTGCCTGACACTGTTCTAGAGTACCCGACTCGAACCCGAAATAATTTCTATTTGAAGTCAAACCGCAGCCCGTCCGGAATCCGACAAAAAACACTTCATCGACCCGTAACCCGACTCTGAAGAGACAAAATAATTCTCATCGATCCGCAGCTGGACCCGAACCCAAGCTCATTTCGAACCGACTCAAAGTGAAAGGAAATTAATTCATGTTTTAATGCAAATATGAAAATTAATTTACAATTATATCTTAAAAACCAAATTTATCTTTTATCTAGAAAATGGCATATCCATATTCTTTAATATTCAAATATAGTAAAACTTCTGAATAGCGGACACCTCGGGATCGTTGAATAGAGTTCTGCATCGGGTCAGATTGTCACTAATTTTCTTTTTTCGGGTCGGGGTGACTAATTTTCTTTCTTTGCGTCAAGTTTACTCTAAGAGAGTTTCTTGCGGGATAGATTTAGGCTTTTGAAAGTAGGGTTGTTGGGATTTTCACAAAACGTTTGAGTTGAACTCCTGTTTCAGATGGAAATAAATACATATTTGAATATGGATGAGTATATATTCAATTTATTGCATAAGAAATAAAATGTATATAAAAATTTGTGATAATAGATTATTCTTTCTTTATGGTATACCCGTGTCGTATTTGTGATAGTTTATGCACATGCACACACATGTTACGTGCGTGTAGATTAGGAGGTGTCCACTATTTAGAGATAAAAGCATACAAATATATGAGAGCAGGGTTCTCACAGACTCCTTAGACTCCTTGGAAACTCCTTAGAAATGAAAATATTCCCAAGTAGTACTTAGAACTACTTAGATAAGCAAACCACTCCTTAGAAACTCCTTAAATTGTATTGCGGCTTCGGACGCAAGCGATATTGCTGCCGAGGGGAAAAAATCGGGATTTTAAAATGCACGGTAAATCCTTTATACACGTCATTTATCTGAAGCGCAGCATTGATTGGTTAGGATAATCTTATAGCAGGGCTCCCACTAGGTCCGTTTTTCAATTATTAGGTCCGTAAAGTCCGTTCTTCAACACTGTACTTTACTTTAAATTTTATCAATGTTTGGCTTTTAGCCAAAAATCTCGGAAAAACCACGTTTTTCGCAAATATATCCAAAAAATACTGTCAAATTTCGTCAATCGATCGCGAAAAAATGAGTAAATTTTGTCAAAGGATTGTGAAAAAACTCGAATTTCTCCAACAGATTGAGAAAAATGTGGATTTCCTCAAAAGATCGAGAAAAACATGCGAATTTCCTCAAAAATTGCGAAAAACACGTGAATTTCGTTAAAAGATCGCGAAAAACACGCGAATTTTGTCAAAGGATCAGGAAAAACACGCGGTTTCCATCAAAAGATCGCGAAAAAAACATCAATTTCATCAAACAATAGAAATAAAATGCGAATTCCCTCAAAAGATCGTGCAAAAACACAATTTCCCCCAGAAAATCGCGAAAAAAACGCGAATTTCCTCAAAAGATCGTGAAACACACGTGGTTTCCATCAAAAGATCGCGGAAAAAAAACGTCAGTTTCGTCAAACAATCGAAATAAAACGCGAATTCCATTAAAAGATCGCAAAAAACGCGAAATCGCGAAAAAAACGCGAATTTCCTCAAAAGATCGTGAAACACACGTGGTTTCCATCAAAAGATCGCGGAAAAAAACGTCAGTTTCGTCAAACAATCGAAATAAAACGCGAATTCCATTAAAAGATCGCAAAAAACGCGAATGTCTCTTAGAAAATCGCGAATTTACCCCCCGAAGATCATGGAAAAAAACGCGAATTTTTCCCAGAATATAGCGAAAAACACGCGAATTTCCTCAAAAGATCAAGAAAAATGTGAATTTCCTCGAAAGATCACAAAAAACACGCGAATTTCCTCAAATCGCGAAAAACACGCCAATTTCGTCAAAGGATTGCGAAAAACATGCAGTTTCCATCAAAAAATCGGGAAAAAAATGTCAGTTTCGTCAAACGATCGAAATAAAACACGAATTCCATTAAAAGGTAGCAAAAAAACACGAATTTCTCCCACTAGATCGCGAGAAAAGATGCGAATTTCCTCCAGAAGATCGTGAAAAAAAAACACGAATTTCCTCAAAAGATAGCAAAAAACATGTGAATTTTTTCAAAAGATCGCAAAAAACATGCAAATTTTCTCCAAAGATCTCAGAAAACATGCAAATTTCGTCAAAAGATCGCTAAAAACACGCAGTTTCCGTCAACAGATCGCGAGAAAAACGTCAGTTTCGTCAAACGATCGAAATAAAACGAGAATTCCATTAAAAGATCACGAAAAAACACTAATTTCTCCCAGAAGATTGCGAATTTCCCCCAGAAGGTCGCAAAAAACATGTGAATTTCGTCAAAGTTTCATCTTCAATGAAATCGATTACAGCTGTTCTAGAAGTATAAATTCAAAACTTGTTATATTTTTACTTGTATGTTGCGTTTAGCATTTTTTTTTTTTCCTTTAAAAATTTTTTTTAAAGATGTATCCCGTATGTGATATACATAATAAGTGTTTGAGGTTTGACTAATCTCTGTTTATATGACTATTGGTCGCTGCATAAAAAAGTTGATTGTCTATTTTGTATTTAAACTTACGCAATCAGTAAGCAATATTTTGTGAATACTGTGCAATTCCATCACTAACAATTAGATTCTAATAGAGTAAAATTTGTTTTTGTCTCCAAATTGGCCATTAAAAATTGGAGTGTGCATACCACATAAAAACAACAACAAAAAAAAAATTGCAAATCCTTAACATTTTTTGGACTCCTTGGATTTTTTCGGTACTCCTTGGATTTTTTCTTCCCAACTCTATGTATGAACCCTGTGAAAGTTACTAATTGAAAAAAAAAAAATCGTTAAATAGACATGTCCGCTATTCCAGAGTGTCCGTTATGGAGGTTTTATTGTATACAGATTTTTCATCTGAAAAAAGTATATCGGACATTCTTTTGAAAAATCGGGTCAACTCGATCACTACGAGTCAAAACCCAACCCGAAACATTGAAAGTCGACCCGTACCGCTACAAAAAAATACAGCCCCAATCCGGCCCGCGCTTCGGTTCGGGTCGGGTTCAAGTAAAAGCGAGTTACAAGACCAAGACCCGATGCAGAACTCTACACTGTTCGGCATTGTTCTTTAAAAATTAAAAAAACATTGATAGTTGCTTTGTTTCTTTGAATGTTGTCGGTAACATGATATTCCAGTTGTTTCAAAAGCATTGTAAGTCTCTCCATTCATTAAGTATCATTCATTAAGTCCATAACATTAAGTGCATCTGAAAAAGCGGTTGCTTCAGATGAAGTAACTTTCGAGATTTTATCATATTCTGCGTCAGAATAAGAATCTAAATCAAACGGATTTTGTTTGTATTTGTCACACATTCTGGAATAATCTGTAGTTGATAAATACGAAGGTGAGAGTCATACTTCACATAAACTATAAATGAAAAATTCTATACCAAACTGTTGATTCAATTTCCCTTATATTAAGTTCTTCATCGTCAGACACCGTCCAGTAGTTAGCAATCCTTAGTTAGCAACAGAGTTTGAAAAGCTGACAATTCTTGTAACTAAAACAGGGTGTTCAAAATATTTGAAATTCATCAAAATTATTGTTAACTAGAGGAAATCTACCGTTAAAACGAGTATCATTCAATATAGATACAAATATAGGTGCATTCGGACCCATTAAATTTTATCTTTAAATTGAGGGAATCACTAAATTGAGTATTGTTAAATCGGGATTTTACTGTATATAATTTTAAATCATTGTTGAGGATCACTAAATATTTATCATACTCTAATAAAAACAAAAATAATGGTGGCAGTTTTTATTTTCAATTTCTTTTGCCAATATTGAATCTTGATTGATAGAAGGGATACTTAGAAACTGTTTTCCATCACAATGTTCTTTAAGTGTACTTTACAATATTAAATTTAAGTAAAAGTTTTGTATAATTTTCTCAATTATATGCAAATTTATTTTACGTAAGAAAAATTTATATCCTAAATATTTGTCTTCTATATTTCTTCGAGAATATAAAAAAAAATCTAATTAGTTAAACTTATTTTAAAATTAGAAATTAATATAATGGTACTATTTCTTGTTTTATTTACATACTTTTAGAACAGTAATGAAGTACGATAGTGCGGCTTCTTATATCATTTTTTTTTTTTAAATGATATGATTAGCAGCTTTTTTTTCCCCTCTTTACAATTTTTTGTATTTTAAATAATTAATGAAGAAAATAATTAAAATCTTCCTTTCGTCTTGGTTGGCAATAAATTGACAATAATTACTATGCTAATTCTCTGAGTAAAATTACATTCAGTAGGTATAAAAATTCTGATTTCATCGATGCGGGAATAGTATACAGTATTCGTTCACAGTTTCGAAAACATTCGAAGTTTCAAGGCCATTTTTTGTAATCAAAATATTAATGACAGCAATAAATCTTTATTGAAATGTATTTAATCATACATTCTTGCAGTTATAAGCATTGTGTTATCAAGCGGCAATTCAATCACACAAAATAATTTATTTTGCAGCATAATTCGTCAGAGAACCGGAGCATGTGATTGTACACCAGAGGTACTTTTTTGTTCGGAAAATGAGGAATTGTTAAGAGATGTTTTTGTTATAATTAAAACAGAAATATCTCTTTATTCATTTATTGTATTGATCATTTCTTATTACCGTACTTTTCGACACGGAATATATCGTCCCTCTACGTATGCATACTACTTTCGGAGAATTCTTGCAGTAAAAATTTTCAAAGTAGCAATTTATGTATCTAACTTTTTTTTCTTTCATTTTTCTTTAAACTTTCGATTACTTGCTGCAGAAGTTATTTTTAGGTAACAAGAGAAAGAAAAGATATGAAGAATCGATCGACTTCTTTCTAACAAAATATCCCCCCCCCCCTCTTCCAGTTTTTTACGCACTGCTTCTCTTCTAGTGGAAAAAAGAAATTCCTGCGGAGAGATCTTTAATTAAGCAAGAAAAGGTAAGGTTGTGTGCAAAACTCATAAAAAAAATCAAACGAGCCCTTGAGAAATTTTTTGCGATATCTCTGAGCAAAGATGTGTACGTTCCCTGAATGCTTGAATTTATACCCGAATCTCTTTAAGCTTCTTAAAATATTTGTAATGTTTTTCCTAATCATTAAAAATAATGTAAAGAATGTTTTACATAATAACTTATAAAAAAGCCCCCTCTGTATTTTTTTATGTAAATGATTGTTAGAATTCTCCCTTTTTACTAAGCAAATAATATATTTATATTTTACTAGCTGTTACCCGTGACTTCGTTCACGTATCATTAAAAGAAGAATAAATACATTTATTAAGCAAAATATTTCATTCCCGATAATTAGAAACGTAAATAATTAACTAACTATCACATTCCATAGGAGACAATACGGTATTTCTATGTTATAGAGGCATTGACATAACTAAGTTTTTAAAAAGTGAAATTTTGTGTCAAATAATCACGAAAAGGAAACTGCAACCAATGAAAAAAGGCAGGCTAAATAAAATCGTGGAAATCGGCGAATTATGTAAAAACATATGTCAATTTTACCTGGTAAACCATTTTACTTTTAACGCCTTTGTGAAACGTTTTAATAGCCATTCTTCAAAGATAATGGAAATAGTTTATTCTTTTTCATTAAATTCAATTCTTGTGAATAGGGAGCAATAATTGTAGACCTAAATGCAAGGAGCTTAAATTTGCCTCCTTGATTTAATCTATAACTGAAAAAAAAAATCTTTATTTCTAAATGAAATCACAGACGATTTTTGTTCTCCAGAATAAATTGATTCATAAAATTTGAATATGCATGTGTGCTTTTATTTTTCAAAAATTTTACTGTAATCAAGATTTTTATTTCTATCACCATCTATTCAAATTGAAAATAAATTCTTTTTTTCAGTTTTAATGAGAAAAAATATATTAATCCGTTTTATTTCTTCTTTTTTATCCACAATATTGGAATAATTTAGTTGCCATTTTTAGAGAAACTTCGCTAAAATTTACAAAAAAAAATGTCTGAATTTAAATCATTTTTTTTAATTCTGAGAGTTTATGACATCCTCGGATCAATGATAATTAAATCGCGTAATCAATGTTAAGTAAATCGCGTTTTGTTCGACAATTTGAAAGAAGTAATTGCGAAATACAAACAGGCGGTCAGATTTTAATATAATAGATTCGTATTTATTTTTCTTTTCCTAATAATCATGGTGTGGTTTTGGCAAAAAACTCTCATCCGTATGTAACTGATATTCATACTTAATAATCGGTATAGATTTTTAAAAAAAAATAAATTTTTCGTTTTAAATATGGCGTGAAACTCATCTACTTCCTAAACTTACCGATCCTTGTATTATTAATATAAGGAATTGATTCACGCTCCTTGTAAAATACATTTGAAAATTCCCGTTTTGTTTCAAGTATGACGTCACTTTTTCCTCAGAGAAATCTCTTTTTAATGGCATAATTCTTGTTAATTTTCTTTTTCTGGTAATCAGGACGTAAATTTTAGCGGAAAACTCACATTTGTATGTAACTGCTATTAAAGCTAATTATTAATCAGTATCGATAAAAAATATTTCAGTTTTTTATCTTAAATATTACGTCCATTATCTATCTACTTTCATTATACCTTGATATTCATGCTCCTTGTATTATTACGAATATTTGAAAATACATGTTTTAATATTACTTTTAAATGCTAAAGGTGTAAAATTAACAACTATAATATAAATTAAAATAACTTTTATTAGTTGTTTTACATGTTTCGACTCTTCTGAGTCATTTTCAAAAACAAAATGAGAATATTCTAAAGCTGCACGGGCTTTAAAGTTATTATTTACATGTACTTTTTAAAAAATTACGCACGTTATCTATTATTTATTTATTTTTTTTTTTTTACTTGATTGTTTATTTTCATATCTTTGAGCATGGAGTAATTCTAGCCACAGTTTCGGTAAATTAAAAGATGCCGCATCGTTACATATTGTATTTTTGCGCGTGAGAATCTCTATGGTTTCTCTTATTATGGATGGATAGTGTAGACTGGAGGGAAATATTATTTTACTTTCATTGAAATTTATTTGGATGGTTTCTTCTTGATATAATCTTGCTAGGGCTGTAGTTTTTCTATTGTATTTAATATCAGCTATATGCTCTTTTTTTCTGCAATTAAATTTCCTGCTGGTCATGCCTATGTAGTAATTCTTGGATCCGTCTTCTTTAATAAAAGGTATTTCATATACTCCTGAATAATTCTCAAAATTAATTGGGTCAATTTTACTGCAAATGATATTCTTTAATTTCTTAGGTGGTTTGGCTATTAAGCAGATATTGAAACGTTTAAGGCTGTGTTTTAATTTTTCGAAAAAGCTTGGATAATATTGCAGAGTATAAAGTTTGTATTTTTGTGAATCAAATTTCTTTTCTGAATACTTATTATTGGTGATATCTATGATTAATTTATTAATATGGTGTACTGTAAAACCATTATTATAGGCAATTTTACGAATATTATCTAATTCATTATTCAATTTATTTTCAGTACATATTATAAAGGCTCGTTTTATAAGAAATCTGTAGGCTGAAATTTTGTATGTAAAGGGAGAACATGCGTTATTTGGTATGGTAGATTGGTTAGCCATGTTTTTCCGGAAAACAGCTCTGTCGATAGATTTATTTGTTCTTGTTAACATAACATCAAGGAATGGAAGACTTTTATTATGTTCAATTTCAATAGTGAATTTAATGTTATTAATGTTAAAATTAAAACACAGCCTTAAACGTTTCAATATCTGCTTAATAGCCAAACCACCTAAGAAATTAAAGAATATCATTTGCAGTAAAATTGACCCAATTAATTTTGAGAATTATTCAGGAGTATATGAAATACCTTTTATTAAAGAAGACGGATCCAAGAATTACTACATAGGCATGACCAGCAGGAAATTTAATTGCAGAAAAAAAGAGCATATAGCTGATATTAAATACAATAGAAAAACTACAGCCCTAGCAAGATTATATCAAGAAGAAACCATCCAAATAAATTTCAATGAAAGTAAAATAATATTTCCCTCCAGTCTACACTATCCATCCATAATAAGAGAAACCATAGAGATTCTCACGCGCAAAAATACAATATGTAACGATGCGGCATCTTTTAATTTACCGAAACTGTGGCTAGAATTACTCCATGCTCAAAGATATGAAAATAAACAATCAAGTAAAAAAAAAAAAATAAATAAATAATAGATAACGTGCGTAATTTTTTAAAAAGTACATGTAAATAATAACTTTAAAGCCCGTGCAGCTTTAGAATATTCTCATTTTGTTTTTGAAAATGACTCAGAAGAGTCGAAACATGTAAAACAACTAATAAAAGTTATTTTAATTTATATTATAGTTGTTAATTTTACACCTTTAGCATTTAAAAGTAATATACTAACAAGGTGTTATATTTTATTATATTACATGTTTTAATGTTTTATTTATGACGTCATATTTGTCCAAGCCGAGGAGAATCCTTTTCATAGTTCCATGGTCCAAGCGAAATCTATTTTTAATAATATAATTATTGTTCATTTTTCCTTCTAATTATAACGCAGTTTTTGACAGAAAAAGATCTTTTTAATGTAACTGATATCCATACTTCATGTATAATAACAAATACTCCATATTATTTTTTATCAAATATCACGGAAATTCATCTTCTTCTGAATTCTTTTTAATTTTCAGTTTTCACGTGAAAATCTTTCAATTGAAAATTAATTATTGAGGAAAAAATATTTTTCCATGTTTTTATTTTTTGGCAACGATCAAAGCCCTAGCAACGATAAAGTAAAATGGTTAAATTGTATGGAAAAATGTCCATTTATTCTCTATGAAAATAACGAAATTTGGAATTAAGAAAAATATATGAATAAAAAAACAAAAACCAGCCTATGTTCAAAAGAGGGTTATAATCATCCTATATGCAAAAATACAGGATCATTAAATGCTCCATTTTGACGCTGGCTTCAGCCTAACATTTGCACACAATCAGATTTATAATATTATTAGGATTGGCATTTGATTTTAAAATTTGAAGTCAACATTTAGAGTTACTACGCTAAAGAAATTAGAGATATAAAATGCCTGCGAAGATAGATAATAATTATAGGCATTTCTGCTATCGCTTCTGTTGTGAAATCTTACAGAGACCCCCAAATTTCGAACACACACACGCACATATATATAGTTCCAAGTCTTTCCTCTATGTTTAATGATAAATATCTGTTATGAATTTAATTAATCAGGTTGCGTCTTTGCTATTTATTGCTTGGGGGGAGGGGGAGATAAGAAGAAGCTTTCTCTAATTAACATTTAAAGCTTTTCTTATTGTTATGAACTGATTTTTATTCAATATCTTCACTTTTTTTAAACCTTGGTATTTTCACCTTCTCCCCCCCCCCCCCCCCCCACACACACAAGAATGTCTCAATTTTTAACACTTTCGAATATGGTTTAAAAGTTTTGATTTCCTTTGTCTGTCCATGGCTTTTATTTTCGTAAAGTACTATATTCGATTTTCCCTGTAGTTTTTATGTTATTGACGCACGACTGCTATTGAAAATGAAGTGTGTAACATTTATAATTCATTTACAGGGACAATGAAGAGTATTCCATTACGTTACGGTTAATGAGGGGAAAAATATTTCAAGTGCATTTTAATGGTGTAAAAAATATTTTTCATTTTTTTAAGCGACTCAGTTTCCAATAAGTTGTTTCAGTAAAGATTTAAAACATCAAGCAGTAAAGGTTAAAATTATCCACACAGTATTTTGCTTCATTTTAAAAGAATTTCTAGTCTTCGAAATGAAAGCAATGTCCATCATCTTTTCTTATGAATCTAAAAATAATTGAAATGCAGCATAGAAGAAAATGGCTGTGTACGGGATCCTTGTAACTGCTGTTTAGAGAAGATAGAGCACAGAATAGACGTGATGAACGCTTGCGTGGGTTAATTTTCAAGACGAAAAATAAATACTTAGCTCATTTTAAACATCAAAATAACATCACTCAGATACAAAAGAAAGTAGAATTATTTTTTAAAGGTTGAAAATCAACAAAAGTAACGTTGAAAATTAGAAAATATGAATAGAAAATACCTATGTATACATTTTCATTTATTACTATGAAAATACTATCCAATCTGACTATTTTTTATAGTAACTATTAAGTAGTATATATAGTATAGTATTAAGTAGTATAACTATTTTTTATAGTAATAAGGAAGGTCTCCATAAGCGCATACTCAGAAATATTTGAAAAAAATTACAGAATATTCTTTTCATGAGGATATACATAAAAAAAAAAAAAAAAAAAAAAAAAATTCTCCGGAACTTCGATATTACGTCAGTAAAAAAATAACGAAATTTTCGTTTTTTGTCGATTTATCGCTTGCTGACGACACAGTCAAATTGAAAAAATATATGGTATTATGATAAATATATTCTTCCAGGAAAAACATTTTCTACTCTTGATACTGAACTCTAAGTAAGTGTAACTTAAATATATTTTTATAACTACAGTTTTGTGATATTAACAATCGAATCATACTGTTTAGAACAAAATTTAAATTGATTAAAGTTGTTTCAAACACAAAATTAAGATCCGATTCAGAGAACTGTCAATTCGACTTTGATATTGTTAGTGTCGGGGACAAAAATATAATAATTGTTGCCATGGAAACAACGACTTATTCAATATCAAAATGTATAACGCAGAGTTCTTAATCGGTCAGTTACTCTTTTAAAATACACTGAAAACTTATTCAGCCAGTGAAACCATGTAAAATAAATGTAGCAACACCCAACTTGTAAATATTATATAAGCTTATAGAAATAATAATAGACTATTTAATCATTTGAGTTTAAATTTATCAAGTTCTGTGCATTTAAACGCTCGATTAACAAGCAATTTCCAAATGCCTTACATTTGGCGAGGTTTACATTTGTTGCTGGCCAAATCTCGTCTTTTTGCGCCAAACACTCGAAAGTTTTTTTTTTTTTTTTTTTAATACAGATTTTCTACTGGAATTTCGCAGCTAAATTTGACTGATCCTTTATAACGCAAGTAGTTAAGTTAGACATTTTTTTTTCAAAATATTTTGACTATGCACTTTAAGGAGACCTTTCTTGTAAGAAGTAAAATAGAGGGGGGGGGGATGATAATACTCATAGATCATATAACATTTGGTTCGCAAAGAATGTAACGTGGTAGCAATAAATAGTAACATTTTAAATGTGAATTTACATAAATTTATCTGATTTCACTTACTATTATTGTTTTAATTCGTTTTCATAGTTTTGAAAATAAGCTGCATTTTCCCATCACTAATTTTAATTGGTAAGTTTTTAAGCAGAATAAAAAAATAATGCAGTACTTAAGAACTTACGTTTTAAAGGAAATTTTAATTTTAGAAAAAAAAAAGTAAAATTACTATTAAAATTTCTTGCAAAATGTTAGGGCAGAATAATTAACATAATGTTCCCTATATGATAAACGGATATTTTTATTGACCTGATATCGCTCCATACCACTTTTGAGCATAGAATTGTTTCAAAATCTTGGTTTTTTCAATGACACGTTAGCATAGCTAATTTAGCAATTTTGAATTAGCCATGATATGAGAATAGCTTGTGAACATTTGACGCGTTCTGCACTGGTAAATGCAATTTATATAATCCACATTTTAGAAAATATAGAATACTAAATTCCGCTAATAATAGTCCGCGAATAATAATTTCCACAATCGCATCCTTTTGTCAATTGTAACCATTATTTTTTAAAATAGGGTATAAAAGTTGCATAGATGCACTGAAATATTTTTCCCAAGTAATGAATTTCAGATTATTTCCTAATAGCAATGGAATTTTTCTGACTTATAAAGATTTTCCATCAAAATTTAATCACTTCGTCTCAATTTTCTAGTAATGGGAATCAAATACTATTTTCATATAGTTAGCCTGTAAATTGATGACTTAAACAAATGCTTCCTAAAAATTAGAATTCAATAATACAATAGCTACTGAGACATACATTTTTGTCACGGAAAAATAAACATTTTAACTAAATAATAATAATAATAATAAATAAATAATAAATAAAATAAACGAAATCAATTAAATTTGTGCAAATCAATCATACCTCATACCTATTGCCGAATTAAACACGTTTTTTTACCCTTCAAGCTTTGAAATTTCAAAACAAACAAAAGAAAACATATATTGGATAAATCTTCTTATTTGTCTCATGTTTTACGCTCTTTAAAAACGTGAAAAATCTCTTAATAGTTTGAACAAAAAAATCACTTTCATATTTTGCCAATCATTCCTTTTGTCAAATAAGACATATCAAGCTCCCCATACAGTTTTCAAAATCACTGTTAACTTGGATACAGAAAATACTTTACACTTAAAAAGTAACAACACTTGGGTAAATAAAAGATATGCATAAACTTAACAACTTTGAAACTTTCACAGTGCTTCTTAATCATATTAAAGTTGCATTGAACGACAACACGGAAGAAAGAAACAATAAAAAGAAATCTCGAGACATTTTAATAATGCAGGTCGGTTTTCTGTAAATGATATTATACATGAGGCTTCAAAGATGACGTGATAAGTTAAGCTGAAGCTTTACAACAACTTCTGAGTCTCGAGCCTAGCTTCGTATTAATTTCTTAAACATATCCATCCTTCTTTGTTGAGAATATTCTCAATTATGAACACTTCAAATGAAAATAAAAGACAAGAAATCGATACACTCTTTCACTGTCCGTGTCTTGACAGCAATTATTAGCATATTATTACTCCCGACGAAAAATAAAACTAAAAATTATCTAGGGTTTTCAAAATTGAAATGCAATCTTTCGGAAATACCATTTTGCTACGGTATAAAAATATACGACACCTGATTAATAATAAACGTATATTTTCGTTTAAAATAAAGTAGGTGAGAAGAAAAGAAAAAAATAATAACGCTGTTAAAAATTATTTACTGTTCATATATTGATTATGATTATGTATATAATTTACAATAAATTGTACTTATACTAAGCATTTAATGGTACAGAAGTACAGAAGAAAAATTAATTTTAAAAAACCCCATTTATTTATTGATAATTGGTCGAATTGCTATCCATCGCTTACAAGAGGTACCAAGAAAAACAAAGCCATTGGCAAATTAAAATAAAAGAGCCTTTATCAGTAGTATGTAGAGAAAATTTATTATTAATTTTGTTATAATTTTATAATTATTATTAATATATAAAATTTGATATCTAACAAACAAAAACAATAACAAGAATTAACTATTTATTTTTTATTTTATTTTATTTATTTATTCACTTTTATTTATTGTGATTATTTATTAACTTTTATTTTGTATATTGTTATGGCGGAATAAATGAAGATATGACTGCGCGTGTGCGAAACGAAATATGAATTTACTGGAACAGACAGAGATCAATTAAAACAATAACTTAAAAGCACTGGTAAATAGCCTCCCTGCAAATATACAGGAGAAAATCGGCAGCAAAGCGCCATTAAAATACTCTTTACAGATGTGACAATTTATCTGACGACTTTTATATTATAAAACGACTTTTATATAATATAAAACGACTTTTATATTATTACGAGTTGTGACAACTCGTAATAATATAAAAGTCGTTTTGAAGAAAAATTAATTCCTTTGTGATTTCTAGTATTGGACGTTATTTTAAAACAGATAAACACATTTTCCAGTGCTTTAACGCTAATGGAGGGAAACAAAGAATGGTATCAATGAAAATTTCTGCAAAATGAAAATTTCAAGCAACAACGCCAACCACCATCGATTAAAAGTTGGTTTTCTGCGAATGTATTATTATATACTATGTAAAAAAGTGTGATTTATGGATTTTGCACATTAGAACCAACAAAGAAAAATCATGCGTCAAGCATATATTATGAAACTCTTTCCAACACATAAAACAAAACTTTTCCATTCAATAAGATGAAGCTATGATATTCAAATAAACAATTTGGAAACGTATAACACATTTGAAAACCTAATTTCAGTAATTACCATCTGTAGTCGGAAAAATATCTGAATTATTTTGTGCAGCCCTGTATATGATCTATAGATTTGTATATATACTACTACAGAGTATGCAAATATTTACTTTAATTAGAAAACGCATAACACAGTTGAAAATTCCTTTTCAGCAATTTCCGTCAAGAAGCGGAAATGCACTCTTAATTCTTCTGTGCAGCCCTGTGTATAATCTATAGAATTTATACATTTATTTATTTATTTATTTTTTACGGAATTTTAAAAATGACTGAAAGTACCAAATTTAACCAAGTTTTCAATTACACGATCCTCTACAGTTCTTTAACAAATCGGGCTAGAGAGCTCAGTTATATCTTATTTGAAAGCTCTTTTTATAGGCTTTTAATATGATATGCAACACTAGCTATTTTGAGTAAAATAAATTTTTTTGACAAATGTTCAAAAATTTTTAATTTAAAATTGTCAAAACATTATTATTATTATTATTATTTTTAAATATATGTAAATCTTTGATTTTTTGGCTACACCAAAAAATCAAAGATTTACATGCAAAATTTTGCATGATGCAAAGATGTTGTACACTTTTATATATACTAATTTTATATTTATAGATTTACATACAAAGATGTTGTTACATGCAAAGACACAAAAAAACATGCATTTACATGCAAAACATGCAAATATTTACATGCAAAATTTCAAGATGGAGAAATGATGACATTTTAAGCTATTAATTTTTGAATAAGAATGGTTTATTGAAACTTTTCAGGTACCTGTTTCCTTATACCTTAAAAATTAATAGTTCAAAATCCCATCATTTCACCATCTTGCAAAATTTGCATACTTGTAAAATTTCAAGTTACATATTTGCCAAAATATCAAAGATTAACATATATATATATATTTTTTATAAATAAAAAATAAAATTTTTATTATTCAAAAATTTTGAAAAATTTTCAAAAAATTAATTTTAAGAAGATAGATCTCAAGATAGTTAGTGTTGTATATCATATTAAAGTCCATAAAGAGCTTTCAAATAAGATATAACTGAGCTCTCTAGCCCAATGTTTTACAGAATTGCAGTGGATGTTGTGATTGAAAACTTGATTAAATTTCGTACTTTGTCATTTTAAAAAATCCTTTAAAAAACAAGTTAAGAAATTTAAAAAAAAATAGATTTTTCATATACCCCATGGATACAAACTATAAACGAAAAGTTATAGAAATCTGAGATGTCAAGGTCCAAAAATTGCTTTTTTTTTTTTTTCGTTGATTTGACATGGAATGACCCTATATGAATCTTTTAATTTTCAAATTTCATAAAATACGTATCACTATAAACAATTAAATTATTTTTTCCACGTTATTAAACTGATTTTTATTATAGCACTTGCGACAACAGGTGAAACTTGCTGAAAACAAAACTCATTTGGTAGTTTTTCAACTTTCGTTAGTCATACTCTAATTATACCTTAAATTCGGTTAAGTATAGTTCTGTGCCGTTTATCACTTTTCTCATTGTCCTTTTATTTTATATAAATGTGTTAAATATCCATTTGACATATTTTCATCGTTATTTTCGCTAGTTCATTTAAAGGCAAAGCAACAGTTTTAAATGCTTCTAAGTGTTCTCTGGATGTGTACAGTTTAATCTTATTTTTTAAAGAAAATATTTAATCTTATTTAATCGCCAGAAAAAAATGTAATTAAAGAAGGCGATTGTGAAGTCTGCCATTTAAATATTGGATAGAAAATTTCTAATAAAAAATTGTGGTGTCAGACTCTTTGGAAATTACAAGGAGTGTAACGTAAATTTGTTCTGCAATTTAATGCGCCTCTTCCGATCGAGTGGTTGAATTAATATTAAAGCCCTGTTATTTTACGTTTTATAAGTTTATGTAAGCTTCATATTTCAAACTTTAAGATCAAAGTGCATTTCGGAAGCAAGTTCATTTGAATGAATATCAGGGGAGCCCGTCTCCATAGCGACGAGAGATATAAATAATTCTGTAATGGAATTTTAAATTTCTTTTCAGAACCGTTAAAATATCTTGTGTTGCAGTACTTCAAGGTCATTAAATACGCCAATATTGTTTCGGAAAGCTTGAGTTGTGCTATAAATTCTTGGAAGAATTTATATTGTGTGCTTGATTACCTTTTCAATATGAAAGTTTCTGATCGAATTTAAGGTGCTTAAAATAAAATTGCATTACACTCAATTTTTGAAATCTTAAGGTTTCTTTGTTGGTGTATCTTCGTGAAGCTTTTTGCGTAATGTGAAGATTTTTAAATGAATTTTATTATACTGTACTTGGAAAATTTCGAGCGTTCTTAGATTTATTTAGCTATTTAAACTACTGGGTTAAAAATAGATTATTCGTATTATTTTATTATGCTTTCATAGGATAAATAGAAATGGAATTACAATTTTTAACATCTTTACATTTTAATCGACTCGCAAAATGAACAAGATAATCATCCGACGGTATTCTTACTAAATATAACAAAATAAAAAATAAATAAAGTTATGCATAATTAAATTTATTTTTTAATGACTTTCTCTGCTGCTTTTGACTAAATTTTGTAATCAATCTCATTATGATCTGCACAAGCTATTTATGAGGCGTATATAATTTTTTTAGATAGTATCATAAAATTAAATAACATAATATTAATTAATTTAAAATTAAATAACATAATTAATTAATTTTTTCAATTAATTTTCAGCAGGTAAATTACGCCCGAAATTATTGAATAGAGGAGAAGGTCCGAATACCGGCTACCACTTTTATTTTCAATCTAGATTGTACAATTTTTAAAGTTAGTGGAGGAAAAAGTCCTGGAATGGTACCTTGATACGTCTCACATCCGTCTAGAACCGAAAATTCAGTTTAAAAAGCGTTTTATGTTTAGAAAAAGAAAAAGTCTGAAAGTCTGCTGCAAATTTTGAGTTTAGAAAATAGGGTCTAAATACCTGCAACCTCAGTTTTTTCCAAAATAATTACACAGATAGGCCTAATTTTGCTATTTAAGAGAGAAAAACATTGTTTTAATACATTTTCTTGTTTACTAACACTTAATATGTACAGAAAGATCATTGAATTGTTAATAAACAAACATTTTTGTCAAATTTATAAAAATCTTAGACTCTCTCTGACAGCCTTCTTTCCATTCTGTTTCTAGTTTTGTTTTTTAAAGTATTTAAAGAAAAAAAGTAAAAATAAAATAAAATAGCTTGATGCTTGAAATGTAGATTACTTTGGCTACAAAAATTACGAACATATAGTAATCGCTGTCTGCGTCGGTGCAGTCGCTATGGACCTACATATCGCATTCTAAACATCAGACCCAGAGTTCTCCCTTCTTGTCCGCAGGCAAAGCACCCTCGCAGAAAATAGAAATTGCATCACCTTCCTAAGTCGAATGTCTTTCTTTTTTACCTTTTTTAAATCCGATTTCTGCTTCTTTTACTGTATTTTCTTAGGTTTTTCTCCGTCATTTTCCTTTCTCTTCCCATTTATTGAGGACGATTTTGGAGCTTCCAACAAAGCAATACAGCGTCCGTGATTTTTTTTTTTAAATGATAAACCCATACCCGAAAAACTTTTGATATCCCGGATTTCGTTGCGTCGACACTTTTGCTTTCACTGTTTGTAAATAAGATAGACAATAAGAAATAAGAAATAACATAATAAATAAGAAATAACAGCGACGTACTGCTCGTGCCTTTCTTCTATCAATTAAAGGTACAAACTCTGCTTATCGCCGCTAGGCTTCTCTGAGCTCAGTTCTCAGAACACCTTCTAGCCAGCATTTGGACCTTCTCCTCTATTAAATATGTGAATTTTCATATTGCTAACAGGGCGTATAACCAACAGTTAAAAATTTCCAGACCGGGAATCGAACACGTATCCTTGGTATAACGCATCAATACTCTACCACTTAAGCTACCTGGATGATACCCAGTCTCGAATATCTCACTCTCTTATATGTAGGTAAGGCTGAAACCGCAGCACGATGGAAAATCATTAAACTGCTGAAAATTAATTGAATATATATATATATGCATTCCCCTATGCTGGGATTTGAAGGATTTTCCATCTTGTGCTGCGGTTGCACCTTGCCGACATATGAGAGTGAGAGATGCCAGACTGGGTATCGTCGGCGTAGCTCAGTGGTAGAGCATTGGTGCGTCATACCAAGGATCCGGGTTCAATTCTCGGACTGGAGATTTTTCACTTTGTTGGTTATACGCTTTGTTAGCAATATGAAAATTCACGTATTTAATTTGCATTAAATAACATAATGCGGAATTTTAATGAAATCTCACCACCCTGTCATTCAGTTGCAATGTCATTATTTATGTTTCATAGATTGTTTTTTGGCTGCAGTTTTTTTATTTGGCACTTTTTTTATCATTATTCTATATATTTTTTAGCTTTTTGATGATCAATTCTAGATGTTATTATATTAGCTATTCTGTGCGTAATATAGAAGATAAATAATAACAATCACAAATATAATTTATAATGTTTATTACACATATGAAATTACTTACAATAACTTCAGGCTTGTACATTTTGTTGAAATTTATATTACCGTAGTACTTTTACTTCCATCATCGCTTCCATAAACCGAGGAACTTCAAAAGCCTTAATATATCTAGGTTTTCCCAGTTTAGTTCCCAAAGGTATTTTTAAACTGCCCGCTCTTTTTTAACGAGGTTGTCGGATACATAGTGTTTATTCACTGTTTATTTTTTCTATACAAGAAATAAATAGTTTAAAGTAAACTCTCGTCGTCGTGAGCAGAAGCGTCAAAATATAGTAGAATGTATGTTTGTTGAACTAAAAGCTTAATGTTTCCAGCTGTTGTAGGGAAGCCGTATTAATAAACATTTTTTATTTTAATTTGCCATCCTTAACATCGCGAGGCCTTGAATGATATTTGAAATCTTATTCAGTTTACAAAAAAATTATTATTTTGAATTGTAAATTATTTTTTCAAAGGAAAAATGCAGTAGAACGCCGATTATCCGAACCTGCTGGGACCGGCGGTAGTTCGAATAAGCAAAAGTGCGGATAATTGGACAGGCAATTTTAGGAATGTTCCAGACTATGCCAAAATGCATTTTTTACATGATTAAAATGCATTTTTTTTACATTTAACATGTTTTTTTTTTTTTTTTTTTTATGGAACAAATGTATATTTTTAAAAATATAGCAGTGGATAGGTAGATTAGAATATTTTGTTAGTGTGTTCACAATTTTCCTTCACACTTTAACAAGACCTAAGACTGGCATTATTATTATTGAAAAAGAAGGGGGTGTTCGGATAATTGGACAGTTCGGTTAGCTGGTGTTCGGATAATCGTCCCTCTCTCTCTCTCTCTCTTTTTTACATAGTTCAAGGCTCAACGTAAATGATATAAAGCTGAATTTTAAACTGTCGGTTGGTTTACGATTTTGTTTTCCGTCTGAAGATATTCAAATTATGTACTTTTTTAATCTTCTAGACATCTGCTCTAGAACTGAACAACTCAAACAAGAGCAGAATCTAACATTCTGCTCTTGTTTGACACTTGTCTCAGCAGGAGGATTCATATGATTCGAACGGCACTTCATTTGTCTCAAATAACACTGATAAACAAGGTTTCTGTTCCTCATTAAGTAAGTGGTGACTTTTATATTTTATGGGTTGTTGAAAAAGAATATGACATTAAAAATATTCCATCACCCACAGATTTTTAAAAAATTCAAAATCTTGAAAATCTCAATTTTGTAGTATTTATTCAATACATGTACCTTATAAATTTTGTCATTTTGTATTTTAGTAATAATAAAAGGTTAAATAAACACTTAGAAAGCTTAAAACTAATATTTAAAACACTAAAAATATACATTGTTTCTAAAGTTTCAGAAAAATGTAAGATAATTTTTGTGAAAAGAAATGATATTCGTAAGAAATTTCCTAAATTTCATGCATTATGTATCAGTAAATGTCTTAATTATGGACGCTTTCTTATAGACACAATCACTAGCTTCTCTAATAAGGTTCCAAAAGTAATCTTCAAGCATATTAGGCGTCAACCTGCTTTGATATCAGGTTTCCATTGCTGAAATATCCTGGTGGAAAAGCGCTCTCCATGCGCGTCGTTCACAGTCACATACTTTCAGGGAAAAAATTTAAATGAGACGATAAAATTTTTTTTCTTTTCAATAACATTAAACATCCTAAATTTTTATAGCTTTTTAACATGTATTTAATTAATTTTGCATAGTTAGAACTTCGATTATTTCCTAAGAAATGTGTCACAACATATTAAAAATCAATCCATGCTGCTTTTTCTAAATCACTTAATGTATCTTCAAAGTTTTTGTCCTTCATAAGGTAATTTGTGAGCCAAGAAAAATACCATCTTTAATTTTTTCGTAGCTTAGTGATGGAAATTGTTCTTGCAGGTATTGAAATCCACACCCTTCTTTATTCATCGCTTTAATGAAATTCTTCAACAATCCCAATCTTGATCCAAGTAATTCTGAGTATTTTTTTTTTTTTTTGATAAATTTAAGTCTCTCACAAGATCATTTAATTCTTCTTGAGTAATTAGATGTGGTTCTTCATTTATGTCAGGAGAATAGTTTATATCCGACGAAGTAGAGGAAGTTTCAAATTCATCAATTTCCATTTCTAGTGCTGCATCGTCATATGTAAAATTCTTCGGAAGTTTCGGTATTGGTAATTAATCATTATGAAATACTGGTCGCAATTTGAATATAAGTTCGGGTACTTCATTTTATGTTTACTTTTTGCAGAGAATCCTTTAATTTTTGTAATACAAAAGCAGCAGTCATTTATATCATCCTTCGGGTAGCGCCATATCATGGGTATAGCAAATGGTATACTCCTAATTGTACCTTTCACCCATGCCGGAGGTTTTCAGCACATCGTGTACAACAAGAATGAGATGCCCATTTCTTATCTTGTTCACCTGCTTTACATCTAAAGTACATGTGATAGGCAGTCTTTACTAGCGGCGTAAAAGTGCATTGATACTTTTCAAAGTTAGCTCCCCGCACACATAGCAAAAAGAATCAGGTTCATTAACACAACCTCTAGAGATTTTTCACATATTTTAGAGGAATATAGGATAATTATAAACAAAATATATGTAAAAAGACTTAAAGAGCAAAGAAATAGCAGTACACTTGCGCCGAAAGACAAGTTGTACTGCTATACGATAGCCTATGTAATTCAAAACTTATAAATAAAATTCCTTAAAATTGGAGGGTGATAGAAAATTTTTACAAACATATTCTTTTTCAGCACCTTGAAATCAGTAAGAAACACTCAATGTATATAGAGGAACAGAAAATTCGTTAAAATTTGTTAATCAGTGTAATCGGATTCGCTGAGGATTTTGAGCGGGGTCCTCTGGATATGCATACATACATACATAGATTGATAAACACGTAACCTTTCTTGACATGCTGCAGTGGAAGAAAAATACTAATGTATGTACTGGCTATACTCTTCTGTTCGTCAATCATATATGTAGTTTTCCCCCACGTTTAAAAAAAGGCTTGGTGGGAACGGGGCACTTTTTAGATTCTAAGGGAAAATTCTTTTTAGAACCTTACGGGGATTTTTTTTTAATTAATTCTTTTTTATTAAATTAATTCTTTTTATTTTTAAATTAATTCTTTTTATTTTTAAATTAATTCTTTTTATTTTTAAATTAATTCTTTTTTTTTTAAAGACACTTTCAATATTTAAAATTTAGGGCACTCTTTTCAAGACACAACAATGATGCAGTTTTATTATACAGGCAAATTTCCTGTACAAAAGTCAGTAAGGTGACAATTGTTTTTGACTGAAAGGCAAGAAGGGTGCTATTTTTTGGATCAAGGGCAAGAAAGATGCTATTTTTTAAACCAAAGAACAGGCAGGGTGCAGAACCCTAATTGCCTGGGGAATCTGCATATATAATATGTATAAAGAAAAATCGTTCACTACACCTATGATAGAGCTTTATTTTTTTTATTAGATATGGATTATTAATATAATCGATAGAAAGAATTTTGTGTACGAGACATAATGATTCGTACACATATAGCCAATTAAAATATTAAAAATAAGTATGTCAAAAGTGGAATAAAACCTTGTTCTGAGAGTAATTTACCCTGTTTGCAACTGTCGCGCTAGTTTTATACCCCCCCCCCCCAATATACAGTGGTGGCCAAAAGTGTGGACATTTTTTGAAAGTTTCATGTTTTTCAACTTTGTGTGCTTGTAGAATATATTAATTTTCACTTAAATACAAATGTTTATATATCAAATTGAAGGTAATTTGATGTAGAATTTAATAATAAAAACAGTATTACAAAAAAAGTTATGCAACTAATAGTATAAGATCTATCTTAGATTTACATTTTTTTAAAGTGATACTTACACAATCAATACTTAGTAGGATAACCCTTATTTTTTAAGACAGCTTCACAGCGTCTTTTCATCGAGTGAACGAGTGTTTGGAGTTCATCTTTCGTAGTCACATGGTGCCAAGAATCAATTATAGCTTCAATAAGTTGTCTTTTATTGGATGGACGTTTTTTTCGTACAAGAATTTTCAAACATCGCCACAAATTTTCAATTGGATTCAGATCAGGGCTGTTTCCTGGCCATGGTAATATATCTATGCTTTTATTTTGAAACCATGCTTTGCATACTTTTGCTGTGTGGCATGGAGCTGAATCCTGCTGCAAAATAAATGGTGCGTTGTTGGGGAAGAGGTCCCTGATAGAAGGTATCAATTTTGGTTACAGGACAGTTTCGATGTATTTTTTGGCATTCAGGATGCCATCAATCACTTGAATTCGGCCCACACCATCTGCAGACATACATGTCCAAATCATGACATTTGTTGGGTTTTTTGTAGTTGCTTCAATGCAATCAGGATGAAGTGCTTCTCCTACTCTACGTCTCACGTATTTTCTACCATCACTACCAAAGAGCGATATTTTACTCTTATCGCTCCAGATTACTTGCTTCCATCGATTTTCTGACCATTTAATGTGTTCTTTTGCCCACTTAACTCGTTTTTCGCGTTGCTTTTGATTTAAATATGGTTTTTTTCTTGGAATTCTAGCTTGTAGTCCAAATCCTGATAACCTTCTTCTTATTGTTCTTGAACTTACTGCAATACCCGCTGCATTCATTTCACGTCTAATGGCATCTGATGAATTTTTTCTATCTTGAAGGCATAGCCGTTTAATTTTTCTATCGGCAGTAGCACTTGTGCATTTTTTTCGGCCTGATTTGGCCTTATTTTCCACTGATTTCGTTTTTTCATAACGTAAACAGAACTTTCGTACACCAGAACAAGTCACTGAACCACCAACTTGTCTTGCAATTTCAGCATAAGAGAGGCCATTTCTCTCAATATGACAATTCGGCTTCTTTTTGTAGATGTCCAATTAGTTCTTCTTGTTGATGACATAGTTTAAAATTATTTTAATTAAAAAAAGGACTTTAAGTATTCAAAAACAGCAATACTCTATTTAATTGTACTAGTATGCATCATTCCGCAAAATATTTCCACAATAATAACTCTTTTACCATCCAAATAACCTAAACTATAGTTACAGACATTTGATTGGTCCTCAGAACAGTGTTTGTGATTGGCTAGTACGCTTTTATTACAAAACACGTCCTTATTCAAAACGATTTGTGTTTGTTTGTTCTGCTAAAATGAGCATAACTTTTTTGTAATACAGATATTGTAATACTGTTTTTATTATTAAATTCTACATTAAATTACCTTCAATTTGATATATAAACGTTTGTATTTAAGTGAAAATTAATATATTCTACAACAGGGCTGTCCAACGCGGAGCCCGCGGGCGCCATGACGCCCTTTGAAGATTTTCTTGGAGCCCCTTCAAATGTTTAATTTTTCTAGATTTCTTTAAACAAAATTCCATCTCCAAAGTTAATTTGCCTTAAAATAATCAATATTTGCAGACTTTTTTATATTTTATTACAGGTGTTATTAAGGTTTTTGCTTCCTATACATGCAAAAGTCCTTAAAATTCCTCTCCTCCCCTTTTCATCTCCAAACCTCAGAAAAATGTAACGTTAAATTTACTATGATATGTTTTTTGTTCAATTTTTTAGATGAGCCACATCCAACTTAGGACGCCAATGATTAACCACTGTACATACCATTTTAATAACGCATACCACTTTGTCTGTGTATCCTGTAGACACGTGGGTATCGCTATCACTACTGAAGGGAAATAATCTTCTTGCATTTGTCGAATAATATCAATAATGGCGCCCTTGATTGTGTGCCACAAGCTAAGGGGCGCCCTGGCTTACTGAAAGGTTGGACAAGCCTGTTCTACAAGCACACAAAGTTGAAAAACATGAAACTTTCAAAAAATGTCCAAACTTTTGGCCACCACTGTATATAAAAAAAATCCATTAAGTTCTATGAAAGTGGATATTTTGGATATATTTTTAATAATTAGAAAGCTTTCGTAATCGGAAACCTTAAATGACGACGCTAAAGTCAATGCTTTTTGTAACAATGTTTCGATGCGTAAAGAAATACTAGTTGGTCGTCTCTGCAAAATACCGTTGTATGAGTAACTAAAAAACTTGTGTATGAGTATTTTTTTCCTTTTGTATTTATCCTATAGTTCATTCATAAACCTTGCCATTTATTCATGAGACCATTTCATTAAATGTTTCTGTTTTCGTTGAACATTTATTTATTCAATTCATTTGTATATTCTGCAAGAGCTTTGAAGGAACCTTTTTCATTCTTGCTTTCTTTCATTTTAAATTAATTTGTTTCTTTCATTTTAAATTAATTTGTTTCTTTCATTTTAAATTAATTTGTTTCTTTAGTTTATCAACTTAGTTTTCTTCTGTTCTTTATGTCTGTTCTCTAAATTAAGTGAATCTCGTTGCAATTTAAAATGAACCGGTGGCTTATGTTATGCAAGATTAGCTCTTGTCTTGTATATGTTTTTTAAAACTTCCCTGTTTTTTTTTTCTTTTGCGTATTTTTATGTAGCATTTATTTCTTTAATATCTTTTGTGCTCCCTTCCACCCTATAATTTAATTGAAACAAATGCAAATGTATGTTTAAGGTTTGTAGTCATTGTTTGAACTAGTTTTGCATCTAATTTGGATTATGTACTTAATACTTTTTTATTAAAATAATTCTCTTGCATTGTTCTAAAAATACGTCATTTCTCTATTACTGCGATTTCAATTGTTTCGCTGCAGGTTTTATTTATTTTATTTTTTCTGTATCGTTGTGCTATATAATAAGTATTCATTATATAAAGAAGTAGTTTTAAAAATCTTTTTTTCAAAATGCGACTTATAATATTTCTCATTACTATGAGAAACAGGACTATTTTGACAATTTAATATCATTTTATGAATATTTTAAGTTACTAATTTTAAAACCTTGTTTTTTCTGGAGCATTTAATTTCTAAAACCCATTTTAAACTTGATTAATATTTAACGAAACTTTAATGTGTAAATTGAGTTTTATTATTCATTGTTTCTATAGTCTTTTAAAGTTATTATAATAATCTTGTATTTTAAACTTTGAGTGACCAAGGTAATTTAGATACATTTATGTATAAGTTGTCACACAGTTTGATAATGATAATCCTGATAACTCTTTAAGACTAATCATTCTCAAGATAAGCTTTTTTTTCTCCCCTTATATTTATTATTATGTTGCCAGAGATTACAAAATCTCCAGCTAATATATTAAAAATAACTCGCAAGAGCCAATGACTCGTAGTATTATGAAACTATTTGCACTGAATTATATTGCTTAATCAGCTTTGGGCGGGTTCATCGAAAAACATAATAGAAGCTTGAACTGAAAATAATAACAGATTGATTGAAATAACACGAAACGAATTATTGAATTAACTTATCAAAAACTCCTACTCTTCTGTGAAAGCTGTGGAGTAAGTTAGTTAAAATTAGTGATGGGCATAACTATTATTTTGATTATTCGAATGAATCATTCGGCATGCGCAGAAGCATATCTGTCAAACTTATTTTTTTTAATTATTATTCAATTACTACCAGAAATTTAAAAAAAAAAAAAAAAAAAACCTAACGAAACACATTTTTTTATTTTTATCTGGCATCTAATCTAATTCTAATTAAAATCAAAAACTTCTTTTTTTCTTTTTTTAAAGTGAAGTTTAACTGATATGCTTCTGTGCATGCCCGAATGATTCATTCGAATAATCAAAATTATCGTTATGCCCATCATTAGAAAATCTAATTTCTGTTTAAAGGGAACTCGGTAACAAATATATATATATATATATTCTATAAATAACAAAAATATTAATGTTTTTGGATCATATTTCAATAAATTAAAATCATCCCAGATAACAAAAGCCCTTTAAATTGTTAATAAAATAATAATTTTTTAAACAATTTATTTTTTTTAAATTTAAGAATATTAAAATTCTTTCTTCTTTTCCAATTTTCGTATTTTAAACTAGATTTTTTTTTTTTTAAATCTTATAATCAGAGCATTTTGTTCTACAAACCTAAATATCCGATTTTTAATACGAAGATTACATAGAAGAAAATAATAATAATAATAATTGGATGTAATATGAAATAAACCTATGAAAATGGCATATATTTAATTTCAGATTTTTTCTTCAAACAAAAATTTCAAATATATAAATCGATAACTTAGTTATCTCTCATAGAATCTAAAGATATACATTAAAACATTTTTCAAGCAATTTGCTCAATTATTGTAGAAACCTTATTATCAACCTTGTAATCATTCCATTTTAATTACAAAGAGAATATGAAAAAATACGAACTGAGAAAAATAAACATTTCATTTACAAAAAAAAAAAAAAAAAAAAAAAAAAGAGATATTAAGAGAGATACGTAAAATTAATCGTATCTTCGTTATCAGATCGTCAAGAAATTTGGGCACAGTGTTCTGGAGATGTTAAGGCTCATTTTAAGATAAAAGTCTGAAATCCCACATTTTTGGTCAAAATGAGAGATACCGAGTCCCCTTAAAAGAGAATACAAAGTTTATACAAAGAGAACTAAAATAACTTCTTAAAACACCATCAAAAACTTTAAAATGCGCTAGGCCTTTCGAAAGATCTGAGTCTTTCTTCGTCAGGCGCAAAAAGACGTTCGTCTACTATGAAAGCAGCAGCAAGACTGAAATGAGAGATAAGGGAGAGGACACAAGCAGAAGCAACAGCCAATAGGAAAGTAGAAATCAACAGCCAATAGGAAAACAGAAGACAACAGCTAATCACAGAAGACTAAAACCAAAACAATAGAGAATACAAAAAAAAGGGGAATAAAGAAGTGAAAAAAGACTTCTCTATTGTTTTGATTTTAGTCTTCTGTGATCGGCTATGTCTTCTGTTTTCCTATTGGCTGTTGATTTCTACTTTCCTATTGGCTGTTGCTTCTGCTTGTGTCCTCTCCCTTATCTCTCATTTCAGTCTTGCTGCTGCTTTCATAGTAGACGCACGTCTTTTTGCGCCTGACGAAGAAAGACTCAGATCTTTCGAAAGGCCTAGCGCATTAAGTTTTTGATGGTGTTTTAAGAAGTTATTTTAGTTCTTAGTGTTTCGCACCAGTTTCAACTTATTTTATTTTATACAAAGAATTAAATTTTTGTATCTTCCCTTAATATCTTAGGAAATCGTCTTAGGTTATCGCCCGTTAGAATCTTTGGGCAAAGTTATTGCTCAATTTTGTTTAAAGGATTATTTGAAAACTTTTTCTCCCTGGTTCCTTAAATCGTGTATTTTTTGTTTCTTTTTTTACATGTTATCAAAATAATAAAATGTGAAAAAGGAAATAAAAATTTTCTAAAAGAAATATTTTTATATTATATTTCTTAATTGTGCTGGTTTCCTGTGCATTTTGCATTACTGAAAAGAATAAAACCAAAGAAACTTTCTTGTCCATTATAAATGACATTTTTCGTGTTAAAAGGGTGAAATAATACACACTAATTTAACTTTTAATATATTTATTTATTTATTTTCAATATTCTTATTATCTTGAACAAAAAATTTCAATAAAATTCTGAAAGTCCGCTATCACATCGAGTTTCCTTCCTCTTGCACCTTCTGCAAAGTCATATATTTTTATTTTCCATTCCTGGATTCAGTGTAACGCACCCTGTTCGTGGATCAAAGAAGTGTGATTAACTGCGTTTTAGTGTTTGTTTATCTGAATAAATAAGGTAAAAATTTATCTTAAAATTTTAACTGCTTTATTGCTATTGGCTATTAATCTTAAAATTTCCTGCTTCGAAAAATGCTCAATTGAGCTTTACCACTTCCTACTCCTGAATGAGTTAAAGTTGTGAATAAACAAATTTCAATTTCTTATTTTTTTTTTGTATTTCACAATGAAAACGAAACGATTTTCAAATATTGAAAACACAATTTTAGTATTCGTGAATATTTAAGCGTTAGAATGAGGTAATTTTTACATAACATGTGACTTTTTTTAAGGGGAGGTTCTCCCGGAAACTCGAAACATCATTTTATTTTCATATTTGAACCCTTAAAGTATCTAGAATATGCCCTCATATTTTTTTTCCCGCCTAGTTCTAGTATAAGTCGTGTCAACCTGTTTAACGGACAGATACCATGGCTGACAAAATACAAATAAAAAAATTTCCAACAAGTTTTTTTAAAATCGATGTATGTTCTTATGCTTAAACCGTTCAAGCTATTGACGTTTTGTTTTTTGAAAATTAAACCAGATTTTTATAATTAGTAAACAAACCTATATAAAAAAAATAATAATTTCGATTTTTTAAATAGTTTCAAAAATGAAAAACGAATGCCAAATGTTGATTTCAAACTGAAATTTTGATTTATCTTATGTATTTTAGATTTAGCCTCCAACTACTTTAATATATTTTAAGAGTTCGTGTGAAATTTTTGTTTCAGATGATTATCAAGAGCGCAATCACCTACACCGTTTTAATGTACAGGCCTTGTGCAGTGAACTTTGGAAGAGCTTAGATCGATTAAAATAATAACATTTTTATATGAAAATATTCACACTTTTAGACGAAAGTACTATAAATTCAATGCAAAAATATTTTTCTTCCCTATGTGCATTATTTATTTAAAAACAAAAAATCCCTGAAAAGCTTTCTTAGGAAGAACCTCTCCTTGAAACTAATTATTACATAAAATTCCCGAAAAAATATGTTATAGAAAATGTTTTTGTTCAGTACTATTTTTGTGTCTGTGCGAGCTTTTTAGTACCGTGTTTTTTGTTGTGTGTGAGTCTAAGCATGTCGTACGCTCTACTTGCACCTGCACTGTTTGATAAGTTACCTTGGTAACTGCGTTAATGAGATTTATTTCCGTTTTTCTTTTTTCTTTTTTTAAACTAATAAATCATTGTTACTAAAACTAGTCATTCTTCTAAATTATTCTCGTTATAAATTCAAGATAATTTTTGTGTTTCATAAAGTACATACACTGAAATTATTTACACTGTTTGGCACTTTTCCATATGTTATAATATTAACCTACGCGAAATTTACAGCTTTGGAGTTTCATGAAAACTTTGAGTGCATGTGATCCACTAGAGAATATGTATATTATAATCTTTACTATGAATTGGTGCTTATGAAGCTTCTCCGAAGAATTCATAACACATTCATAGTTTTTTCACTTTCTCTTGTTTAATTTCTGTTTTCATTTATTTTTCCATATACTATTTTCACAGACGTAATTACATTATTAAGTAAAATTTCTGTAATAAATTAAAGATATTAGTCATAAAAGAGAAATGTCACACTCACACGCACTACACATATATTATTTATTTTTCAATTTATTTCAGTTTGTAAATTTTACGTTCTTGGATATATATTTTTGTTTTGTATTATAATTATCGGTTCATATATATCTTGTCGATTTTAATGAGATTTAATAGTTATTATTAACAGAAGTTTTATTATTGTTATTTTTAAGCTTAATGCTGACAATATTTAATGAAATAACATATCTTTACTATGAATTATTCATATGATGCTCCTCTGAAATTCCATAAGATATACATAGTTTTTAGGTCGTTCGTAATTATATAAATACGTAGCACCTATTGTCGTCGCTTGGTCCGTCCGTCTGTCTGTCCATCCGTCCGTCCGTCCGCATATAACAATGCAAAAACTACCCAACCGAATGGTTTGAAGTTTAAGATATATTATCTTTTCAGAATTTTGTCGAGACATTTCAAATTTTATAAAAATCGAATCAAAACTTTAGGAGATATTAATAAAAATATTTATTAAGAAATTTGAATGTTTCATAAAAATCGGTGCTTTCTTATTATAGGAGCTTCCGAGGTTTAATCGTCAAGCGACCGAGATACTTATTTTATAACAGAAATTAATCTGCAGATGATATAATTCATTTCACAGAATAAAAAATCATCAAGATCTGAATATTTATATAACTAGCTATGGTACGAACGCACCTCATTTGTCACGTTTGACGTACAATTTCCAACTTGTTTCATTTTCATTTTATTTTATTTAGTTGTAAGTGATATTTTATCAATTAATATGTCTGTACATATTACTTGTAATTCACTAGCCATTTTTTGAGTTTTAATTAGAAAAAAGATGGAAATTGTACGTCAAACGTTACAAACGAGGTGCGTTCGTACTATAGATAGTTATATAAATATTCAGATCTTCATGATTTTTAATTCTGTGAAATGAATTATATCGTCTGCAGATTAATTTCTGTCATAAAATAAGTATCTCGGTCGTTTGACGATTAAACTTCGAAAGCTCCTATAAAAAGAAAGCACCGATTTAAAAAAAAAATCAAATTTCTTAATAAATGTTTTTATTAATATTTTCTAAAGTTTTGATTCGATTTAAAAAAAAAATTGAAATGTCTCGACAAAATTCTGCAAAGATAATATATCTTAAATTTTAAACCATTCGGTTGGGTAGTTTTTCCGTTGTTATATGCGGACGGACGGACGGACGGACCAGACGACGACAATAGGTGCTACGTATTTATATAATTACGAACGCACCTAAAAAAGAACCCTGTGATATTCAGTTTATTAACATCAAGCGCATTTTAATTTTTACTATTATGAACTCATAATATAAAATCTTTGACCTTATTCTAGTGAGTTCGCAGTGTTTTTAAATTTTGGATAATCAAAAATTCTAGTAAATTTGGTAAAGAATTCATAAGAAAAGGATGCACATTATGCAATGCACTTTTAAGATTTACTTTTTAAATGCATGTATATCAATACGTTTGCTTTTTATTTTCCATGTATTTCAATCGTCATATTGCGTAGGATGTCACGTTATCTATTTTTTCTAACATTTTGTACTAGAATGTGTGCTACGAAAACTTCCACCATTATCGAAAAAAAAAAATCATTATCGTTGTCATAACTTTCCTCGCATTTTATTGCATTCTTTTACTTTATATCACTAATTACAGTGCAGCAAGTGGTGTTATCGAGTGAATAGTTTGGCTATTGGTTTTCAATTAAAGATAGTTTGTCAGACACCATTACTCCATTTATAAACAGAATTATTTTTACGTTGCATTCAAACTCAAAAATAGGTATTTCCTCTAATAAACGAGAATAGTTTCCTGCAAGTTACCATCGCATTATCAAGTTACCATCGCATATGTTTTTGATCTATTGTCGACTCGTGAAAAGTTCTAATTGCATCATGATAATGGGTTTTTTTTTTTTTTTTTTCAGTACGAATTGTTTCAAAAATTTGCACGAATGGAGTCAGATATGTTTAAACATTATTAATTATAAAGAATGCACTAAATTTTGAATGGATGGTTCAATTTTAAGACTTTTAAAATGTCGTTTTCAGACACTTTTTGCTTCTGAAATGACTTATTATTTTAGCACTTAACGTCTGAATTGCCGCCATTTTTTTAATCAGCAATATGCAGCCATTTTTTACTATTTTTTTCTTTACCTTCCTTAATTTAGAGGGCCCCCAAATTTGGTATGAAATATTCGTTAAGCTGATATTTTAAATCTGTTTCGATTCTGTACTGATTATAATCAATATTTCGTACTTTTAAAGTACGGTAAAAACAAAATCTTATGTATTCATATATAATCATATTTGTATTATAAAGCATCAATAATGTTTAATTTTTTGTGACAGTATTTGGAAATGAGCCTCGAAAAAATTCCCGGTCCAGGTTGTGATATTTATCCACCCTTTAATATATTTCCACAAAAAAAAAAAAGAATTCGATTTTCTAAAATACATAGGAGAGGTTAGGGAGGGATGGAACAATTTTAACAAAAATATTTTTTACAATTTATGTTTCGCTAGTACAAAATGGAAAATTTCAGAATAACATCTTGGAACATATCCACCAATTTTTAACACTTATCTTCACCTATTGATGTTTTTTTTTGCGCATAGAAAATTAGCGGATCTTCATATTTAAGCTTTCGAAAATATATTCTATTCTACAAAATATGTTTTGTTAGTTTGCAGTTTCTAAGTTACATTTAAAACTAACACATTTTCATAAATTATGTTTAACTAATGATAATTAATAATTTTTTAGCAATAGTTAGATGCGCGCAATTTTACCACAATTTTTAAAAGTTTTTTTCGTCTTATTTAATTGCAATAAAAGGTTACAAAAGATTAAAGAAGGTAATTGCAAATTCTGTGATTGAAATTTGAAATAGAAATTTTCTGATATGAAAATAACAGTGTCAATTTCTTGGAAATTCCACATTGCAATAATTATTGTTAAAAAATCTCGTGGTCTCGGGTCATTTCCTTCTGTCGTACAAAGGGTTTTTGAACTAAGCTACATACTAAAAAGGATTAAACTGCCGAAGGGACACTAAGCCGTACTAGATGAAAAAAGAATATATTAAAAAAAAAAAAAAGAACCCTAATGTTCTTCCATTTGCTACGCATCAGAGTGCTTTATATAGTTGAATGGTACAATATTTTTATAGCTTATAAACCTGAATATCATAAAGCTTTTCGAATTTTTTTCTTTTTAAATTTATTTTTAGATACTCACACTCATACATACATACACCTATTCATTGCACATACAAAGCTGCATTCTATTTATGTTACTTGAGACTGTTTATTGGATCATTGAATATCTTAACAGTTTTACGTACGGCTTCTCAACTTATTATTATTATTATTATAATGGCACACCTCCCATTCCTCTCCATATTTATTTCAGCCACACCCCTACGTCTTTCTTCCAAGAGCTCTCAAATCTGAAATAAAATATTTATAATTACAAATCATATATTCTTAAGAATGCAGTTGTAGTAGTAATATTATAAAGGTATTAGCAATATATTGCTATGTTAAAGTATACTTTTCTTTTCGTGAAATATTTTTTTGGATTTATGTTACTTGTTAGACTTATTTTTAAGATTTTTTTTTAAAAGCTTCTCACAAGATAAGAATTCTTGACGTTCGACGGCCTTTTCTTTACTCTTTATTATTATTAGTTTGTAGTAACATACACCAATATATTTTGTAACCGCGTCATTATTTATAACCTTTCTTTCATTATTATAATTTTTTTAATTTCACTGATGAAATTAAATCCTCCGTGAAATTTTTAATCATCATGAAACTTGATTATATGCATGAAATGGACCAGATAAAAATTACTGCTAAATAACTAAGAAAAAAATCCAGATTCTAATAATTTGCTTTATAGAAAATGGAAAGTTACTTTTAGCTAAATATTAGTAATTTATGTAGATACACATGTGAGTAAATGCATGTATATGTATGTATGTAAGTAAATGTATTAAATGTATACTAATAATAAACGTCACAGTATAGGATGAGAAACAGCCGATTTTTGTTTTATTAGAGCATTATTTTATTTAAAGAATAAAACTAAATTATTTATTAGAAAATTAAATTTATGCTTAAAAGAAAAAAAAAAAGAAAGAAAAAGGGTCTATTTTCCGAAAGAAGAAAAGAAAAAGTAAATCTAATTGACAGAGCACTGAAATAAAGGACTGTGTTTTTGAAATATAAGATGCAAAGTATCTGTAATTAATGTGCAACAGTTAATGTAAATATTTTTATGGCTTGATGTAAATAATTTCTAATGCTATGTTGGCTTTTATAGTTTTTTAGAAACAAAAATTCCCTATATTTCCATTTCTTAAACTCAAAAACATTAAAAGCTTATCTATACTAACAAAATAAAGTTTTGTTCTGTGTATATTTGTCTGTCTGCGGTGGCTAGCGAAATCTACTGCACGTACAAGTCTGAAAATTTGAGTGAGGATAGTCCAATGCAGGTCCTGATGCACCTGAGGCTAAGATTTTTAATTTTTTTGATAATTAGCAGATATATTAATCAAAAACTCATCAAAAGCTCATCTCTTTCTTTCCGAACTGGCAAAAACGCTCGCACATGCCCAGAAACCGATTTACACATGCCCAGAAACCGAACGCACGATTTTTTTGTGTTATTTTGTAGTTTTGTTTTAACCTAAATTGGCCAAACCATTCGGTACAGTTAAAATTGGAAGACATATTCAGACAGATCGTACTTTTGCGTCTCAAATGCCTCAATCAATTCTTAAAAATATCGCTGTTAAACCTTTGAAAAAAATGTTTAAAAAAGGATCGTTTTCCCGAAGGATGCTTTTACCCTTATGGCAACGCCCCTCCAGGTAGTAATTTTAAAAGTGCCCACAAACCGAACATATGCTGTTAAAGCTGAAACCACCTTCTAATCGACAGTGCAATTGGTTTTAAAAAATACGACTTTCAACCCTTTCAGAAATACCGGCGAACGCAGGTCACTTAGCGCTTACTTATATATATATATATATATATATATATATATATATATATATTTTTTTTTTTTTAATATGAAACGACCCTACGTGAAAAAACAAGAAAATGTCTTCTTACGAGCGCTTTTACCACTAGATATCATTATTTTTATGCGAATTTTTAATTTAAAAATATAATTTTATACAAAATCGGGTTAAAGATATAAAATCATACAAAATTGGGGTTTGTTTAAATTTATTATCTCGGATCCGGGCAACGCCTGGCGGGTCAGCTAGTGCGTCATAATTTCGATAAATTGTTTTTCCATATTCTAAAAATAACTATTTGGATCAGTTTCCATGTATCGAAAGTTCGATTTTTCTCTGTGAGTATTAACTTTCTCTGTAATTTCGTTTATGAAATATATACACAATAATGCAATATACGAGAATTGTCTTCTATTTCGTAATGCTATCCGACCATCTGTGTTCCTCGGCGACCTGCCTTAAATAATGTGATAATCTTTTTCTCCTTATCCCTTTTTGTTTCGGCTGTGGTGCAATCGTAGCACAAAATTTATGTCAGAATAAAAATATCTAATACCAAGCTTTCTCTTGATATCGATATAGGATGGAAGCTTGAGCATCTTCATTCATTATAACTTTTTATCATGTTTTTTTCGTTATTCGATATATTGGATTTGCTTTCTTTGAGAATTAGTTTCTTGTTTACAAGAAGTAGTAGTTTTTTTTTTACTTGTATTTGTTCATACTATAGCATTTTAACGCCTTCGGGACCGGCGGCTTTTACACAAATTTTATTCGGTTGGCACCACTTTTTTTTTAAAAAGCTACCTTTGCTTAAACTATCACAAAAATGCTCTAATTAGAGAAAGCAAATATTATTTTTATTTTTTACTGGTGTCTAAAACAAATTCTGTATGTTCTTTTTGAGGGTGCATATATGCACCCATGGTCCCGAATGGGTTAAAGAAGATTGTAATGTATTCGCGCTCTTACTGAAGATTTAGTATATAGGTTGTCTGGGTGTAATACCAGTTCTTTATGCATGCTATAATCGTTCATTTGTTTATAATTTAATTTTTTATCATAATCAAGTATCAAATGGAAACAACCCAGCAGTTGTTTATAGTTTATTTACAGAAAATTATGCAATTTTTGATTATGATGGGAAAAACCTGATGTAATTACATTTTGAGCTCATAAGAGTTAGAGTTAATTTATGGTCTTATAATGAGTTCCAGATAAATTTTTGGTCTATAATGATTTTCATATAGTTTATTATCTTATAATGATTTTCGTGTATTTTATTATCTTATAATGATTTTCATGTAGTAATTTATTATCTTATATTGATTTTCATGTAATTTATTATCTTATAAGGATTTTTTGAAGGTTTTCAGTCTTATCCTGGATATCTTGAAAGAAAGATGTAATGTGAATATGGAAAGTTCAGCATTTGAAGCTGAACTAATTAGGAACAAATAATTAATCATGATTTGTAAAATAATTCTTAATTTTTTAGATGATTAATAGTAAACTATATTAATCATCTAATGTGCTCTCCCCTCCTGACTTTGTGGACATACTTATTTCTCATGGATACATACGTATATATATATTTTTTTTTTTTTTTCATGGGTGATCTAGTTATTTTGTTCAAGTTATTTTTTTATATTATTCAAAATAATATACAATAATTAGTGATCAATCATATATAGGTCGTTTCTTCTTATCGTTATCCAATAGGTAATTCCACAACCGCTAGATTTAAAGGTATGGGTCCAATTGCGAAATTGTTTCAAAAGTTGTTCTTCATCTTAGCAAAATCCATTTACGTCAAAATATTTTTTTTTTCAAAAAGTTAGGAAATTTGATTTTTTATAAGATCCCTAGGTCCTATAACTTATATGTTGAGAAACTTGTTTCAAAAGTTGTTCTTCATCATAGCAAAATCCATTTACGTCAAAATATTTTTTTTTTCAAAAAGTTAGGAAATTTGAATTCTCATAAGATCCCTAGGTCCTATAACTTATATGTTGAAAAACTTTCTCCGTGCTCTAAACACGCGAAATAGTAAAAATTCCATTCTTCTACAACCAGAACTCGCCGAGTTATGATACTTTAAATTTTATAAATTTTTGCCGTTTTCTGTAACTAAAAACGGAAAAGAAATTTTTAACTATAAAAAACTGCATAAAAGTTTTGTGAAATTTCCAAGATGTAATAAAAGTATTAAAGCACAGAAGCTAAATTCCGTATTTTGCTTTTTATTCGACTTTTCATTTTGTGCACGACCATTCACCTCTATAGCTTTGTCTATTTTTAAGGGATTTTTTTAGTCATGAATTTTTTTTCAGAACCTATTAAAAAAAATCTCCTTAAAACTCTAATTTCATTAATTTCTGTTGTAAACTGCGCTATTTTAAAACTTTAAAATTTCAAAATTTGACAAGTTACATTTTAACTTATAAGCGCTGTTAATTTTTTATCTCTTTAAATAAAAAATTTCACATATTCTTGAAACTTGCAATTTATATTTATCTGTTTTTTTTTAATCCCCCAATTGAACAAAATTTTTTCAATGAAGCATGTTGTGAAAACGAATGAATTCGTCTTTAGTTAATGATTTTTATATATAAATATATATTATATATATACATATATAAATATATATTATATATATACATATATAAATATATATATATAATTGTAATATCTTTGAATTTCAAAATACATTAAATAAGTTCTTGCATCAAATCTAACCAAATATCCCACTTAAAGATAGGTAATTATAAAGTGTATACAGAATACAATTAAGTTAATATATAATGAACAAGTTCAAACTTCAAATTACTGTTGCGCCATTTCAGTGGCGGCACGCAGTCAAACATACTTAAAAGTTTTCATGAAAATTTAGAAAATAAATATATATAATGATATAAGATGGCATATAATGTGAGAAAAAATGCAATTATATATATATAAATCATTAGTATTTTCTTGTGTGAGTAGTATTTTTATTGAGTCAGTCTGTAAACTAAACCTTCCCTTCTTTTTCTAACTGTCGAAAAACATTTTTGGCACTGTTAAAATTTTATATAATTAAGTGATATCTCTTTGAGCAAATGAAAATACCATATTGAAAGAATGAAAATGAGAGTCCATATCTTGTTTTTTTTTTTGTTTTTGTTTTTTTTGGGGGGGGGGGGAATCTTTAAAAGAAACACGGTTTGCTACACCTGCAATTAATATCAGATTGAGCATATCTTAAAAGTTTTTCAACTTGTTGACAATATATGGCGCTGCACTGTCTCAACGTGTTGTTAAGATAGCTCAAACTAAAGTGTAAAGTTGGATCTAGGTCACACAATTTTTTTCCTCTTCATGCTTAGATTTTAAAACGCGAAAAGAAATACGTTTGCATTTTAAATTCGTATACGTTTTGCATAGGTTATTTGCAGTTAACTGTAGCCATCTATTCAAGAAAATTGGAACAATTTTTTTAATTATTGTATACAAAATTTGAATTACCTTGTAAACATGCTACGTTTTCACCTTATTATTATATTTAATGAATTATTGAATTTTAAACGTCGAATGTCCATTTTTTAAGATGCTGTGTATGTGTTTCAGTCTCATATATATAATTCTATATACTACAATGGCGGGAAACATTAAAGGAGCAACCCTAAAAAGGCGGTTTTTGTTAATTCTCTTAAGTGATGTCCAATGAAAATTAGAAGGTTGGTAGCTAAAGCTAAAGGTCAACGTTGTCACATAGTTCAATGGAATTTACATTCGTCATACAGAAGTATTCAAATTTATGTGCCCGTTCTCTCGGTACCTGTGGAAAAGAGTGGCACGCATATTGTTCTCGGATAATTCCAATAGAACGTGTGGCACATACTAGGTACCGACTTGCGTTATTGCAATCTTCCACCTAGCACACTTCAGGAGCTTAAAGGCGCTATTCATCGGGAATACATTTTGTTATCGTAGTAATTCCTGGATGATCTAATACCCAGCATTGAAAATCGCTCTAAAGTTTGTATTTCGGTCAAGGGTGACCACTCACCTTATTTTTTTTCCCATGTATCTCTAAAAAGTTGTAAAACCAACATTTGACTAGCTTACTTTATATCACATTTCCTATCTTCTTATTTAAATTTTCTGCAGAAATAGGTTATTCTGCATTTCGCAGATATTTATGGCATGGCAAAATAAAGATCCTGTGCAAGTTCTATGTTCTTAGCTCTGCAAAGTTATTTTAAAGTTACACGAATTTGTATATACTTGTTTCAATATATATATTTTCCTGCCAGTGTATTTTAAATGTTTAAAGATGTCATTCAATACTACACACAGTTGACAGATATTTGTTAAAATAGCTATATTTTGCGTTCTAATATAAGGTATGATTCTGAATATTACTGTAATTTAATTTAGGGCATATCAGGGTTTGAAATATCGTGCTCGATTGCGCTAATCGCACACAAAATAGGAAAATGCTGCATGATGAAAAATACTTTGCAGGATTTTGCTACCTGAAATTCTTACAGGCATGTGATTCTTCCGCGAATCTTTTTTTTCTCCCGCGAATTATTTATTTTTTGCGGAATTCCGCAAAATCAATTCATTAATCGATCGCGAAAAAAAAATCGCGAATTTCGTCATATAATTGCAGGGAAAATCGTAAATTTCATCAAACGATTTCTCAGAAAAATCGCAAATTTTGTCAAACGAACGCAAAAGAAATCGCAAATTTTGTCTGACCACGGGGAAAAAAATCGTGAAATTTAATCGGTCACAAAATGTGTAAATATTTTGCCCCATAGGGATAAGAAAATTTTCATTAATGATTTTCTGCCCTTAAAATATGTCCTTAATGATTGTCTGTCTTCCTTTTCACTAATGTTCTAAAATCCGTACCATTCAGAAATCTCCAACGTCCTTGTACCCAGTCTGTGTAGATGTTTGAGAGTGTACTGTATATAATAAGATTTAATAAAACAAGTGATTTGATAGAATTAGCATTGTAATGATTGCAGTAAACAAAACGTGATTGCAATAATGCAAAATAATAATAATAATAATAATAATAATAATAATTAAGAAACTTGAAATATAACTCCTCCCCCTAAAATTTAAACTAAAGGGGGAAATCTCTCTCCCCCCCCCCTAAAATCCGATCCTTATTTCAAACTCTGGTATATAGAAAGTTTTTGTATAAGTATCTCAAAATCGATATTTTCGACATATTTTGAGATACTGAATCCCCTTAATATAATTAAATTATTAATTTTAAAATATGTTAAAATATTATTAGCTATACATGTAGACTAAATATTATTATTTTTAATTTTGCTAGAATTTATCCTCCTCTTCCTTTAATATCTATTAACCAGTTTTTGTTTAATTTTTTCTAACCATCTTTCCTTAAACGTCATTTTCTTAATTATGATTCTTTCTGAATAATATGATAAAATTAAAACGAAAACTTTTTTCTAGCAAATTAACATCGTGTAAAATCATTTTTATATTATGTAACAATTTTAACTGAAATGTATACTTATGATTATTTTTATTACTGGACCAATACATGAAAATGTTGCTGCTATTTCTTTTACATTATTCTTATGGAAATAAATGAAAACTTTACAGTGATTTCCTTTGGCCTCTTACTTTATTTCTCTTTTCTCTGAACTCTTGAGCTGAATAAGATAAATTATTATTCTCGAGGAAAAAGAATAGAGATTTGTGGCTCTTCTTTCTTGAAGTTAATATACTTTGGCTTTCACTGATCATCTTTTCTCTATTTTATGTCCTGAGGCTCCAGAAAAGCAATTAGGTACACTTATTTTTCTGTCTGTCTTTTTGGAAATGAATGTATTTTTTCTCGCCTTTTTTTCACCTCATTGATCATAAACTATTAAATGTTTCAACAAAGATATCATTTCATTAATATCCAAGATTTTGCTGCCTTCATGTCGACTATTTAACCCTTTATCTACCGAATTATGAATCAACAAATTGTTCAATCTCAATAATTATCTTCCTTGATGTCTGAAGGTATATTAGACAATTTATATTATAATAATATGAAATTTAGATAAGGTTTTTCATTAAAACTGATTTAATAATGCGATAGTAATAGTTCTTTTTGTGAAATATTTACAAGAATAATTAGATTAATTAACAGAGAATGCTGTTAAGGAAGTATCACAATTCTTTATCGGAACAATGTAAATAAATGTATTGTGATCCTATCATTAAATAGAAAGGTTTTTATAGTTGCAAAATTTTCATGTAACAAGTTTTAAAAAGAGAAGATCTACACTTATGTAAAAGGTTGAGAAAAATACCACTTTATAAAATATTTAGCTTTCACTGTTTTGCTGTGCTTTCTAAATGTGATCCAGAAAGGTATTTTGTATAAAAACAAAACCTTATTATCATTATTAGACAGATTAAAGAAATTTTATACAAAGTTTTCTCTGGTGGTACTTAAAAGTACCATCAGTAGATAAAGGGTTAAACATATTTCAGGCTTATCTATATTTAAGACTTGATTTAAGTTAGTAATAAATTTGTCATAAAAATGTGAGTGAAATAATTTAGAATTCTTTTAAAATTGAAATTAATTCGTAATATAATTTTTAATAGAAATTTTATTTCCAGTTTCTTTAACACTGAAAGATTATATTCTATCTTTTCCAATTTTTATTAACCCTTTAGGCAACATATTTTTTTTCATATATGTTAAACGCTTCAGGAAATAATAGCTATGCAATGTATGAATATGTAAATTGGTATTTTAATACCCTAGATATTTATTTATCTTATACAATAGTCAAACGCAACATAAATGTCAAAATTTTATTACACCAGTCTTTTAATTGATCAAATACATGACTGAAAATTTGGGTTGGGTTGGGTTGATTTATGACGGCCAATTATCAACACGAGGGATATAGGCCCTGGGGGGGGGGAGTGCCCTCCGTGGGCTGAAAATTTGGACTCAACATTCAATTATGTGACAAACATAACAGTTAAAGGATGTTTTTTTAACACTTTCTAACATACTTGAACATGAAAAGTGATTATGACTTCGGTTTGTCTGTCCGTCTGCCCGTAGTCTACCATTTATAGTGTTTATAGGGACGCAAAAAAGAATCCCATTTCATTATGATCTATAGGGGAAAATCGTTTCCAGGGTATTTTAATGATGTTACACTATTTCAAACATAATGGAATTTATATCTATATATGGGATGAACATCTTAAATACTCAATTAAAACATCGTAAATTGTAGACAGGCACATTTATTTACAGTACACGGGGACAAGACAAAGTTGAAAAACACTTATAACATGAAGTAAACTCGTGAACAGCCGATAATCATCGAAATATTATGACAAAGCTACTTGCTACATCTTAAACATTACTCGAAAAAAAAAAAAGTTAAACACATCAATACTTTGGGTTTTAAGAGCGTCGAAAACTTAGAATACGTCGTTAGCAGCCGAATGCTACCTTTCACTCTCACTCACCTTACCGCTCCTAACATCGTAGCCGGTAGTCGTCGTCCGTGAGTGCGCTTGCTGCGCCGGGCGTCCCGTGGCAGCATCACATCCGACCCCACATATATATATATGTACGTATATTACTCAACTGAAGTGCTCTACAAGATGTTTTCTATATATTGTTGAATGCGTAGAATTTATCTTTCATTTACAGGGACACACAAAAAGAATTCAGTTACAGGACTGGCTAATGTGCTAATGTGGCTAATACTGACTAATGTACGTTTTCAGCTGTTGTAATGCTTTTTAAAATATTATGAGGCGTGTTGATTGTATATTGGAGTGAAGCAGCAAAAATCTACAGATCAGTTTGGATCCAGAGTCATTTCTCATTATTGAGGAATTTTCAACGATCGGATGTCGTGTGATGGTTTTCCTGGAGCAAAGATGTCGCGAAAGCCTTTTGGAGACCTAGCGTTTAACTTTGTCAAAAATTGCTGTGGACATTGATCCAAAGGTGTTGGCACTTGGAGTAACTTATATCGGATCCAAAGGTAGTGGCACTTGGAGTAACTTATATCGCCTTTAGCAGAGTTCGTCGTATAGAGGATTTTCTCATTGAAGAACCTTTCACAAAGTATAGGATCGTCCAAATTAGAAGATGGAAGCACTTGCTGATAGATTAGCATTTGAGCATTAACTGAGGCAACTGGAGACTGAATCAACACTTGAAAATTAAGATTCAACAGCTGTTATTGCAAACTTACTTTTAGACTATTCAACAGTCAACGTAAAAATGAAATATTTGGTTTTTAATGTTATCTTTTAAATTTATGCGACTGAATACTCCAACATTTTGGCCTGACGGATGCTAGTATTTAAATGACTCTGACACATTTCCCTGTAAGAGCTCAAGTAAGTAAATGTGCTTATCGCCCTAAATTATATAGATTACCTCCCAAAATACTTTTCTCTAGAATATCCCCTTAAGCGATTTCAATGCCCACTAGGTGGCGATATTGCCTACTTTGGGAATAACAGATATCAAGATATATCAAATGATAAATAGATTTTTTTAGTAGTATAATCAGTTCAACTTGATTCAATTCAGAGGCTAATATTGACACGAGTAAAAATATATGGATCATCGTCAATAAATTTGAATCCGACGTACAGCAATTTTGATTTCAAAAGTGGTTCCAATATTCTGCATGGTTTTTATATTATGTCATATTCGATCGAATAATATTATATTCTGCTGTCGGTTATTACTTAAATAAAGCGTGCTAAATTTGAACTGCTACTGCCTT